>CM077159.1:26544378-27744378 GCA_039583875.1 Platanthera guangdongensis
TTTTACTGTTCCATATTACTGTTCTTTACTTCCTTTACTGCACTGCCTAGTACTTATATTACCTTTACCGTACTTAGAACTGATATGAGTAGAAATACATTACCCTATTACAACTCTAGTTAGATAATGTCACCTGCTTCAACTTTGCTACCCCTTTTGTTGTCCTCCGCTTCGTCCTCCCGCTCAGTGCCTAGGAGTTGCGGGGCGAGGTGCGGAGGAAATGACTTAGTCTTTTTGACTAATGGTCGGTGAACAACTATTTGTAGGAGCCCGGGAGATGGAGCACCAACACATCGAGGAGGCAGGACATGAGGAGCAGATACCGCTTCAGCAGGCTACTACCACTACTGTGCGTCCTCAGGTGGGACGAGATCTGATGTTCTAGTATAGCTTCCGCATTTATTATTTTGTGAGAGAGTGATTTTGATGTACTGGGCATAAGCCCTTTTTACTCTTTCATATGTACTCTTCTGTGGACTATAGTAATGTACTTTTCATTTCATTTATATGATTGTACTATATGGCTTGTGGACTGATGGTTTCATATACAGTTTTACTTCTTCTCTCATATTGGCCTACAGGTTAAATGATCGTACTAGCCGACAGAATCGGCGTGTTGCGGTGTCGACTAACCCGTGAGTTAGTGCCACTGTAAGGCGGCGGTTCTGGGCATAAGATCCGATAGACCTCCTTGGTAAGGGGAAGGGGGGTTCTTACAAACTGGTATCACTTGAACAACGATCATATGAGAAAGAAGTCCACAACATGGAACCACCCCCGCTGAGCATTAGTTTGCGGACAAACTATGCAGCGGAAGCAGTGGTGTGCCCATGTACAAAAGTCACATAAATGGTCCACAAATTACAATGAGTTAGGCCAGTTCTGTTTTTAACCTTACCTTTATGCAACCTCCACAGGTCGCCGCGCCGCAAAATGTGGCTCCTCCCCCTCCAGCTGCCACTCCATTCCTACATACGGAGACGGGGCAGACCTTGACGGCGATTCTAGATGCCTTCATATCCCAGCAAGTCCCGGCTCCACAGCCAAATCTGGGGTCGAGCTGGCTGAGTGCATTCAAAAGCCTGTCCCACCGACGTACCGTGGGACAGAGGATGCAGTGAAGACGGAAGAATCGCTGGAGGCCATACACGAGATCTTAGCAGGCATCAGCTGCCCAGTCGGCGAGGCAGTACCTCTAGCCACCTCTGTGCTAGAGGCTCATGCGAAGAGATGGTGGAAATCAGTCCGGGAGTCTACTTATGCGGACTTTGAGCTGTCAGAGATATCATGGGAGGAGTTTGGCGATGTGTTTCTGGAGCACTTCGTCTCTGCTACGGATAGAGATGCCTTGGAGGAGAGGTTTTTGAACCTCAAGCAGGGACTAGATCGGTGATAGAGTATTAGAGAGAGTTCTCCCATTTGTCCAGGTTTGCGGGGATTCAGGATACCGATGATAGGAGGTATGCCAAGAGGTTCTACCGGGGCCTCAGGGACGATTTGAGACAGGCCTTGCTATTCATTTCTCATGGCACATCTAGGCAGATCATCGAGATGGCGAAGAAGCTGGAGGCTGACCAGCTGATGGTGCGAGCCGGAGGGAAGAGAACATTTGATGGGTCGACATTAGGAGAGAGCAGTAGGGCTCTCAGAGAGGCAGGACCATCGGATACTGGAAGGGTGGGGGACGTCGTCGTCCCAACTTCAGGCAGGAGCAGGGGCCTCCTCCAGCATTAGCTCCCCCACCTCTACGGATGCATGATCCGAGGAGACAGGATGACCGAGGCCACCGACAAAGTGGTTTGTTACGGATGTCGCCAGCTCGGGCACATCAGGTCGGAGTGCCCGCATCGATTCCATCCCCCTCCTCCTCCTCCACCTCTAGTGGCCCCAGTACAGCAGGGCCGAGGACGGGGCCGAGGACGAGGCCGAGGCCGGGGATATCACGGCAGGAGACGCGAACAGGAGCAGATATACGCCTTGGACCTCACAGAGCCGAGGAACCCCGAGAAAGTTATCACAGGTACTTAAAGTTAATTGTTGATTTTCTTGAATTTTCAATTATGTATATATAGTACCTGGAACCATAGGATAACAATTAACCTTCACATAAACAAACCTCAGGCATAGTTA
This sequence comes from Platanthera guangdongensis, assembly GCA_039583875.1. Classification (NCBI taxonomy): domain Eukaryota; kingdom Viridiplantae; phylum Streptophyta; class Magnoliopsida; order Asparagales; family Orchidaceae; genus Platanthera; species Platanthera guangdongensis. The sequence goes on from CM077159.1 coordinate 26,546,509, forward strand.
TGATCAGCGGCTAGCCCGCTCATACTCTCTTCGACACGGGTGCTTCACACTCGTTCGTATCTGAGGCCTTCATCGACGGACTCGAAGGCAGGCGTGGAGAGGTTTCCTGGACTAGAGATGAGGGTGCGTCTACCCGATGGGTCGGAGCTGCGGACCACTGCACATTGTGATATGGAGGCCGAGATTGGTGGCAAGGCATTTGAGGCGCCGGCAACTATTCTGAAGCTGCAGGACTTTGACTTGATTTTGGGCATGGCCTGGTTGCATCGGAACCATGCTCAGATAGATTGTCCGTCCAGGAGGATCACGCTAAGGCATGGCGACTCTCATGTTATCGTTGAAGGTATCCAGCTTATCTACCACCTACTGTTATCTTCTGTACAGGCTGTGAAGGCCCATGAGCAGGGTGAAGAAGTTTATCTTGTCTGCTTCGAGATGGTGGGAGCAGAGACGACTATCTCAGATATTCCGGTGGTCCGGGATTTCTACGACGTATTCCCGGAGAAATTGCCCGGGCTACCACCTGCTAGAGACTTGCATTTCAGGATTCAGCTAGTACCGGGAGCGAGGCCGGTGTCCCGGGACCCTACAGGATGGCTCCCAGGGAGTTAGTTAGTAGAGTTCAGGACTCAACTACAGGAGCTAGTCGAGTCAGGATTTGTGCGGCCCAGTTCATCGCCATGGGGAGCGCCAGTTCTCCTTTGTGAAGAAGAAGGACGGATCACTGCGACTATGCATAGATTACCGGGAGCTGAACCGGTTAACGGTCCGCAATACCTATCCTCTGCCTCGGATAGATGAGTTATTTGACCAGCTACAGGGAGCCTTCTGGTTCTCCAAGCTAGATTTGTGATCCGGCTACTACCAGCTCCATATCAGGGAAGAGGACATACCGAAGACGGCATTCAGTTCACGCTATGGATTATACGAGTTCACGGTGATGCCTTTTGGGCTCACGAATGCCCTGCCGCATTCATGAGTCTAATGAACCATGTATTCGAGCCTTTCTTAGACCGCTTCGTGATTGTATTCATCGACGGTATCCTTATATATTCTCGGACTCAGGAGGAGCATACGGAGCACCTGGCGCAGGTCTTGCAGAGGCTGAGGGAGACCCAGATGTACGCAAAATTTTCAAAGTGCCAGTTCTGGTTGTAGGAGGTGGCTTTCCTGGGGGACACGGTGAGTGGGGCTGGATTAGCAGTGGACCCAGCCAAGATAGAGACAGTGAGGGATTGGCCACGACCGAAGACCGCATCTGACATCCGCAGTTTCTTGGGACTAGCAGGGTATTATCGCAAGTTCGTGGAAGGGTTCTCGAGGATAGCACTCCCCCTCACGTCCTTGACGAAGAAGGACACAAATTTTGTTTGGTCAGAGCGGTGTGAGACGGCTTTTCAGGAGCTGAAGGACCGACTCATCTCATCCCCCATTCTTGCGCTTCCATCCGGGAGCGAAGGATTCCAGATCTACACGGACGCCTCTTATCAGGAGATGGGTGCAGTCCTGATGCAGCATGGACATGTTATTGCTTATGCTTCGAGACAGTTGAAGAAGCATGAGCATAACTATCCAGTACATGACCTAGAGCTCGGGGATGTGGTTTTCGCCCTAAAGATATGGAGGCATTACTTATACGGGATTCATTGTGACATCTTTTCAGATCACAAGAATCTCAAGTATATCGATACACAGAAGGACCTAAACCTGAGACAGAGGAGGTGGCTGGAGTTCCTCTGTGATTATGATTACAAGATCCACTATCATCCGGGAAAAGCGAACACGGTAGCAGATGCTTTGAGCAGGAGGGCCGGCACTTCTGGACCGGAGCCCCGATTGATGTCTATAGAGCTACTACAGATGATGGAGGACATGCACTTACCATGGTGTCCGAGACCGAGCCAGTAGTATATAGAGAGTATTTGAGCTCAGTGATCAGTGGCGATGATATACAGGAGCGCATCCGAGCACATCAGAGGCTGGATGCTGCGTTACAACCGATTTTCAGTGCCCTAGAGAGGGGCAAGGTCGAGGACTACACGCTACAAGATGATCTTCTTCGGTTCCGTGGGCGCATCTACATACCAGCAGGGGCAGTATCCGGGATGACATACTCAGAGAGGCACATTGCTCGAGATATTCAGTGCACCTCGGCATCACCAAGATGTGGGCAGATTTGCGGAGGTCTATGTATTGGCCCGGGATGAAGAGGGAGATCATGGATTTTGTGACCCATTGTGAGACCTGCCAGCGTGTGAAGGCAGAATGCAAGAGCCGGGAGGTTTACTACAGCCACTGCCAGTTCCAGAATGGAAGTTCGAGGACATTGCTATGGACTTTGTACACGGATTGCCTCGCTCCCACTCTGGGCATGACTCTATATGGGTTATAGTGGATAGATTGACCAAGGTAGCGCGGTTTATTCCAGTTCGAAAGGATGCCCCAGTTGCAGTTCTAGGTGAGATTATTTGTGGAGCAGTACGTCAGATATCATGGCATCCCCAGGACGATTGTTTCGGACCGTGATGGTCGGTTCACTTCGAGCGAGTGGAGGGCCGTGCATGCTTACTTGGGATCTCGGCTTACTTTTAGTACCGCCTTCCATCCGCAGAGACGGACAGACCGAGCGGACCATTCGGACCATGGAGGACCTGCTCAGACTATGCATATTGGATACGGGGAAGCCTTGGGAGAGGCTGCTGCCATTGATTGAGTTCTCGTATAATAACAGCCACCAGGCTAGCATCAGGATGGCTCCATACGAGGCACTTTATGGGAGGAGATGCCGGACACCGCTATCATGGGTTCAGGATGTGGATACCAGGGCTCTTGGATCTGATTATATAGAGGACACTGAGGCTCAGATTCGATTGATCAGAGATCGGCTACTAGAGGCCCAGAGCAGGCAGGCAAATATTATGATGCTCGGCACCGGAAGGTGGAGTTCCAGGTTGGAGACAGAGTATTCTTGAAGATACGTCCAGTACACGGTGTCTCTCGGGTGCGGAGGCACAAGAAGCTCAGTCCACGATACATGGGGCCATACCTGATCCTGGAGCGGATCGGCCCCTTGGCTTACCGACTGCAGCTGCCACCGGAGTTGGGTGCATTACATGACGTCTTCCATGTCTCTTCCTTGCGAAGAGCTCTCCTTCGGCGGAGCAGCACATTACTACTACAGCCGGACCGGTAGAGCCTGACAGATCAGTGAGATTGGAGCCGATCCGGATTGACGATACAGCCATCCGAGTGTTGCGGAAGAAGAAGGTCCCTCTTGTGAAGCTGTGGTCCAACCATGGATGGGAGGAGCACACTTGGGAGCCGAGGGATCTGATGCTGGAGCAACACCCGGAGCTATTCGCATCAGGTACTCTTAAGTTATGTCTTTAAAATTCTTGATAATTCTTGCAAGTAGAACCCCGTTGACCCGAACTTAAATTTCGGGGACGAAATTATTTTCTTGTTTATTGGAATTTGTAACATCCCATGTTACTTCTGGACCCCTCAACTTAGATTGGGTTAGGCATGAGTGAGATTTAAGAGAGACCAACTATGTTTGGCCCTAGGTAGTGGGTGGTAGCCATGTGGGGCCCACTATAGGACCATAGTCAAACTAGGTAAAACTAACCTAAGTGGGGACCCTAGCCACTCCATGACCCCACCACATTGCCCTAACCCTAAAGACAATCTAAGTGGACCCTAAGGCATATCACTAGGTCAACACTTTGACCTAAATTGACCAAAGTCAACCTTGGCTTAATTGGTCAAACCCACACTCATAAGCTCAATTAGCCTAAGTAGGGCACCCCCTTGACCCAACCCAAGTTGGGTGGTGCCACTAGACCCATTTCCACCAAGTAGGGTGAGCCCACCCACCATGGTTGACCAAGTCAACTCCCCAAGTCAACAAGTCAACAAATTGACCTAAAGGAGTGAAATGAAGACCAAGCCATTTTCCCTTGGACCAAGCCCACCAAAATTGGCCCATGGCCAGCCCAAGTGAACAAGACTAGTCCTACCCCTTTAAATCAGGAGAGAGAATACATGCAAGGGGGTAAAATTGGGATTTTAAGGTAGGAGGAGAGAGAAAATGGAAAGGGAGGAAATGGTGGCCACATGGCCACCCCATCAGATGGTTTTAACTGCCCAAAACCAGGTGGCCGACCTCCCCTCTCCATTTCCAGCAGAAAACCGGGGCTGTGTGCCACTTGGCAGCTGGGCGGAGCAAACAAAGCTCAAACCGAGCTCAATTAAGGTGTATCTCCATGTACAACCAAGTTCAGTCCAAACAGACCTCACCAGAAGCTTCAGGAGATAGAAGGGAGTGGAATTGAGTGCTGGATCATGGAGAATGGTGGAGAATCGAGTTTCGGGGTGGAGCTCGCCGGAGCACCACGACCACGGCAAACCGCCGCCTGACACGCAGCCAAGCCCAATTCAGGTGCGTTTCACCTCACCTCTTCCTGTACTAGATTTCTTGATCTATTAGGGAGATATCGGCTCAATCGAGCCCGATGCCATGAGAGGAAATGGAGAAAACCGAGCTTTTCTTCTTGCTCGGGTTCGCCGGAGGAGCCAACTCCGGCGGCCCACCGCCGGGAAACGCTAGCCCCCACCTTAACGAAGGTGGTGGCGATATCCGCCGGCGGTGGTGGTGGCTCAGCTGGCGGAAAACGCCAGCCAACATCGTCCAGGAAAATGCAATCGTAGCCGTCCATCCATTGGGGACGATGAACCGATCCCGTCGGTTTCCGGCTTTAAGATTCGTGCAATGTATTTAAATGATTTAAATTTTATATGATGAATAGTGAAATCCCTGTCACACAAATACAGCCACTTTGCATGTTAATTTTAGGCATCTTAGAGGCATTTCCAGAACTTATGCTCTTAATGAAAATTGTAGCTGGTGGTCGTATCGTTAATTTGCCACCTTAAACATGTGATTTGGTGTAGTGTACAGTCCTGTAGGACATTTCTCCTAGGACTGGTCCTAGAGTAGGGCAGAAATTAAATTGGATGCCCAGGTCAAACCATTAGTCATCATGGCCCCAAATTTTGGGCACATGCATGATTAGGACATACGTAGCCCCTGCCAAAAATTAGGAATTTTTAAAGAAAATTTTCCTATAGTGTTTTCCAAAATATCAAAATACAAATAAGTGAAATATATGGAATATATACACCTCCCCATGGTCCCAAATCTTGGTGGTAGGTCAATGGGGGCATACTTGGTGCATGATGAAAATTCCAGCACCTTGGTTCACTGCATGTTGGAGAATCCACTTGCATGTGTTAGCTCATGTTTTGCCTTGGTGTGCAAATAGCAAAAACTCAAATATGGTGTATTTAGCCAATGGTGACATGTAAAGGTCTTGGAATTATTTAAAGAGGTTCATTAGGGTAAATTTCATCCCTCAAATAAATCATGGAAGTTTTGAAATCAAAAATTCCGTTTATTGGAATTTATTTTAAATATAGTTATTTTGGAAATAAAATTGGAAAATAGGTTTTCCTCAAGTACAAATCCTAAACTTTTGCCAAGGCATAGATAATGTCACATTTGACTTAGGAAAATATGATCCCTCTGGTTTGAAGAACTTTTGGAGTAGATATCTTAAATTGCCCATTTTACCCTTATTTTATTAATTCTTGAAATGATGGGTATGTACCTCAGAAAAATTTGGAATTTATTCTACTGCTATAAATGGTATTATTAGTTTTGCATGAATTTCTCAGAATTAATGGATGCATTGTTAGTTGTTAAATTAATACAATGGCATTTTTGGTAAATATGTTATAATGGACTTTTATAGGCCATTACACAATACATGTTGATGATACTCTGCCAATAGTCATAAATTAGTGTTCTAAAAGTTCTGTAATATTTCTGGAATTTTTGATTACATAATGCCTATACGTCATTTGGAAAATGGAATTTGTGTGAATTTGATATTAAATAGGAAATGGGAATAAATAATTAAAGGAAAATTATGAAACTCTGTAGGCAGCAATATTCTATCAATATACATCTCAGGAAAAATTCCTAGGTCAGTGGATATTTAATCATACTACTTCATGTGTAAGTGACCTAGTGTTTAAATTAAATGATTTAATTAAAGGACTATTTGGCTAAGAAAAATTATGAGAATTCATAGGGTAGTTCACTTAGTCCATACCACCATAGGATAATATTTAGAGGCAAGATGCTTAAGGTTTGGAAGATCACATTTTTAGGGTAATCATAGGACATGGTCTGCATATAACACAAATAGGTCTTGCCTTAGGGGTTACAGGGGATTGATTATCGGCAGAAATAAGAGAGTTCAATGAGTAACCTTGGTGGGTAGAGTTGTTTAGAGTTGTGAGGGATCAAAAGTGCAAGTCTTAGTTAGCATTTGGAGTGGGGTCGGCGGAAGACCGTCGGTTTCCCGGTAACACCTTAAGTCACTAGGGTTGTACTAGAAGCAATTAGAGAGCTAGGGAGATACATGGGTAGCCATCAACTAAAATAAATATCCTTGCAAAAGGAACGCTGGGCGTAATCCCAACACAGTTCCTAGTGCCCCTTGAGAGCCCTTCACAGGGAATACCGGGGGCAGTCCTGGGGTAACCTTAAATCTCTAAGTATAATAACCCGTAGACAAGAGTATTTAATAGGTTAGGACATTGTTGTACCTTCTCGCCCATGTAGGGGTTAGAGAGATTCATGATATATGCTCACCCGTTTTTGGTTTGAGGGAGTTGGTATAAAGGCACTAATGTGCGATCTCACCCGTTTTAGGGTTTGAGGCAGTTGGTATAAAGGCACTAATGTGCATGCTCACCCGGGTTTGGTTTGAGGGATTCAGGACGTGTTTGGTCCTGCGAGCGGAGGCTCGGAATGAAATACTTGCATGTTCATAAATATCGTGCGCGGGGCATGCGGTACTGGCCGTTGTTCACACCGATGGCAGTACGGTGCACCAGGCGGCTGTGGGAGTTAGAGGGGCCAGTGGGTTGTTTTACACTGCGGTCTGGAGGACGATCCCCCAATAACACACATCCGACCCAACAAGACTGACGAGTTTGTCAGCAAAGTACGTACGCGAGACTCTAGAGTGCACCTTGGACGTGTACAGAGGCGTATGAGAGGGGTCTAAGGCTTCGTAGTGTGCATACCAGTCTAGAAGCGGAGACGCCCGCTCCGCTGCTGCCGTAGCCACAGCGGTGGTACCCGAGAGTGATGCTAGCTCTCAAAAAGTGGGAACTAAAGGTCTGTGATCACAGAGTCGTTGTGTGTGAGTTGCACTTGTCTGCGCATATAAATTGCATCATCATCATTCATTCATTAGGTCATACGCTTATAGATCCTTATCATATAAATTCGTATGGGCTCTTTATATGATAAGTTAAATTTCCTGGAAATCCTAACTTATATATTTGTATGGGTATTTATATAAGTTAGGTAGTACGTTTGTGATGATAGTTTATATGGTTAGTTTAGTTATTTTTGTTCATATTACTTTCTTTACTTTCCTTACTGCACTGCTCTTACTTATTACTTGTACCGTACTTAGAACTGCTAGAGTAGAACTATTTCCTATTACAAATCTAGTTAGATACTGTCACTTCCACTTTGCTACCCCTTTGCTGTTGTCTCCGCTTCCGTCCTCCCGCCTAGGAGCTGCGGGGCGAGGTTCGGAGAACGAAACGACTTAGTCTTTTTGACTAATGGTCGGTGACCAACTATTTTTAGGAGCCCGGGGAGATGGAGCACCAGCACGTCGAGGAGGCAGGACATGAGGAGCAGATACCGCTCAGCAGGCTACTACCACTACTGTGCGTCCTCAGGTGGGACGAGATCTGATGTTCTAGTATAGCTTCCGCATTTATTATTTTGTGTGAGAGTGATTTTGATGTACTGGGCATAAGCCCTTTTTACTCTTTCATATGTATCTTCTGTGGACTATAGTGATGTACTTTTCATTTCATTTATATGATTGTACTATTTGGCTTGTGGACTGATGGTTTCATATACAGTTTTACTTCTTCTTCTCATATTGGCCTACAGGTTAAATGATCGTACTAGCGGCAGAATCGGCGTGTTGTGGTGTCGACTAACCCGTGATTAGTTGCACCGTAAGGCGGCGGTTCTGGGCATAAGATCCGGTAGCCCTCCTTGGTTAAGGGGGAGGGGGGTTACACTCCCATTCCCCTACCAACCGTTCATCATGAGCTTCGATCCAATTCCCTTGCCCCGAGTACTTTCTACTCAAGGCATCCGCCACCACATTGGCTTTACCTGGCGTATACTGAATCGCCACTTCGTAGTCTCCAAGAAACTCAACCCACCTGCATTGCCGCATGTTCAAGTCCTTTTGATCCAAGAGATACTTCAGGCTTTTATGATCCGTGAAGATCTCCACCTTTGCACCGTACACATAATGCGCCATATTTTCAACGCGAAAATTACCGCCGCCAACTCCAAGTCATGGACGGGGTAATTCCTCTCATGAGGCTTCAGCTGTCTAGACCCAAAAGCTATCACCTTGCCATGTTGCACCAAAACGCAACCCAAACCGCATCCCGATGCGTCACTGAAGATCTGAAATCCATCGGTCCCTTGCGGTAGACTTAGGATTTGAGCCATCATAAGTCTCTCCTTCAGTGCCTCAACTGCTTGACTGCACTCTTGAGTCCACACAAACTTATGATCTTTACGAGTGAGTGAGGTGAGGGGTAGAGCTATCCGTGAGAAATTTTCCACGAATCTCCTATAGTACCCGGCTAGTCCAAGAAAAGTTCGGACTTCTGCCACGGTCCTCAAGACTGGCCAATCTCTGATGGCCTCCACTTTTGTTGGATCCACTGCCACCCCATCTCCACTAATCACGTGGCCCAAAAATGCCACGTTCTCTAACCAGAACTCGCACTTGGAGAACTTTGCATACAACTGATTCTCCCTCAACACTTGCAAGACCAGTCTCAAGTGGGTCTTATGCTCCACTTCAGATTTGGAATACACCAAGATGTCATGGATGAAGACAACCACAAAAGAATCCAAGTATTCCCGAAATACTCGATTCATAAGATCCGTGAACACAGATGGTGCGTTCGTCAGCCCGAATGGCATCACCGTAAACTCAAAGTGTCCATACCTTGTACCAAAGGCAGTCTTGGGTATGTCTCATCCCGAATTCGTAGCTGATAATAGCCTGACTTCAAGTCCAATTTTGAATACACCACTGACTCCACCAATTGGTCGAACAAGTCATCTATCCGAGGAATCAGATACTTATTCTTGACGGTCAATTTATTCAGCTCTCGGTAGTCTATGCATAGTCGCATGCTACCGTCTTTCTTCTTTACAAACAACACCGGCGCGCTCCACGGTGAAGAACTAGGTCTAATATACCCTTGCTCCAACAGTTCCTGTAGCTGTACTTTGAGTTCGACCAACTCCTTTGGTGACATCCTAAATGGAGGACGTGACACAGGCTTAGCCTCCGGCACTAACTCGATCGAGAAATCGATCTCCCGCCGAGGAGGTGCTCTAGGAAGTTCATCTGGAAACACATCCTTGAACTCTGCCACTACGGGCACTTGCTCAATAGATAGGTGAGAGAGACGAACCTCCAATAACGCTACAAGCGCTACACCACCCTGGTTAACCGCTCGCATCAATTGCATGGCCGAAATCAGGGAATAGGCCACTCCACAAAGGCCCTCAAATTTTACCTCCGCCTGCCCTTTGCTCTTTAGGGTCACTACCTTAGATAGGCAATCAATACTGGCGCACTGCTCTGCAAGCCAGTCCATGCCCAAAATGACATTGAACTCAACCAATGGCAAAATTGCTGCTACCAAAATGAAGTCAAATCCGTCCAGCTCCCAAGAGATGCGCCCTTTGGCCCCGGTGGTCATGGATGACTCATTGGGCATGCGCACTTTCAACTCCGCGTCCGCCGAGAAAGACTCAACTCCAATTCTCCGGATGAAGCTCTCCGCAAGAAAGGAGTGCGATGCTCCCGTATCGAACAATACCCTAGCGGGGTATCTGGAAACTAATACGAAGCCTACAACATAGACATCACACAAAAATGGTCTAAAAGTATAAAGCACAAAATTTCAACTTAAATTTTCTTCATATCTGTCACCACATCGATTTGGCGGATCGCTTCTTGCTGTCCAAGGATGTAAGCCCTTGGTTGCACTGGTTGGAACCGAGAAGCGCTCGACTCCGCCATCTTCCCTTTCTCCGCAGCACTGGGGCCGGAGCGCACAGTCTGCTCCTGCCTTGCCTCTTGCCCCGCTCCTCCTTGGGGACAAACATGAGCTATGTACCCCACCTTACCGCAGTTGTAATACGTCGGCGGTCCCCTAGAGTGTGAACCTCCAGGCATCCACTTGCTCTTCTCACTAGACCTGGATGTGTGAGGCTAATTCCTCCACATACTCCCTTCAGACTTTCCATGGGATTGGGAAGGCTTCCCTTCCCCTTGCTTGGGAGTAAAACCCTTACGACATTGGGTTTGCTCCAGATCACTCTCCAACATCCTGGCAGCCTCAACCAACTCATTGAAACCAGCTCTCTTCATGGAAATGAGGGGCTGCCTCAGGTTCTCCCTCAGCGCCGGATAGAAGAGATTATCCCTCTCTACATCATCTGCCATCGTCGTTCCCGCGTAACGACCCAGACGGGTGAACTCCTGCACATACTCATCCACCGTATTATCCTGCTGCATTAAGTGCAGGAACTGCCTCTGAAGTGCCAACCGTGTAGAAACGGGAATGTACCTCTTCAGAAAAGCATCCCCAAACTCCTCCACTGACGGGGTGCATCCCGGGAACTGGCGGCCGCTATGACTCACCCACCACAACTTGGCGTCTCCTTCCAACATGAACGCCGCATTTTCAGATTTCTTTTCTTCTGGCGTCTCTGCCTCCCTCAAAAGCTAATAAATGCGAACCCACCAATCCTCCTCATCCGTTGGCGTACCAAATCCCTTGAAAGACGGGGGATGGAAGCTCAGGAAGTACTTCAAGTGCCGGTCTCCATGTCCGACAACTACCCTTTCCGCCAAAGGCTCCACTCTCCTGGCTTCTCCTCCTAGCACGGCCGTCGCAATATCCGGTGTAGCAGGGGTTGCTACTTGAGTTGCTGTTGTAGCTTGGGCTGCCACCATCGCTTCTGCAAGCATGCGACAGACTTCGGCCGGGTTTACACCCGTGCCCAAAAGACCTGGAGCAGTGGCACTGCTTGCCGAGAGTTCCTCTCTTGCTCTCGACGTACCCGCCTCGTTGCTTGCACTCTTCAAGAAAACAAGAAATAAGGAATCAGTCTCTAATCTCAAGACATAAACATAAGAACACTCATGGTCCCGCGTTACTCTTATGTGGATAACTTCTCTACGCATTGACCTTGAATCTAACCTCGCTTTGATACCAAATTGTAACACCTCCCCGGTAATGACCGTATAATATGGGTCCGGCCGGGGCCCCACAACATAGGACGCAACAGCTTTAGTATTATAAGATGATATAACTACCCACACTCAAAACTCTTTGCACAACACAGCGGAAACACAAGCAAGACAAGAAGTTATTCACTACAAGAAGAGTAATAACGATGGCCTTATGGCCTTACAACAAGTGTCCAAACTCAAATAATACATCAGTCAAGAAAGTGCATAGCACTCCTAGTCCACCTCAGAATGCAAGCCGGACAAAATGAGTCTCAAACATACAACATCATATAAGTAGAGCTACAAAAGAGAGAAACACTTCATGAAGCTTAGGCCTTTCTGGCCGGCGAGCTAGCTCCTGCATGCGATCCTTGCCCTGTAAAATTTATTGGTAACGTGGCTCAGCAAAGGCTGACCTCAAACTGTGTAACAAACACATCTCCTCCCGGCCGCCCCTAACGGACCCCGGGGTACTCCTCCAACCCGCAAGTTAGCACTTCGTATGCAATATTCATAAGCAAGAAAAAACAGCTACAGAAACAGGCTTGGATGTCACACACATCATACATGTTCTCTACTGGTTGAGCATATAATAAAAAGGGCATACTTATGCAACATGTATGCAACAACCCGGGCTTCACCCAAGGCACCCTATCTCGTATGCATCTAGCACATCATCACATCACATGGGTACTCATCGTTTCCCCATTGGCGTAAAGCCACAAACAAAGGGGGGGGGGTAACACAATTCCCCCCCCCCCACCCAACGGCACACAGGCTGCCAAATGGAACTCTTGCAAAGTCCCCACCCGCTCAAGGTCTTAGACCCGGGCTTGCCTACAATCTCTGATGTCTCATGTCAGGATTTCAACAAACACAAACTGACCGATTCTAAGAAGCCTTGCCGGACCACACCCTCTCATGGCCTCATTGCCCGGGCTTGCCCCCATGCTTGGCATTCTAGTCAGTCTCACAAAAGGGGACTAGTCTCGCCGAGACACTCTCCACACATGATGTGAATGTCACGGGATAGCCAGCTGACCACGGAGACCCAGCCACACCTTGGCACATCACAAACTAAGATAATTCCACCCCAGTCCCTCATTTGTACTGCATCGTTCCCGCGCACCAAGGAAACCATCTACAACTCATGCGGAGCTAACCTTGTCCACCAAGGAAACCATCTACCTCCACGAGGAGCTAACCTTGTCCGGTTCCAACTACACGTACTCACTCGAGAAAAAGGGGAAAAACATCACCACATCACAAACGGCATCTTGCCGCAATGGAAACTCTACGAATCCTTAAAGTTCGTATGCAACATCACTGAGTCGGACTAACAGTCGCGACTACGGCTTCACCCACCATGCCTAATCCACTAACAGAGCGGATCTCTAATGCAAATCATGCCGGGGACGGACTCAATCGACCCGGAGGTTCCACTTGAACCTTGGCGACCCAAAACCCCCTTCATTTGAGTGTTTGGTGCCCAAAAATAGAAAATAAATGATGCTAAAGACATGCATCCTAAGACCGAGAGGGGAAGTGTCGTTACCTTCCGACTCCTCTTCCTTGCCATGGTAAAATAGCCGGATGAAAACCTTCGCAACGATCTAGCCTCCACGGATCTGGACTCGGCTCGCGATTTGGAGCACCGAAGCTTCTCTTACAGCCCAAACCCTCTTTCATCTTCTTCCTTGCTCTCCCTTCTCTCTAGAATTTAGTAAGAGAAAAGCTTGAAGAAGAATGAGGGTTTCCAACCCTATTCTAGGACTTAACTCCCCAAGAGCAGTTCTGGACCATCAGATCCCAAAATAAGGGAAAGAATGGCCACGATCCGTTTGAAAAATAAAATACCTGGGCCGAACACGGCCTGGCACACGCCCGTGTCCAGGGCCGTGTCCCCCATTCGCCGTCACAAATCGACGCGCCTGGAATAGCACACGGGCATTCAACAAGCCCGTGTTCGACCCGACAGACCCGTGTCCCAACTGACACGGCCATGTGGTCGGCCGTGTGCCTCCAACAACACAGCCCCGAAAATAACCCGAGAAGGACACGGCCTGGGACACGCCCGTGTCCCAGGCCGTGTGCGAAGTCTCGACACTCGTCGACAGCCTTTGTGTCGACACTGCGGAAAAATATCGAGCGAAGATCATCGACCAAGCGTGACATGCCTTGTGACACGCCCGTGTCACATGCTGTGTGCCCCAGTCTCGACACTCGACACTCGACCCTCGAAACTTGTCGAGTGAGCATCGTCGACTGAAGTTCGTCGACCGACCCACACGGCCTTGGACACGCCCGTGTCCTAGGACGTGTGCCTTGTCTCGACACATTGTCGAGCAAAATTGTCGACACCCCGAGCCGAGTGTCGATACGGGCTCGACATGCCCTGCGACACGCCCGTATCGCAGGCCGTGTGCCCTGTCTCGACACTTCATCGAGCGCAAAGTGTCGATTACGCGGCAAAGTCGTCGACTCCAGCCTAACACGACCTGGGACACGCCCGTGTCCCGGGCTGTGTGCCCCATGCCAGAATCCAAAATTGGCCAGAAACGCAAATCGATCCTCTCTCAAAATCTGGGGTGTTACAACGCCTGGAGACGGCCTCCACCTCAACGAAGGTGGTGGTGGCGGTGGCCGTCCGGGGAGGTGGCCGGATCGCCGGCGCTAACGGCTGTAAGGAGATCCAGGCAGGATGAATCGCAGCCGTCGGCTGGAGCTAGAAGACGATAGGATTCCATCAAATACGCGCCAAGATTCGTGCAGATGATATAATAAACTATAGGATTTAATTTCATGATTATTTCATTTTTGTCACACTATTTACAGTAAATGATTTTAATTTTTAAAAATACTTAGGTCCACCTGGGGGGAAAACTTTTAACATGAAAGTTGTATCTCTATGGGTCTACATTAATCCAAAATTGATTTAGACCAATTTGGGTGTCTGGTTTGACCAGGGCACCCATTTTGGTGGGACCTGTACATAGGGCTGTCCTGAGATTCAAATGGATGCCCACCCTTCATCCCTTGGCCAAATGGGCTGAAATTTGGGCAGGGGATCAGTCTTAACTATATCTAGGGTCTGTCCAAAAGTGAGATTTGTTTGAGAAACTTTGCTTAAAGTTTTTATTTTTATTTAATGAAGCTAGGGTATTTTAATTAAGTGGCCTAATTACCTCCAAACCCTCGCAAATTTTGGTGAGTGGTCCCTGGCTTCAATACCTAGCTCTGTAGCAAATGTCAACTCATTTGGATAGGTTTTGTTTAGGGAATCACTAAACCCTACTTTGGCGTTAAGGAGGTATTTTTGACTAAAAGTGCACCATGGGCTTAGGGTGGCCACCTTCCCTCAACAGAGGCTGAGGTTTTGGACACTGACTTAGTATGGCCAATGTTACCCTCTTAAGGAAAAAGGGGTGATTTAGGCTTGATTTACCCTAGGGTTCAACCTCAAACCCTAAGGAAGGACTTTTGGGGGTTGTGAAGGACTTGGGGGCTAATGCCCTTGAATGACCTTGAAAACTCAGTAGAAATGAAGGTAGTGTAACCTAAGTCCTCTGGAAGGAATCTTAGAGTACTTGGAGGAAGGCATGCACCTCAAAACCCTAACCCTATTATTAGGGTAGAAGCACAGTTTTGTAAATTCAGCCAGTAAACCTTAACTAAAGGTTATGAAACTTGGGTAGAGTAAGTTTTAGACCATCTAAAACCCTTGGTAAGTTTATTAGAATATTATGGATTATATTTCTGGCACTTTATTTGTTAATTACCAAAAGACCCAAAATGGCGTTTTAATTAATTTGATTATTCTGTTCATTTGAATCTGATGATCCTTAGTTAGAAGATAATCTAGGTCTAAGTGAATATCCCTGAATTTTATTACAATTTTTAATTGACTATATTTGGTACTTCCTTCACTAATTTCAAAAAAGGGGCTTTGGTGGTATAAAATTATTTATAGGTGATATAACTGTTGCAAAATCATGAGACATAGGTACTGTTGATTTCAGGCCAACATATACTTGTAGGAATTTATTCATAATTTTTAGAGGGTTGTTTACAGTACTTCTTTTACAAGTCCATAATATTGAGATTTTGATAATAATTTATTCATAGAATAATTCTTGCTGAAAAATTATGAAACTTGGCCAATAATACTTTTAAGGTTTTATCTGCATAGTATAATTATTTTATAATTTTTGGATGGATATTTCCTATACTTGATTCATAAACAACGGAAGATAGTAAATATTGCAAAAAATAATTTTAGTGCCCTTTTGATGATGGAAAAATTGTGATACTGTGGATTTACCATATTGAGATAACCTAATATTTATCATAATTTTTTTAGGCATCTTGCATGTGTACTTATGGTACTTTATGTTCAAACCGGTAGCCTTTGGAAGCTTTAAGGAAAATAATTAAATACCAGATAAGTTAGGAAAATTATAATTTCCTGGATTTAGTCTATTCATGTCATGATAAGTCTCCAGTAAATAAGGTAGGCCATTTTGATGAGTATTTGGATTATCTCCTGTCCGGACCGACATATAGCCTAGGATGATCGGCATGGGTAAATTGCAATAAGTCACGATGGGACATGGTGTAGGAGTTAGTCCTTTTAGATAGAGGTGGGTGAGTTCACCATAGAAGGATGGGAAGAGTGGTGAGGAATTGGTTTGGCTAGAGTTTAGAGGCGCTCGGGTTCGACGAAAGATCATCCTTCCCGAGGTGAGGTAGAGTCAAATCACCCAAGGATTAGCCTATCGTAATATGAGAAGGTAATGGGTAAGGGAATCAACCAATAATAATAATAAGTACCTTACGAAAGGGAACGTTGGGCGTAATCCCAACATAGTTCCTAGTGCCCCTTGAGAGCCCTTCACAGGAAATACCGGGGGCAGTCCTGGGTTAACGTAAACTGTATTAACAAGCTGAAAAGAGTAACTTAGTAATTAGGGTTGCACATTTCACGAACACAGATAGCACAGGAAGATAGTTGGGAGCTTCGGCTTGGATAGTTAAGATACGGACGTTTTGGTCCGGGGAGCTTCAGCTCGATTGTTTGAGACGGACATTTTGGTCCGGGGAGCTTCGGCTCGGTTTTTGGATACGTTAAATTTGCATGTGCATAAAAGGAAAGAAAATTAAGCTGGTGGGTCTTTGGTATTGGAGGGTCGGTGCACCGACGCCAATTCGTTGACTCGGCAAGTGTGGCTAGCACTTCGCCAACAGAAGTCTGCTGCGCCAGCCGACAAGAGTACGCAGGAGTCCGCTTCATGCACCAAGCGTTAAGGCGTACGATAGGTCCGACCGGTAGTGCTTTACTAGTTTAGATGTGGGCGAGGCCCAACTCACCGCTTCCGTCTGCCACTACGGAGGTATCCTGGGAGGTTACGGCTCCAGAAAGGGGGAACTAAAGCTCTGTGTGCACAGAGTCGGGTGTGTGTGTTTCACTTGCATGTTCCATCATACCCACTTGCATGTCATAGCATAATCAATTCATTTAACACTGACACCTAAAGTATAAGTGGAATGGGATGCTTATACATTATGACCTGCAAAACGACCCCTTGGTCTATAAGCTTGTGTGGGCAAGTTTATAAATTAAGGTCAATTTTGATATATATTTACTGCTGTTTGATAACCGACACCCCAACGTATAAATTGGTATGTGACTTTTTATACGATGGGAGCCTTGCAGAAGACCCCTTGACTTATGTGTTCTCACATAAGTGAAGGTTACTTTTCATATTTCATCTCATTGTCAATATCTATTATAGAATTGCTAGTATAGGTCCATTGCCATCTTTTTTTGATTATTCTCCACCTTCAAGTCCTCCCCTTTCTTCCTCTCCGCTCGGTTCCTAGGATCCATGGGGGAAGGGGTGGAGGATGATAGGGCTTAGTCTTTTAGACTAACGGTTTTCGAACTGCATCATTTAGGGGATCGTGGAACCCAACATGAAGGAGCAGCCCCAGAGACCGGTGCGCTTGGAGATGGGGAAGTCTAGCTTCGGAGTTCAAACAGCCAGGACCGTGAGTCTCGACCTTGAGTAGATGTTCTGTTTTTGCTTCCGCATGAGTGATTTAGAGTGAGGACATGATTTACCGGGCATAAGCCCGTATTTTATTACTCTGAAATATTATTCTGTGGACACTCCCTTCGTGGAGATATATTTACTATGATATGTGATTTTCTATGGACTGCTAGTTTGTATTTACTTTATTGTGCTACTTTTCTCTGATCGAATTGGCCGGCAGAATCGACGCTTTGTGGTGATGACCATTCAGGGTGTGACGGAGTCACCGCAAAACGGCGGTTCTGGGCCTAAGACGCTGGTGTTCAAAAAAAAGGGGGGGTCTTACACCGACTGTCTCCATTGGCCACGACGAGAGGCTCCTGAGAGTTTAGCTAACTCCAAACTGGGCAACTAAAGGTCTGTGCGCATAGAGTTGTGTGTGTGTGTTGCACTTGCATGTTCATACCCTAGCATACTTGCATGTCATAGCATAGTTATTGCATTTAACCCCTGACACCTAACGTATAAATTGGTATGGGACAGTTTATACGATAGGCCCTGCAAAATGACCCCTTGGTCTATAGGGGTAATCCCTATAAATCAATGGTTATTGAATTACTATTTGTACAGTTCTTACTTTCAGTTCTTCATGCTTACCTTACTTCTCTGCATTACATTTTATTGATTAACTCCTGCTGCACTTTTAATGTTATAACACTCCTATTAGGATAGTTGTCATCTGCTTGATTACGCCCTGCTATTTGGTCCACCTTTTCACTTCCTTTCGCCCGGTGCCTAGGAGCCACGGGTAGAGGGGTGGAGGACTGTTGACTGAGTCTAGTTTGACTGACGGTCGTTTGACCACCACATTTTAAGCACTTCGGATGGGAGACAGGGAGCAGCCGCATGAGATGCAGCACCGATGGAGTATGGTGCAGATGGAGAGAGGCCAGTGTAGTTCGGGTGGACAAGCAACCAGATCTGTGAGTGGAGCTGAGTAGTAGTAGTTTTACTTATATGAGTGTCTTGTAGTGAGGTCTTTTTGTACCGGGCATAAGTCCATATATCATGGTGTGGAATCTTTATTTATCATGTGATTTCCTCTTTCTATGTTGTGGACTTGATTGTTTTAGCTTTTCCAATCATTATACATTCTCTCTTGTTGATCAAAAAGGCCGGCAGAATCGGCGTTTTGTAGTGGCGGCCTTCCCGAGAGTCGGGGCCACCGCAAAACGGCGATTCTGGGCATAAGACCCTGGTCGTTGTTGCAAAAAAAAGGGGGTCTTACACTTTGCCTCTTCTTCCTCTTCACTGGAGCTGGAGGATATGGATTCATCTTCTGTGTCACTCTAGGTTTCAGCTACAAAGCCCTTCTCCTTCTTCTTGTGCTTGCTGGAGGAAGGCCTGCTGTATTGCTATCTTCTAGAGTCCTCTCTTCTTCTTTCTTTCTTTTGATTCTCTGGACACTCTGAGTCAAAGTGTCCTGCTTTACCGCACCCAAAACACACTATTTCTTTAGTAGGTGTTTTATCATACCTGAGTTTGTCATCCTATCTAGATGACTTTCTCCTGAAGACCTTCCTATCCATCTTGTAGATTCTCTTGGCTAAGAGACTTAGGAGTTCTTCATTTGATGTTGAAGCTTCAGTTTCTTCAGCAGCTTTGAAGGCTATATTTTGCTCCTTTCTTGGTGGTGGAGGAGTCCTTTGTTCTACAGCTTCCCTGGATTTGATTAACTGATCATAAGATTTGATCTTTCCTATGAGAGATTCCGTGGAAATCTCATTAAGACTACTGGCCTCCTTGATTGGCCAGATCCTGGAATTTAATGAGCTTGGGAAGCACATGAGGATTTTATCATTCACCTCAGTGAGAGAGATGTCTTTGTCCAAGGTCTTCAATTCACTGATAATGGAGCTGAATCTATTGTACATGTCACTAACATATTCAGCTTCATCTTTCTTGAAGTTCTCATACTGTGAAATGAGAGTTGATCTTGTATCTTTCCTCTCATCTACTGAGCCAGCAACCATCTGGTTGGGAGAGTCCCAGATTGCCTTTGCAGATGTGCATTCAGCCACCTTCTAGAAGATGTCATCTGGCATGGTTTGAGCTAATATGTTCATGGCTTTTGCATCTGCAATCTTTGCCTTCTTCTGTGCATCTGTCCACTCAGGTGGTGGAACACTATGAGTGCTTGATGTTAATGTAGATGTAGATGTTGTTGGTTGAGGAGGACCTGTCAAAATGGATTTGTAGATGTCATCATCAATTGAATTCATATACAACCTAATTCTTATCTTCAAAATTGCAAACTTGTTCAGATTGCAAACTGGAGGTCTGGTGCTTGTATAGTCTTTGTTCTGTGTCGTGCTGTGAAATAATCTAAACTTAAAATCAGATCTAACAAAGGATCTTTTGGCTCAAGGGTTATCTTTTACAACCAAAGGAACATCGCTATGATACCAATTGAAAGATGGGGTTAGACCCGATTTACTCTAGGGGGGGTGAATAGAGTAATCTAAAATCTTTTTGCTGTTTAAAATATTATCAGAGTAATGAAAATAAATATGATACCAATATTAACAGAGAAGAGATAATCTAAGCTAAACTAATCTAACAGAGCATATAGATATATCACAGCACAGCTACCCTATCACAGCCACAGCAAGAACAACCTGAAAAGGGAGAACTAGACAACATAAGAATTTTTATAGTGGTTCCCCAACCTCGGTACATCCACTCTGGTAGGAATCCACTAGCAGGTTTTGATCAGGTGACTGCCACCAATGAGCTTTTGATAAGGTGCTCAAAAACAAAAATAAACTATTGAAGGGAGTTAATAAACCTTTATACAGAGGGGGGAGAGAGATTGATGACGTCTTCTCTTTCTCTATTCAACAGAGAAGACTTATGGATTTGCTATTGTCAAGAACTCCTTTCAATATCACTTGGAGTCTTGCACAGGGTGTTGGTCTTCAGTCTTCAGCCTTGACTTGAAAATGATCTAGGAACTTCTGACTGATAGAAGTTTGTTGTCCTTGAAGAATCCTGGAGTGGAAGTTGAAGAAGACTCTGGATTTGTATTTGTACTTCTTCTTCTTCTGTAAGGTCAAGGAGAAAACACATTGTTTTCTATACAGTGAAGATTCAGAATATTTTGTTGTAGAACCTTTCTGTATGCTAAGAGCTCTGTATTCTCTGTATATTCTCTATGTCCTTCCTTCGTCTCGACTGAAAAGCAAAGTTGTTTTATATATCTCTGTTAAATTCACCTTTGAATTTCGAATTGTCTACAAAAATTGATGACTTCCTGGATAATGGAAATCGGCTGGAGAGAATATTTTCATTAATGAATTCCCCAACTGTCCTAGTTAATTAAGCAAGAAATTATCCTGATGAAGACCATAATCAATGCTTCCACTAACGGCTATATTCAGAGAATATATTCATTAATTGCTCAGGAAAATATTGTTAGATAATATGGAATAAGGATAAAAATTGAGGGAAATACTAAGTCTGGAACTTCACAGAAATCGTCGACCAGAGAACAGATTTCGTCGACTAAAGATCAAAGTTCGTCGACCAGAAAAATCATGTTCATCGACCTGAGAATTCGTGTTCGTCCACCTGAGATCCAAGTTCGTCGACCTGAGTTCAGAGAACTGCATTCTGTGAATGAACTTGTCAATTCTGTGATCCAAGTTCGTCGAGCTGATAATCTATCTTCGTCGACCTTATTTCAGACAAAGTATTCTGGACATAATGTGTTGAAGTTGAACTGCCAGAGTTCGTCGACCTGAGCTCGAATATCGTCAAGCTCAACTCAGAGAATTTACTCTGAGTTCGTCGAGCGGAGCATGACTATCGTCGAGATGAGTTCAACGAACGTCGAACTCACTTTCTGAAATTGATTTTCTTCTCAGTCTTGAGTGTTCGGTTGTCTTCTATTGGCTGGTCCATGTAAGGTTGTTTCTAAGGACTTAGCCTAAACTCTAGGACACAGACATGACCCAAGCTATAAATTGTGGGTCAATCATCCTAGTTAGTGAACCTAGCCAAAATCCAACTAGAGATCCAATTGTTAACTTAGGAATACAAATCAAAAATCCCCTTCGGTTACTTTCCCGCTTGCAATCCCTTTTTCATATAGCAAAATCACACTCCATACTTGCACTCCTCTAGAGATCGATATCTGGGTTTCAACCCCTCACATTATTACTTGACTACGATCGGTACACTTATCGTCGTATCACTTACCACAGAAGCTACACGCTTTCCTTCGATCTTTCTTCGCTGTCGGGCCAGATGCCCTAGTACTTCCACCATCATCAGGTTTCCTCTTGTACTTCTTTGCATGCAATCCCTGATTCTTCGCATTATCTATCGCCTTAACCATCAAGGTGACCTATACTAATTCTAAAAAGGTCTCAGATTTGTACGCGCTAGCCAACTACTGGATGTCATACCTCAGACCACCCAGGAAGAGTTTTACTCTACCTTCTTCGGACTCTTCCAGATCTAGGGCAAAATCACTGAACTTTATAAACTCGATCTCGTACTCACTAACACTGAGTTGCCTCTGCTTCAGGTTTAAAAAGTTGTTCATCAGACGGTCTTGCTTGACCGATGGAAAAAACTTCTTTTGTAACATTCTCTTGAACGAATCCCAAAAGAACCCATCAGTAAGATTCTCCTTTTCTCTTTTCCACCAACTCTTCTCAAGTTCTTTGAGCTGATATGCTACAATCATCACCCTCTGATTGGGGAAATGCCAGAATAAGAAAACATTTCTTCAACAGTGATGATCCAGTGATCAAACTCCGTGAAGTCTGCCCTACCATCATACATAGGAGGTCCTAGTCGCTGGAATTGAGAAATGAAATTCTTCTCTAGCGGCAATGTAATTGGGGGTACTAGAGCAGTAGGAGGAGTAGGAACAGTTTGACCCACGGAAGGGTCCTGCGCTCTAGTTTTCTTCCCAGCGATAACAGCCAACAACGATTGTATCTGTGATTACATGTCCACCATCTGCCTTGTTAGGGCCTCTTTACTCTGTCATAGTCCTTCAATCACTGCTTCACTTTGGGCACCAGATGACTTGCCCTCTGACTGGGTAGTCGACCTCGTCGCAACACGCTTTGCTGGCATTTCTATAGAACAAACGTGTACCTAAATCACCTAGAGGTGGTGAATAGGTGAGTTCTACCTATTTTTACGGAATAAAAATTGAACGAGCGATGCACAGAAAAATAAGCAAGCATACACAGACGACACCAAGAATTATAGAGGTTCCCCAACCTTGGGTACATCCACT
Organism: Platanthera guangdongensis; assembly: GCA_039583875.1. Lineage (NCBI taxonomy): Eukaryota > Viridiplantae > Streptophyta > Magnoliopsida > Asparagales > Orchidaceae > Platanthera > Platanthera guangdongensis. Next base: position 26,569,302 of record CM077159.1, read on the forward strand.
TTCAACCTCACCGATCTAGCGACGCACTAGAATCGGCTACTCCACTATTCTCGGATTGAAAACAATCATACTACTCAGAATAAAGTTCCTACAACTAGATCCCTAAAAATAGGATCTACACACATATGAGAAACTTCCGACAAATAACTCGAAGAACAAAGCTCCTACACTCGGAGAATAATCTCCTACAAGAATAAAATTAAATTCAAAGAAATACAAACAGTATTAATCCCAGATCCGAAAACTTCAGCCCTTCTTCTTACTTGAACTTTGAAGCTCTGTCAGAAATAGATTGAAGAAGAAACAACCAAATCTCTAGATCTGAAAATTCTCGACTCAGCACGATCAAGAAAAGAATCTGTCTGTGTAAAAGATCTTGATCTGTTGAATCACTTGCTATGAATCTCTGGATCAAAAGAAGATCGGCGATGAAGACGATGAATAACGACAGCTTCCAATTTTGGAAAGAAAAATGCGATTTAGAATACTTAGGGATACTTCTTAGGGTTGGTCGAGTATGATAAGACCTTTTATAGGACTTACCTAATGGTCATAATCATATTAAATACATGACACGTAGACCAATCATGAGTTAATCACTTTTGAAATCACGTCTGTCGAAACTTAGAAGAATTCAGAAAACAATACAACAAATCTCGAGAAGAATAGTAGTACTCGAGAAAACGTTTTCTGATTCACGAGAATAATGATGAGGATCTCGAGAAATATACTTAGTAAAAATATGGAGGTGGAAAATCAGTAATTTCGAGAATGAAGGAAAGTACTCGAGAAGAATAGAGTTTTTTTCTCGAGAACAATCATTCTGGTACTCGAGAACAAAGAAGTATCTCGAGAACAAATGTCTGGCGCTCGAGAAAATATTATAGGTCTTGAGAAAACTTTCCTGCTTCTCATGAACTAAACATTGTCTTCTCGAGAAAAAATCCTTGGCATCTCGAGAAAAAGACTTAGAAAATATTATGTCTGAAAAAGAAGTAACACGAGAAGAATGAACTTCAGTTCTCGAGAAACTTATTCTATTGCTCAAGAAAAGAATCTGTTACTCGAGAAATCACTTCTGGTTCTCGAGAAGTAATACTAAGTATCTCGAGAAATAATATGTGGCTTCTAGAGAAAAATAAATTGCTTCTCGAGAAAAAGACTTAGAAAAATATCATGAATAAAACTGAAGTAACTCAAGAAGGAAAGTCATGGAGTACTGAAGAACATATGGCTTTCTCGAGAACAACACTAAGCTTTCTCGAGAACTGCTTCTGCAACTCGAGTTCATGACAAGTCTTACTCGAGAATAAACTTAAGTTCTAATCGAGTATAAAGTTTCCTGGAAATCTATAAACTAGATTTCTTCAAGATATATAGCTGCCAACTTTTCTCCTATGCCTTTAGTGCTTGAAAAAGAAGTATGTCCCAATAGAGAGGCTACACATGAGTCAACACCATGGATCACACAATAAGAGATTACATTTTATGGTCCTGTGTTTGGTGACTCATTTTGTAGATTGACATTGGTCTACACTTGGAAATTGTATCCTGTAAACAATCAACTAAAAAGGACATCAAATACAAACTTAATTCATCTTACTTCAAGGGTGACTTCATACAAATCTGGGTTATTGTGGATGCAATACCCAACAATCTCCCCCTATTTGTATAAGTTAGAACCCTCTACACAAAGGTGAATTATATCAAGATAAACAAGTAAAGAAACTAATAACCTTGATAAATAGAAGAAAAGTTGTTATATTAAAAAGTCAGATCAGTAAAACTAAAGGTTTATATATATAGAAATTGTCCAAGAGAAATTCAATTCCACAAGATTTCAAAAATTGAATTTTCTGGTCATCAATAATATCTACTGGTTCTGTTGTTGTTGCTGTCTTTCTTGCTTTTCTTGTTGTCTCTTCTAGTAGCTGTAAGGTTCTGGAAAATATTTTGGAGGTCTTAGAGGAGCCTTGGGATTGTTCCTCCCATATTCTCTATCATACAACCTTCTCTTGGTAAAAGATTTTTCATATAGATCCCATTCATTGGAGTTGTAGTGACTGTTCCTGTCTTCATTAAAGTCAACCGCAAGTTTCAGAGTATCAAGAATCAGAGCTTTGGAGGTTTGACTCCAAACTTCAGAGAATTCTTGAGGTCTTCTCCTCTCAGCTTCAGAATGAGGAGTTGATCTGCTGGCTGATGTATCAACACCATATTTTCTTCTTTTGACTTTCTAAATCTCTAGATGTGCTTGAAGAGGAATTCTTACTTATTCTGATTCCCAAACTTCCTCATAGTTTTCATGAGGTGGTCCTTCAAAATATTCAGGAGGTTGTCCTTCAAAGTATTCAGGAGGTGGAGAGAATGTTGGCATATTCACATCCAAGTGTGCAGGAGGGGGTGCAGAAGTATCCTTTGCCAGATCAGGGAAGAGTTGAGTATGCATCCAAATGGAAGTATCATTAGTGTATAGCTTTGTGCTTTTAACTTCTTTGAGCACTGAAGTCTGGATCTCTTTTAGTTGATCATACCACTGATTTTTCATTATTTGCACTTATTTCTCAAGCTATTCTTTAACCTTATCCTCCCCCTTTCTGACTTCTAGAGATAGAGAGCTAATTACATCTTCTTTGAACTGCCCAACATCTTCACAAGTTTTGAAGTTGCTTTCTTGGGCTTTCTTTTAAAGTTGAATCTGATTATTTGCAAGGGTAACTGATTATTCCATTACTTCACCAATGTTGGTTGTGGTATGATCAATTTCTTTTCCTCCAATTTGTAAAAGCCTTTTAAATTAATCAGTATTATTCTGGTTTTCAGCTAATCCATGACTAATTTCTTTTTTCAAAGCAGTTACTTTGTTAGTTACAATTTTAAGGGAAGAATCAAAATAAGATCTTTGAGCAGTTAGCATAGCTTCAATCTTACTTAATATAGAACCTTCAGGAAATGATTCAGTTTGAGTAGATGTTGGAGGAAAAACTGGGACTATCCATTGAGCAATCTCTTTAATGATAATAGTGGAAGTAGAGGTTTGCTTTCTACTGATTGTACTTTGTTCATCTTCAACATCTATGGGTAGTATGGAGGAAATCTTAAAGTGAAGACTAGGAAGTGGTGGTTCAGCAGCTTCAACATGAGTTTCATCTTCTGAATATTGAATAGAAACAACTTCTGCATCATGTGCATCTTCAAATGAAGATTGTGTTGGTTCTTGTATAGGAGATTTTTTCGATTCTTGAGATTTTTCTGGTTGATGTTCTGGTGACTTTGTAGGAGGAGGGGATGTTCTTCAGTTATAGTGATTGGAGGCTCTTTAGAAGAGAGTTCCTCTATCATCTGGTTGATATCTTCATCAGTAGATAAAATCTGTTCTTGAACCTGGGCATCAGTCAGGTTTTCTGTATTTGGTAAACCTGCAACAGTAAACTTTGTATGTTCTGTATGAAATAAGGTGGAAGTGGCAGTAGCAAGGGATAAAACTGGGGCTCGAATAGCTATAGCTGTTGGAGCAGGGACTGGAGTGGGACAGAGCTAAGCTTGATCAGATGGGGCAGGATCCTCCTCAATAACTGGATCAATTATCTGATTAGATGGGGGAGATGGAGTCCTATCCATATCCTCAATTTAATTTGTAGCTTTGTCAGACTTCTAAAGTTTAACTTCCCATCTCTGGATGGACGTGATGGAAACTTTCATCATATGGTTGATGGCAAAGCCCTTTTTCTTGGAGAATACTTCAGGTTCCACCTAGTTTAGGTACAAAGAAATGATCGTGTCATAATTAGGGCTCCTAATTCATGCCTTAATTTTGACAAAGAGCATCATACCCCACTAATATTTCTTTTTACAAATAATTGCAGTCATCATATCAAAGAATTCTTGTGTGATATAATTGATAGAGCTTGTCCTGCAGAGGAGGACTTCTCCCAGAATATCTTCCAGTAGCTTACTTTCAGCATTCATGAAATGTATGCGAACAGTGTGAGATGATTGGAGAATCCAACAGAATCTGTATTCCCATTCATAATCTGTTTCTACTAGATCTGTTAAATTTTCTCAACGTGGTCAGCAAGATAGCCCAAACGCCAAATTAATATCTTCGGAACTACCCAGTTCTGACGTTGAAACAGCGGAACCCAAGGATCAAAGGTTACACCCAACAAACAATGGAAACACAAGCAGGTCTTTTATACATTCACTTCTTTACAATTCGAGGCATACATAGCGAGACATGATTTCGCTAGTATAACAGCTGTAAACAGAAAGCACCAAAAAACAAGCCGGGCGGACAACACCGGAGTCCGCCGAGACTGCGAGGTCGCCGAGGTCGTCGAGACCGCTGAGCTCGCCCGAGCTATGCTGCAATCCGCCGAATAGACACGGAGTCCGCCGAAGCTGCGAGGCCGCGCGGACACACCGTTATTCGCCTCCTGCTGAACCTGAACTGAGGAACACCCCCTACCTGCCTGAACCGGCGGACAGGTTATTGAAGCTGGCAAAGTTGAAACAGAACTGACAAGCCGCAGAGCGACCTCCTGCTGAGTCCGCAGAGACCGCACACTTCCAAGCACTTGACCGAAGTCAGAGCAAAACTCCTGGCTCCTTGAAGCTATCCGCGCGACCTGCACACAGCAAACCGTCAGCCTGAAACAATCCGCGCGGACTGGAAAACACAGACCGCAGCTCCTTGCACACCCCAACTTACTGTTCCTCAAGTTACTTAGGTTACTGTAGATGTGCCAGGGGGGTCCTATTTATAGGCAGGGTGAGGAGTGTGGTCACCGCCCAAGATATAGCGACACCACACCCAGTCCGCGCGATAGCAAACCTCCGTCTGCTGAGTCCGCAAGGACTTAGCCGGATACCAAGGGAAACCGCCAGGAGCAAGGCAACCATTGACGAACTCGCTCCAGTCCGCCCAAGCAATGCGGACAAGACATCATCCCGCAAAGCTCCAACCACTGCAGGACAGCACCCCCTTCAATGGCAGTCCGCACCAACCCGAGGCAGTCCGCAAGACTCACACCTCAATCTGCCGCAAGTCCACGACCAAAGGCAGACAACAACAGTCCGCCCGGTCACAGCGGACTTGGCGGATACGGCGGACACCATGAACTTGACACAAAGTGTGACCAAGTCCAAAACCATCAAGGGCCAGTGCGAGCATGGCGGACACAAACTCTCGTCCGCCAAACACCCTAACACAGACCGCCACCAGTCCGCGAGCACCTCGCACTTGTCCAACGCAGCAGCTTCCTCCCGGACTCCAAACACCAGTCCGCCAACCGGTCTCCACAGCAAATCGCCTGCTGTGCCACCAGAGCTCGACAAGGCCTCAGCCAAGCTCTAAGCCCAGTCCGCAACAGCCAATACCGCGGACACATCAGTCCGCAAGCTTCCCGCGGACAAAAGCCAACCCGCCTTTCAGCACAAGCTTGCACCCGCGGCCACTGAGCAATGCACCAGTCTGCAAGCCTCCATCCGCTCAGGCCGCTCCTTGGCAAAGCCAATCAGCACACCCTATCCGCAGACACCAGGCCGCATAGTCCGCGGACTCAACCCGTGCAAACCGCTCAGAAGAACAACCGGCTTTCCACTAGACCTTCCACCAGGCCGCACATCTCAGTCCGCCCAGTCCGCCTAGTCCGCCAAAGCTGTCCGCCACAGGCCGCCCGGCCTGTCTTGTCATCCACTTCCACTTCACAAATTTCAACACACCCCCTTGAAGTAGGAAGTGGTGACCAAGCCCAGCAAGCTGCGCAAGCGTTCAAAGGGCCCCTTCGACAGTGGCTTTGTGAAGATGTCAGCAAGATTATCTTCACTCCGAACATGCCCGACCAGCAGAGACCCCTCCAACACCTTCTCCCTGATGAAGTGGTGATCAATCTCTATATGCTTGGTCCTGGCGTGACACACTGGATTGTTAACCAGTTTGAGAGCACTCTCATTGTCACCCCGGAGTAAAGTAGGCCCTTGCACTTCTTCATGAACATCCTCTATAAGCCTCCTCAACCAAACGGCTTCCCGAGCAGCCAAGGCTGAAGCCTTATACTCCGCCTCCGTGGTTAAAACTGACACCGAGTCCTGCTTCTTGCTACACCACGAGATCTAGCTGAACCGCAAGTGAACACATAACCTGAAGTAGACCTTCGATCATCTGAATCACCGCCATAGTCAGCATCCATGTACCTGAGCAACGCAAACTCCGCGTCCCGTCTATAGAGGAGTCCCATGTCAGAAGAAGCCTTGACATACTTCAGAATTCCCTTTGCCGCCAGTAGATGAGATTGTCTTGGTTCAGCCATATACCGACTTACTCGGCCAACAGCATAAGCTATTTCTGGCCTAGTAATCGTCAGATAAATCAAGCTCCCAACAAGAGCCCTGAACACCAAGGGATCATGAAGAACCCTTCCCTCATCCCGTCGAAGCTTCAGCCCTGATTCCAGTGGAGTAGAGCACTTCTTCCCTTCGCCCATGCCGAACCGCTTCACAATACGATCAGCATATCCTTTCTGGCTAATGAGAACCCCGCACTCCTTCCTCTCCACTTCAAGATCGAGAAAGTGATGCAACTCTCCCAAGTCTTTCATCTCGAAGCGTATAGCAAGCTCAGCCCTGAGCCTTGCTACTTCCTCCTCCGAATTCCCTGTGATGATCATGTCATCCACATACAGTATGACCAAGACTCGTAGCTCTCCCTTCTTCTTGACAAACAAGCTTGAATCCGACTTAGAAGCAAGGTATCCACAGAATTGCAAGTACTCTGCAATCTTCCCATACCAAGCTCTAGGAGCTTGCTTCAACCCATAGAGAGCCTTCCTGAGTTTGCAGACATAGTCCGGATGCTTCTCAGAGATGAAACCAAGCGACTGATCCATGAAGATGTCCTTGTCAATCTCTCCGTAAAGAAAGGCATTCTTCACATTGAGTTGCCACAACCTCCATCCCTTGCTAGCAGCCAAGGCGATCACCACTCTTACAGAAGTTATCTTCGCAACTGGACTAAATGTCTCCTCATAATCTTCTCCATACTGCTGTGAGAATCCTCTAGCGACCAGGCGAGCCTTGAACCGATCAATGCTCCCATCAGCCTTCTTCTTCAACTTATACACCCACTTGCAAGTAACCGGAGTAATGCCATCAACCTTGGGCACAAGGTCCCAGGTTTCATTCTTCTTCAGAGCATCAATCTCTTCCTTCGTGGCACTTTCCCACTCCTTCACTCCAGTGGCCTCGTTGAAGTTTACAGGCTCTCGCTCATCCAGAGGACCTGCAAAGAAGCAGGAGACAAAGCTCACTGTATTCCCATCACAGTACCGAGCCGGTGGCTTAACCACCCTCTTCGATCTCCGAAGACACGGCTCCTTGCTCACGGGTTCTGTTGCTTCTTCAGGCTCCACTCCTACCTGGGGCAAGCATTGAGCAGTGCTCCCCCTGCTTCCTGAGCCAGAAGGCTCAGCCTCGAAGTTCGAAGCAACAGGAGCAGTTGGTGAAACAGCAAGCTCCTCTTCTAAGCCTTCAGCAGCCTCCGTCGGTGCTTCATCAACCTTGCTACTTCCAGTTAGCTCCACCGAGCCACCTCCATATGATGTCAGTTCGTCAAAGACAACGTCTCTTGACACCACGAACTTCTTTGTCACAGGGTCCATGCATTTCCATCTCTTCTTCCGCTCATCATAGCCAACAAAGACAAGTTTCCTTGCCTTCGCATCCAGCTTTGTCCGTGAAGCATCCGGGACATGCACGTAGCAAGTTGAACCGAACACCCGAAGGTGTCCCACACTCGGCTTCTCCTTCAACAACAGCTCAATAGGAGTCTTCATGTTGATAGGGCTGAGTGGCATCCGGTTGATAACATAAGCAGCACAAGACATTCCCTCCGCCCAAAAGGACCTTGAGATATCTTTCGCATGAAGCCAGCATTTGCAGGTTTCCGTCAGATGACGGATCTTCCGCTCCGCTACCCCATTTTGTTGTGGAGTGTGAGCACAAGTAAGCTCTCGTTGGATCCCGTGCTTCCTGCAGAAGTTAGAAAACTCAGAGGAAACAAATTCACCCCCGTTATCAGTTCTAAGCTTCTTAATCCGCAAGCCAAGCCGGCCTTCTACCAACTCGTTGAACTCCACGAACAAATGGAAGGCTTCCGACTTCTCCTTTAAGAAGTACACCCAAGTATACCTTGAGTAGTCATCAACCAAGACAAGCATGTATCTACTTCCACCAAGGCTGGCAGTAACAGTCGGTCCCATCAGGTCGCCATGAATACACTTCAATGGTTTCTTGCTCCTTGTTTGAGATTTATCAAACGGAAGGCGATGTGCCTTACCGTATTGACAGCCCGCACAAACATGCCCATCACCAAAGGAGGACAACGTTGGCAACCCCCTCACCAGACTTCTACTAGCCATCGCCTTCAGCTTGTCCATGCCAACATGCCCCAGCCTCTCACGCCAGATAGCAGCACTATCATTGGCCCTCATCTTATCAACATAAGCATTGGTGGAAAGTACAAATAAGTTCTTCACCCTCCTCCCAACATGAGCAACATCAGCCTTTACTGCTGATACGTTGCGAAGGAACCTCACGTCTGTTGGCCCAAACAGAACGTGATACCCAGCGTCCACCGCATTGGTCACCGAGAAGAGGTTTTTCTTCATGCCCGACACGTGATACACACTCCTTAACGTGAGTGGCCCCTGATCACTACCCAAAGACACGACCCCCTCCTTCTCTACTGCATAAACAGTATTATCAGCAGTGATAATATCTTCATTACCTGAGTAAGGCTGCATGGAGGTGAACTTTGATTTGTCTCCTGTGAGGTGATGACCACACCCGGAGTCCACGATCCACTCGCTGTTGAAGTCCTCAGCAGACAAGGCCCGGACACAAGTGCCTGTCATAAAGGCTCCGCCCCATCCTGCTTCTTCACTTCTCGAGCAAGCTTCCTCCTTTTCCGCAGCATGCCTAGGCTGCAGTTTGACCTTGCAGTCCCGCTTGAAGTGCTCTCGCTGATGACACCGGTAGCACTTCAGATTCTTCTTCCAGTCCTTAGGAGCATTGCTCCTCTCCGGTGGATATGAAGTTGAAGTCTCCTTCTCAACATCGGCCTGCACCTTCTTCTTCTTCTTCCCTTCCCATCCTTTCTTCTTTCCTGAGAAGAGAGCCTCGCTGCCTTCCTGATTCAGGTTCACTCCAGCCATCTGCCTTGCTAAGCTCTACTACGAGGCAAGCAGATTCTCCAGCTCCAGCAACGATGGTTGAGTAGCCCACCCTTGAACAGATGTAACAAAGGACACATACTCCTTTCGCAAGTCGCGGATAATGTGCCTTTTCATCTTTGCCTCAAAGATAGGCTCATCAGGATTCAGTGCCGACAGCTCAGCGCACAAGCTCTTCATCTTTAAGAAGTACTTGGAGATGGAAAGGTCTCCCTGAGTTGCCCTGGCCAACTTATTCTCCAGGAACTGAAGCCGCGCCACATTCTTCCTATTGAATAACTCATCAATGGTTGTGCAAATATCAGCAGCCGACTCACACCCTAAGATGTGATCAAACAGTTCCGGAGACACAGCTCTCTTCAGAATGAACTCCGCCTTAGCATTTGTTCTTCTTCAGAGCCTAACCTGCTCAGCAGTACTGAAAGCAACAGTAACTTCCTGTCTGTCATCACCACCGACGACTTCCCACAGCTCCTCGCCAAGAAGATAACTCTTCATGCACGACTTCCACTTCTTGAAGTTAGTCGGCGTTAAGAGTTCAATGCCAAGACCTCTTGCAAAACTTCCTTCCATTGCAACACCTGTTGGCAACCTTCAGAAGCACCGAACAACAACACAGGTTGATCACCACTCAATCACTGAGTAACAACACTGGCTGACTTCCGCTCACGCAACTGAACCCCAGTAACCTCAGGAACCTGCCTCTGATACCATGTTAAATTTTCTCAACGTGGTCAGCAAGATAGCCCAAATGCCAAATTAATATCTTCGGAACTACCCAGTTCTCACGTTGAAACAGCGGAGCCCAAGGATCAAAGGTTACACCCAACAAACAATGGAAGCACAAGCAGGTCTTTTATACATTCACTTCTTTACAATTCGAGGCATACATAGCGAGACATGATTTCGCTAGTATAATAGCTGTAAACAGAAAGCACCAAAAAACAAGCCGGGCGGACAGCACCGGAGTCCGCCGAGACCGCGAGGTCGCCGAGACCGCTAAGCTCGCCCGAGCTATGCTGCAATCCGCCGAATAGACACGGAGTCCGCCAAAGCCGCGAGGCCGCGCGGACACACCGTTATTCACCTCCTGCTTAACCTGAACTGAGGAACACCCCTACCCGCCTGAAACCGTCGGACAGGTTATTGAAGCTGGCAAAGTTGAAACAGAACTGACAAGCCGCAGAACGACCTCCTGCTGAGTCCGTATAGACCGCACACTTCCAAGCACTTGACCGAAGTCACAGCCAAACTCCTGGCTCCTTGAAGCTATCCGCGCGACCTGCACATAGCAAACCGTCAGCCTGAAACAATCCGCGCAGACTGGAAAACACAGACCGCAGCTCCTTGCACACCCCAACTTACTGTTCACTCAAGTTACTTAGGTTACTGTAGATGTGTCAGGGGGGTCCTATTTATAGGCAGGGTGAGGAGTGTGGTCACCGCCCAAGAGATAGCGACACCACCCCCAGTCCGCGCGATAGCAAACCTCCGTCCGCTGAGTCCGCAAGGACTTAGCCGGATACCAAGGGAAACCGCCAGGAGCAAGGCAACCATTGACGAACTCGCTCCAGTCCGCCCAAGCGATGCGGACAAGGCATCAGCCCGCAAAGCTCCAACCACTGCAGGACAGCACCCCCTTCAATGGCAGTCCACACCAACCCGAAGCAGTCCGCAAGACTCACACCTCAATCCGCCACAAGTCCACGACCAAAGGCAGACAGCAACAGTCCGCCCGGTCACAGCGGACTTGGCGGATACGGCGGACACCATGAACTTGACACAAAGTGTGACCAAGTCCAAAACCATCAAGGGCCAGTGCGAGCATGGCGGACACAAACTCTCGTCCGCCAAACACCCTAACACAGACCGCCACCAGTCCGCGAGCACCTCGCACTTGTCCAACGCAGCAGCTTTCTCCCGGACTCCAAACACCAGTCCGCCAACCGGTCTCCACAGCAAATCGCCTGCTGTGCCACCAGAGCTCGACAAGGCCTCAACCAAGCTCTAAGCCCAGTCCGCAATAGCCAATACCGCAGACACATCAGTCCGCAAGCTTCCCGCAGACAAAAGCCAACCCGCCTTTCAGCACAAGCTTGCACCCGCGGCCACTGAGCAATGCACCAGTCCGCAAGCCTCCATCCGCTCAGGCCGCTCCTTGGCAAAGCCAATCAGCACACCCTATCCGCACACACCAGGCCGCATAGTCCGCGGACTCAACCCGTGCAAACCGCTCAGAAGAACAATCGGCTTTCCACTAGACCTTCCACCAGGCCGCACATCTCAGTCCGCCCAGTCCGCCTAGTCCGCCAAAGCTGTCCTCCACAGGCCGCCCGGCCTGTCCTGTCATCCACTTCCACTTCACAAATTTCAGCATTCGAGAAATGTCTGCGAATAGTGTGAGATGATTGGGGAATCCAACAGAATCTGTATTCCCATTCATAATATGTTTCTACTAGATCGTCTTCTTGATCTATCACAAGTAGTTGCAGAAATTTGGAAATAGAGAGAGGTCATTTTTACCATGACATCTCTAACCCATGATTTGAGATCCTTGCCATTGCGCTTGACTTTGGCATGTTGAAAGAATTATTCTACATCAGAAATTAAAACACGGCATGGGTGTTCCAAAACAAAGGATAAACCGGCGGTATCGAGTAAGATTAGAACTTTCCTGAAGTAATCTGAAAGTTCGTCAATCCATGTTGAGCCTAGTTCGCTGCCGATTCCGAGCTTGGAAGACGATGTCATTGATGTGGCGAAAGAAATGTTGGCTGGCCGGCGAATGGAGAAATGGGCTTGATTGCGGCATTCGGCGAAGAAGGAGAAAGTGAAGCGTCTTTTCTCGAGAGAAAGTATTTTGAAATCAGGAATAGAAAATCCTTGGACTATAATCTATTTATATTTTCCTTTAATTTAGATGATAAAAGATATAAATAATGTTAAAAATACCTGGAACATGGCGGTAAAGTGCCTGTGTGCCTATATGAAAAATTTGAACTTGAAGAAAAATTCCAATCTGATTTCTCGAGTGTGTTATTGTTCCCAAGAAGAGTACTAAATTTCGATACACGAAATAGAATAGAAGAAAATCGATCGACAAACGTCGAACTCCGATCGACGAAATTCGAATTCCAATAAACGAAAACCGATCGACGAACGTCTAACTCCGATCGCTGAAATTTGAACTCCGATCGACAAAATAGGATAAACAAAAATTGATCGACGAACATCGAACTCCGATCGATAAATTTAATCTTCACATGCTGCAACTGCATTCTCGAGTAAATTTCCAAGTTCTCGAGTAGAGGAATCCTTGTTCTCGAGTAGAACTTTTGTTCTCAAGTACTAATACCACCGTTCTCGAGTAGAGCTTTTGTTATCGAGAAATCATTTCACCATTCTCGAGTATAAGTGATGTACTCGAGAAATGAAGTCCATGCTTTGAAATTTCTTGATTTTGAAGTATAACCAGATCTTGAACTTGCTTGAGATCTTTTTCTTCACACTTATTCTTCCTTGTTGAACATGCCAAGTTCTGTTTTGAAGAATGAGAACTTGGCCTCGTCCTGCGGCTTCGTGAATATATCTACAATCTACCTGTTAGTTGGGACATATTGGAGATTTATGTCACAATGCTCCATATGCTCCCGGATGAAGTGGTATCACAGCTCTATGTGCTTTGTACGGCTGTGAGAGATTAGGTTGTTGGCCATCACAATGGCACTGGAGGAGTCACAAAATAAAGGAATGTCCGTGACCTTCAAGTTGTAGTCTTCAAGTTGGTTCCTTATCCAAAGCAAGTGTGTACAACAACTGTCGGCAAAAATGTATTCTGACTTGGTCGTTGAGATTGTGAAACTATTTTTCTTTTTAGTGCTCCATGAAATGAGCCTCCTTCCAAGGAATTGGAAAGTCCCGGAAGTGGTCTTTCTATCATCTTTGCTTCCTGCAAAATCTGCATCTGACAAACCAATTAGTTCGCTTTCATTACTTCTTGGGTACCATAAGCCAATATTTGGTGTACCTTTAAGGTATCTTAAGATCCATTTTGCAGCAACATAGTGAGATTCATTAAAGTTCACTTGAAATCTAGCACACACGCATGTTGAAAATATTATGTCTAGTCTATTAGCAGTAAAAAAGAGCAAGGATCCAATTATGCTTCTGTCTTGGTTTCATCAAAAGGTTTTCCTTTCTCATCCTTGTCCAGAGACATTCTTAAACCAATTGGAGTCCTCATAGACGTAGCGTTCTTCATTTCGAATTTTTTAATTAACTCCTTGGGGAACTTCGTCTAAGAGATGAAAATTCCATCTTCAGATTGTTTCACCTGAAGTCCTAAGAAATACATCAGCTCTACCATACTGCTCGGTTTGAACTTCCCTTGTATAAGTTTGGAAAACTTTTTGCAAAGGTTGTTGTCGGTAGAGTTAAATATGATGTCATTGACATAGATTTGTAATAGCAAAATCTTGCCCTTTATTTCCCAAAGAAATAATGTCTTATCTATCTTTCCTCTTGTAAAATTGTTCTCAAGAAGAAAGTTAGATAGCGTCTCGTACCAAGCTCGAGGAGCTTGTTTCAAACCATATAAAACTTTAAATAAAATATATACATGCTCAGGATAATTAGAATCAACAAAACCTGGAGGTTGTTCCACATACACTTTTTCCTTTATGTCACCATTAAGGAAGGCCGACTTCACGTCCATCTGATAGACAGTGAAGCCCTTAAGTGCTGCATATGCTCAGAACAACCCGATTGCCTCCAGCCTTGCCACTGGTGCATACATCTGATCGAAGTCGATTCCTTCTTCTTATCTGTATCCCTTAGTGACGAGTCTGCCCTTATTCTTTATAATTGTTCCATCCTCGTCCATCTTGTTCCTCTCATACCACGATAATGTTCTTGTCTTTGGGTCTTGGAAAAAGCTTCCAGACTTGGCAACGCTTGAATTGATTCAATTTTTCTTCCATTGCCATTATCCAAGATGCGTCTGAGTTTGCTTCCTCCAACTTCTTCGGTTGAACCTGTGAGAGAAACCTTAAATATAAATTTTCATTAGCTATACCTCTACGAGTTCTGACACCATCCCAGGGATATCCTATGATTTGATCCATTGGGTGATCCTTCAATTGTCTGAGCTGTAGATTACTTGCATCTGGAGCTTCTTCAACCACAGGATTGACTTCATCAACTTGAATGATGTCTTCATCATGGTCATCAACCTATCCAATTGGGGTTGGAGCGGTGATCTTGATGAACTTTTGATCTTTTTCTTCAGTCGGCTCATCCAAGTTTAATTCTTTTATTCTTGAACCTACACTTCAATTAACATACTGGAAGAGTTGTCTTGTAGTAGGCTCGTCTCATCAAATACAACATTAATACATTCTTCTACAACCAGGGTTTTCTTATTAAAAACCCAATATTTTTTACTATGACTACTATAACCTAAAATAATACCTTCAAAGCTCTTTTCATAAATTTAGTAGTGTGATACTTACCATTGTTAAGGACGAAGCATTTATAACCAAAGATTCTAAAATATGAAATAGTCGGTTTCCTGCCCTTTAGTAGTTCCTAAGGTGTCTTATTATGGTTTTTGTTTATGAGTGCTCGATTTTGCACGTGGCATGCAGTGTTGACGGCTTCAACCCAAAAATACTCTGGTAGTGAGGCATCACTCAACATGGTTCTGTAGGCCTCTATGAGTGTTCTATTCCTTCTCTCAGCTACTCGATTCTGTTGAGAAGTACGAGGAGAGGAAAACTCATGAAAAATACCTAGGCTTTCACAGAATTCTGTCATGGGCCCAGACTTGAACTCTATTCCATTGTCACTTCTGATTTTGACTACGGAATAGTTGTATTCATTCTGGATTTGCCTGACAAAATTTGTAAAGATATCAAAGGTATCCGACTTGTGTTTCAGAAAGAACACCCACACAAAGCGAGAGTAATCATAAACAATAACCAATTTATAATCCTTACCTCCAAAACTTCTAACTTGCAGTGGATCGAACAAGTCCATATGAAGTAGGTGTAAACACCTATTAGAGTCTTTGCCAATAATGCTTTTAAAGGTAGCCCTTGTTTGGTTGCATTTTACACATGTCCGATAATCTCTATCTTTAGCGTACTTAACATTTGGGGCATCACGTACTAAATTAAGAGAAAATAATTTATTAATAGTTTTGAAATTAATATGTGCTAATCTCTTGTGTCATTGGTCACCAAGAGACGCACTATCTTTAGGCAAAAAGCACACTGGCGTAAAAGAGTCTATGCAAATAAAATTTAAACAAAGTATATTTCTACTACGAGTGCCTGATAGAATTGTTTCCAAATTATCTACTTATTTTATCAAGTACTTGTCTGCATGAAATTCTACTATGTATCCTTTATCGTAGAGCTGGCTTATGCTTATAAAAATTGTGTTCCAATCCTTCAACATAAGCCACATCTGAGAGGGATACACTACCATTAGTAATCATACTGTAGCATTTAGTAATTCCTCTATCAGAACCTCCAAAGATGACCTTTAGCCCATTCATGACTCAAGAATATTTCTGGAGTAGGCTTCTAGTCTCGGTCATATGCCGAGAGAATCCACTGTCCAAGTACCAGATAGGTTTTTGGTGGCCTTTGGACAAACCTGTATTCACAAATCAGTTTGCATTAGGAACCCAAACTTGTTTGGGTCATTGGTCTCTAGTTAGCATACTCCCCTACGTGTGTTAACATTATGAGTGTTCTTTCTCACATTATTAACTTGAGGAATTACATAATTTCTGGAGTTAAACCAGCAATCTATAGCAAAGTGGCCAACTTTACCGCAGCACCAACAGTCAAACCTGTTGTATCTTTGCCTAAATTTCTCCTGCTTGACCTTTTGAGAGTGTGGTCTAGCATGGGCAGCAGACTTGGAGGTAGAAGCTTCATGTTGATGGCACTCAGATGACTTCTTCTTCTTAAGAGGCTTTTCGATAACGGGTTTAACTTTTGTGCCTTCTTGATGTTGTGACGATGACTATAAGGGCCATAGCTCTGAAGATTGATCTCATAATAATGGGCCTTGAAGACACTTTCGCCAAAGTTCCGGGGATGGGTACATCCTTGGTACCGAGACTTGGGCTCTACCTAAGTAGGTTTTGCAAAGTGACCGTAGGAGGAATCAATATCAAACTCGTTAATTGGAAAGATAACCTTTTTGAATGAAGTCTGAGCTTGAGGAGCTTTCCCCTTTTCCTTGTCCAAAGCTTTCTTGGCAGCCTTATTCTTCCATTGAGACTTATTTCTCCTAAAAGATTTACTAGGAGCATCCATATGGCCTAAGCCAGTACCTTTGTCCTGAGCTGAGAATTCAACAACAAACGGAAGGATAGTCTTGGGCTTGGAGAAACTTTCAACAAGTTTCTTTTCAGCTGCAAGTTGTTCTTCTAATTATTTGATGATTTTCTCCTTTAGATCTACGTGCTCGAGAGCTTTATTATTCTCTTTAATTGCAGTATTGAAATTCTCTCTGAGTGAATCCGTCTTGGCGACTTCCTCTCTCAGATTGCTCTCTTCAACCTTCAAAGATTTAATCTCCTTAGCTTGAGTTTTCACAACTTTTCGACACTTGTCGTAAGCCTTGATTAACTCTTTATATTGAGCCATGAGTTCAGACTCATCGTCAGAAGAGCAGTCCTCATGATCATGGTCAGAAGAATCTGATTCAGAGAGAGTAGTATGAGAGTTTACCTTCCCAGTGTACTGGTGTTCTTCTTCCTCATCTGTTTGTGTCATTATCCGAAAGTTGGCTTCCTCTTCTTCACTTGACTCAGATAAGTCAGCGTCATCGAGAGTCTTGCCTTCTTGGCTATTAGGCTTCTTTCAGTTCCCTTCTTGTTGTAAGAAGATTTCTTCTCCTCTCTTTTTTCACCCTCCTTCTTCTTGTTAGGGCAATCAGCATGGACGTGTCCTGGCTTGTTGCAATAATAACAAACAATGTCAGAAGAAATATGTTTGTTCTGTTTAGAATGATACCTATCATGGCTACTTGAGCCTTTCTTGTGACGATCACCATCATGACGTGATCTTCTAGATGAGGCATCTTTGCCTCTCTACTGTTTCTTCTTTTTCAAGAACTTCTTGAACTGTCTTGAAAGAAGAGAAAACTCTCCTTCTGATAGCTCTGAGCCTTAGGTTCTTGGCTCTGAAGCTTCTTCTTCACTCTCTTCCTATGCAAGAGTAGGTGTTGCAACTTTGACTTTCTTTGAGCTGTTTGCCTTCAGTACGACAGACTTCTCCTTGAATGAAGACCGGATCTTCTCTTCTTCAGATTTTCTTGAATTTATTTGCAACTCATATGACATAAGCTTTCCGAAGAGATTTTGAGGGTCAATCTCTGCCAGTTTCCCAAACTCCCGAATTGCACAGACTTTGTTGTCTCATTCCTTAGTTAGTGACCTCCAAAATTTATCATTCAATTCTCCATTAGTGAAGACCTGGCAATATACTCTTAGGCCGTTGACAATCTTGAAGAAACTATCAAAGGTATCTGCAATTGAATCCTTGGGACCTTGTCTAAATGCTTCATACTTTTGATTCATGATGGATCTTTTGTTATCCCTAATCTCTTCAGTACCTTCCATCAAGATGATGAGTTACTGCACATTTCCTTGGCAGATTGGCATTGAATAAGGTTCTGCAGCATAGAATCATCGACTGCACTTGTGACGATATTTTTGGTCTACTTGTCTAAGGAGACAAGTGCAATCATATCCTTATCTAGATCCATCAGCTTCTTTGGAACTTTCTTGGTGGGATCAATTATGGAGACCGTCATAGGTATATAAGGTCCTTCTTCCACAATCATGAAGATTCTTGGGTCCACAGCGTCCATAAAAAAATTAATTCTTTCTTTCCACATTGGAAAGTTTTTCTGTGTGCATAAAGGAAGCTTTGCAAAATCCTTTGCTCTGTCCACGCTTCAATCCATCACAAGACAACTTGGGGCAGATCAGTTCAAGGTGTTAACCTTTTGATTAACAACCTGCCTCTGATACCAATTATAAAATGTTTAATTTGTCTACCTAAATCACATAGAGGGGTGTGAATAGGTGAGTTCTGTGTCTCTTTGCGCAATAAAAATTGAACGAGCGATGCACAGAACAATAAGCAAGCATACATAGATGAAACCAAGAATTATAGTGGTTCCCCAACCTTGGGTACATCTACTTTCCACCTCACCGATCTAGCAACGCACTAGACTCCACTAATCCACTATTCTCGGATTAAAAACAATCCTACAACTCGAAACAAAGTTTCTACAACTCGATACATCAAAATAGGATCTACACTCGAAAGAGAAAATTCCTTCAAATAACTCGGAGGACAAAGCTCCAACACTGGGAGAATAATGTCCTACAGGAATAAAATTAAATACAAAGAAATACAAACAGTATTAATCTCAGATCTGAAAACTTCAGCCCTTCATCTTCCTTGAACTATGAATCTCTGTCTAAAATAGATTGAAGAAGACAGGCAAATCTCTGGATCTGAAAATTCTGGACTTAGCACGACCAATAAAAGAATATGTCGATGTAAAAGATCTTTATCTGTTGAATCACTTGCTCTGAATCTCTGGATCGAAAGCAGATCGGCGATGAAGATGATTAATAGCGGTGGCTTCCAATTTTGGAAAGAGAAAATGTGATTCAGAATACTTAGGGATTCTTCTTAGGGTTGGTCGATTATGATAAGACCTTTTATTGGACTTACCTAACGATCATAATCATATTAAATGCATGACACGTGGACCAATCATGCGCTAATCACTTTTGAAATCACGTCTTTCGAAACTTAGAAAAATTCAGAAAATAGTACAGCATTTCTCGAGAGGAATAGTAGTACTCGAGAAAAGGTTTTCTGATTCTTGAGAAGAATGATGAGGATCTCGAGAAAAATACTTAGTAAAAATGTGGAGGTGGAAAATCAACAATTTCAAGAATGAAGGAAAGTAATCGAGAAGAATAGAGTTTTGTTCTCGAGAACAAGCATTCTGGTACTCGAGAACAAAGAAGTATCTCGAGAACAAATATCCGGCTCTTGAGAAAATATTCTAGGTCTCGAGAAAAATTTCCTGCTTCTCGAGAACTAAACATTGTCTTCTCAAGAAAAAATCCTTGGCATCTCGAGAAAAAGACTTAGAACATATTCTGTCTGGAAAAGAAGTGACTCGAGAAGAATGGACTTCAGTTCTCGAGAAACTTATTCTATTACTCGAGAAAAGAATCTGTTACTCAAGAAATGACTTCTAGTTCTTGAAAAGTAATACTGAGCTTCTCGAGAAATAACATGTGGCTTCTCGAGAAAAATAAATTGCTTCTCGAGAAAAATAAATTGCTTCTCGAGAAAAAGAATTAGAAAAATATCATGACTGGAACTGAAGTAACTCGAGAAGGAAAGTCATGGAGTACTCGAGAACATATGGCTTTCTTGAGAACAACACTAAGCTTTCTCGAGAACTGCTTCTGCAACTCGAGTACATGACAAGTCTTACTCGAGAATAAACTTAAGTTCTACTCGAGTATAAAGTTTCCTACTCGAGAAAAAGACTTAGAGTTTTTCTGAAAATCTGTAAACTTGATTTCTTCAAGCTATACAGCTGCCAACTATTCTCCAATGCCTTTATTGCTTGAAAAAGAAGTGTGTCCCAATAGAGATGCTACACATGAGTCAACACCATGGATCACATAATGAGGGATTACATTGTATGGTCTTATGTTTGGTGACTCATTGTATACTGACATTGGTCTACACTGAGCAATTACATCCTGCAAACACTCAACTAAAAAGGACATCAAATACAAACTTAATTCATCTTAGTTCAAGGGTGACTTCATACAAATCTGAGTTATTGTGGATGCAATACCCAACAGTATCTAGTCAAAACCTTGCTGAAGACATCACAAACTCGGAGGATATTCCCTTAGTAAAACTGTTTCAGGGTCATATTCTACAGATATAAACAAACAACTTATCAAGGACCAAGCTTAATACACCTAAGCTAGTAAACTCGAATATCCTAACCCAAATCAGATCAGAAACAATGGACTCAAACCATATCGGGAATAAACAGATACTTGCTAATGCTGTTACCTTGCTCTGGGAAATCATGAAATGATGTTATGCTTCTAACTTGTGCCTATAATATGAATGCATGAATGTTTAAATTTCATTTCAAGTCATGGGTGTACATATGTCATCATGCAGATCTTTAACTTGGCACGTGTGTTTATGCGATGATATGTTATGTATGCAGTATTATACATTCTAAAAAGGCCTTAGTGTATGTTATGATCGGCGTACACATACAATGTTATGCATCCCATAATACATAATATTATATGTAACAAAAAAGTAAAACGTGTTAATGGGCATCCATATAATGATGGTTATGCATCCCATAGTACATAACCGTCACATGTTACCACCTATGGTGGATCCATATACAAATACATATTATACATCTCATACTACATAATATGCTAAATACACTTCTTATCATGCTATGAGTGTAGTGTTCATGCTTCCATCAAGATCTACTGATGACATATTGGTGTGTGTATGCAATGAAATGATACGAATAGAGTTTTGCTTAAGGTAAAGTTGTTCGACAGGCTTGTCAAACTAACCAACCCTCTTGCAAAACCTCCCTCTGATACTAACTATCACAACCCGCATTTTCTCCGTATTAAATAATACGTCAGAGTAAGAGGAAATTCTCGCTGTGATGCCACGCCGTGCAGGGGACAACTACAGACGCTCTGGAGAATCTCCTCACATTTACTTTATGTAAAAGACTTATGAAATTATGTTTAAAAATACAAATAAGTTCTTTGAGTTTACTGATCGTGTCCCTCGGTCGGGTGGATCACTAGTCCATAGGTGAGAAAATATATAAGTTTACGCAGCGGAAAACACTTAGTTTGATTCATTTGTTATCCTATATGAGAATGAAATATTAATATATTGTAATGATGATGTGACTTCTACATTTAATATAAATAAAAAAAGACTTTTAGAGCGCTTAAAAGTAATAA
The DNA here is from genome assembly GCA_039583875.1 of Platanthera guangdongensis. Taxonomy (NCBI): domain Eukaryota; kingdom Viridiplantae; phylum Streptophyta; class Magnoliopsida; order Asparagales; family Orchidaceae; genus Platanthera; species Platanthera guangdongensis. The sequence continues at coordinate 26,590,626 of CM077159.1, forward strand.
GTTTTGTAGTTAAAAAGTTATGCTATGAAAAAATTTCAGAATGCAGTTTTGTATACTTAAAAGTAACAATATGCATTTTAACATAAATCCTTCCCAAAGAGCAAGTATAAACAAGCAATAAGTAACAGCAGTAAAAGCAACAAGTAGTCTAACACAAAAAAGTCTAAGACTATGGGCGCCAACAACTAACACAAATCCATAGGAAAATCTGACAAGTCTAAACAAAGACAACTACCTCAATACTCTCAGGTGGAAATAAACGGCCGTAGCAACACATAGCACAAGAAGCACAACTCTGTCAGCTAAACATGCTACTACTCTGGACCTGAGGAATTCAAAATAAGAACACTCAGAAGCAAGTTACCTGTGGTGCAAAAGAGTAAAAGGAATACCAACAAACCTCGAAGTGAACGAGGGACAACAAATCGACTGCAACAAAAGTCAGTAGCAAAGCAATATAAACAAAACATTAAATCTAGCTGAGCAAGAAAGGATAAAACACAACCACTAGACAGAATGAAGTGTCAAACATCAGAAGTTCATATATTCATCTTTCTTTATTATTCATGTCATTCATCATTTATAATGACACTGATCAGCTCAACAGGAAAGAGTACTGTGCCGGGGAAAAATGTCCACAACGCGCACAAACCCAGCCAAAAGGCACAATTCTGAGGGAGAAACCCCAATGCGCATAGACCAATGGCTAAGGTAATGTGTCGGGGATGAAGGTCCACGACGCGCACAAACTCAGCAATAAGGTACTGTGCCGAGGGAGAAATCCCAACGCGCACAAACCATGAGAGTTTTCTTTAGTTGCATTTTTATATACGCAGAGTTTCTTTTATTCAACATAGACTAACAGTCAACAAACTAAAAATCGACTCTTAATGAAACCGATACATCAAAAGGACACTTATCATCTAGGACTTACCCGACGAGATTTCAAAGAGGCTAGAAAATGACTTGGACTAATAGATGAAGACTACAATATACAAGGTAGGGGACGATCAAAAAAATAGGACACGCAAGATAATGCAATGATCAAAATGACATGACAATTAAAATGATGCGACAACATTTTTTAAAAATATATCGGGCAATCGGTCTTCCAATTTACTCCACGTCGCGGATCTAGACAAAGGAAGGCGCGGGGAAGCGCAATCTACAAAGATTTGGCCAAAAGAGAGGTTAGGGTCGAAAACCCTAACAAAACACTTCCATGAAACGAGAAATACGTACCACGGTCGTGAAGATCTCGGAGAGAGTTTCCGGATCTATGCTCGGTTTGCGATTTCGAACACCGTAGCTACAACGGCAGCAATCCGAAGCTTCACGAACTTATAACCCTTGCTGTCACTCTCGCTCTCTGGTTCTGTCAAGAAGAAGATGAAGTCGTTTTATTTATCATTAAGTATATAAATATATAAATATATATGTATATAATTTCTTTTGTCTAAACAGGTAGGAGGCGAGTAATTTAAGTGCGGGCCCGCGGAAAATAAAAATAGAGGGTAAAGATACCTCCGAATCGAAAAGTGATCTACAAAGAATTTGTTGATCTCGTCGAGACGAACAAAATCCATGTTAATAATATTTTCATATAATGTCATTTTGACCTTAAAAATGGCGCTTGAATGCAAGCTGAAATGGATTTCTCGGTAGCAGCGCATGATTTCTCGAGACCAGCACAGGACTTCTCGAGAGCAGCACATGACATCTGAGAAGGGAATGGGATTTCTCGAGAATAAATTTTTTGAATTCCCAAGTACTACATCAGGATCTCGAGTACGGCATCAGTAAGGACTTCAGATTACTCGAGAGGAAGAAAAGACTACTCGAGAAGAAGGACAACTACCCGAGAACAATTTGCATGAACAGTGATTTTTTTGTCCTCGTGAATAGTGAATTTTGCAAATATACCCGTATTGAAACTTTAGGAATGAATAACACTTTTTATTTTTGAATAGTGCTTTAATATTATAATAATAATCATATTTTTATATTTTTGAACAAGAAAATATGAGTTCAAAACGGATGCCCAAACAAGCGCCAAATTAAACGAAATTAGCACCATAGGCGAACACTAATGCTACGAATCCAACGGTGAAGATAGAACCAAAATCCGACATGCCGTTCTCGAGATATAATTTTTCAAAGTCTACGGCGATCATAAATTCTGCAAAACTTCGGAAATTCGCCGAGGCTCAAATATCGCTCGGATCGCGACGAAACTTGATGAGTGTTGGGTACATTGGTCAAATGTACCTGATTTGAAGAAGCCTCACCTAACTCAATGATATACATCATAATGTATTTGATGTTTGTTTGAGTTACTTGTGCAGGTTAGGTATTCACTGGACTGAAGCTAAAAGTTTCTAAGTCCATGTGTCGACACCCAGAGGGAAAGTGTCGACACTTGAGAAAGCTTGGTTCGACGCCCAGACAAGCAGTGTCGACACTTGGAGTAATTGTGTCGACACCTGAGAAGAAGAGTCGACACCAGACAGAAAGTGTCGACACTTGGAGCTGTGTCGACACTCAGTGAAGAAGAATGCAGAAAAGCTGTGTCGACACTTAGCAGAAGTGTCGACACCTAGAAGAGCTGAGTCTACATCAGAAAGTGTCGACACTTGGAGTTGTGTCGACACTCAGCAAAATTCTGCAGAGACTAAGGACAAGTGTCGACACTCAACACAATGTGTCGACACTCAATCAGCAGAGTCAACATATGAAGAATGTGTCGACACTCAGCACAATGTGTCGACACACACTCAAAGGTGTCAACACTTGAAGTATGTGTCGACACTCAGCACAATGTGTCGACACACAACCAGAAGAGTCAACACTTGAAGAAAGTGTCGACACCCAGCACAATGTGTCGACACTTAGTTGAAGACTCTACACTTGAAGAAAGTGTCGACACAAGGAGCTGTGTCGACACTTAGCAAAGAACAGAAAAGTTTACAAAATATTCTAAGTACAAGTGTCGACACTAAGGGAATGTGTCGACACTCAGCTGAAGAAACAAAATTGAAGACTTGTGTCGACACCAAGAAGCAGTGTCGACACTTGACAGTTTCAACACATGAAGATGTGTCGACACAAAGGAGATGTGTCGACACTTAGAAGAATTCAACAAGTTACAGAAGATCAAGTACTTGTGTCGACACTTAATTTCAGTGTCGACACTTGAAGAAGAATCTGTGTCGAGACATACAAGGAGTTGTGTCGACACCTTGTAGACTTTTGTCGACACCTACACAACATGTGTCGACACTTGGTCTATAAGTGTCGACACTTAAGAACAGAAAGTCTCGACACTATCTGACAGTTAGAGAATTTCAAGAAGTGACTGGTTGACATGACAGCTGCCGATCCAGCCGGTCTACAGCAACTGTCAGGGAAGTCAGAAGTCTGTTATGAACCGGACCAGCCGGTTACCATGAAGAAGGCCTATAAATAGGCACAGACTGTTTACAGAAACTGTTGTTGTTGATAAGGTGTTAATAAGAAGTTGTTGAAGCTATTTGAAGTAATAGATCAGATTACTCAAGCAATCAAAAAAGTGGTACACAGAGAATCAACACAAGAAGATCTGGCAGTCCAACTGCAGATCTAAGAAGTTGGAGAGAGAGAGCTCCAATCAAGAATTCAGTCTTTGGAACTAAGGCTGAGAAGAAGGATTCAGAATCATCTGGATCTTAAGAAGCAGAGGTCAAGGATCAACTGCAGAGGATTCAGACTAATTCAGTTCTACTCAAGAAGCTTTGAAGGAAGCTAAGTCAGTTTGGATCTAGCTGAGTTCTTCCAAGAACTCTTCAAGAAACTCTCAACTCCTCTCTTATTTTCTGAGTTGTAGAGTTAGTTATTGTAATTCAATTTTAACTTGTAGGATCCATTGGATCTGAGTGAATTGTAAGCCTATATTATAAAGGCTGAGGGTAGGGCTTGGTTGCCTGAGTGTAGGAGTTGAAGAGCTCTGAGTGTAGGCCTGGGTGGCTGAGTGTAGGCCTTGGTGGCTGAGTGTAAGGCTTTGGGCCTGAGGTGTAGGAACCTAGTTGGGTTCTGAGATAGTGGAGAAGTTTGGCCGAATCTAGTACACTGCTAGATAGGCGAAGGGGGAAAGTGGATGTACCCAAAGATTGGGGAACCACTATAAATTTGTGTGTCTGCTGTGCTGTGCTGTGCTGTGGATTAGCAGTTTATATTTTGTTATTGCTGTTAGCTGTAGAAATCTGTGTGATAACTGTTTTGCTGCCAATAAAGTTTCAAAAAGGTTTAGGTCACCTATTCACCCCCCCCCCTCTAGGTGTTTAGGTACCATATCTTTCAAGTGGTATCAGAGCCAGGTTCCTCAAAAAGGACTAACTGTCTGAGGAGATCTAGTTTGGCAGATTCAGTGTAAGTCAGAACACAGTTTCAAGAAAATCAAGAACATGGGTTCTTCAGAGAATCACAAGGAATTGGGTTCAATGAAACTGCCCATATGCAGAAAAGAGATCTTTGGGATCTGGAAAGAAAGGGTTAGGCTATTTATGGAGGCCTCTGACCCTAGAATCTACATCACAGTCAAAGAGGGGCCATATGTGCCCATGAAGGTTTCAGTTTTGGATGCTACACAGAGAACTCCAAAGGATTTCTCTGAGATGACTAAGGATGAAATTGTCCTAGCCACTATGGACAAGAGGGCACAAAACATTATAGTAAGTGCCATTGATGATGCCACTTTTCAGAACTTAATTCACTGTAAAACAGCAAAAGAGATGTGGGATACTCTCATTGTCTATATGGAAGGTTCTGAAGAAGTTAGGCAAGATAGGAAGTCCTTGCTTAATCAAGAGTATGAGAGCTTTAGGCAAGGAAGAGGAGATAGCATCACTGAATGCTACAAGAAGTTCTATAGAATTGTTAATGAACTCATGTCCTATGGAAGAGAGTTCACTAACTATGAATTGAATGATAAGTTCTTAAGGTCCCTAACCAAAGATTGGGACACCAAGATCTGTGCCATCAGAGAAATGGCAAAGTTGGGAGAAATTCCTCCTCCCACACTGTTTGGCAAGTTGTTGTCTTATGAGATGCAGCTGTCAGTGAGAAAAGAGGAGGAAAAATCAACAAGGACTGAGCACAGGGAAAGGACTGTTGCCTTCAAGTCAGAAGTACCTAGAAAGGGCAGGACTAAGTCATCAACTCCTCCTCCAGAGGTAGTTGAATCAGAATCTGATGAGTCTGTTAGCACAAAGTCTACAAGCAGTGAAAGTGATGAAGACTTTGCTGCATTCACCAGACATTTTCAGAAATTCCTGAAGAAGAAACAGTGGAGGTCCAGACCTTCATTTTCCAAAGGGAAAGAAGTCCAGTATCAGGAGAAGAAGCCTTCAAAGAAGGACAAGAAAAAGACAAAGACTAGCAAGGCAACTGGGTCTAAGATAGTGTGTTACTGCTGCAATAGACAGGGTCATGTTATTGCAGATTGTCCTGAGAGAAGAAAAGAATCCAGTGACAAAAAGAAGACTCACTTCAAAGGAAAGAAGGAGAAGTCCTTTGTTGCAAAGAATGAGAAGACTCTTTCAGACATTTCTTCTTCAGACACTGAGACAGATGCTGAAGCCTACATAGGGCTATTTGCTGAAGAAGAAGAAGAGTTTATGCAGATCATGGAATCAATCTATGAACAAGAAGAGTGTCAGTGCCAAGGACTGATGGCATTGACTGAAAGTACCAAAATCCTGGAGCAGCCAGGACCTAGTCAGGTACAAAGTCCAACTCAAAGTTCAGATTCCAGTTCTAGTTCAGAGTCAGATTCATCTTCATCAAGTGATGGAAGTGTTTCTGAATCTGAGGGAGATATTCATCAGCTCTTAGATGAATATAAAGTACTGTTGCAAGCCTATAAGAAAAGCAAGACCCTAGCCAAAAGTCAGGCAAAGGAGATTGCTGATCTCAAGGCAGCTGCAACAGATTTTGAGAAGAAATTTGATCAAAAGCTCAATGAGGTAGCCAGGCTGAAACACATTACTGTGATTCAGATGGGAACTATCACCTATAAAAATGATCAAATTAAGAGACTGGAGATCAATCTTCAGAAGGAAAGAGAGCTAGTTGCTAGGTTTTCAAAACCTAAATCAGTGCTACCCTTGATTGATGAATTTGTTCATCATAAAGGAAAGGCTGGATTGGGTTTTATTAAACCAGCTAGGACTGTTCAGGATCAGTCCAAGTCCAAGGGCAAAGCCCCAACATTCAATAAGCCTGCTGTAGTCAAGACAGCCAAGTCTGTACCTAAGCAAAGGTACAACAAGTTTGAATGCTGGTGCTGTGGCAAAGTTGGCCACTTTGCCTTGGACTGTTGGCACAATGCAAGTGCCAATGGGAGTAGCAAGCTACCTGGTGGAAAGCCAGTAGGTAGCTATGTCATGTTGCAAACTAACAATCACCAAGGACCCAAGTTTACTTTGGGTTCTAAGGTTCATTAATTTGTTTTGCAGGTGAATCCAAGTGGCCATACCCCAACATGGTACTTGGATAGTGGATGTTCCAGACATATGACTGGAACAAGGGGACTACTGAAGGACTACATTCCAATCAAAAATGGTCCTAAAGTGACCTTTGGTGGTTCTGAAAAAGGAATCATCAAAGGGTTTGGTAACATTTCTTCAAACCTTGTTACCATTACTCAAGTGGCTTATGTTAAAGGGTTGAAACACAACCTTATAAGTATAAGTCAGTTAAGTGATGTAGGGTATGACATCTCATTTGTTAAAAATGGTTGTCATATCAAGAGGTCAAGTGATCAAGAGATCATTTTGACAGGATATAGAAAGAGGAATGTCTACTGTCTAGACATCATGATTGAGAACAATGGTTCTCCTATTTGTCTTGTAGCTGATGAGACAGTCTCTCATTGTGTCAAGTGGCACAAGAGGCTAGCTCATCTTAACTACAAGACTATTAGCAAACTCTTTAGCAAAGAGTTAGTGAGGAATGGTCCTCAAGTTAAGTGTGTTAAAGATGGCATTTGCTCAGCTTGTCAAAAGGGCAAGCAGACCAAATCCACCTTTAAAAGCATTGAGAACAAAGATGCTGTGAGGTGCTTATACCTCTTGCATATGGATCTCTTTGGTCCAATGCCAGTTCACAGCTTAGGTAGGAAGGTCTATACCTTTGTAGTTGTTGATGACTACTCAAGGTTTTCCTGGGTGTTCTTCTTAAGGCAGAAATCTGAAACACCTAGTGTCTTCTACAGCTTTGTCAAGCAAATTCAGAATGAACTAAATAGTACTGTGGTCAAAATTAGAAGTGACCATGGTACTGAGTTTCAATCTGAAAGCATGACAAAACTATGTGAAGACTTTGGGATATTTCAAGAATTCTCTTCACCTAGAACACCTCAGCAAAATGGCATTGCTGAGAGGAAGAATAGAACCTTGATAGAGGCTGGTAGAACCCTACTTAGTGATACATCACTGCCTGAGTATTTCTGGGCTGAAGCAGTTAACACTGCATGCCATGTGATAAATAGGGCTACCATCACTAAAAGGTTAAATAAGACCCCCTATGAAGTTGTGAAAGGCAGGAAACCAAACCTATCCTATTTCAGGATTTTTGGTTGCAAATGCTTCATACTTAACAATGGAAAGTCTTACTTAACTAAGTTTGCTGCCAAGTCCCAAGAGGGAGTGTTTGTTGGGTACAGCAATAATAGTAAGGCTTATAGAGTCTACAACTTGACTACACAAGTTGTAGAGGAGTCTGTGCATGTAGTTTTTGATGAGACAAAACTTATTAACAATGAGTTGTCTAGTAGTGTGTGCAGCCCCACAGGTCTTACTAAGAAGATGGACAAGCTAACCATAGAAGATGTACCTGCTGCAAGACAGCAAGTAGAAGAAGATGGTTTATGTCCAGGGGGAGAACTACATGTACCAGGAGCTGAAGAAGTACAAGGAACTCAGCATGATGAAGATGCTGTAGAAGTACAACCAGAAGTAAGGATGCCTCCAGCCAACAGGCATCTAAGAGATCATCCAGTAGAGCTGATTATTGGAGATCCAAGACAAGGTGTTCAGACAAGGAGCAGAAATCAGAATGCTGTAGTATATTCAAGTTTTCTGTCTCAAATAGAACCAAAGAAATTTGAAGAAGCTATACAAGATCCACAGTGGACTGAAGCTATGCAAGAAGAACTTAATCAGTTCAAAAGGTGCAAGGTTTGGGAACTGGTTCCTAAACCTAAAGACCACAATGTTATAGGAACTAAGTGGATCTACAGAAATAAGTTAGATGAACAAGGGGTCATCATTAAGAATAAAGCAAGACTGGTTCCAAAAGGATATAGGCAAGAAGAAGGTATTGATTTTGATCAAACTTTTGCCCCAGTAGCCAGACTGGAGGCCATAAGGATGTTCTTGGCCTATGCAACCTATCAAGGATTCAAGGTATACCAAATGGATGTTAAGTCAGCATTCCTAAATGGTAATCTAAAGGAAGAAGTATATGTGGAGCAGCCTTCAGGTTTTGTTGATCCTACTCTTCCACATTATGTCTATAGACTTAGGAAAGCATTGTATGGGTTAAAGAAAGCTCCTAGAGCTTGGTATGAAACCCTATCTAGTTTCCTCATTGAGAACAAGTTCACAAGGGGGAAAATAGATAAGACTCTATTCCTTAGGGAATCTAGAGGCAAAGTCATACTTGTCCAAATATATGTAGATGACATTATATTTGGGTCTACTGAAAGTAGCCTTTGCAAAAAGTTTGCAAAGCTTATGCAAAGTCAATTTGAGATGAGTAGTATGGGAGAGTTAAAGTTTTTCTTGGGTCTCCAAGTTAAACAGACTGAAAGTGGTCTATCCATATGTCAGTCCAAGTTCACCCTAGAACTCATAAGGAAATATGGTATGGATTCATCCAGTACCATGAAGACTCCTATGGGGTCAAGTATGTCTCTTAGCAAGGATGATGCAGGGAAACCTGTAGATGAAACCTTGTATAGAGGGATAGTTGGCTCCTTACTATACTTGACTGCAAGTAGGCCTGACATTATGTATGCTACATGTGTTTGTGCCAGGTATCAAGCCTGCCCTAAAGAGTCTCACTTGACTGCAGTCAAGAGAATTTTGAGATATCTAAAGGGCACTCCCTATCTAGGCCTCTGGTACCCTAGGAATGGAGATTTTGATCTAACAGGCTATTCAGATGCAGACTTTGCAGGATGCAAAGAGGATAGAAAGAGCACAACTGGAACCTGTCAATTCCTAGGTGGAAGAATAATTTCATGGAGCAGCAAAAAGCAGACTAGTGTGGCTATCTCCACAGCTGAGTCAGAATATGTAGCTGCAGGAAGTTGCTGTGCTCAACTTCTATGGATTCAACATCAGCTAGAAGACTATGGATTTCAGGTAAGTAGAACTCCACTTTTCTGTGATTCTACAAGTGCTATTTCAATAGCTAATAATCCTGTATCACATAGTAGAACTAAACATATTGAGATTAAATATCACTTTCTTAGGGAGCATGTAGAAAGAAATGATATTGCACTTGAATATGTTAAAACTGATAATCAGATAGCTGATATGTTTACTAAGCCCTTAGAAGAAGCTAAGTTCAATAGGTTCAAAATTGAACTAGGTATGATAAACTTAGACTAAGTTTACAGAACTAAAAATTGGCTAAGTAAAAAGGTGTCGACACATAGACAAGTCTATGTCGACACAGAATAGTAAGTGTCGACACTTCAGGAAAATGGTGTCGACACATCTAGGAAGTTGGTGTCGACACTTCAGAATGTTAGTGTCGACACATGTCGAGTTGGTGTCGACACATCCAATGAGGTGTCGACACTTAAGTTTTACTCAGAATTTTCTAAGTAACGTCTCGACTACATGTCGAGTAGTGTGGTGTCGACACATAACCAAGTGTCGACACATAAAATCTGTTGACTAAACTTGTGTCGACACATGAGTGTCGAGACATTATAAGTCAGTGTCGACACTTATTGCCAGTGTCGACACATCTTTAGTAATCCATCCCGCCTGTTCGTCTTCAAACCAGAAAGGTATAAATAGGATTCTGTCTTTGTTTGTCGACACGCTTTCAGAGTTTCGAGACCAAACTACTGTGTCGACATTTCTCTTTTCTAAAGACTAATTCTACAAACCCTAATGGCTCCCAAGCTCGAGGAGAACGTCAATGAAGGCTATGAACTGGTTCGTGGCGCGTTCGACGATGGCGATCAAGAAATCCAATCGGTGGTAACCCTAGTCATCGATTCTAGATTGGAGTACTTGGTTTCAGAACCAACAAAAATATGGAAGAAGGAAGTTCTTGAATTCCTTACTGGAGCTTCTGTAGATGACTCAGGTTACAGAATCAAGTCAAGAGTGCATGGAACCAAGGTCAAGATTTCACCCAAAACTCTGAGAAAGGTACTTCAGCTACCTAAGACCCAAGAAGAAGAGGAAGTGACTACATCTAAGACCAGAGAAGCACTTACCTGGTGTGGTCTAGATCCTAAGCTGAAGATAGGATCTGTATTCAACAGGAAAGGAATGAATAACCAAGGAAAATTCCTGTCTGAAATTGTGGGGAAAGTTATACTCAGCAAGACTGGAGGGCATGACAGGGTGTCAGCCTCCATGTTCAGTATTATGACCAGAATTATCTTCAACCTAAAAACAGACTGGTCCATGGTTGTGTATGAGAAAATTAAGGAGAGTCTGAAGAAGCCCAATCTGGGCAGAATACTAAGTCTCTACCTGGCTGGTACAATACCAGAGGTAATGAGCAATGCTGCTGGTACTAAAATCAATCACATGAGAAGGATGGATATGAGGATATTTTCCCTGTGGGAAAGAGTACTATCTAAGGAAATACCTACCCCAGAGAAGTAAGTTTCTAAGAAAGATTTCCCTCCAAAGAAGAAGAGGAAGATAGCTCCTGTGACACAGGAGTCCTCCAGCAGTTCAGGAAGTGAAGAACAAGTTGTTTTCACTCCTGATAGTCAAGAGGAAGTGGCTGCAGAGAAGTCTCCTGCTCCTCTAGAGACAGCTGAAATCCAGGGGGAGCTGCATACAGCTAGCCCCATACATAAGGATCCAAGCCAGGGGGAGCCTCCAGCTGTAGAACAACCCTCTACTCTGGACAGTGAGCAAGCCACAATCATTATCCAAGAGGTACTTACTGACCTCAATACTTTAGATTTTTCTGTAATAGATTCTGATTTGTCTGATGTCCATCAGCAAACTCAGCCAGCAAATCAAGAACCAGATGTTGTTCTCCAAGACACATCAGTAATCCTAGAAGTGGTTCCTGATAAAGTAGTTGATGAACCCAGTACTTCTCCTGCACAGTCTCCAGCTGAATACACAATGGAAGATCTATTTCTTAATTTAGATCAAGAGAATTTTGACATGGACAAGCATGCTGCTGCTGAGGGGGAGACACTGCAAGTTCAGGAAGAGCCTATAAGGCAAGAAAGTGAGAAAGCACTTGATGTGCAAGCTGACCAACCATCAAGCCCTAAGGACAGGGTGAATATAGCCAGTACTTCAGAGTCTGAGGAAGATGAGACTGAACAAGCTAAAAAGAAGAAACTCTTTGTATTCAAGAGAAGAAGTCAGAGCTACAAGAAGGCTCTACAAACTGTTGCTCAACAATCCTTAGTCACACAAGCTCCATCTCCTGATTACAGTGCCTTAATGGTAGCCCTGCAAATCAAGCTGGATGAGCAAAGGAAGGCTATAGAGACTTATGTTGATGAAGGGCACAAGACCCTACAATTTGATCTGGCACAGGACATCAAGTCAATAAGGTTTGAAATGAACCTTAATAAAAAGGAGATGAATGAATGCTTCCACAAGGGTGGAAATGCAGTGGTGTTTCTGGCAACACATCAAGAGAAGATAAAGGAAAAAATAGATGATATAGCATTGAAGCAGGGCTATGTGCTGGAAAATCAACTAAGGATGAATGACAATCTGACAGCTTCTCACAATGCTATAGTCACTGAACTAAAGAATCAGACTGCTGAACCTTCAACATCATCTGCTGCTGCAAAGGCTGAATTTGATAAAGCTTTTCAAGATGAAATTGCTGCTATCAAGACTGCAATCAAGGATTCACAGAAGGTCATTTCTGAACAACTTACCAAGCTTAGACCTTACTTCAAGGATGGCATCAGGTACTTGGACAGTCAGATCAGATTCCAAAAGGATGATGTGAGAGACCATGTTGCACAAGAAGTCATAAAGGGGGAGAGGGTGTTAGTCAAAGCTAGCTCTGACCATGCCAAATGGATATCTAACTCCATCAGAGCTACACTGGGCTATCCTCCCCTGTGTGATGATGATAATGTTGCTGAATCAGGAATTCAAAGTGCATATCTTGGAGGTGAGTAACAGGAAGTAGCTCAGGTTATCTATCCACCTCCAGATTTTGACATGGTTCATGCAGAAGTCAGCACAATGTATAGTCCAACTGCTGGAAAGTCTAATGTTGTTCTGGAAAAGGTTGTTCAACCTGTTACAGCAGCTATGCAAGAGGCTTTGGACAAAGAAGAAGAGACAAGGCTGTCAAAGAAGAAGTTTAGGGAACTAGCTGAGCAGAAGCCAGATTTTGAACAGTGGAGCCCTACTTCTAGGAACATCATTCTCACAGCCTGGAAAGCAGCCAAGGACAATGCTCATGAAAGGAACAAATGGTTCTCAGAAGCAGAATGGAGGAAGCATGAGATTAGGCAGGAAGCCATTGTCCAGTATAGAAGGAAGGCTAAGTTAGGAAAGCTACCTCCTACAGCTGTGGAGCCTAGCAAGTACTTTCCTAAGCCCTATCATTACTTTGAGAGGCAAAAGATCAAGGCTGATAAGCTAGATCTCAAAGGAAAGAAGACTGCTGATACTGAGCCTGCTGCTGCTGCTGCTGTAAAGGCCAAAGTACAAGCTGGGAAAGGAATAGTTATAAAAGAACCTGATCAGAACTAGACTAAGATTAGACTAAGCAACATTGTTGTAATCTTTTACATATGAAATATTTTTGTAAAACAATGGAAATGTATTAAAACAATGTTAGAACAATTTTTGATAAATATATCTCATGATTGTTCAGAAGCATGTGTTTATTTCTTGTTTGTTCTGCAATGTTTAATGAGTATACATGTGTGCTTTATTACATGTTTAAGTTTACCCTGTTGACATATACCTGCTTTACATCATTTTCTAATTTTTAATTATGAGTGGTGTATATCATTGACTAAGGGTTATGACTTCTCCAAATAGGGGGAGATTGTTGGGTACATTGGTCAAATGTACCTGATTTGAAGAAGCCTCACCTAACTCAATGATATACATCATAATGTATTTGATGTTTGTTTGAGTTACTTGTGCAGGTTAGGTATTCACTGGACTGAAGCTAAAAGTTTCTAAGTCCATGTGTCGACACCCAGAGGGAAAGTGTCGACACTTGAGAAAGCTTGTGTTCGACACCCAGACAAGCAGTGTCGACACTTGGAGTAATTGTGTCGACACCTGAGAAGAAGAGTCGACACCAGACAGAAAGTGTCGACACTTGGAGCTGTGTCGACACTCAGTGAAGAAGAATGCAGAAAAGCTGTGTCGACACTTAGCAGAAGTGTCGACACCTAGAAGAGCTGAGTCTACATCAGAAAGTGTCGACACTTGGAGTTGTGTCGACACTCAGCAAAATTCTGCAGAGACTAAGGACAAGTGTCGACACTCAACATAATGTGTCGACACTCAATCAGCAGAGTCAACATATGAAGAATGTGTCGACACTCAGCACAATCTATCGACACACACTCAAAGGAGTCAACACTTGAAGTATGTGTCGACACTCAGCACAATGTGTCGACACACAACCAGAAGAGTCAACACTTGAAGAAAGTGTCGACACCCAGCACAATGTGTCGACACTTAGTTGAAGACTCTACACTTGAAGAAAGTGTCGACACAAGGAGCTGTGTCGACACTTAGCAAAGAACAGAAAAGTTTACAAAATATTCTAAGTACAAGTGTTGACACTAAGGGAATGTGTCGACACTCAGCTGAAGAAACAAAATTGAAGACTTGTGTCGACACCAAGAAGCAGTGTCGACACTTGACAGTTTCAACACATGAAGATGTGTCGACACAAAGGAGATGTGTCGACACTTAGAAGAATTCAACAAGTTACAGAAGATCAAGTACTTGTGTCGACACTTAATTTCAGTGTCGACACTTGAAAAAGAATCTGTGTCGAGACATACAAGGAGTTGTGTCGACACCTTGTAGACTTGTGTCGACACTTACACAACATGTGTCGACACTTGGTCTTATAAGTGTCGACACTTAAGAACAGAAAGTCTCGACACTATCTGACAGTTAGAGAATTTCAAGAAGTGACTGGTTGATATGACAGCTGCCGATCCAGCCGGTCTACAGCAACTGTCAGGGAAGTCAGAAGTCTATTATGAACCGGACCAGCCGGTTACCATGAAGAAGGCCTATAAATAGGCACAGACTGTTTACAGAAACTGTTGTTGTTGATAAGGTGTTAATAAGAAGTTGTTGAAGCTATTTGAAGTAATAGATCAGATTACTCAAGCAATCAAAAAAGTGGTACACAGAGAATCAACACAAGAAGATCTGGCAGTCCAACTGCAGATCTAAGAAGTTGGAGAGAGAGAGCTCCAATCAAGAATTCAGTCTTTGGAACTAAGGCTGAGAAGAAGGATTCAGAATCATCTGGATCTTAAGAAGTAGAGGTCAAGGATCAACTGCAGAGGATTCAGACTAATTCAGTTCTACTCAAGAAGCTTTGAAGGAAGCTAAGTCAGTTTGGATCTAGCTGAGTTCTTCCAAGAACTCTTCAAGAAACTCTCAACTCCTCTCTTATTTTCTGAGTTGTAGAGTTATTTATTGTAATTCAATTTTAACTTGTAGGATCCATTGGATCTGAGTGAATTGTAAGCCTATATTATAAAGGCTGAGGGTAGGGCTTGGTTGCCTGAGTGTATGAGTTGAAGAGCTCTGAGTGTAGGCCTGGGTGGCTGAGTGTAGGCCTTGGTGGCTGAGTGTAAGGCTTTGGGCCTGAGGTGTAGGAACCTAGTTGGGTTCTGAGATAGTGGAGAAGTTTGGCCGAATCTAGTACACTGCTAGATAGGCAAAGGGGGAAAGTGGATGTACCCAAAGATTGGGGAACCACTATAAATTTGTGTGTCTGCTGTGCTGTGCTGTGCTGTGGATTAGCAGTTTATATTTTGTTATTGCTGTTAGCTGTAGAAATCTGTGTGATAACTGTTTTGCTGCCAACAAAGTTTCAAAAAGGTTTAGGTCACCTATTCACCCCCCCTCTAGGTGTTTAGGTACCATATCTTTCAATGAGCATGTAAAAAATTAATTATTTTAATTTCCTAACGTGAAATTTTCCATTTTCGACAAGGATTCACGAATTTGGCCGACTCGACCGAATAGATGCGAAAATGCACTAACGGTGACACGCCGTCAACTTCACGCTAATGTAACGCCCCTTACGTCATTATGACGTCACCAAGAGGATTAAATAATTGTCAAAAAATCAGGGGCATTATAGTGCCCAGTTGGTGATGAGGACTGTTGAAGGTGCCTTATCAAGGCGGCGTGGGTTCGAATCCCCGTGTTTGCAAAAACCCTCCGTGTTGAGATAAAGGCCGGATATGGGTTTAGGTGGCATAGAATACAGTCCTGTAGCGAGGGAACATGGGCGAGACAAGCTGCACGGTTACTCCATGGGCCTCTAAGCTCTAAACCTGAACCGTTACATAAAAGTGTTCTTTTATGCAACGACCCAAGTTTAGAGCTCAGAGGCCCATAGCGTAACCGTGCAGCTTGTCTCTCCCGTATGCCCCCTCTACATGACTGTAGTCCATGCCACCCAAACCCATATCCGGCCTGTCTCTCAGCACGACGGGTTTTTGAGCATGTCAGGTTTCGAACCCAACACCACCTTGCTAAGGCACCTTCCACAGTCCTCAACACCAACTAAGCTACAGCTCAGCTGGTGATGAGGACTATGGAAGGTGCCTTATCAAGGATGTGTTGGGTTCAAAACCTGGCATGTTTAAAAACCCATCGTACTGTGAAACATGCCGGAAATGGTTTTAGGTGGCACGGACTGCAGTCCTGTAGTGGGGGTCAGGGGCGAGAGAAGCTGCACGGTTACGATGTGTGCCTCTGAGCTCTAAACCTGTGCTCATCACCAACTTAGTTACAGTTCTGCAGCTCAGTTGGTTATGAGGACTGTGGAAGGTGCCTTATCAAGGAGGCGTTGGGTTCGAAACCTAGCATGCTCAAAAACCCGTCGTGTTGAGAAACAGGCAGGAGATGTGTTTGGGTGCCTGGACTGCAGTCCTGTAGCAGTCAGGGGCGAGACAAGTGATGAGTACGATATTTATAGTTTTTTTCGGGCTCATCTGGGTTTGTTTTAGCACTCATGTACCGCATTTCAACAGGTATTCGGTTATATTTGCATCGACCGCTCTATGACCATTTTGTGCACTGTTTTGGCCCAAGGGTGTGCAATTGTGCATTATGTTGTTGGGGGTAAGCACATGGTGCTCCCCAGGGGCTCTTTCTAGTTGCTTTTGTTGCATTTTTGCATTGTTGGATGGTCCACTTTTGATTTATTTGTTTGAATGCAGGTAGTGCATTTTCCCCCCAAGTCTAGAATTCAGGTTTGTGGAAAACGCACGGTCGTGCGTTTTCATAGCACACGTTTCTTCTTGATCGTGTGTTTTTCAAGCTCATGCACGAACCCTTGACTCCAGCTGTGAATCTCGGAAAGCCTTCGTGCATTTGGTTGTATTTCTCCCCCTCCTCGTGTAGTTACTATGTTCTGAACTTGTGGTTGTTTGATTGTTGCTTAAGAATACAATTTAGTTTAAGTATTTCAGCATGTCTATGTGTTGCTATATCTTAGATCATGATTGTGTTGCTGAGCTTCAGATTTTCGTGTTCTTGTTGGGATAGTGTCGTTCTAGCGATTTCTAGAAGCATGCATGGTGAAGAGGTGATTGCGACCCTCCTTTGCTCATCCATCTTTCATATTACTCTCTTGAGTAATCCACCAAAGAGACGTGATGACGGCGACCCGCAATAGGTTTATTAGTGTTAAACTTAGGAAAGTCCAAACCAAAACCCCCTTTGTTTACGTTAACACTTGCGATAACTTTTTCAATAGCAAAATCACACTCCCTACTTGCACTCCTCGAGAGATCGATATTCGGGGATTCAACTCCCCAACTTTATTACTTGACTACGGTTGGTACACTTGCCGACGCATAATATTTTGGCGCCGTTGCCGGGGAGTGCAACCGTTGCGTGTATTTTTCTTTTAAAAAAACGTTTGTAAGTGTTTTAGGTATTTTGAAAGGATTTTTTGTGTTGTATGATAGATCCCAACTCCAGTGATAGGGTTGAATACCTTGTGTGTGAGCTTGAAACTACAAGTACGAGGCGAGCTCGCCTGCGTGCTGCTGCTGCTGAAGAAAGGATGGAGGTTCTTCGCCAAGGAAGAAATGGACACGGTGAACGTGTTGTTGAGGGCCAAGAGGTGGTCCAACCATGCATTAGGACAATGCGTGATTTCACCACCCCTCCTGCGGGAAGTGCTTACCCTGGATTCAGACCAGCCATTGTAAACAACCATTTCGAGATAAAGCCCGCCATTCTGAACATGATCCGAAAAAATACGCAATATTCAGGCTTGCCGAGTAAGGATCCGCAGATCCATTTGGCAGTGTTCTCCGAGATTTTCGGCACATTCTGTTTTGCCGGTATTTTTGATGACGTAGTAAAGCTGAGGTTGTTCCCGTTTTCGCTGAGGGATAAGGCCAAAACCTGGCTCCATACTATTGTTCCTGGGACAGCTACTACTTGGGAGGTCCTGTACTCTATGTTCTTGGCTAAGTTCCACCAGATGGATAATATTGTGAATGCCCGTAGGGATATGCAACCTTTCGGCAGCTTGACCAAGAAATGTTGTCTGATGCGTGGGAGAGATTCGTTGACCTGCAGCGTCGATACCCCCAGCACGGCTGTGAGCGGTGGAATTTAGTTGAAATATTCTACATTGCTATTTAGCCTAATTTCAGGGCTATAATTGACGCAGCAGCTGAAGGCACAATAATGAAGCTATCTCCTGATGAGGCATTGAGGCTACTTTGCGACACTGCCTCCCATAGTACATACTGGACCGCCGGAAGAAATACCCATAGAGGGGCGTGGAATCTGTTTGAAGAGAATGCGGTGGTGCAACAAGCGGAGGTGAGCCATCATACTTTGGATGGAAGGACGATGTTGACCACATCAACCCCTCCTCCAGCTCGGTTTATGGACATTTCATGTCAGGGTTGTGGTAACCCCGTCCATCATGTTTATGAGTGCACTGCTGGAGAGGCCTTTGCTGATCCATCAGGTATAACTTCTGACGACAGCATAAATTTTATAAATAATCAAAACCGCACTGCTCCTTATAATAATGCGTATAACCCCAACACGAGAAATCATCCTAATTTCTCGTGGAATCAAAATGCTCCCGGTCAGGACTCTAACACCCAGCCGAGACCGCCTCATCCGGGTTATAATCAGAAAGCGCAGGTGGCGAATAAGAGTGTGTTGGAGGAAATGATGGAAAAATTTGTGGATATGGCCAAATCTAATATGTCCATTCGAACCGTTTCCATGAGGAACTTGGAAACACAACTGGGGAAACTGGCCTAGGTGTTCTCCGAGCATACTCACGTCTCCCTCCCAAGTGATACTGAGAAAAATCCCCGTGAGCAAGTGAAGAGTGCTGGAGAGGCAAAGGAGTGCAATAAAAATTAAATGGTTGTTATGTGTGAAATTAATAAGATGGAGACAGTAGGTTTATGTGATTCTAGGTCTTCGTGCAACATTCTTGCTTTGCAAGATGTTGAGAAATTTCGTTTAAATGTTGAATCGAGTGTCCGAAGTCACTAGTGCTTGCCGATGGGTCGGTAGTAAAGACTGATGTGGAAATTTAGGCGGTGGAAGTGATACTGAATGGGGCTATTGTAGTCACTAACTTCCAGGTGTTAGGACCCATGGGAAATTCATTGAAACCCATCTTAGGGGTTCCATTCTTAAAAGCTAGTGAAGCTACATTGCAATTTAATGCGAGCGGTGTCACCTTGGCTTCCAAGGTCGATTTGCCTTTACCACTGTCACTTCCCCCTATAATTTCAAATGAACCTGAAGAACTTCTGAAATTGAAAGTCTTGTTATCTAATGATTTATCTATAGATGATGAGACAGGTATTTTGCTGAATGAGCAAGATAAGGCTGTGAAAGTGGAAGCAATATTAATGTCAGCTGAAGCAGAAACAAGTGCGTAGTTGCTGGCAGTGAAACAAGACTCAGATAATAACGAACGTGAGCTAAGCATGGCTGTAGAGAGCGTGCAAAAGATAGAATTAAAAACTTCTGTTGCTCCGAACAAATTTTATAAGATTATTAAACAGGTGACCTGGGCTGATCTTTCACCCGCCATGGGTGAGGAAAGGATGCCCCCGGATGAGAAAGATATACATGCTGCTGAATTGGTTGGTGTGGATATACCACCCTAGCGATCCCCATTTGTGGATCTGAAAAGAAAATAACTAGTCATGTGAAAGGCGCAGAATTTTGCCTGCCGATACGAGAATGAAGAGGATAGGGGCAGGGGAGATTCGTCTTCCCTGTGCCCTAAAGCTTTTGCCTTCCCCTCATCTCGTGTGATTGGGGGGACCTATCACAAGTCAGCATTTAGCTGGGGAGTGAAGGATCTCTGGCGCCCCTTTCCATCTTTTTCTAGTTTTATTTATTGCTTAATGTTGTGTGTAACTTTAGACTTTTTCATTGCGTTTTGAACTTATGCTCTGAACAATATTTATATAACTGCTAATACAGGTATTTGGTTCACCTTAAGGACGGTAAAGAAAAGTGGCTTATGGGAGACAATCAAATTTCCCTACTTTTAATTTGCTCAATTATGCTGTCGTGATTATATGTTTATAGTATGCGTGGTTGGAGGTACTCTTTTGTGCAGGTGGAGTTCGTTTGGGCCGTGGACTTTCTGCTGAAATTAATGTCCAGCTTATGGTAGCTCATTTGTTGAGCATGGGGTAAGCTCTGCCCCAACTTTTATTTCTCTATTTTTATTGCAAATTTTGGATAGGTTGTTTATTCTAAGTCTGGTGGGGGAGAGTTATCCGGGTTACCTAGACACATGCACTACTATTGCTTTCATACCAAAAGCACATTTTTATTTTTTGTTTTCTTGATATCTTGTCTGCATCATGCACTTACACCCATATGAGCACGATCTTAAGCACGCGCTCGGCTCAAGTCAAATTTATTTCTTTTGTGTTAACTTCAAAATTGTAGTGCTGGCTTAGGATTTTACTATAGTGTATTTCGAAACTCGTGCAGTGCTCCTAATCGAGTACTCATGGTGTTTAGAAATAGTATAGATTTAATTTTTCTTTATGCTCGTACATTTATATTTTTCTGCATTTGTAAATATTTTTTGTACTACTCAAAAGTGTTGAATCTGGAGTAATCGAATGGTGGTGTAGGAATGTGTGTAGCCGTCAATAGCCTCGTATTACTCGAGTCGGGAGGAAGGATCATTTTTTTCAGCGACTAAGAACTTGCCCCAAGCTACTCTCGAAGCATTGGTGCATGGTTATTCTAGCGTAAGCGTGATGTAGGTCGTCATTTTGGCCCGGTTGAGCTTTGTACCATTCCTAACGCCTTATCCTTGCTAGCCACGTTGTGCATACCCTTCTTTTGATTCAGCTCCACCATTTTTTTCACCAAAGCCTCATAGCTGATCCTGGTCGCACACCCAAGTTGAGCTTTAGTGTTTTACATTTACATTTTACGGTGTTGATGTTGTGATATTCCTTGTGAATATGTGGATGTGCTCCAAAGTTTTTATCTGCTGAAGTTGCTAAAATAAAAAGATGATGTAAAAAGAAAATATATGTATATAAATTAATTGTGAAAAAGAAAGTGAAAAGAAAACGTGTAATTGAAAATCCTATTTGAGGCAGTAGGCGGTGCACACACCCGTTGTAGAAATTTCTGAAGTGAAAGTGGTTGATGGGCAGGCCGGGCGGTCTGAGCGGACAGAGTCCGCGGACTGGGCGGACTAGGTGGACTGGTCAGACCGCTGATGTTATGCGGTCTGGTGATAGGCCTAGGACCTGGCTATTCTTCTGAGCGGCCTGTGCGGACTCTGTCCGTAGTCTGGGCGGATTGTTGTCTGCGGATAGGGCGTTGGCTGCCTTGCTGTACTGGACTTGTTGAGTGGCCTAAGCGGTCTGCGCCCACGGCATTGGCGAACTGTTGGTTGCGTTCTGGGTGCTAGCTTGGCTGATTAAGTAGTGGCCAGTGTGGCCTATGTCCGCGGTCTAGGCGAACTACTGTCTGCGGACAGGTTGTTGGCTTTCTTGGAGGCTTGGCTGATTGAGGAGCGGCCTGAGTCGACAGAGGTTTGCAGGCTGTAGTCCGTGCTCTGTTCAGTGGCCGTGTTGCAAGCTTGTGTTAACCGGCGGATTGGGTCCTATCCGCGGGAGGCTTGCGGACTGTCGTGTCCGCGGTGTCCGCTGTTGCGGATTTGCCTTAGGAGTTTGGTTGTGGCCTTGCCAAGCTCTGGTAGTACAGCAGTATTGTTACTGTGGTGGACTGGTGTGTGGAGTACGACAGTTGACCATTTGGGTAGCCGTGCGAGGATTGCTTGCGGACTCTGCCTTAACTATAGAGGAGTGTTGGCATTTTTGCTTTGGGTGTTTGGCGAACTGAGCCTTGTCCGCCAAGCTCGCGTTAGGCACTTTGTGATTTACTGGACTTGGTCACATTCTGTGACAAGTCCAGTGTGTCCGCTGTCTCTGCCAAGTCCGCTATTGACCGGGCAGACTATTGCTAACCCTGCCTTTGGTCGTGGACTTGTGGCGGATGGAGGCTTTGGTCTTGTACTATGTGGACTGCCTCCTTAGTGTGCGGACTGTTGCTTGAAGGGGTTGTGGCTATCCATATGGTGTGTTGTGGACTGTGCGGACTGTGCAGACTGTACCTTGTCCGCATAATGTGAGGCAATTCCGCCTTGTTGTGATCAGTGCCTTGATCCTGGAGGTTTGTTCCTTGGAATCCGGCTAAGTCCTTGCGGACTCAGCGAACAGGTGTTTGTTAGCGCGCGGGCTGGGGCGGTGTCTCTATCCACTAGGGCGGTGACCACAATCCTCACCTCGCCTATAAATAGGACCCCCCTGGCACGTCTATAGTAACTGAGTGAACAGTAAGTGGGGGCTCGTCAAAGTGCTACGGTCTCAATTTTTATGTCCGCGCGGATTGATTCGGAGTTAACTGTTTGCTGTATGCAGGTCGCGCGGCTAGCTTCAAGGAGCCAGGAGTTTGGCTTTGACTTAGGTCAAGTACTTGGAAGTGTGCAGTCTCTGCGGTCTCAGCAGGTCGCTCTGCGGCTTGTTAGTATTTTGCTTCAGCTTTGCCAAGTTCCAATAACCTGTCCACCGGTCTCAGGAGGGTAGGCGGTCTGTTCCTCAGTTCATCGGTAGTAGGCAAATAATGGTATGTTCGCGCGGCCTCGCGGCCTCGACGGACTCCATGTCTATTCGGCGTGTTGCAGCTTCAGCTCGGGCGGCTTCGGCGGACTTTGCGACTTTGGCGGTCTCGACGGTTTCCAGTGCTGTCCGCCCGGCTTGTTTTTTGTGCTTTCTGTTTAGCTTGTGTACTAACGAAATCATGTCTCGCTATGTATACCTTGCCTTGTAAAGAAGTGTAAATGAATATAAGATCTGTTTATTCTTCCATGTGCTTGATGTGTTGAGCTTGCTCCTTGGGTTTCCGATAGATCAAAGTGTGAACTGGGTAGTTCTGAGAATATTAATTTGGTTTTGGGCTATCTTGCTGACCACTTTGAGAAAATTTAACATGGTATCAGAGGGAGGTTCAGTTTCTTGAGGGGTGATCAACGGTTGTTGTTGCTCTGTTGTTACTATGTGCTTCTGATAAGCTAACCAAAGGTTGTTGCAATGGAAGGGAGCTATGCAAGGGGTCTTGGTATTGAAATCTTGACCACGACTAACTTCAAGAAGTGGAAGTCGTGTATGAAGAGTTTTCTTCTTGGCGAGGAGCTGTGGGATGTCGTCTGTGGTGAGGACAGACAGGAAGTTACTGCTGCGTTTGGTACTGCTGAGCAGGTGAGGCTCTGGAGAAAAATAAATGCAAAAGCGGAGTTTGTTCTCAAGAGTGCTGTTTCACCAGAACTGTTTGATCATATCATTGGATGTGAGTCTGCTGATATTTGGACAACTATTGATGAGTTGTTCAATAGATAGAATGTGGCCAGACTTCAGTTTCTAGAGAATGAGTTGGCCAGAACAACTCAAGGAGACCTTACTATCTCAAAGTTCTTCTTGAAGATGAAAAGCTTGTGCGCAGAGATATCAGCGCTTGTCCCTGATGAGCCAATCTCGGAGGCTAAGTTGAAAAGGCGCATTATCCGCGGCTTGCAGAAGGAATATGTTGCCTTTGTAACATCTGTTCAAGGGTGGGCAACTCAACCATCCTTTCTGGAGCTTGATAACCTGCTTGCTTCGCAGGAAAGTTTGGCAAGGCAGATGGTAGGAGTGACTGTCTCTGAAGGTGGTAGTGAAGCGATGTTCACAAGCAAGAAGAAGAAGAGATGGGAAGGGAAGAAGAAGAAGCAGGTCGCTGCTGAGAATGGGCCTTCAACTTCTTATCAGCAAGAGAGGAGCGCTGCTCCGAAGAAGGACTGGAAGAAGAACTTGAAGTGCTACAGGTGTCATCAGCGAGGGAACTTCAAGCAGGACTGTAAGGTCAAGCTATAGCCTGGGCATGCTGCAGGCAAGGAGGAAGCTTGCTCTAAGAGTGAGGAAGCTGAATGGGGTGGAGCCTTCATGACGGGCACTTGTGTCCGTGCCTTATCAGCTGAGGACTTCAAAGGCGAATGGATCGTGGACTCCGGGTGTGGTCATCACCTCACCGGAGACAAGTCGAAATTCTCTTCCTTGCAAGCATACTCAGGTAATGAAGCTATCATAACTGCTGATAACATTGTTTATGCAGTAGAGAAAGAGGGGGTTGTGTCTTTGGGTAGTGATCAGGGGCCACTTACATTAAGGAGTGTATATCACATACCGGTAATGAAGAAGAACCTCTTCTCTATGACCAATGCAGTAGATGCTGGTTATCACGTTCTGTTTGGGCCAACAGACGTGAGGTTCCTTCGCAACATATCAGCGGTAAAGGCTGATGTTGCTCATGTAGGAAGGATAGTTAAGAACTTATTTGTTATTGCAACTAATTTTTATGTTGATCGTACGCATCTGCCCAGTTTTCTGGGTGCACTTTAGAGTTAGTCCTCAAGGCTCGTTGTTGCAATCTGTCGCATAGAAAACCCAAAAAACAAACATCCGCACGGAGTCTTCTCCGGCCATTGATGCAATGCAATATCACCGATCCAGAATAACTTGTCCGGGTAGGCTTCACACATCATGACTATGTCCGTTTCTCGATTTCGGACTCTACTGCAAAACAACAGGGACTATTCATGTCTACCCGAAAGAACACCTCACACTCAACGCAAACCTGCGAGAGTAGGCTTCCTGTGCAAAGGAAAAGAGTACTTCACATGTCCTAGGATGAGAATCGTTACCATAGCATTCCTCTTTAGTGCCATAGAAATCTATGCAGATGAAAAGCACCGGAATGTCCTTGCCTTCGTAGATCTGAAGTCGGTTCGCGATATGGGGCTCCGAAGCTCCACCGGTGGCCAGATCTCTCTCCCTTCTTCTTCCTTGCTCTCCCCTCTCTCTAGAACTTTAGAAAGAGAATAACCCAGAGAGAATGTGGGTTTCCAACCGTATTACCAGGTATAACACAGTAGCAACAGTCCTGAACCGTTGGATCCCAAAATTAGGAAACGGACGGGCATGATTCACACTTAAAATCTAAAACCTGGGCGAAACACGGCTTGTCACATTCCCGTGTCCAAGGTCATGTGACCCATTCGACACCGAAACCGCCGTGTCCCGAAAAGAACATGGGGTCTCGACACGCCCGTGTCAGGCTTGATACGCCCTTGTCATCCAGTACACGGCCGTGTAGTGTGCTGTGTTCCTCCATCTATATAGGACCAACACCAACCTGTGAAGAACACGGGTATTGGACACGCCCGTATCCCAAATGACACGCGCATGTCATACCCGAACACGCTTGGGCTCTAGGCCGTGTTTCACCCCCGACACAACTCGGCTAACCACCCGAATAGGACACGGCCTGAGACACGCCCGTGTCTCAGGCTGTGTTCGCCGCTTGACGATCATCGACTGAAATTCATAGACCACATGGCCATCATCGAACCAGAGCACGACACGCCTTTCAGACACACCCGTGTCCTAGGCCTTGTGACCCCTACCAAATTCCAAACTTGGCTCAAAACGCCACCCGTCGCTCTTTTGAGTTTTGGGTCATTACAACCGTTCCTAACTTCTTACCCTCGCTAGCCCCATTGTGCCTACCTGTTCTCTTGATTCAGCTCCACCAATATTTCACCAAAGCCTCAAAGCTGATCCTAGTCGCACACCCAAGTTGAGATTTAGAGTTTTACATTTTCATTTTGGTGTGGTGTTAGTCCTTGTGAATATGTGGATGTGCTACAAAGCTTTTGTTTTTTGCTGAAACTGTTTAAAAAAAAATTTGAAAAGATATATATGTGAAAATGAAATGTAAAAAAAAGTATAATTGAAAATTCTAATTGAGAGGAGATTGTTTTTGGATTAGGCTGTGCACACACCCATATTTTAAAAAAATGAAGTCTGGGGGTGTGGTGTACCCTCATGTATTTTGCTTAGCTGAGGGACTCCTTTTTGATAGCTCATTTGGGTTAGGTGCGTAGCCTTCCTATTTATCTTTGTATACCTCACCGTAACCCAAGCCCCATCTCTTCACCTAAAGTCCTACTGATTCGTGTGTGAACAAAACCATTGCCGTGGAGAGAGTGCGAACGGGCAAGTATATGGTCATAGACATTGGTGGATTCTTTTGGAGGTTATCCCGTGCCCCGATCTTTGGCAATGCTCTCCTAGCGATTACTCTACTTTCTTCCTTTGCGTGACTGGAAGGTTTACCGTGATTCCATTTTTGAATAGTAATAAAATGTTGATACGCATTGTGAGTATTATAAACTATTTTGTATACTTAGAAATTTCCTCTATTTATATTTTTACGCGCACGAGCATGTGACTTCGCTTGGTACTCTGTATCTCAATTTCTGTGTTAGCTATTTTATTTTCTTTATCTGCATAGATTTTGTTTGATCGGGACGCGCAAACAGGTAAGTCTGGGGGTGTGATGAGTCCGGTTTATATAGGGTTTTTAGGACTCATCTGGGCTTATTTTCTTGCATGTGCAATACCTTTTCAATTGAAAAAGTTACATTTATGATTAGGGCTTCACTTCACCAATAGTGCATTGTTTTTGGCCCAAGGGTGTGCAATTACGCATTCTATTGTTGGGGGTAAGCACATAGTGCTCCGCAAGGGCTCTTTCCAGATGTTTTTCATTGCATTTCTGTGACACTAGAGTGCTCTCTTTAGTTTTATTAGTTTGTATGTAGGTGGTGTGTTTTCCCCAAGCATGGAATGCAGGTTTGAGGAAAACACACGGTCGTGCGTTTTTTTAGCACGCGGTCCTTTGTGATCGTGCGTTTTGTTTGTGCAGGCGAAACGTCGAGCTGAGCTCGACGAACTGAGCTCCATGATCTTAACGCACGGTTAACGAACGGTTTCTTCGAAACCGTGCCCGAAGGAAACACACGATTTTCCTGTAGCTTCTTGTTTTTGCATTCTGTGATTAATCGTGTGATTTATTCACGCACTGGAAGAAGTGCCCGTGCGCGAGTAAAATGCACGGTTCCACTATTTTCTCCTGTATTCCTGCGCTCTATGTTTACCAGTGCGATTTCCTTCATGCACGAGCAGAATCGCCCGTGCGCGAGTAAAACACACAGGTCAACGCAGCTTCTTCCGCGATCCAGATCTGAAATTTAATAATGCATGGTTAGCGTACGGTCGTGCGTGGGACAGTGCGTGACCATTTTTTTGATCTTTTTCTATTTAAGCGCAGATTTTCAGCCATTGAAAGGGGACCGGATTTTCAGTCATTTCCTCCGCCATTTTAGGGCAAAGTTTTACCCTTCCACCTTCACCCTTCATCTTCCTCCAAGGGGAGATGATCCGGGCAAGCATTCAATGACAAATCCAAGCCGGAGATTCCTCTCGGCCTCCTCCTTCATCCTTGAGCTTCAAGAAGGGTTTTATCTAGCTTTCACCACCAAGCTAGAGAAGTTGTGCCATCCTCCACCAGCTCGTGACACAAATAAGATGGGTCCATTGGGAGTGAGTGAAAGCCTCCTATACCCCGGACGTAGTTGAGGACCGAGCTAGGACACGGATTGACAACCCGGTGATTCCTTCGCGACTCCTCAGCAAGACTTCGAATTCGGTCGATTTCGCACACTTTTCTTCTCTTGTTGTTGATAGTATAGGTTATCTCTTATATTTAATGAAGTATGCTTATTGTAATATACGTATATGCGTAATCATGTCTATATGATTGTATGTTTTCGTTATTTGCTTGAGGTGAGCCCTTATTTTCCATCCGCCATCCTTCTTTTTTGCCGCACTAGCGATTGTTAGTGGCGTGCGTAGCGAAGAGGTGCTTACGACCCTCAAATTCTTGTTCTTACGCTTGCCTACTCGTCCATCCGCCCAGCGATTCGATGCATAGCAGCCCATGTAGTCTTCTATTCCGCCTGGCGAAGCATAGCATAGCGGCATTGCATAGGAGTAGTTGTTAGTGTTTTATTTTACTTTTCTGCAACCAATAAACCCCCACCCCCCCCCCCCTTTGTTAACTCTGACCTAAAGACTTCAATCTCAAGTCCTCCTTGAAATTAACTCCCCCCTTACTGTGTTCCTTGAAGAGATCGATACCTGGAAAGCCACCCATTTTATATTTCTTGTGCGACTGGTACACTTACCGTTCAACGCATCATGGAGCACCGCTGCCGCAAGGGAGATCTCACCGCCATTGAGTTTTCGAAGTTTTGATTCGCAAGCTAAGTCTGGATCTGTGGTGGCAAGATCATTGCGGTCACGTTCATCCTATAGATTTATGGCATGGCACCCAAGAGAGCGCAAAGGGCAACGATTCTCAACTTGGACATGTGAAGACCACTTACTTTTGCATAGGAAACCCTCTTTTACGAGTGTGTGGTGAGCATGAGGTTTTCCTTCGGGTAGATAAGGTATATCCCTGTAGTTTTTGCATATAGAGTTCGGAATAGACCTCTATGTCGTTCGTTTAAAGAGACCAACCTCTATGTCGTTCGTTTAAAGAGACCTAAAGGTACTTGGCACTTGCCGTTGGCATAGATGGAGGGTCTTAGGCTTTGGCCGGAAAGACCATAATGCTCACGAGAAATTGTCGTCCAAGGGGCGGTGGTGAGACAGCGGACTTTTATCGTGTTGACCGTGAATGTGCCCTGAGATCACGGGGTGTGTGGTCATGCGTGACTACGCCTGTGATGAAGTGTTTTTACACTATACTGCTTGGTTATGCTAACAAAGTGCAGGGAAGGAGCATCACCGCCCCGAGTTCGGGAGCGGGATCGTTATAATTTGGTTAGCATATCTGACCGTTGCTTTTGTTTGCCACCGCTCTGTGGATTGTTGCTTGTAGGTGCTGCGGAGCCAAGTGGTAAATAGCGGGCAAAAGCCCTTGTTACTGAGCAGACCCTCGAATGCCTAATTATTAAATGTTTACTTGTATTATTCATGTGTGACCGGTCTGCGTGTCGAGGTTTGGAAAACACTTTAATTTGAGCAAACTATTGTAAGGCCATAAGGCCGTGTACTGGTGTATTGTACATTCATTCCTTCTGGTTTTGTTTAGTGGACATTCATGCTGTTGGTAGGGTTCTTTGTTTATTGCAATTTTTAAATTGCTTCCGCTAGAATGCACTCTGAGTAGGACATTGATTCTTAGTTGGATGGTTTCCATTGAGTAACCTTTCGGTCTATCTATTATATATGGCGTCGGGCCCCGTCCGGACCTACTGCTATATGCTATGCGATGGATAGGGGGTGTTACAATTTGGTATCATACTACTGGTTTCGGTCAACTTAAACGAATTCGTGGACGAATTCTTTTAAGGGGTGGTGAGCATATGTGTGTGTGTCATCGTTATAACATAAAAGAACCCTTGAATGTCCACTTAGGAATGAAAATACACATGTTTGAGGAACCTGCATGTTCCTATAGTTGCTTTTCACAATTTTGTTTGGTCTCTTAATAGTGTTTTGTACAACTATATTTAAGCAGAAGTGGTGCAGGGCCGTCAGAATGCCCGGTTTCTAAGCCTAGTAGCGCACCGAATGATGCGCCTGCAAAACCTCCCTCCGCAGAGACCATACGATTGGTGGTAGAAGCAGTGTTTGCTATGATCAACGTGCAGCCTGCAAGGGAAATGCAGCAGCTCGCTCCTACGATGGAGCAGGTACCGCTTCAACGGATGAACCGAGAAGGGTGGAGAAGGTTGTAACGCCCCCAATTTTTTTCTACGATTATTTAATTCTCGTTTGGCATTACATTGACGCGTTTACGACATGTGCCGTTTGTTAGAGCGTGGTCTTAGCTCTTTAGGTTCCTTGCGTGGTTGTTGGTAGCCTTTTTGGCAAGATTCCATAGCAAGCCAGGTCTGTTTTGGTGACCGGTGAGGCCTCTCGGGGAATGCTTGTGTTTTGGCTTCGGGTAGTGATAAACCGAGTTTTGTTCGTCGAAAGTTGATTTCGACTTCGCCGTTGCGTTCGTAGCGTGGGTATTTAGATACGGTGCAAATTTCATCGAATTCTGAGGATGTTCGGGTCTCGCGTCGTTTTGTATTTTATTTATATTAATGCAATATTATATATTATATATGGATATTTTGTTTGGATAGTAACAGTTACGGTGAATGGGGGGATGGCAGCGTTTGGTTTGGCTAAGAATAGAAAATATTTGGGATTTAGCCGCTATATATATACAGCCTTAATTAGGAAAGCGAATGTTGATGATTATTTGCCTTTCTCGGAATATAACCGCCGTCCCTGTGCAAGAGAGGAAAACCGGCGGGCTGCCCTTGCCTTCCACCGCCGATTCCCGGAGTTTTAGCGGGCGGAATTCGATTTCGAAGGCGGGTTTGGATAGCTCTCTCCTAGACCTACACTCTGACAAAATTTTTGTCTTATTCTGTGCTGCTGGTGCCGAGTGGGAGGATCGGGCCGACCAAGCTTCGCTGGAATTTGAGGCAAGTGGTGCTCATACCATTGCAAATCTTTTTCCCCTTTCTTTGTTCTGAATTGCTGTTATCATACTTTTTTCCCGAGATCATTCTATTTTACTCTGGTTTCCCGTCAAAATCATCGGACCTTGTATCATAAATGCACCCTTGCGTTTTTTTTCTTTCTTTCTCAAGTTCTGAACCTCTAGGATTTTGGCTGGGCCTTTGTAGCCTTGACCTTTATCATATTGTCACCTATAAAACTCGGATTGGGTAGCATTTAGCCTTCTTCTTATTCCTTCCTTGCTATTAAGTTTGCCCAGTTCGGGTGCTGGGGTAGTGCAGATGAGTGCTGATATTGAACCTCATGTTGGGTGTCATTGCCCAGTAAGTTAGGAAGCATTAGAGTTTCATGTTTGCAGCAGTTCTGTGGGTAGTGTTGACAGCGTTGAGTGCACTCAACGCTGACCGATCGTCGAAGACCGTCGATCTGAGTTCGACGGAAATCGTCGAACTGCGATCTATGCTCTCCGGCTGCCAGATCGACAAAGATCATCGATCATAGTTCGACGAAAATCGTCGAACTGTGTTCGACGATCTCCAGTTGCCTTAGATTGATGAAGATCGTCGATCTAAGTTCGATGAAGATCATCGATCTAAGTTCGACGAAAATCGTCGAACTGAGATCGACGATCTCTAGTTGCCTTAGATTGATGAGGATCGTCGATCTAAGTTCGACGAAAATCGTCGAACTGAGATGGAAGATCTCTGGTTGCCTTAGATTGATGAGGATCGTCGATCTAAGTTCGACGAAAATCATCGAACTGAGATCGACGATCTCTGGTTGCCTTAGATGGACGAAGATCGTCTATCTAAGTTCGATGAAAATCGTCGAACTGAGATCGACAATCTCCGGTTGTCTTAGATCGACGAAGATCATCGATCTGAGTTTGACGAAAATCGTCGAACTGAGATCGACGATCTCCGGTTGCCTGTGATCGACAAAGATCGTCAATCTGAGTTCGACGAAAATCGTTGAACTGAGATCGACGATCTATGTTTCCTTGTGATCAAAGTTCGATAAAATCGTCGAACTGAGCTCGATGATTACCGTAAGCTGTGTTCAATGATTTTTCCCTCTGTCTTCCCTTGTTTTCTCGAGCGAATCCCGTTGGGTTTGGGGTTGTTTGTCGGCTATTTTTCTGAACGTCGAATCGTGGGTTATGGCAGGTAGTGGTGTTTTGACACTCTAAAGGAGTGGGATGATTTTGTGTGCGAGTTGTGGCCGCCACCTTTTAATCCCCGGTACGGGCTGGGTATTGTCATGGCCGCCACATTTTAATCCCATGTATGGGCTGGGTATGTGGTGGCCTTGTGCTGATACAATGAATTTTTAGTTGGAACTATTTTGTTTGGGGGACTGTTTTTGGTCACCAACTCAGGTCCATGTCGTTTACTAATGTCATTAACTCACAAACTAGGATTGTTAGGTGTTTCTTCCTTGTAGAATGCAACATATTGTGGCAAGTTCTCTTTTCTTTTGCCTTGTAGCCTCTGGATGATTTGAGCAGGGCTTGTTGTTGTTTCCTTGTACTTGGTGTACTTTGGCTTACTTTGGACAGCCTTTGTTCTTACTGTCATGTTTACTTACTCTCATTGGTTCCATTTTGATATAATGCTCTTATTCAGATTTTCTTGTTTTACTTGCTTAGGTATTCTTTTATTCTTTGAATGCCTCAGGTTCTTATTGGTAGCCGAGTAGGCGACTAGTTTTGTTGTGTTGTTGCTGGTGATCTCTTGTACTGTAGAGATCAGTTTCTTAGTCTTGTGAGGTAGTTTTTTGTTTTTCTTACAGACATACATGCTCGCCAGTGGGTTCGTGTCAGGTTGTTGACGCCCGCTGGTGGTTTTTACTTATGATACTAGATATGTTTCTTTTACTGCTACCTTTTTTGGAGATAGTCTATTTGCTCTTGGGATGATTTATGCTAGGTTGCTAATTACTTTTAAACCTAAAAATACTATTATAAGTATATCTCATGATCAACATGTTTATAAAACTCATACACTACTTTCCAAGGAACGTAAAAAAGATCATTTTCTTACTTATAATATAAAATAAATCTAGAGTCTTGCATAGTATAAGTTGACCTCGGGGGTCACTTATGCACTCTCATGGGATGTCAAATATAAATAAAGTATTTTCCGCTACGTATATGTATAGTTTTTAAACTGTGGACTAGGTGATCCACTGAGCCGAGGGATACGACATTTAAAATATAACTTATTTTCTAATCATTAAACTTATGAAATTTCGTAGTCTAGTTAGATGGTGTTCGCCTGAGAGTCGATAGTTATCCCCTGCTCGACGTGGCATCACGACGCGTGTTTTCTCATAATTTGATACTTCTCAAATTCGGAGAAAATACGGGTTGTGACAGTTGGTATCAGAGGGAGGTTGTTTGACAATTTGTCGGGCAACCTTTCCTTATAGGTATTAGATGTTTAGCATCATATCATACACACGCCGATATGTCATCAACACGTCTTGGCTGAAGCATGAACACTACACTCATAGCATAACATGAAGTATACGAGGCATATTATGTAGTATGGGATACATAATATGTGTATGTATATGGATCACCATAGGGGCAACATGTGAGGGTTATGTAGTATGGGTTGCATAACTTCACCACATGAATGCGACTAGCACGTTTCTTTTTCGTTGCATGAGAATGTTATATAGTATAGGAAGCATAACATTTTCATGCATTCGCCACTCAAGACATGCATTAGGGCCTTTTTAGAATGCATAACACAATCATGCATAGCATAACATTGCATAAGCACAATGTGCCAAGCTAAACATTTGTAGGATGACATATGTACACACATGGTTTTAAATCAGAAAAAGAATATAAATTCATGCATTCCCGATCTACGCACAAGAGTTAGTTGATGATGGTTAACCATCCTAGGTTAAGCATAGCATCACTTTTGTAAAAAACTAAAATAAAATTCCAGAGCAAGTATAGCAGTTAAAAGTTCATATTTATGTATGTATTATCTGTACTGGTAGTTTGTTTTAACTGTTGTACTAGGTTCCGACCACAATTTTTATGGTTTTAGGATGGAGAGACGTCCTTTCACTAGGTTGACTCCCCTGTCTGAGGGTGAGTCCTCAGGAGCACAGAGTGATGCAGTGATCGAGAGCCTGCGACAGAGCAACGATTCCTTGACCAGGCAGTTGGTGGAGATGTAGGCCCAGATCCAGTCTCTGGTGGTAGTTGTGGCAGGACAGACTCAGGGGGTGCAAGCCCCTGCCGGGGGGTCAGCTGCTCCTCCCCCTCCTGCTCCCCTGAGACCTCCAGTGGTGGTGCCAGCATAGATGGCCTTTTATTTCTCAGTTTCAGAGACTTAGCCCTCCTATATATGATGGGAAGGCAGATTTCATTGTCATAGATGATTGGTTGATCTTCATGGAGGAGATGTTCTCATACTCCGGTGTTGCTGATGATCAGAGAGTGATGATTGCCGCCTATCAGCTAAAGGGTTTGGCTAAGAGCTGGTGGCTTAGGGAAAAGGAGAGCTTGGTGGCTGTTTGCTCTTGGGGATTATTCAAGGAGATGCTATTGAGGAAGTTCTTGCCTTCGGTCGAGCGTGACCGACTAATGAACGACTTCCTCCACCTGAAGCAGAGGCAACTCACGGTCAGTGAGTACGAGATAGAGTTCAGTAAGTTGAGCCAGTTTGCCCCTGGGTTGGTGAGTGTTCAAGCAGATCGAGTCAAGCGGTTCCTTGGTGGCTTGAGGAGCGAGGTTCAGTAGTTGGCCAGTGCATATGGATCAGAGACTTATGCAGGTGTAGTGGAGGCTGCTCTGAAAGTGGAAGCAATTGAGACCGCAAAGAATAGAGGCTAGAAAATGAGGAAGGACAAGAGGAAGTCTGCTGAAGAGAAGAACCCCCAAGTACTCGATGCTGCTTCGGGAAAGAAGAGCAAGGTAGTGTGTAGCTTCTGTGGCCGGTCAGGCCACCCTGTTGAGAGGTGTTTCAAGAAGGCGGGAGCTCCGAAGAAGTAGCAAGTTCATGCTATTCAAGGTGCTCCGAGGAGGGATGTTTCTTGTTCTGTTTGTAAGCGACCCAGGCATGATGCTGCCCAATGCTGGTCCAAGGATAAATTCTGCTATCAGTGTGGACAGAAGGGCCATATCAAGACTAGGTGTCCTCAGGTCCAGCCTGTTCTTCAAGCAGTTCCACTTCAGGCTTTACCTCCGCCTCAGCGTGTGGACAAGGAAAAAGGAAAGCTAAACGTGATCTCTTCTGAGGAGGCTCAAACTTCGACTCAGGTCATCTTAGGTTAGTTGTTTTTCTAGCCTGAAAGTTTTATTTATTAGAATGGTTATAGTTTTTCTTTTGGTAGCTCCTTAGTTTCTTATGTAATCCTATTGGAAAATTTAAGATGAAGAACCGCTAGGCACGTGTTCTATTCGACTCCGACGCTACCCACTCATTTGTGGCTAGAGCCTTTGTGGAGCGATATCGGTTGATTCTAGATCAAGTTCGTGATACCTTCCGCGTCAAGTTCCCTTCTTGTGAATCTGTGTTATCAGATTTGGGCATTCTGGATTTCCCTGTTTTGTTGGGGGACTTTCTTGCGAAGGAAGACTTTAAGATGATTGATCTAGAGGACTTTGATGTTATTCTGGGCATGGACTGGTTGTCTAAGTATGATGCGGTTATTCAGTGTAAAGGGAAGTGCTTGGACTTCATCAAGGACAGCAGTGAGCCTGGAATTGTGTATGCTGATCTGTGGCAGGATTCTCCTATCATTTCTGCGGTATATGCTCAGAAGCTGCTTCGTTCTAATTGTTTTGCATGTTTAGTCTCGGTGGTTGGGACTGCTGTTAGTGTACCGCACTTCGAGGAGATTCCTGTTGTTCGTGGTTTCTCTGATGTTTTTCCTGATGACCTTCCTGGTCTTCCCCCCGAGCGGGATGTTGAGTTTGTGATTGATTTAGAATCGGGTACACGTCCTATTGCTAAGGGGCCTTACCAGATGGCCCCTCGTGAGTTGGAGGAGTTGCGAGTCCAGTTGGACAAGTTATTGGCAAAAGGCATTATCATGCAAAGTTCGTCGCCTTGGGGTGCTCTTGTTCTATTTGTGAAGAAGAAGGATGGGTCGATGAGGCTGTGCATCGATTATAGGGAGCTGAACAAAGTCACCATTAAGAACAGGTACCCTCTGCCAAGGATCGATAATTTATTTGATCAGTTGCGTGGTAGCACGGTGTTTTCCAAGATCGATCTTCATTCTGGCTATCATCAGCTCAGGATCTGTGAGGTATATATTCCACGGACTGCGTTTAGATCAAGGCATGGACACTTCGAGTTTCTAGTGATGTCGTTTGGTTTGACGAACACACCATCAGCTTTCATGGATATGATGAACCGGGTGTTCAAGGATTTTCTGGATAAGTTCGTTGTTGTATTCATCGATGATGTGTTGATCTACTCTCGCAGTGCTGAGGAGTATGAGCAACATCTGCGCTTGGTTCTATCGGAGTTGAGGAACCACAAGTTATTCACTAAGCTGAGCAAGTGCGAATTTTGGTTGCCTCAGGTCTCATTCCTGGGCCACGTGGTGAATAAGGATGGGATCTCGGTCGACCCGGAAAAGATCGCAGCAGTGATGGATTGGAGCAGGCTGGGCACACCCAAGGAGATTAGAAGCTTCCTAGGGTTGGCCGGCTACTACAGGAGGTTCATGGAGGGTTTCTCTACCCTGGCTGCACCTTTGACCAGGTTGACTCAAAAGAACACGGCCTTTGTTTGGAGCAAGAAGTGCGAAGAAGCATTCCTGGAACTAAAGAACAGATTATGCACTGCTCCCGTTCTGACCCTACCTATTTAGGGCATGGAGTATGATGTGTACATGGATGCTTTGCATGTTGGTCTGGGTTGCGTTTTGATGTAGGCTGGGAAAGTGATTGCGTATGGGTCAAGGCAATTAAAGACTCATGAGAGAAATTACCCTACGCATGACCTTGAGTTTGCAGCGGTGATTTATACGCTAAAGTTGTGGAGGCATCTACTTTATGGTGCTCAGTGCAAGATCTTCATAGATCATAAAAGTCTAAAGTACGTGTTCACTCAGAAGGAGTTGAATCTGTGCCAACGGCGGTGGCTAGAATATGTGGCCGATTATGATGTGGACATACAGTATCATCCGGGCAAGGCCAATGTGGTGGCCGACGCCCTGAGCCGGAAGACGGGGAAGATCTTTAATCTAACCGCCGATCGTTTTGTGGAAGAGTTCCTCCTGATGGATATCTTCGTGGGACGCTGTGACGTGCAGAGCAGTTTGGCAGTGGCAGAGCCGTTTTGGATTTCACTTACCAGGTTGCACCAGAAGGATGATCCGGATCTTCTGCACTTATACCTTAGGACTGAGAGAGGGGAGTTGCGGGATTTTTCTATCAATGATGTGGTACTCTGAAGTACCGTGGCAGGTTTTGCATCCCCGCTGTTTGGGACATCAGGGTTATGATATGCAGCGAGGCTCATGGATCCAGTGTTGCCTACCATCCAGGATCTACAAAGATGTACCATGAATTGAAGCAAATTGCCTGCTGGTATGGGATGAAGGGTGATATAGCCCGATTTGTTGTTGAGTGCCACACTTGCAAGAGTTTGAAGGCCGATCATGGAAGGCCTAGTGGCAAGTTGACTCCATTGGAGATCCCGACTTGGAAGTGGGAGAGTATTTCTATGGACTTCATTACGGGCTTACCGAGATCTCCAAGGGGATTCGATTCAGTTTGGGTGATTTTGGACCGATTGACGAAGTGTGCACACTTCGTACCTTATAAGATAGATTACCCGATGAAGAAGATAACAGAGCTGTACTTGAGCGAGGTCATCAGATTGCACGGTGTGCCAGTTAGCATCATTTCGGATCGAGACTCCCGTTTTACATCTCGCTTCTGGAGGAGTCTGCAGGAGGGTTTGGGTACAGATTTGAGATATTCTACAACTTACCTCCCGCAAACCAATGGTCAGACTGAGCGAGTGAACCAGATAGTCGAGGATATGATCAGGTGCTACATCTTGGACCACGGTGGAGCGTGGGATGAGCGTTTGCGGCCTATGGAATTTGCGTACAACAACAGTTATCAGGAGAGCTTGCAAAATGGCTCTATTTGAAGCTTTGTATGGGAGGCGCTGCAGAACTCCCTTGTTTTAGACTGAGGTCTGTGAGATGCCTGTGTTGTGTTCGGATGCGCTCGAGGAAATGGAAGTTGCAGTGAAGCTTATTCGAGAAAAGCTTCGTATAGCTCAGGAGAGATATGAGACGAACGCCAACCGGCGTAGGTCTGACTTGGAGTTTTCTGTAGGGGACCTTGTGTTTCTTAAGGTTTCCCCGGTGGTTGGTGTTAAGAGGTTCGGTAAGAATCGGAAATTGGATCCGAGGTATGTGGGCCCATTTAAGATTGTTGAACGGATTGGTGTGTCAGCATATAGATTGGATTTGCCAGCAAATTTCCCAAATGTTCTTAATGTGTTTCATGTAAGCCAATTACAGAAGTGTGTGCGAAGTAGTGGGCAAGTCTTCGATGTTGTGCCCTACTTGGAGCCTAATCTTTCATATGTTGAGGTGTCGGTCCGCATCTTAGATACTCAAGATTGGGTGCTGCTGACAAAGTCTATCCCGGTAGTGAAAGTTCTATTGAAGAATCAGGATTTGGAAAGCGCGACTTGGGAGCTAGAGTCGGCTATGAGGGAGGTTCACCGTCATCTGTTCCCTTGATTTGATTGGTACGTTTTCTTTCTAGTAGCTCTTGTTTTGTTACTTTCCTTCTATAGTAGAAGTTGTGTACGTATAGTTTCGGGACGAAACTTTCTTTTAGGGGGAGTGACTGTAATGCCCCCGATTTTTTCTACGATTATTTAATTCTCATTTGGCGTTATGTTGACTCGTTTCCGACATGTGCCGTTTGTTAGAGCGTGGTCTTAGCTCTTTAGGTTCCTTGTGTGGTTGTTGGTAGCCGTTTTGGGAAGATTCCCTAGCAAGCCGGGTCTGTATTGGTGACCGGTGAGGCCTCTCGGGGAATGCTTGTGTTTTGGCTTCGGGCAGCGATAACCCGAGTTTTGTTCGTCAAAAGTTGATTTCGACTTCGCCGTTGCGTTCGTAGCGTGGGTATTTAGCTACGGTGTAAATTTCATCAAATTTCGAGGATGTTCGGGTTTTGCGTCGTTTTATATTTTATTTATATTAATGCAATATTATATATTATATATGGATATTTTGTTTGGATAGTAGCAGTTACAGTGAATGGGGGGCTGGCAACGTTTGGTTTGGCTAAGAATAGAAAATATTTGGGATTTAGCCGCTCTCTATATATAGCCTTAATTACGAAAGCGACTGTTCATGATTTTTTGTCTTTCTCGGAATACAACCGCCGTCCCTGTGCAAGAGAGGAAAACAGTGCAGGTTTGGATTGCTCTCGCCTAGACCTACACTCCGATGAAATTTTCGTCTTGTTCTGTGCTGCTGGTGCCGAGTGGGAGGAAGGGGCCGACCAAGCTTCGCTGGAATTTGAGGCAAGTGGTGCTCCTACCCTTGCCAAGATTTTTCCACTTTCTTTGTTCCTAATTGCTGTTATCATACTTTTTTCCCGAGATCATTCTATTTTACTCTGGTTTCCAGTAAAAATCATCGGACCTTGTATCATGAATGCACCCTTGCGTTTTTTTTTTCTTTCTCAAGTTCTGAACCTCCAGGATTTTGTCCGGGTCGCTATACCCTTGACCTTTATCAGATTGTCACCTATAAAACTTGGATTGGGTAGCATTTAGGCTTCTTCTTATTCCTTCCTTGCTGTTAAGTTTGCCCAGTTCGGGTGCTGGGGTAGTGCAGATGAGTGCTGGAATTGACCCTCATGTTGGGAGTCATTGCCAAGTAAGTTAGGAAGCATTAGATTTTAATGTTTGCAGCAGTTCTGTGGGTAGTGTTGACAGCGTTGAGTGCACTCAATGCTGCCAGATAGTCGAAGACCGTCGATCTGAGATCGACGAAAATCGTCGAACTGAGATAGAGGATCTCCGGCTGGCAGATCGACGAAGATCGTCGATCTGAGCTCGACGAAAATCATCGAACTGTGATCGAAGATCTCCGGTTGCCTTAGATTGACGAAGATCGTCGACCTAAGTTCGACGAAAATTGTCGAACTAAGATCCACGATCTCTGGTTGCCTTAGATTGACGAGGATCGTCGATCTAAGTTTGACGAAAATCGTCGAACTTAGATCGACGATCTCTGGTTGCCTTAGATTGACGAGGATCGTCGATCTAAGTTCGACGAAAATCGTCGAACTGAGATCGACGATCTCTGGTTGTGTTAGATGGACGAAGATCGTCGATCTAAGTTCGATGAAAATCATCAAACTTAGATCGACGATCTCCGTTTGCCTTAGATCGACGAAGATCGTTGATCTGAGTTCGACGAAAATCGTCGAACTGAGATCGACGATCTCCGGTTGCCTGTGATCGACGAAGATCGTCGATCTGAGTTCGACGAAAATCGTCGAACTGAGATCGACGATCTCCGTTTCCCTGTGATCAGAGTTCGACAAAATCGTCGAACTAAGCTCGACGATTCCTGTAAGCTGTGTTCGACGATTTTTCCCTCTGTCTTCCTTTGTTTTCTCGAGTGAATCCCGTTGGGTTTGGGGTTGTTTGTCGGCTATTTTTCTGAACGACGAATCTTGGGTTATGACAGGTAGTGGTGTTTTGATACTCTAAAGGAGTGGGATGATTTTGTGTGCGAGATGTGGCCGCCACCTTTTAATCCCAGGAACGGGTTGGGTATTGCCGTGGCCGCCACCTTTTAATCCCAAGTACGGGCTGGGTATGTGGTGGCCTTGTGCTGATATAGTGAATTTTTAGTTGGAACTGTTTTGTTTGGGGGACTGTTTTTGGTCACCAACTCAGGTCCATGTTGTTTACTACTGCCATTAAATCAAAAATTAGGATTGTTAGGTGTTTCTTCCTTGTAAAATGCAGCATATTGTGGCAAGTTCTCTTTTATTTTGCCTTGTTGCCTTTGCAGGATTTGAGCAGGGCTTGTTGTTGTTTCCTTGTACTTAGTGTACTTTGGCTTACTTTGGACAGCCTTTGTTTTTACTGGCATGTTTACTTACTCTCCTTAGTTCCATTTCGATATAATGCTCTTATTCAGATTTTCTTGTTTTACTTGCTGAGATATTCTTTTCTTCTCTTAATGCCTCAGGTTCTGATTAGTAGCCGAGTAGGCCGCTAGTTTTGCTGTGTTGTTGCTGGTGATCTCTTATACTGTAGAGATCAGTTTCTTGGTCTTGTGAGGTAGTTTTTTGTTTTTCTTATAGACATACATGCTCGCCAGTGAGTTCGTGTCAGGTTGTTGACGCATGCTGGTGGTTTTTACTTATGATACAAGATATGTTTCTTTTACTGCTACCTTTCTGGAGATAGTCTATTTGCTCTTGGGATGATTTATGCTAGGTTGCTAGTTACGTTTAAACAAAAAATACTATTATAAGTATATCTCAATATCAACATGTTTATAAAACTCATACACTACTTTCCAAGCAACGTAAAAAGGATCATTTTCTTACTTATAATATAAAATAAATCTAGAGTCTTGCATAGTATAAGTTGACCTCGGGGGTCACTTATGCACTCTCATAGGATGTCAAATTTAAATAAAGTATTTTCCGCTGCGTATATGTATAGTTTTTAAACTGTGGACTAGGTGATCCACTGAGTCGAGGGATACAACCTTTAAAATATAACTGATTTTCTAATCATTAAACTTATGAGATTTCATAGTCTAGTTAGATGGTGTTCCCCTGAGCGTCGATAGTTATCCCCTGCTCGATGTGGCATCACGACGTGTATTTTCTCATACTATGATACTTCTCAAATTCGGAGAAAATGCGGGTTGTGACACATGTGGTAGTGGAGCCTTTGGTGCCTAGGAGAGCAACTGAAAGGGAGCTCAAACATGTTATGGGCTTCAATCCTCCGGTGTTCTCGGGGACGGGAACCCCATCCCAAGCAGAGGATTGGCTCTCCCGAGTGAAGAGAGTACTG
This sequence comes from Platanthera guangdongensis, assembly GCA_039583875.1. Classification (NCBI taxonomy): domain Eukaryota; kingdom Viridiplantae; phylum Streptophyta; class Magnoliopsida; order Asparagales; family Orchidaceae; genus Platanthera; species Platanthera guangdongensis. The sequence continues at coordinate 26,632,161 of CM077159.1, forward strand.
ACAGCTACGAAAATGGAGGAGTGGTAAATGACCACTATAGCTACATTCCTGTTGGACGGAGATGCTAGGCTGTGGTGGGAAGGTTTGGAGCTACATCAATTGATGGGAAGGCAACTTACGGACGTCTCGATGGAGGAGTTTTTGAGACTGTTCTTGGCAAGGTACCTTCCCTCGGCTCAGAGGATAGATTTGGAAAATGAGTTCCAGAAGCTGACACAAGGAGAGAGTAGTGTGGATGAGTATCTCCACGAATTTACTCGGTTGGGTCGGTATGTTGGCTCTACATTCGCGGATGAGGACCGTAAGACAAACCGATTCAATGAAGGTTTGAGAGATGACTTAAGGCTACGACTCTCGGGGCCTATGACGCAGGGCTTCTTGACCCTAGTCAATATGGCTCGATCGTTGGAAAATGATTTGAAGAATGTGCAAGCGAAGAAAAACTCTGGTGATAAGAAGACTGAGTTCAAGGTGCCGGCTAACTCAAATCCTGCGTACCGTAGGTGGTCTAAGAAGTCTAGGACTTTGGGTCCAGCCCCTTCTTCTGGTGCTTCTGGGGCGACTACGGGTCGGACCCCGGGCGCATGGTTTACTTTTGGAAAGACGGGACACTTTACCCGGGACATCTGGAGCGAACGTCCAAAGTCCGAGAGGAAGTCGCGAGAACCATATGAGGAAAAGGGCAAGGCGGTGGAGTCAACCGCATCCCATTATGGTCAACCTATAGTTTATAATCTTGGCCAGCAGGAGGCCATCAAGCAAGCAGATGTGGTGACAGGTACGGTTTAAATTTATAGCAAGTTAATTTTTAAATACTTGTTATGCGCGTGTTACCTTACCACTGCTTGCATAGGCTTTGTTTTGATTGTTGAGAATCTGGTACGATCACTCTTTGATACGGGAGCTTCACACTCCTTTTTGTCCGAAGGATTCATATCGCGCATCGGAGTACCTTCTTCGATGGCTAAGGACAAACTGGATGTGTTGTTGTCGAATGGGTGTTCGATGCGCGAGGATAGAATCTGTGGCGTTAAGATTCGTATTGGGAGTGAAGAGTTCGATTTGCAAGCGTCGTTACTACCGCTGGTGGAGTTCGACGTGATATTTGGCATGAACTGCCTCTCGAAGCAGCAAGCTTATATTGATTGTAGTAGCAAGTAGGTCAAATTGGGAACAGGTCGTGAGATGACTTTTACGGGCTTGAAAGGGTCGAGCAACACTTTGATGTCTGCTCTTCAGGTCGTGAAGGCAGTTCGTGCTAGAGCAGAGCTGTTCTTCACGCTAGTGGAGGTTGCAAAGCCTAAGCCTACATTGGACAGTATTTCAGTGGTATCTGAGTACCCTGATGTGTTCTCTAGCGATCTTGCTGGAGCCCCAACTCAACGACATATTGATTTCACCATCGAGCTAGTGCCATGTGCGAAACCTGTGTCACACTATTCGTATCGGCTTGCGTCTAAGGAGATGGCGGAGCTAAAGGTACAACTTCAAGAGTTATTGGAGTAGGGTTATGTGCATCCAAGTTTGTCGCCTTGGAGCGCACCGGTCCTTTTTGTTAAGAAGAAGGACGGAAGCTTGAGATTTTGTATTGATTAACGAGAACTGAACAAGCTAACGGAGAAGAACAAGTACCAGATATCGAGGATTGATGATCTGTTAAATCAGTTAGTCGGGTCATCGGTGTACTCGAAATTGGATCTCAAGTCCGGTTATTATCAGCTGAGGATAATGAAGAGTGATATCCCCAAGACAGCTTTTAGTACGAGATACGTGCATTATGAGTTTACGGTCAGGCCATTTGGGCTGACGAATGCGCCGTCAGTGTTCATGGATCTGATGAACAGGACTTTTAGGGAGTACCTAGACCACTTTGTGATCGTCTTCATCGACGACATACTAGTGTACTCGCAGAGTGAGGAGGATCACTTTAAGCAACTATATTTGGTGTTGGAGACGCTGAGGAGGAATCAATTGTATGCCAAGTTCTCAAAATGCGTGTTTTGGTTGTCCTCATTAACGTTCCTTGGTCACATAGTCAGTAGAGAGGGAATTGCGGTGGATCTGACAAATATTGTTGTGATACGAGAGTGGCCTGTGCTGTCTACAGTAGCGGAAGTTCGGAGTTTTCTGGGACTTGCCGGCTATTACAAGCGCTTTGTGGAGAACTTCTCACGGATAGCGTTACCCCTCATGACTCTGACAAGGAAAGAGTAGAAGTTTGTTTGGAAACCGGAGTGCGCACGGGCTTTTGAGGAGCTCAAGAGTCGGTTTACGATGGCACCAGTACAGAGTTCGCCGAGTGGGACCAAAGGTTTTGAGATCTATAGCGATGCTTCGGGCAGTATTTTGGGTTGTGTCCTACTGCAGCATGGAAGTGTGATAGCGTATGGCTGGCGACAGATGAAAGTGCATGAGAGGAATTCTACGGTCCATGACTTGGAGTTAGCGGCCGTTATTTTTGCCTTGAAGTTGTGGAGGCACTACTTGTACGTGGTGAATGTCGATATCTATACTGACCACAAGAGCCTGAAATACTAATAGGATCAGAAAGATCTAAACATGCGACATCAGAGATGGATGGAGTTCCTGGGGGACAACACGTTCAAAATTCATTATGTGCATGGGAAAGGCAATGCAGTTGTGGATACGTTGAGTCGCAGGGCCCCAGCTCAAGCAAATTGGCTGTCGGTCCATGATGAGCGGTTGGTTCGAAAGTTGGAGGCGTTGGACATCTCATGCATAGATAAGCAGTCTAGTGTTGAAGCGCTATTTAACTGGAGAGAAGTTCAGTGTGACCTGCTGATCGGATTCGACAGGCTCTGGATATGGATGGCCGCATGAATCAAATCATGCTTAAGGCTTTGGATGGGTCAAATTCCCAATTTGTTGTTGAGGATGGATTGTAATGGAAAGACAGTCGTCTGTGTGTCCCAAACGTGGGAAATCTGCGGGCGGAATTGATGTACGAGGCTCATCATACCAAGTACTCGATCCACCCAGGGAGCACGAAGATGTACCGTGATGTGAAGAAATTGTTCTGGTGTCCAGGACTTAAGAAGGATGTGGCACTCTATGTAGCGAAGTGTCAAACATGCGCCTTAGTGAAGGCTGAGTGCCAAAAGCCTGGAGGATTCTCGAAGTCCTTGCCTATTCCGGAGTGGAAGTTCGACGACATTACTATGGACATTGTGCATGGTTTGCCATGGTCGCAGAAGGGAAACGACGCTATCTGGGTGGTCGTAGATCGGCTGACGAAGGTGTCACACTTCATTCTGCATAGGAAGGATGATCCTGTGGAGAAATTGGCAAAGTAATACGTGGATAATATTGTGCGGCTTCATAGTGTGCCCCACAGCATAGTGAGTGACCGTGATGGGTGGTTCATGTCCAATGATTGGAGGCTGGTGCAGCAGATGTTAGGAACAAAGCTGAGTTTTAGTACAGCCTTTCATCCACAGACGGATGGGTAGACCGAGAGAGTCAATAGGTCAATGGAAGACTTGTTTCTCATGTGCATCCTAGACTTCGGGAAGCAGTTGGAAGATCACCTATACTTGGTGGAATTCGCTTACAACAATATCTACCAGATGAGCATTCAAATGGCGCCCTTCGAGAACCTTTATGGTAGAAGATGTCGCACGCTGTTGTCTTGGTTGGAAACAGGTGAGTCAAAGTTGTACAAGCGCCAAGAGGTGTAAGATGCAAAGTCATTGGTTCGAATGATTCGAGAGAGATTGCTGATCGCTCAGGATCACCAAGCTAAGTACTATAACGCCAAGCATAGGAACGTGGAGTTCGCTGTCGGCGACAGGGTGTACTTGAAGGTTAAGCCGTTCAAGGGTGTCTTGTGGGTACGGTGCTTGGAGAAGCTAAGCCCGAGGTACCTTGGACCGTTTGAGGTTCTGGAGTGGATTGGCGAAGCAGCTTATCGATTGAGGATATCAGTGGAGCTATGTGGTCTACACGACGTATTCCAATATCATTGTTGCGGAAGGCGGTGCAAGAGCCTTCGTTAATGATTGTGGTCTATCAAGTGCTGGTCGATAATGGGTTGGCGACGAAGTTCAAGCCTATACGTATTGAGGACTCAGAAGTCAAGCGGTTGCGTAACAAAGAGATCAGGATGGCCAAGGTCCGTTGGGACAACTCCTGTCGGGTGGAGCTCTCGTGGGAGCGAGAGCAGACCATGCTTGAAAAGTACCAGGAGTTATTCCACTCAGGTACCGTTTAAGTTTTGTTTTTATCATTCCTTTATGTAATTTCGGGAAGAAATTATTTTAAGAGGTAGAGAGTTGTAATGCCCCAAAACTCAAAAGAGCGACGGGTGGCATTTTGAGCGAAGTTTGGAACTTGGTAGGGGTCACACGGGCTGGAACACGGGCGTGTCCCAGCGGCGTGTCATGCTCGGGTTCGACGATGGCTGTGTGGTTGAAGAATTTCAGTCGACGATCATCGAGCAGCAAACACGGCCTAAGACACGGGCGTGTCCCAGGTCGTGTCCTACTCGGGTGGTTAGCCGAGTTGTGTCAGGGGTGAAACACAGCCTGGAGCCCTGGCGTGTTCGGGTATGACACGGGCGTGTCATTTAGTACACGTGCGTGTCCAATACCTGTGTTCTTCATGGGTTGGTGTTGGTCCTGTGTCGATGGAGGAACACGGCACGATACACAGCCGTGTACTAGATGACACAGGCATGTCAAGCCTGACACGGGCATGTCGAGACCCCGTGTTCTTTTCGGTATGTGACAGTTTTGGCGTCGAATGGGGCATATAGCCTTGGACACGGGCGTGTCACAAGCCGTGTTCGGCACAGGTTTTGGATTTTAAGTGCGAATCGTGGCCGTCCGTTTCCTTATTTTGGGATCCAACGGTGCCCCAAATAGCGAGCCGACTTCGGATCTACGGAGGAGAGGACATTGCGGTGCTTTTCATCTGCATAGATTTCCATGGCACCAAAGAGGAATGCTAGGATAACGATTCTCATCCTAGGACATGTGAAGTCCTCTTTTCCTTTGCATAGGAAGCCTGCTCTTGCGAGTTTGCGGTGAGTGTGAGGCATTCTTTCGCGTAGACATGAATAGTCCCCATTGTTTAGCATGTAATGTTCATAATCGAGAAACAGACATAGGCATGATGTGTGAAGCCTACCCAGATAAGTTGGTCTGGATCGGTGATGTTGCATTGCATGAATGGCCGGACAAGACTCCGTGCATATGTTTGTTTTTTGGGATTTCTACGTGGTAGATTACAACAGGGAGCCTGGGTACTAACTCCAAGGTGCACCCGGAAAACTAGGCAGATGCGTGATTCTGCAAACATTGTGGCCTCAGAGACAACTTACACATAACTGGGTTTTGTTAAGTGTGTGTTTCGGAATTGGACTCGGGGAAGTTTAACCCGCGCCCATGTCTTAAGGTGACAGGGCGGTGTGAGCAATGGGTTAGGCAGAACTGTATCCGCTATATGTCATTCGTTTAAAGACACCTAAAGGTACTTGGCACTAGTCGTTGGTATAGATGGAGGGTCTTAGGCTTTGGCCGGAAAAACCATAATGCTCACGAGAAATTGCCGTCTAAGGGGCGGTGGTGAGACAACGGACTTTGACCGTGTTGAAAGTGCAGCTAGATCTGATATACTCTAGAGGCGGGGGGGTGAATAGAGTATGGTGCTTAAAAACTTTTCACAATAATTGTTGCAATCTGAGTGAACAAGGAAGAAAATAATAAATCTAAACACAGCAGTTATCTAATTTCAATCTATAAAAGAAACTAATCACAGATCCTAACTAATCACAGATCCTAACTAATCACAGATCCTAACTAATCACAGATCACGACCAGAAACAAAAATAAAGATAAGCAAGCCAGAAGACACAAGGAGCTATAGTGGTTCCCGTAAACTTGGGTACATCCACTCTTCTACCACCCTAGGTAGGAATCCACTACAGGATGAGTTGATCAGGAGTCCTGGGCACCAATGAGCTTTTGATAAGGTGCTCAAAAACCAAATCAGATTTTTTGATCAGGTGTCTTGCCACCAATGAGCTTTTGATAAGGTGCTCAAAAACCAAGAACAAACTTTTTAAGGGAGTTTGAAAAACCCTTTACAGAGATGGGGATGAGAGAGTGATGGAAGTCTTCTATTTCTCAAAGTAGCTGAGAAGACTATGTGGATATGATGTTGTCAAAGCTCCCCCTGAGTTCTTGAGATGTTCAGGAAATGAAGCTTTGCGGTAGGGTGATAGGCCTTCAGAAAATGATCTCCAGCAAATGATGATTTCAGCAACAGCTGGAATGTTAGGTGTCTGGAGTCTTGAATGATGATGGCCTTGAACACTTGAATCAAAAGAGATCGGAAAATTTCAGTTGGTTGATCTCCTTGGTTGTGTGTTCTTGTATGAATTCTTTTATACAGAGAATGTCTACAACTCTTTTTCTTTCTCTTGTGAACAGTTGGTGTTGAGAAATAGATGTAGTTCCAGAGAAGAATTGTAGCAGAGAATCTTTTTCTCTTCTTCTTCTTGTTAATTGCTGTTTGGAATTCAAAAATCTTATCTTTTATTCCTCTTTGCTGAATAGAAATGATCCTCTGTCAAGAATAGCCGTTAGCCTGTCATTAATTGACTTCCTTAATTGCAATTGTCTTCTGGGGGAAAGTCCAAAGAAACATTTCTTGATAATTCCTTGAAACTTGGTCCAGAATAAATGGAAATGGCTACAAGATCTTCTGAATTAATTGCTGACAATAACTCCTTAACTGTCCTGAATTTGAATCTTGAAAGTCATTTAACTCTTCAGAAAAACGTCGAACTGAGCTCTACTATCGTCGAACCGAGCTCAGCGATTTGGACTTATACAACAACAGAGATCGTCGATCTGAGCTCAACTATCGTCGAACTGAGCTCAGAGATAGAGAATCAATACTGGAGTCAAGATGGTCGAACTGAGCTCGAAGATGGTCGAATGGAGTTCGACGATTTTTTGAAGTTGAGCTCAACGATCGTCGAATGGAGTTCGACGATCCATTGAAGTTGAGCTAGACGATCTTCGATTGGAGTTCGACGATTCGTCGTACTGAGCTTGACGAAATGACTTAGTCTCCAAACTAAAAAACCTTGGTCTTGAGGGCAGCTTACAAACCTAACTACTAACCCTTAGACTCAATTCTAATTGACCTTTAGATCTATACAAGGAGGTCAAAAATAGGTTTCCTAAAGACATAGTGATCCTGACCCAAATTAGTAATAGGGTGTTCCAACAATCTCCCCCTATTTGGGTTAGGATTACTATTTGCAGAATTTTGGAAAAATTAAAGAACAACATACAAAGCAACAATAAACAACAACATAGCAGAATCACAGATATATTATCTCAGACAGAAATCAGAAATCAGAATAATTGTCACCTTACAGAATTATTCCTTCTCCTTGCTATTTATAAGTTTAATTTCTCTATTAGGATTAAGAGCTTCTTTCTTTGATCTTCTGTCATCAGCTGCACCTGAAGAAGTTTGTTGTTTAGGCCTTGGTACCACAGCTTCAGGATGCAGCTCCATATATCTTTCAGAATCAAAAAAAATTTGCTTGAGACATATCTTTCAAGTTCCTTCTTTCTTTGTTCAGAAATAGTTGAAATGCTGGAGGAGTCCTTGCCTTGCTCTCTGGCTTTCTTGATCAAATCCAAGGCAGCTAACTCTTTCATTCTGGCAGTCCATGCAGTAGGATTATTTTCTAGATCCTCAAAGGGCACTGGAGGTTCATATCTGTTGGAAGGATTATCTAGAGGAGCTCTGGATGAGACTACTTATTTTAACTTGTAGGGAAAAGGACCTAAAGTTGTATCTGATGAAGCTTGTGCTTCCCTAGAGTATGGATGTTGCCTTGAATAGCCTTTGGAGTAGACTTGGAATTCCCTTTGGCTTCCTCTATAACTTCCTCTTCTTGATTGTGAACCGCTGCACTGGTTTCCACTATATTGAGATCTTGCATGAGGCTGATAGGGGGTTTGGCTTTTAGCAGAAGGATGAGCAGCTGAGCTTCCACCTGTACCTGCATCAGGAGGAGGTGGTGGAGGAGGATGTGGATGATGAAACTGAGAAGATCTTTTCTCATACTTCCTCTTCTTCTTCACGGCTTTTAGTTGGTTCTTGGAGTATTGTATCCAGTGTTCAGTAATGGGGCAGTCATGATGAATGTAGTAAGGTATGTCATTGGTATCTTTGACTTTGGCTGGAGGCACCCTTTTCATAGCTTTGCTACTTGCCTTTCTTTTCCTGGCTATAGTGGCAGAAGAATCATCAGAATCAGTCCTATATTGATCACTCTCAGAGCTTTGCTCATCATATAAAGCATCAATCTTTTTCAGATACTCTTTCTGAAGTTAGGTTGGAGTAGATGAGACAGCAGTTGTAGCAACAGCAGACACAGCAGATATAGTACTGGAAGAAGTTGTAGCAGCAGCAGTAGTAACAATAGATACAGAACTTTCTTGAGCAATACTTTCAGAAGATATAACAGCAGTAATATCAGTAGTAACTGGAGCAGCAACAGATTCAGAGAAAATACTTTCAGATACAAGAACCTCAGCATCAGTAATAACAGCAGGAATAACATCAGCAATAACATTAGGCTCAAAATCATATGCCTCTGTCTGCATATCCTCAGAAATTGGAACATCAGCAGCATCATCACTGACAGCAGCAGCAACAGAAACAACAACAATATTTTTAGCAGGAGTAGCAGCAGCATCACTGGAAAAAGAAGGCTCAACAGTATATAGAGAATTTATGTAAGAGCTAATTAAGCTAGAATCACATCTTGAGAAGGACACAATGGCCTTGGAAAGATCCTCTGAGGGTTGGACTGCAGTACTCACTGGAAGACAACTGAAATAAGCTGAATCAAAAACTGATAATAAGGATCTGAGGTCTACTGAGAAGGCTGCAACCTGAGGTGGAACTGGAGCTTTAGTTGGGGTAACAGCAGCAGCAGCAGCAGGGATTGAATAAATGGCAGCAGCAACAGCAGGCAATCTAACTTCATAAGGCATCTCCCCCTGCCTAGATTCAGAGAGAGCTGGATCAAGGCACCTAAAGGAAGGGATTGCCTAAGGAGGAAGGATGGAAGATAGCCTGGCAGAAAGGGCTGCAACTGACTGAAGAAGTGGAGCCAAGGAGGTCTCCAATAGAAGTGATAGCCTGGGAGCTAGCAGTTCATATAATTTGTCAGCTAGTGCTGGAAGATCTACATGCTCAACATGGACGTGATCAGAGGTAGAAACTGGAGGTGGGGCTACTGGTGATGGTGGTGGAGAGCTGGTGGATGGTAGAAGTGAGGGTTGAGGTGTGGGGATTGTGGAAATGGAAGAAAGTGGTATGGAGATAGAGGGTGTGAATGAGGGTTGATCAATGATATCTTGTAGAAGTTGTTGACATGAGGTGAATGAGGAGGGTAGATCAGGAGTGGATGAGGGTGAGTCATCCATAAGGGAATCATCTTGAAGATTGAATGAGGGAATGGTGGATGATGCATCAATGTCTGGTTGAGGGTAGTGGTGTAATGGGTGGAAGATTTCTTCTGTTGTTGGAAGAGTTGGGATTGGAGATGGAATTGATGTTGGAGATGAGCTGGAAATGATGATGGTGGATGAGATTGGAATGGTGGAGGGTGCTGGTGGAGATGTAATAAGAGTTGGAGGAGGAGAAGAAGCAGCAGGAAAGTCATCTGCAGGGGCAGAGACTTGAGGGGAAGAGACTGATACAGTCCTTGTGCCTAAAGTTGTGCTTGCAGAGGGCCTGCTGGGCTTCACTATCTGCCTGTCCCATTTGCCAAACAGGGCACAGGATAGCCTCTTTGAGGCATTGATATGCATCCCAGAGGAGACTAGCAGTGCATGGCATCTGTTCTGAAGAAAGAGCCCTAGAATCCTTCCATAATTTACAAAGTTCTTATTTATTTTTTTCTTGATCAGATCAAAGAAGACTTCTCCCCAGTTTAACTGTTTCTTATCCACAATGGCACCCATCAAGCACAACTGATACATGGATATGGTATAATGTACTGAATGCTTGGCCAACAGAACTTTTCCTACTACATCAGCTAAGAACATGTATTACACAGCTAGGTTATTCTTCAGCAGTTTGCTAGGGTTAGCATCAGAGTGACCCATTCTTGCAAGTAAATCAGAAAATTCTTCTCCAGACAATTCAGCAGAATCTCTTCCAGAACTTAATTCAAAAACCTCTGTCAGAATAGCAGGAGTCAAAGGTACCTGGGTTCCAGAAATTGAACCAACCACTGTGTTTTGGTCCTGGTTGTGGGCAGTATAGACCCACTCCTTAATCTCATCAGCAGCTAATTTTATTCTTGTGGACATGATGGTAACGAGCTTCTGCTCCTTGAACAGTTCCAGAATGTCCTGAAAAATTTGATCAGTGGTGCTGAAAGACTCCATATCTATATCAAATCCAGCATCGAATTTCATTGCGGCTAGAACAACAATAGAGACGACCATTGTTACCTGCAAAAATCAATAAACAAAACGACCAAGTGTAGAGATGTTTGGAGGGAAAGAGAATTTTAGCAGAGAGATTGAAAGTGCAAAAGGAGAACGACGACCGAAAAATGAATTTTATATTAGGGTTCGACGCAGAAATGGAAGGACCGTTGAAATCAGTTCGACGATCGGGGCTTCTAAAGGAATCTAAAGAGTCTTCAATATCATTGATCTCCGTTAGACGATATTGGAGAGCGTCGATCTCCGCTCGACGATAGTTCAGAGAACACAATCGTCGAGCGCCGTTCGACGATCGTTGACCTGAAAGATAGTTGAACACTATCTGAGAAGCGCTGAACTCAGGTCGACGATTTCGGAAAGAGTCGATCTCCGTTCGACTATCTGGGGGAAAATCGTCGAGCGCAGTTCAGAGACCAGAAATACACTCTAGACACTTTAAAAAATCAAGATGTTTGCCTAGTCTTGGTCAATTTTTAAAGTTTTAAAATCTTGGATATTATTTTAGACTTCCTCCATCTAACATTCCTAACTGATTTAGGAAGAAGGTGTGTTTCTTTTCATCCAAGGGTTTGGTGAAAATATCTCCCCTTTGCAAATCAGTTGGGATATATTGAAGTTCAATTTTATTCTTCTCAACATTATCCCTTAAAAAGTGATGCCTAATTTCTATGTGTTTTGTCCTACTATGGAGGACTGGATTTTGAGCTATAGAAATAGCACTGGTGTTATCACAAAAGATTTTAGACTTCTCTAAGTTGTAGCCATAGTCTAGGAGTTGATTTTGAATCCACAATATTTGTGAACAACAACTGCCTGCAGCCATATATTCAGCTTCAGCAATTGAAGTTGACACATAAGTTTGTTTCTTGCAAAACCAAGAGACAAGTCTGTCACCAAGAAACTGACAAGTTCCACTGGTGCTTTTCCTGTCAATTCTGCATCCAGCATAATCAGCATCAGAAAATCCAGTTAAGTCAAATGCTGAATCTTTTGGATACCAGAGACCTAGATTTGGACAACTTTTAACATACCTGAGAATCCTTTTTACTAATGTTAGGTGTGACTCTCTAGGGATCACTTGGAATCTAGCACATATGCATGTAGCAAACATTATATCAGGTCTACTGGCTGTAAGGTACAGTAAAGAGCCAATCATTGCTCTATATGTTGTCTGATCAACAGGTTTCCCATATTCATCAGCATCCAATACAACATTAGTAGGCATGAGTGTTTTCATGCAAGATGCTTCAGACATAGCAAATTTCTTGACCAATTAATTTGCATACTTGCTTTGAGAAATAAAGATGCCTTCAACATGTTGTTTGACTTGCAATCCTAGAAAGAAGGACAGCTCACCCATGCTACTCATTTCAAATTTAGAATGCATTAGGTTGGAAAACCTTCTGCACAAATTTGAATCAGTAGAGCCAAAAATAATATTATCTACATAAATCTGTACTAGTAGGGTATGAGACTTATGGGTTCTAATGAAAAGAGTTTGGTCTACTCTACCCCTTATAAATTCATTTTCCAGAAGGAAGCATGCTAGGGTCTCATACCATGCTCTAGGAGCTTGCTTGAGAGCATATAATGCTTTGTTCAATTTAAAAACATAATCATGATAAGTTGGAGAGATAAAACCTGGAGGTTGTCTGACATAGACTTCTTCTTTGATGTCTCCATTTAGAAATGCACTTTTTACATCCACCTAATATACCTTGAAGCCTTTGTGTGCTGCATAAGCTAAGAAGATTCTGATGGCTTCCAATCTTGCAACAGGTGCAAAAGTCTGGTCATAGTCTATGCCTTCTTCTTGAGAATATCCTTGAGCAACTAGCCTTGCCTTGTTCCTTACAATTACTCCTTGATCATCCAATTTGTTTCTGAACACCCACTTTGTTCCAACAATGGAGTGATCCTTAGTCTTTGGCACTAATTCCCAAACTTTGTTCCTTTCAAATTGATCCAACTCTTCTTGCATTGCAATGATCAAGTGTGGATCTTGCTCTGCATCTTGAATGGATTGAGGTTCAATTTGAGATAGGAAGCAAGTGTGCAACAGGTTTTGGTTGACCTGATTTCTGGTTTGCACACCAGCTGAGATGTCTCCAATTACTTGGGAAATTGGATGGTCTCTTGATGTTAATAAATCAACAGGGGGTGTTGATTATTCACCAACCTGTGTTGTTGTTTCCTCTTGTGGTACAACAACTGGGTCTTCAAGTTATTTCTCTTCAATATGTTGAATGCTTTCTTCATCTTCACTGCTTTCCTCTTTTTGAGTAACCTGTAACTTGTTCAAATCTTTAGCAAGAGAATGTACCTGCAAAGGTTCTATGGTAGAGGTGTTCTTCTCCTTGAAAGACATGTTAGATTCATCAAATGATATGTGAACAGATTCTTCAATTTTAAGAGATGATTTATTTTACACCCTATAAGCCTTACTGATCATGGAGTATCCGAGAAACACTCCTTCATCAGCTTTAGCTTGAAATTTTGCTAAATATCTCTTGTCATTATTATGTATATAACAAATACAACCAAAAATTCTAAAATAATCAACTTTAGGTTTCTTTCCTTTGAGTAATTCATAGGGAGTCTTGCCCTTTAGTTTATGTATCAAACTTCTGTTCAGCACATAGTTGGAGGTGTTCACTACCTCTGCCCAAAAAGATAGAGGAAGGTGAGCATCTGACAATAATGTAGTGACAGATTCAATAAGGGTTCTATTTTTCCTTTCAGCTACCCCATTTTTTTGAGGAGTTCTAGGAGCTGAGAAAGTATGTCTGATCCCTTCACTCTGACAGAACTCTTGCATAAGAAGAGAATCAAACTCTATCCCATGATCACTTCTGATCAGGGCAATGTGAGTATTGAACTCAATCTGTATACATTTGAGAAACTCTGTCAAACATTTAAAGTTATCAGACTTCTTCCTCAGAAAGAACACCCATGTGAATCTAGAGAAGTCATCTACAACTACTAAAGTGTAAGATTTCCCTCCTAGGCTTTGTACTGTAATGAGTCCAAAAAGATCCATGTGTAACAGATACAAGATCTTAGGTGAATCACTCTTATTAAGTGACTTGAAACTGTTTTTAGTTTGCTTGCCTAATTGACAAGCCCTGCAGAGTCCTTCCTTCTTGTAGGGGCCAGAAGGTAGTCCTCTAACAAGGTTGTCCTTGGATAGCCTAGCAATGGTTCTAAGGTTTAAATGTCCTAATCTCTTATGCCATAAAACATTAGGTCTACAAACAGAATTAAACAGGCAAATGTCTACATCTGTTGAAAGAAAATCTACTAGATAGATGTTACCTTTCCTTTTACCTGTCAACACATTTGTGTTGTCCTCTGACTTGATCTTGCATGAAACTTTGCTGAAAGTTACCCGGTAGCCTTCATCACATAGCTGACTGATGCTTATCAAATTGTGCTTCAGTCCTTCCACATAGGCTACCTTCTTGAATGTCACTGTACCAATCTGGACTGCACCATATCCTTTAGTTTGTCCAAAGTTTGAATCACCAAATATGACTTTGGGTCCAAGCTTGGCTTTAAAGGATGTGAGGTTGTCCTTGTTTCCTGTCATGTGCTTAGAGCACCCACTATTCAAACACCATTGTTGGTTTGATGTTGGATAGGTCTTCACCTGCACATAAAACAATTCACTTGTTTTTGACTCAGTTTACCTTGGGCCTAGGTTGATAACCTTTAAATTCAGAAATAAAAGACATCCCAGGTTGACTCTTATAACCTTCAGGATGATATCTCCTTGGAGGTATTATCCATTCAGTATAAGGGTTAAAGCTTTGGGATGAAGGACCCCTAGGATTGGATTTTAATTTGCCCTTGAATGAATTTCCAGAGCTCTGATCTCTGTTCGACGATCGTGGAGCTGCGTTCGACGATCTTGGGTCAGATCGTCGAGCTCTGTTCGACAGTCGACTGTGGTGGAGTTCAGGAATTAGAGATCGTCGACCTGAGTTCGACGATTTTGTCTGAGATCGTCGATCTACGTTCGGCGATCATCGAGCTCCGTTCGACGATTTCTGCTGGAACTTGGTTTTCTTAGGAAGATCAGAATTTTTCCTAGCTACCTCTACAACTCCCTTCCCTTTATCAGAAATGAACTTGATTGGGGTTGTTAGAACTATAGGTTGGCTGGATGAAGCACCCAAGCCCAGTGTACTATTGAATCTGGAGTTCACTGTGCTTGTGATGTCCATCAGCTTGATACTTCTCCCATTAAGGGATTCTTCAAGTTTCTTGGCCTCTGATAGCTCACCTTTCAGTGAAGCTATCTGCTCCCTACAGCACTCCAACTCCTCAGAGAGTTTGAGGATGCTTGATTTTAAGGAACTATGTTTAGACAATTGATTTCTGAGAGAAATAATTTCCTTCTCAGATTTTAGTAAGTCTAAACACAGTGCTTTGAACTCAGACTTAAAGTCCTCTGAATTGAAATCAAAAGAACTAATTACCTGATCCTCTTCAAGTTGAGTCTCTGAGTCTTACTCTGAGTCTTCTACATCTGAATTGTGTTGAGAGGCATTGATTGTCATCATGCAGAACTCCTTCTCTTCAGCATCATCTTCATCATCACTTGAGCTGGATGAAGCTTCTGATTCTTCTTCAGTTTCACTCCAGGATTCAGCAACAAACCCCTTCCTTGTGTGTTTGTTCTTGCTTGAGGAGGGTTTGCCATTGTCATCCTTCTTGAAGTCTTTGTCCTTTCTTCTTTCTTTCTTGTCCCTTCTGTCCTTGTTTTTGTTTTCTGGACAGTCAGGTACAATGTGCCCTGGTTTCCTGCAATCAAAGCAAACAATTTCTTTATTATTTGACTTATCATACCTTGGCTTATTATGCTCCTTGTATGATCTCTTTCTGAAGTCCTTTCTGGCCATCTTGTAAAATCTTTTGGCCAATAGACTAAGCAGCTCATCATTGCCTGTGACTTTGTCTTCAGGCTAATCTTCAGTTGCTTTGAAGGCTATTGTCTTTTCTTTTCTTATGGCTGGTGAGGCAGCCTTCTGCTCTTCTTCTCTATTCTTAATGAGCAGCTCATAAGATTTAAGCTTGCCCAAGAGAGCTTCTATGGTGATCTCAATCAGACTTCTGGAATCCTTGATTGCCCAGATCCTTGAATCCCAAGTGCTTGGGAAGCACATTAGGATTTTATCATTTAGTTCAGTCAGTGATATCTCCTTATCCAGAGTCTTCAGTTCATTGACTATCAAACTGAGTCTATTGTACATATCTCCAACTGACTCAGCTTCTCCCTTCTTGAAATTCTCATATTGGGATATGAGGTGGGATCTCCTGTCCTTTCTTTCATCAGCTGATCCTGAGACTATTTTAGATAGCTTATCCCAGATTTCCTTTGCTGAATTACATTCAGCCACCTTTTGGAAGATGTCATCAGACATAGTCTGGGCTAAGATATTCATAGCCTTTGCATCTGCTACCTTCCACTTCTTGATATCAGCATCTGTTCCTGATGGAGGTGGAACTGCATTTGTACTTGTGTTCTCTGGAGGTCTTGGACAAACTGTCAAAACAGAATTAAAAATGTCCTCGTCAATAGAATTCATGTATAGTCTAATCCTTGCTTTCCAAAGTGCAAACTTAGACAGATTGCACACTGTAGGCCTGGTGCTAGCGTAATCTTTGTTTTGGGTCATAATTTGTGAGGAAATAATCTAATAATAAAGTCAAAAGAAAACAGATCTAACTAGGAATCTTTGGGTTCAGGTGTTAGCCTGTGCAACCACCAAGGTGTGGTAAGTTTAACCAACCTCCATCTGATACCAATTGAAAGTGCAGCTAGATCTGATATACTCTAGAGGGGGGGGGGGTGAATAGAGTATGGTGCTTAAAAAATTTTCACAACAATTGTTGCAATCTGAGTGAACAGGGAAGAAAATAATAAATCTAAACACAGCAGTTATCTAATTTCAATCTACAAAAGAAACTAATCACAGATCCTAACTAATCACAGATCCTAACTAATCATAGATCCTAACTAATCACAGATCACAGCCAGAAACAAAAATAAAGATAAGCAAGCCAGAAGACATAAGGAGCTATAGTGGTTCCCCTAAACTAGGGTACATCTACTCTTCTACCACCCTAGGTGGGAATCCACTGCAGGATGAGTTGATCAGGTGTCCTGGGCACCAATGAGCTTTTGATAAGGTGCTCAAAAACCAAATCAGATTTTTTGATCAGGTGTCTTGCCACCAATGAGCTTTTAATAAGGTGCTCAATAACCAAACACAAACTTTTGAAGGGAGTTTGAGAAACCCTTTACAGAGATGGGGATGAGAGAGTGATGGAAGTCTTCTCTTTCTCAAAACAGCTGAGAAGACTATTTGGATATGATGTTGTCAAAGCTCCCACTGAGTTCTTGAGATGTTCAGGAAATGAAGCTTTGCTGTAGGGTGATAGGCCTTCAGAAAATGATCTCCAGCAAATGATGATTTCAACAACAGCTGGAATGTTAGGTGTCTGGAGTCTTGAATGAAGATGACCTTGAACACTTGAATAAAAAGAGATCTGAAAATTTCAGTTGGTTGATCTCCTTGGTTGTGTGTTCTTGTATGAATTCTTTTAGACAGAGAATGTCTACAGCTCTTTTTCTTTCTCTTGTGAACAGTTGGTGTTGAGAAAGAGATGTAGTTCCAGAGAAGAATTGTAGCAGAGAATCTTTTTCTCTTCTTCTTCTTGTTAATTGCTGTCTGGAATTCAAAAATCTTATCTTTTATTCCTCTTTGCTGAATAGAAATGATCCTCTGTTAAGAATAGCCGTTAGACTGTCATTAATTGACTTCCTTAATTGCAATTGTCTTCTGGGGGAAGTCCAAAAAAACATTCCTTTATAATCCATTGAAACTTGGTCCAGAATAAATGGAAACGGCTACAAGATCTTCTAAATTAATTGCTGAAAATAACTCCTTAACTGTCCTGAATTTGAATCTTGAAAGTCATTTAACTCTTCTGAAAAACGTCGAACTAAGCTCTACTATTGTCGAACTGAGCTCCGCGATTTGGACTTATACAACAACAGAGATCGTCGATCTGAGCTCAACTATCGTCGAACTGAACTCAGAGATAGAGAATCAATACTGGAGTCAAGATCGTCGAACCGAGCTCGAAGATCGTCGAATGGAGTTCGACGATTTGTTGAAGTTGATCTCAGTGATCGTCGAATGGAGTTCGACGATCCGTCGAATTTGAGCAAGACGATCGTCGATTGGAGTTCGACGATTCGTCGTACTGAGCTCGACGAAATGACTTAGTCTCCAAACTAAAAAACCTTGTTCTTGAGGGCAGCTTCCAAACCTAACTACTAACCCTTAGACTCAATTCTAATTGACCTTTAGATCTATACAAGGAGGTCAAAAATAGGTTTCCTAAAGACATACTGATCCTGACCCAAATTAGTAATAGGGTGTTCCAACATGTGTTCACCATGAATGTGTCCTAAGAGCACGGGGTATGTGGCCGTGCGTGCCTAAACCTGTGATGAAGAGTTTTTACACTATACTTCTTGGTTATGCTAACAAAGTGCAGGGAAGGAGCATCACCGCACCGAGTTCGGCGGCGGGATCGTTATATTTGGTCAGCATAGCTGAGCGTTGCTTTTGTTTGCCACCGCTCGGTGGATTGTTGCTTGCAGGTGCTGCGGAGCCAAGTGGTAAATAGCGGGCAAAAGCCCTTATTGCTGAGCCGGCCCTCGAAGGCCTAATTATTAAATGTTTACTTGTATTATTCATATGTGACCGACTTGCGTGCCGAGGTTTGGAAAATACTTTAATTTGAGTAAACTATTGTAAGGACATAAGGCCGTGTAGTGGTGTATTGTACATTCATTACTTCTGGTTTTGTTTAGTGGACATTCATGTTGTTGGCAGGGTTCTTTGTTTATTGCAACTTTAAATTGCTTCCGCTAGAATACACTCTGAGTAGGACGTTGATTCTTAGTTGGATGGTTTCCATTGAGTAACCTTCCGGTTTATCTGTGGTATATGACGTCGGGCCCCGGCCGGATCTACTGTCATATGCTATGCGGCGGATGTTGGGTACATTGGTCAAATGTACCTGATTTGAAGAAGCCTCACCCAACTCAATGATATACATCATAATGTATTTGATGTATGTTGAGTTTACTTGTGCAGGTTAAGAAATCACTGGACTCAATGATATACATCTAAGTCCATGTGTCGACACCCAGAGGGAAAGTGTCGACACTTAAAAAGACTTGTGTCGACGCCTAGACAAGCAGTGTCGACACTTGGAGTCATTGTGTTGACACCTGGATGTAGAGTCGACACCAGACAGAAAGTGTCGACACTTGGAGCTGTGTCGACACTCAGTGAAGAAAAGTGCAGACAGAATGTGTCAACACAAGGAGCTGTGTCGACACCCAGTGAAGCTGTGTCTACACCAGAAAGTGTCGACACTTAGAGTTGTGTCGACACTCAGCAAAAGTCTGCAGAGACTAAGTACATGTGTCGACACTCAACACAATGTGTCAACACTAAGCAGAAGAGTCAGCACTTGAAGTAAGTGTCGACACCCAGCACAATGTGTCGACACTCAACAGAAGAGTCAGCATTTGAAGTATGTGTTGACACCCAGAATAATGTGTCGACACACAGCTGAAGACTCAACACTTGAAGAAAGTGTCAACACAAGGAGCTGTGTTGACACTTAGCAAAGAACAGAATTATTTCCAAAATATTCTAAGTACAAGTGTCGACACTAAAGGAATGTGTCGACACTCAGCTGAAGTCTCAACAGAAGAATCAAGTGTCGACACAAGGAGATGTGTCGACACTCAGCAAGAATCAACATAGAAGACTATGTGTTGACACCAAGAAGCAGTGTCGACACTTAACAGATACAACACAAGAAGTTGTGTCGACACAAAGGAGATGTGTCGACACTTAGAAGAATTCAGCAAAAGCTAGAAGAACAAGTACTCGTGTCGACACTCAATTTCAGTGTCGACACATGCAGAAGAATCTGTGTCGAGACATACAAGGAAATGTGTCGACACCTTGTAGACTTGTGTCGACACTTACACAACATGTGTCGACACTTGGACTATAAGTGTCGACACTTAAAGACAGAAAGTCTCGACACTTACAGACAGTTAGAGATTTTCAAGAAATGACTGGATGACTTGACAGCTGCCGTTCCAGCCGGTCTACAGCACCTGTCAGAGATGTCAGAAGACAGTTATGAACCGGATCAGCCGGTTACCATGAAGAAGGCCTATATATAGGCACCTACAGTTTACAGAAACTGTTGTTCAAGATCAAGTGGATCAGATTATTGTTCAAAAGTTCAGTTTGTTGAAAAACAAATTATTGAAGTGGTACCAAGAGTATCAACACAAGAAGATCTTGCAGTCCAAGTGCAGATCTAAGAAGTTGGAGAGAGAGGGCTCCTTCCAAGAAATCAGCCTCTGGAACTAGGCTGAGAAGAAGGATTCAGATACAATTCTGGATCTTAAGTAGCAGAGGTCAAGGAACAACTGCAGGAGGATTCATTCTTATTCAGTTCTACTCAAGAAGCTTTGAAGAAAGCTAAGTCAGGGTGAATCTAGCTGAGTTCTTCCAAGAACTCATCAAGAAACTCTCAACTCCCCTCTTTCATTTCTGAGTTGTTGAGTTAATTTTTGTAATACATTTTAACTTGTAGGATCCTTTGGATCTGAGTGATTTGTAAGCCTATAACTATAAAGGCTGAGGGTAGGGCTTGTTAGCCTGAGTGTAGGAGATAGAGATCTCTGAGTGTAGGCCTTGTTGGCTGAGTGTAGGCCTTGGTTGGCTGAGTGTAGGCCTTGATTGGCTGAGTGTAGGCTTTGGGATAAAGCTGAGTTGTAAGGCTTTGGGCCTGAGGTGTAGGAACCAATTTGGGTTCTGAGACAGTGGAGGAGTTTGGCCGAATCTAGTACACTGCTAGATAGGCGAAGGGGGAAAGTGGATGTACCCATATCTTGGGGAACCACTATAAACCACTGTGTTGTGTTGTGATTGTGCTGTGTATGGTGTGAATAATTTGTGATTGCTGTGCAAAAGTTAAAAATCTGTGATAATAAACTGTTTGCTGCCAGTAAAGTTAGAAAAGAATTAGGTCACCTATTCACCCCCCCCCCCTCTAGGTGTTTAGGTACCATATCTTTCAAGTGGTATCAGAGCCAGGTTCCTCAAAACAAGGACTAACAGTCTGAGGAGATCCTGTTTGGCAGATTCAGTGTAAGACAAAACACAGTTTCAAGAAATTCAAGAAAATCAAGGAACATGGGTTCTTTTGAGAATCACAAGGAATTGGGTTCCATGAAATTACCCATATGCAGGAAAGAGATCTTTGGGATCTGGAAAGAAAAGGTAAGGCTATTTATGGAAGCCTCTGACCCTAGAATCTACATCACAGTAAAGGAAGGGCCTTATGTGCCAATGAAGATTTCAGTTTTGGATGCAAATCAGAGAACTCCAAAGGATTTCTCTGAGATGACTAAGGATGAGATTATCCTAGCTACAATGGACAAGAGGGCACAAAACAATATTGTAAGTGCCATAGATGATGCAACTTTTCAGAATCTTATACACTGTAAGACAGCCAAGGAGATGTGGGACACTCTTATAGTGTATATGGAAGGATCTGAAGAAGTTAGGCAAGATAGAAAATCCTTGCTAAATCAGGAGTATGAGAGCTTTAGACAAGGTAAAGGTGATAGCATAACTGAGTGCTACAAGAAGTTCTACAGAATAGTTAATGAACTCATGTCTTATGGAAGAGAGTTCAGTAACTATGAACTAAATGATAAGTTCTTAAGGTCCCTAACCAAAGATTGGGACACAAAGATCTGTGTCATAAGAGAAATGGCTAAGTTGGGGGAAATTCCTCCTCCTACACTGTTTGGCAAGTTATTGTCATATGAGATGCAGTTGACTGTGAGGAAAGAGGAGGAGAAATCAACAAGGATTGAACACAAGGAAAGATCAGTTGCTTTCAAGACAGAAGTTCCCAAAAAGTGCAGGAATAAGTCATCAACTCCACCTCCAGAGGTAGTTGATTCAGAGTCTGATGAGTCAGTCAGCATAAAGAGTGAGAGCAGTGAAAGTGATGAAGACTTTGCTGCCTTCACTAGGCACTTTCAGAAATTCTTGAAGAAGAAACAGTGGAGGTCAAAACCTTCTTCTTCAAAGGGAAAGGAAGTCTTTTATCAGGAGAAAAAGCCTTCAAAGAAAGACAGGAAGAGGACAAAGTCAAGCAAGGCAACTGGATCTAAGATAGTGTGCTACTGCTGCAATAGACAGGGTCATGTTATTGCAGATTGTCCAGAGAAGAGAAAGGAATCTGGTGACCGGAAAAAGACTCACTTCAAAGGAAAGAAAGAGAAGTCTTTTGTAGCCAAGAAAGAGAAGACTCTATCAGATATCTCCTCTTCAGAAACTGAGTCTGAGGCTGAAGCCTACATAGGTCTGTTTGCTGAAGAAGAAGAGGAAGAATTCATGCAGATCATGGAGTCTATTTATGAACAAGAAGACAGTCAATGCCAAGGACTAATGGCTTTGACAGACAGTGCCAAAATCCTAGAGCAGCTAGGACCCAGTCAGGTACAAAGTTCAAGTTTAAATTCAGTTTCTTGTTCTAGTTCAGAATCAGATTCATCTTCATCAAGTGATGAAAGTGTATCTGAGTCTGAGGATGATATTCATCAACTTATAGATGAATATAAGGTGCTGTTGCAAGCTTACAAGAAAAGCAAATCCCTAGCCAAAAGTCAGGCAAAGGAAATTGCTGAACTTAAAGCTGGTGCAACAGATTTTGAGAAGCAGTTTGATCAAAAGTTGAATGAGATAGCTAGGCTGAAACACATAACAGTGATTCAGATGGGTACTATATCATTTAAGAATGATCAAATTAAGAGTATGGAGATCAATCTTCAGAAGGAGAAGGACTTAGTTGCTAGGTTTTCTAAACCTAAGTCAGTGTTACCTTTAATTGATGAATTTGTTCATCAAAAAGGCAAGGCTGGACTGGGCTTTATTAGACCTGCAAGGACTGAGCAGTCCAAGTCTAAGTCCTAGGGCAAAGCCCCAGCATTCAACAAGACTGTTGTAGATAATACAACAAAGGCTGTACCTAAGCAAAGGTACAACAAGTTTGAATGTTGGTGCTGTGGCAAAATTTGCCACTTTGCAGTGGACTGTTGGCACAATGCCAGTGCCAAGGTGAGTAGCAAGCTACCTCTTGGAAAGCCTGCAGGGAGCTTTGTCAGATTGCAGACTAACTGTTGGGTACATTGGTCAAATGTACCTGATTTGAAGAAGCCTCACCTAACTCAATGATATACATCATAATGTATTTGATGTTTGTTTGAGTTACTTGTGCAGGTTAGGTATTCATTGGACTGAAGCTAAAAGTTTCTAAGTCCATGTGTCGACACCCAGAGGGAAAGTGTCGACACTTGAGAAAGCTTGTGTCGACACCCAGACAAGCAGTGTCGACACTTGGAGTAATTGTGTCGACACCTGAGAAGAAGAGTCGACACCAGACAGAAAGTGTCGACACTTGGAGCTGTGTCGACACTCAGTGAAGAAGAATGCAGAAAAGCTGTGTCGACACTTAGCAGAAGTGTCGACGCCTAGAAGAGCTGAGTCTACATCAGAAAGTGTCGACACTTGGAGTTGTGTCGACACTCAGCAAAATTCTGCAGAGACTAAGGACAAGTGTCGACACTCAACACAATGTGTCGACACTCAATCAGTAGAGTCAACATATGAAGAATGTGTCGACACTCAGCACAATGTGTCGACACACACTCAAAGGAGTCAACACTTGAAGTTTGTGTCGACACTCAGCACAATGTGTCGACACACAACCAGAAGAGTCAACACTTGAAGAAAGTGTCGACACCCAGCACAATGTGTCGACACTTAGTTGAAGACTCTACACTTGAAGAAAGTGTCGACACAAGGAGCTGTGTCGACACTTAGCAAAGAACAGAAAAGTTTACAAAATATTCTAAGTACAAGTATCGACACTAAGGGAATGTGTCGACACTCAGCTGAAGAAACAAAATTGAAGACTTGTGTCGACACCAGGAAGCAGTGTCGACACTTGACAGATTCAACATATGAAGATGTGTCGACACAAAGGAGATGTGTCGACACTTAGAAGAATTCAACAAGTTACAGAAGATCAAGTACTTGTGTCGACACTTAATTTCAGTGTCGACACTTGAAGAAGAATCTGTGTCGAGACATACAAGGAGCTGTGTCGACACCTTGTAGACTTGTGTCGACACTTACACAACATGTGTCGACACTTGGTCTATAAGTGTCGACACTTAAGAACAGAAAGTCTCGACACTATCTGACAGTTAGAGAATTTCAAGAATTGACTGGATGACATGACAGCTGCCGTTCCAGCCGGTCTACAGCACTTGTCAGAGATCTCAGAAGTCAGTTATGAACCGGACCAGCCGGTTACCATGAAGAAGGCCTATAAATAGGCACAGACTGTTTACAGAAACTGTTGTTGTTGATAAGGTGTTAATAAGTTGTTGAAGCTATTTGAAGTAATTGATCAGATTATTCAAGTAATCAGAAAAGTGGTACACAGAGAATCAACACAAGAAGATCTGGCAGTCCAACTGCAGATCTAAGAAGTTGGAGAGAGAGAGCTCCAATCAAGAATTCAGTCTTTGGAACTAAGGCTGAGAAGAAGGATTCAGAATCATCTGGAATCTTAAGAAGCAGAGGTCAAGGATCAACTGCAGAGGATTCAGACTAATTCAGTTCTACTCAAGAAGCTTTGAAGGAAGCTAAGTCAGTTTGGATCTAGCTGAGTTCTTCCAAGAACTCTTCAAGAAACTCTCAACTCCTCTCTTATTTTCTGAGTTGTAGAGTTAGTTATTGTAATTCAATTTTAACTTGTAGGATCCATTGGATCTGAGTGAATTGTAAGCCTATATTATAAAGGCTGAGGGTAGGGCTTGGTTGCCTGAGTGTAGGAGTTGAAGAACTCTGAGTGTAGGCCTTAATTGGCTGAGTGTAGGCCTGGGTGGCTGAGTGTAGGCCTTGGTGGCTGAGTGTAAGGCTTTGGGCCTGAGGTGTAGGAACCTAGTTGGGTTCTGAGATAGTGGAGAAGTTTGGCCGAATCTAGTACACTGCTAGATAGGCGAAGGGGGAAAGTGGATGTACCCAAAGATTGGGGAACCACTATAAATTTGTGTGTCTGCTGTGCTGTGCTGTGCTGTGGATTAGCAGTTTATATTTTGTTATTGCTGTTAGCTGTAGAAATCTGTGTGATAACTGTTTTGCTGCCAACAAAGTTTTAAAAAGGTTTAGGTCACCTATTCACCCCCCCCTCTAGGTGTTTAGGTACCATATCTTTCAAGTGGTATCAGAGCCAGGTTCCTCAAAAAGGACTAACTGTCTGAGGAGATCCAGTTTGGCAGATTCAGTGTAAGTCAGAACACAGTTTCAAGAAAATCAAGAAACATGGGTTCTTCAGAGAATCATAAGGAATTGGGTTCAATGAAACTGCCCATATGTAGAAAAGAGATCTTTGGGATCTGGAAAGAAAGGGTTAGGCTATTCATGGAGGCCTCTGACCCTAGAATCTACATCACAGTCAAAGAGGGGCCATATGTGCCCATGAAGGTTTCAGTTTTGGATGCTACACAGAGAACTCCAAAGGATTTCTCTGAGATGACTAAGGATGAAATTGTCCTAGCCACTATGGACAAGAGGGCACAAAACATTATAGTAAGTGCCATTGATGATGCAACTTTTCAGAACTTAATTCACTGTAAAACAGCAAAAGAGATGTGGGATACTCTCATTATCTATATGGAAGGTTCTGAAGAAGTTAGGCAAGATAGGAAGTCCTTGCTTAATCAAGAGTATGAGAGCTTTAGGCAAGGAAGAGGAGATAGCATCACTGAATGCTACAAGAAGTTCTATAGAATTGTTAATGAACTCATGTCCTATGGAAGAGAGTTCACTAACTATGAATTGAATGATAAGTTCTTAAGGTCCCTAACCAAAGATTGGGACACCAAGATCTGTGCCATCAGAGAAATGGCAAAGTTGGGAGAAATTCCTCCTCCCACACTGTTTGGCAAGTTGTTGTCTTATGAGATGCAGCTGTTAGTGAGAAAAGAGGAGGAAAAATCAACAAGGACTGAGCACAGGGAAAGGACTGTTGCCTTCAAGTCAGAAGTACCTAGAAAGGCAGGACTAAGTCATCAACTCCTCCTCCAGAGGTAGTTGAATCAGAATCTGATGAGTCTGTTAGCACAAAGTCTACAAGCAGTGAAAGTGATGAAGACTTTGCTGCATTCACCAGACATTTTCAGAAATTCCTGAAGAAGAAACAGTGCAGGTCCAGACCTTCATTTTCCAAAGGGAAAGAAGTCCAGTATCAGGAGAAGAAGCCTTCAAAGAAGGACAAGAAAAAGACAAAGACTAGCAAGGCAACTGGGTCTAAGATAGTGTGTTACTGCTGCAATAGACAGGGTCATGTTATTGCAGATTGTCCTGAGAGAAGAAAAGAATCCAGTGACAAAAAGAAGACTCACTTCAAAGGAAAGAAGGAGAAGTCCTTTGTTGCAAAGAATGAGAAAACTCTTTCAGACATTTCTTCTTCAGACACTGAGACAGATGCTGAAGCCTACATAGGGCTATTTGCTGAAGAAGAAGAAGAGTTTATGCAGATCATGGAATCAATCTATGAACAAGAAGAGTGTCAGTGCCAAGGACTGATGGCATTGACTGAAAGTACCAAAATCCTGGAGCAGCCAGGACCTAGTCAGGTACAAAGTCCTACTCAAAGTTCAGATTCCAGTTCTAGTTCAGAGTCAGATTCATCTTCATCAAGTGATGGAAGTGTTCTGAATCTGAGGGAGATATTCATCTGCTCTTAGATGAATATAAAGTACTGTTGCAAGCCTATAAGAAAAGCAAGACCCTAGCTAAAAGTCAGGCAAAGGAGATTGCTGATCTCAAGGCAGCTGCAACAGATTTTGAGAAGAAATTTGATCAAAAGCTCAATGAGGTAGCCAGGCTGAAACACATTACTATGATTCAGATGGGAACTATCACCTATAAAAATGATCAAATTAAGAGACTGGAGATCAATCTTCAGAAGGAAAGAGAGCTAGTTGCTAGGTTTTCAAAACCTAAATCAGTGCTACCCTTGATTGATGAATTTGTTCATCATAAAGGAAAGGCTGGATTGGGTTTTATTAAACCAGCTAGGACTGTTCAGGATCAGTCCAAGTCCAAGGGCAAAGCCCCAACATTCAATAAGCCTGCTGTAGTCAAGACAGCCAAGTCTGTACCTAAGCAAAGGTACAACAAGTTTGAATGCTGGTGCTGTGGCAAAGTTGGCCACTTTGCCTTGGACTGTTGGCACAATGCAAGTGCCAATGGGAGTAGCAAGCTACCTGGTGGAAAGCCAGTAGGTAGCTATGTCATGTTGCAAACTAACAATCACCAAGGACCCAAGTTTACTTTGGGTTCTAAGGTTCATTAATTTGTTTTGCAGGTGAGTCCAAGTGGCCATACCCCTACATGGTACTTGGACAGTGGATGTTCCAGACACATGACTGGAACTAGGGGACTACTGAAGGACTACATTCCAATCAAAAATGGTCCTAAAGTGACCTTTGGTGGTTCTGAAAAAGGAATCATCAAAGGGTTTGGTAACATTTCTTCAAACCTTGTTACCATTACTCAAGTGGCTTATGTTAAAGGGTTGAAACACAACCTTATAAGTATAAGTCAGTTAAGTGATGTAGGGTATGACATCTCATTTGTTAAAAATGGTTGTCATATCAAGAGGTCAAGTGATCAAGAGATCATTTTGACAGGTTATAGGAAGAGAAATGTCTATTGTCTAGACATTATGGTTGAGAATAATAGTTCTCCAGTTTGTCTTGTAGCTGATGAGACAGTCTCTCAATGTGTCAAATGGCACAAGAGGCTTGCCCATCTTAATTACAAGACTATTAGCAAACTCTTTAGCAAAGAGTTAGTGAGGAATGGTCCTCAAGTTAAGTGTGTTAAAGATGGCATTTGCTCAGCTTGTCAAAAGGGCAAGCAGACCAAATCCACCTTTAAAAGCATTGCGAACAAAGATGCTGTGAGGTGCTTATACCTCTTGCATATGGATCTCTTTGGTCCAATGCCAGTTCACAGCTTAGGTAGGAAGGTCTATACCTTTGTAGTTGTTGATGACTACTCAAGGTTTTCCTGGGTGTTCTTCTTAAGGCAGAAATCTGAAACACCTAGTGTCTTCTACAGCTTTGTCAAGCAAATTCAGAATGAACTAAATAGTACTGTGGTCAAAATTAGAAGTGACCATGGTACTGAGTTTCAATCTGAAAGCATGACAAAACTATGTGAAGACTTTGGGATATTTCAAGAATTCTCTTCACCTAGAACACCTCAGCAAAATGGCATTGCTGAGAGGAAGAATAGAACCTTGATAGAGGCTGGTAGAACCCTACTTAGTGATACATCACTGCCTGAGTATTTCTGGGCTGAAGCAGTTAACACTGCATGCCATGTGATAAATAGGGCTACCATCACTAAAAGGTTAAATAAGACCCCTATGAAGTTGTGAAAGGCAGGAAACCAAACCTATCCTATTTCAGGATTTTTGGTTGCAAATGCTTCATACTTAACAATGGAAAGTCTTACTTAACTAAGTTTGCTGCCAAGTCCCAAGAGGGAGTGTTTGTTGGGTACAGCAATAATAGTAAGGCTTATAGAGTCTACAACTTGACTACACAAGTTGTAGAGGAGTCTGTGCATGTAGTTTTTGATGAGACAAAACTTATTAACAATGAGTTGTCTAGTAGTGTGTGCAGCCCCACAGGTCTTACTAAGAAGATGGACAAGCTAACCATAGAAGATGTACCTGCTGCAAGACAGCAAGTAGAAGAAGATGGCTTATGTCCAGGGGGAGAACTACATGTACCAGGAGCTGAAGAAGTACAAGGAACTCAGCATGATGAAGATGCTGTAGAAGTACAACCAGAAGTAAGGATGCCTCCAGCCAACAAGCATCTAAGAGATCATCCAGTAGAGCTGATTATTGAAGATCCAAGACAAGGTGTTCAGACAAGGAGCAGAAATCAGAATGCTGCAGTATATTCAAGTTTTCTGTCTCAAATAGAACCAAAGAAATTTGAAGAAGCTATACAAGATCCACAGTGGACTGAAGCTATGCAAGAAGAACTTAATCAGTTCAAAAGGTGCAAGGTTTGGGAACTGGTTCCTAAACCTAAAGACCACAATGTTATAGGAACTAAGTGGATCTACAGAAATAAGTTAGATGAACAAGGGGTCATCATTAAGAATAAAGCAAGACTGGTTGCAAAAGGATATAGGCAAGAAGAAGGTATTGATTTTGATCAAACCTTTGCCCCAGTAGCCAGACTGGAGGCCATAAGGATGTTCTTGGCCTATGCAACCTATCAAGGATTCAAGGTTTACCAGATGGATGTCAAGTCAGCATTCTTAAATGGTAATCTTAAGGAAGAAGTCTATGTGGAGCAGCCATCAGGTTTTGTTGATCCAACTCAACCTCATTATGTCTATAGACTTAGGAAAGCATTATATGGGTTAAAACAAGCTCCTAGAGCTTGGTATGAGACCCTATCTAGTTTCCTCATTGAGAACAAGTTCTCAAGGGGAAAATAGATAAGACTCTATTCCTTAGGGAATCTAGAGGCAAAGTAATACTTGTCCAAATATATGTAGATGACATTATGTTTGGGTCTACTGAAAGTAGCCTTTGCAAAAAGTTTGCAAAGCTTATGCAAAGTCAATTTGAGATGAGTAGTATGGGAGAACTGAAGTTTTTCTTGGGTCTCCAAGTTAAACAGACTGAAAGTGGCTGTCCATATGTCAGTCCAAGTTCACCCTAGAACTCATAAGGAAATATGGTATGGATTCATCCAGTACCATGAAGACTCCTATGGGGTCAAGTATGTCTCTTAGCAAGGATGATGCAGGGAAACCTGTAGATGAAACCTTGTATAGAGGGATAGTTGGCTCCTTACTATACTTGACTGCTAGTAGACCTGACATCATGTATGCTACATGTGTTTGTGCCAGGTATCAAGCCTGCCCTAAAGAGTCTCACTTGACTGCAGTCAAGAGAATTTTGAGATATCTAAAGGGCACACCTTATCTAGGCCTCTGGTACCCTAGGAATGGAGATTTTGATCTAACAGGTATTCAGATGCAGACTTTGCAGGATGCAAAGAAGATAGAAAGAGCACTACTGGATCCTGTCAATTCCTAGGTGGAAGACTCATTTCATGGAGTAGTAAGTGTTAAATTTTCTCAACGTGGTCAGCAAGATAGCCCAAACACCAAATTAATATCTTCGGAACTACCCGTTCGCCGCTGAACCTGCGGAAACCCAAGGACTAGAGGTTGCACCCAACAAAACAATGGAAGCACAAGAAGATCTTATTATGCATTCACTTCATTACAATCCGAGGCATACATAGCGAGACATGATTTCGCTAGTATTACAGCTGTAAACAGAAAGAATCAAAACACAAGCCGGGCGGACAGCACTCCAGTCCGCCGAGACCGCGAGGTCGCCGAGACCGCCGAGACCGCTGAGCTTGCCCAAGCTATGCTGCAAACCGCCGAATACCACGGAGTCCGCCGAGACCGCGAGGCCGCGCGGACAGACCGTTATTCGCCTCCTGCTGAACCCGAAATGAGGAACTCCCTACCCGCCTGAAGCCGGCGGACAGGTTATTGAAGCTGGGAAAGTTGAAACAGAACTGACAAGCCGCAGAGCGACCTCTGCTGAGTCCGCAGAGACCGCACACTTCCTAGCACTGACCGAAGTCACAGCCAAACTCCTGGCTCCTTGAAGTTATCCGCGTGACCTGCACACAACAAACCGTCAGCCTGAAACAATCCGCGCGGACTGAAAAACACAGACCGCAGCACTCGCCAAACCCAAATTACTGTTCACTCACGTTACTTAGATTTTTGTAGATGTGCCAGGGGGGTCCTATTTATAGGCCAGGTGAGGAGAGTGTGGTCACCGCCCATGAGATAGCGACACGCCCCAGCCCGTGCGAATACAAACGACCGTCCGCTCAGTCCGCGAGGACTTAGCCAGTCACCAAGGGAAACCGCCAGGAGCAAGGCAACCAATGACGAACCCTCTCCAGTCCGCCCAAGCTAAGCGGACAAGGCACCAGCCCGCAAAGCTCCAACTGCTTCAGGACAGCAACACCCTCTTCAATGGCAGTCCGCACCAACCGAGGCAGTCCGCAAGACCCACACCTCAATCCGCCACAAGTCCACGACCAAAGGCAAACAGCAACAGTCCGCCCGGTCACAGCGGACTTGGCGGATACGGCGGACACCATGAACTTGACACCAAGTGTGACCAAGTCCAAAACCATCAAGGGCCAGTGCGAGCATGGCGGACACAAAGTCCCGTCCGCCAAACACCCTAGCACAGACCGCAACCAGTCCGCGAGCTCCTCGCACTTGTCCAACGCAGTAGCACCAAGCCGGACTCCAAACATCAGTCCGCAACCGGTCTCCACAGCAAGACCTGCTGTAACACCTGAGCTCGACAAGGCCTCAGCCAAGCTCAAGGCCCAGTCCGCAAACAGCCCCAACCGCGGACACACCAGTCCGCAAGGCTTCCCGCGAACTCGAACCAACCCGCCAACAGCGCAAACTTGCACCCGCGACCACTGAGCAAAGCACCAGTCCGCAAGCCTCTCTATCCGCAGATACCAGGCCGCACCAAACCGCGGACTCCATGCAACAACCCGCTCAGAACACAGCCGGCTTCCACAGACTTCTCACCAGGCCGCAACCTCAGTCCGCCCAGTCCGCCCAGTCCGCCAAAGCTGTCCGCACAGGCCGCGCGGCCTGTCCCGTCACCCACTTCCACTTCACAAATTTCAACACTCCCCCTTGAAGTGAGAAGTGGTGACCAAGCCCAGCAAGCTGCGCAAGCGTTCAAAGGGCCCCTTCGACAGCGGCTTCGTGAAGATGTCAGCAAGATTATCTTCGCTCCGAACATGCCCGACCAGCAGAGATCTTCCAACACCTTCTCCCTGATGAAATGGTGATCAATCTCTATATGCTTGGTCCTGGCGTGACACACTGGATTGTTTACCAGTTTGAGAGCACTCTCATTGTCACCCCGGAGTAAAGTAGGCCCTTGCACCTCTTCATGAACATCCTCTATGAGCCTCCTCAACCAAACGGCTTCCCGAGCAGCCAAGGCCGAAGCCTTATACTCCGCCTCCGTGGTTGAAACCGACACCGAGTCCTGCTTCTTGCTACACCACGAGATGCTAGCTGAACCGCAAGTGAAACACATAACCTGAAGTATACCTTCGATCATCCGAATCACCGCCATAGTCAGCATCCGTGTACCCGAGCAACGCAAACTCCGCATCCCTTCCATAGAGGAGTCCCATCTCAGAAGTCACCTTGACATACTTCAGAATTCCCTTCGCGCCAACAGATGAGAACTCCTTGGTTCAGCCATATATCGACTTACTCGGCCAACAGCATAAGCTATATCCGGCCTTGTAATCGTCAGATAGATCAAGCTCCCACAAGAGCCCTGAACACCAAGGGATCATTAAGCACCCTTCCCTCATCTCGTCGAAGCTTCAGCCCAGGTTCCAGTGGAGTAGAGCACTTCTTCCCTTCGCCCATGCCAACCGCTTCACAATGCGATCAGCATACCCTTTCTGGCTAATGAGAATCCCGCACTCCTTCCTCTCCACTTCCAGACCAGAAAGTGATGCAACTCTCCCAAGTCTTTCATCTCGAAGCGTATAGCAAGCTCTCCCCTGAGCCTTGCTACTTCCTCCTCCGAGTTCCCTGTGATGATCATATCATCCACATACAGCAGGACCAAGACTCTTAGCTCTCCCTTCTTCTTGACGAACAAGCTTGAATCCGAGTTAGAAGCCAGGTATCCACAGAACTGCAGGTACTCTGCAATCTTCCCATACCACGCTCGAGGAGCTTGCTTCAACCCATAGAGAGCCTTCCTGAGTTTGCAGACATAGTCCGGATGCTTCTCAGAGACGAAACCAAGCGGCTGATCCATGAAGATGTCCTTGTCAATCTCTCCGTAAAGAAAGGCATTCTTCATATCGAGTTGCCACAACCTCCATCCCTTGCTAGCAGCCAAGGCGATCACCACTCTTACAGACGTCATCTTCGCAACTGGACTGAATGTCTCCTCATAGTCTTCTCCATACTGCTGTGAGAATCCTCTAGCGACCAGGCGAGCCTTGAACCGATCAATGCTCCCATCAGCATTCTTCTTCAACTTATACACCCACTTGCAAGTAACCGGAGTAATGCCATCAACCTTGGGCACAAGGTCCCAGGTTTCATTCTTCTTCAGAGCATCAATCTCTTCCTTCATGGCACCATCCCACTCCTTCACTCCAGTGGCCTCGTTGAAGTTTGCAGGCTCTCGCTCATCCAGAGGACCTGCAAAGAAGCAGGAGACAAAGCTCACTGCATTCCCATCACAGTACCGAGCCGGTGGCTTAACCACCCTCTTCGATCTCCGAAGACACGGCTCCTTGCTCACGGCTTCCGTTGCTTCTTCAGGCTCCACTCCAACCTGGGGCAAGCATTGAGCAGTGCTCCCCCTGCTTCCTGAGCCAGAAGGCTCAGCCTCGGAGTTCGAAGCAACAGGAGCTGCTGGTGAAACAACAAGCTCCTCTTCCAAGCCTTCAGCAGCCTCCACCGGTGCTTCCTCAACCTTGCTACTTCGGTAGGCTCCACCGAGCCACCTCCATATGACGTCAGCTCGTCAAAGACAATGTCTCTTGACACCACGAACTTCTTCGTCACAGGGTCCATGCACTTCCATCCCTTCTTCCGCTCATCATAGCCAACAAAGACAAGTTTTCTTGCCTTCGCATCCAGCTTTGTCCGTGAAGCATCCGGGACATGCACGTAGCAAGTTGAACCGAACACCCGAAGGTGTCCAACACTCGGCTTCTCCTTCAGCAACAGCTCAATAGGAGTCTTCATGTTGATAGGGCTGAGTGGCATCCGGTTGATAACATATGCAGCACAAAACATTCCCTCCGCCAAAAAGACCTCGGGATATCTTTCGCATGCAGCCAGCATTTGCAGGTTTCCGTCAGATGACGGATCTTCCGCTCCGCTACCCCATTTTGTTGTGGAGTGTGAGCACATGTAAGCTCCTGTTGGATCCCGTGCTTCCTGCAGAAGTTAGAAAACTCGGAAGAGACAAACTCTCCCCGTTATCAGTTCTAAACTTCTTAATCCGCAAGCCAAGCCGGCCTTCTACCAACTCCTTGAACTCCACGAACAAACGGAAGGCTTCCGACTTCTCCTTTAAGAAGTACACCCAAGTATACCTTGAGTAGTCATCAACCAAGACAAGCATGTATTTGCTTCCACCAAGGCTGGCAGTAACAGTCGGTCCATCAGGTCGCCATGAATACACTCCAATGGTTTCTTGCTCCTTGTTTGAGATTTATCAAACGGAAGGCGATGTGCCTTACCGTATTGACAGCCCGCACAAACATGCCCATCACCAATGGAGGACAACATCGGCAACCCCTCACCAGACTTCTACTCGCCATTGCCTTTAGCTTGTCCATGCCAACATGCCCCAGCCTCTCATGCCAGATAGCCGCACTATCATTGGCCCTCATCCTATCAACATAGGCACTGGTGGAAAGAACAAACAAGTTCTTCACCCTCCTCCAAACATGAGCAACATCAGCCTTTACCGCTGATACGTTGCGAAGGAACTTCACGTCTGTTGGCCCAAACAGAACGTGATACCCAGCGTCCACCGCGTTGGTCACCGAGAAGAGGTTTCTTCTTCATGCCCGGCACGTGATACACACTCCTTAACGTGAGTGGCCCCTGATCACTACCCAAAGACACGACCCCCCTCCTTCTCTACTGCAAAAACAGTATTATCAGCAGTGATAATAGCTTCATTTACTGAGTAAGCCTGCATGGAGGTGAACTTCGACTTGTCTCCGGTGAGGTGATGACCACACCCGGAGTCGATGATCCACTTGCTGTTGAAGTCCTCAGCAGATAAGGCCCGGACACAAGTGCCCGTCATGAAAGCTCCTCCCCATTCTGCTTCTTCACTTCGCGAGCAAGCTTCCTCCTTTCCCGCAGCATGCCAGGCTGCAGTTTGACCTTGCAGTCCCGCTTGAAGTGCCCTCGCTGATGACACCGGTAGCACTTCAGATTCTTCTTCCAGTCCTTAGGAGCATTGCTCCTCTCCGGCGGATATGAAGTTGAAGTCTCCTTTTCAACAGCGGCCTGCACCTTCTTCTTCTTCTTCCCTTCCATCCCTTCTTCTTGCCTGAGAAGAGAGCCTCGCTGCCTTCCCTGATTCAGATTCACTCCGGCCATCTGCCTTGCTAAGCTCTCCTGCGAGGCAAGCAGATTCTCCAGCTCCAGCAACGACGGCTGAGTAGCCCACCCTTGAACAGATGTAACAAAGGCACATACTCCTTCCGCAAGCCGCGGAAAATGTGCCTTTTCATCTTTGCCTCAGAGATAGGCTCATCAGGATCCAGTGCCGACAGCTCAGCACACAAGCTCTTCATCTTTAAGAAGTACCTGGAGATGGAAAGGTCTCCCTGAGTTGCCCTGGCCAACTCATTCTCCAGGAACTGAAGCCGCGCCACATTCTTCCTATTGAACAACTCATCAATGGTTGTCCAAATATCAGCAGCCGACTCACACCCAATGATGTGATCAAACAGTTCCGGAGAGACAGCTCTCTTCAGAACGAACTCTGCCTTAGCATTAGTTCTTCTCCAGAGCCGCACCTGCTCAGCAGTACCGAAAGCAGCAGTAACTTCCTGTCTGTCGTCTCCACCGACAACTACCCACAGCTCCTCGCCCAGAAGATAACTCTTCATGCACGACTTCCACTTTTTATAGTTAGTCGGCGTTAAGAGTTCAATGCCCAGACCTCTTGCTAAGCTTCCTTCCATTGCAATCACCTGTTGGTACCCTTCAGCAGCACCGAGCAACAACACAGGTTGATCACCACTCAATCACTGAGTAACAACACTGGCTGACCTCCGCTCACGCAACTGAACCTCCGCAACCTCAGAAACCTGGCTCTGATACCATGTTAAATTTTCTCAACGTGGTCAGCAAGATAGCCAAACACCAAATTAATATCTTCGGAACTACCCAGTTCGCACGCTGAACCTGCGGAAACCCAAGGACTAGAGGTTGCACCCAACAAAACAATGGAAGCACAAGAAGATCTTATTATGCATTCACTTCATTACAATCCGAGGCATACATAGCGAGACATGATTTCGCTAGTATTACAGCTGTAAACAGAAAGAATCAAAACACAAGCCGGGCGGACAGCACTCCAGTCCGCCGCGACCGCGAGGTCGCCGAGACCGCCGAGACCGCTGAGCTCGCCCAAGCTATGCTGCAAACCGCCGAATACCACGGAGTCTGCCGAGACCGCGAGGCCGCGCGGACAGACCGTTATTCGCCTCCTGCTGAACCCGAACTGAGGAACTCCCCTACCCGCCTGAAGCCGGCGGACAGGTTATTGAAGCTGGGAAAGTTGAAACAGAACTGACAAGCCGCAGAGCGACCTCCTGCTGAGTCCGCAGAGACCGCACTTCCAAGCACTGACCGAAGTCACAGCCAAACTCCTGGCTCCTTGAAGTTATCCGCGCGACCTGCACACAACAAACCGTCAGCCTGAAACAATCCGCGCGGACTGAAAAACACAGACCGCAGCACTCGCCCAACCCAAATTACTGTTCACTCACGTTACTTAGATTTTTGTAGATGTGCCAGGGGGGTCCTATTTATAGGCCAGGTGAGGAGTGTGGTCACCGCCCATGAGATAGCGACACCGCCCCAGCCCGCGCGAATACAAACGACCGTCCGCTCAGTCCGCGAGGACTTAGCCAGTCACCAAGGGAAACCGCCAGGAGCAAGGCAACCAATGACGAACCCTCTCCATTCCGCCCAAGCTAAGCGGACAAGGCACCAGCCCGCAAAGCTCCAACTGCTTCAGGACAGCACCCTCTTCAATGGCAGTCCGCACCAACCGAGGCAGTCCGCAAGACCCACACCTCAATCCGCCACAAGTCCACGACCAAAGGCAAACAGCAACAGTCCGCCCGGTCACAGCGGACTTGGCGGATACGGCGGACACCATGAACTTGACACCAGTGTGACCAAGTCCAAAACCATCAGGGCCAGTGCGAGCATGGCGGACACAAAGTCCCGTCCGCCAAACACCCTAGCACAGACCGCAACCAGTCCGCGAGCTCCTCGCACTTGTCCAACGCAGTAGCACCAAGCCGGACTCCAAACATCAGTCGCCAACCGGTCTCCACAGCAAGACCTGCTGTAACACCTGAGATCGACAAGGCCTCAGCCAAGCTCAAGGCCCAGTCGCAACAGCCCCAACCGCGGACAACCAGTCCGCAAGGCTTCCGCGAACTCGAACAACCCGCCACAGCGCAAACTTGCACCCGCGACCACTGAGCAAAGCACCAGTCGCAAGCCTCTCTATCGCAGATACCAGGCGCACCAAACCGCAGACTCCATGCAACACACCCGCTCAGAACACAGCCGGCTTCCACCAGACTTCTCACAGGCCGCAACCTCAGTCCCCCAGTCGCCCAGTCCGCCAAAGCTCCGCACAGGCCGCGCGGCCTGTCCCATCACCCACTTCCACTTCACAAATTTCATAGAGTAGCAAGAAGCAAACCAGTGTGGCTATCTCCACAGCTGAGTCAGAGTATGTGGCTGCAGGAAGTTGCTGTGCTCAACTTCTGTGGATTCAACATCAGATAGAGGACTATGGATTTCAGGTAAGTAGAACTCCACTTTTCTGTGATTCTACAAGTGCTATTTCAATAGCTAATAACCCTGTATCCCATATAGGACAAAACATATTGAGATTAAATATCATTTTCTTAGGGAGCATGTAGAAAGAGAAGATATTTTATTAGAATATGTTAAAACAGATGAACAAGTTGCTGATATGTTTACTAAGCCACTAGAAGAAGCTAAGTTCAATAGATTCAAAATTGAACTAGGAATGATAAACTTAGAGTAAGTTTACAGATTTGAAAATGACTAAGTAAAAAGGTGTCGACACATAGACAAGTCTATGCCGACACAGAATAGTGGTGTCGACACTTCAGGAAAATGGTGTCGACACATCTAGGAATGTGGTGTCGACACTTCAGAATGTTAGTGTCGACACATGTCAAGTAGGTGTCGACACATCCAATATGGTATCGACACTTAAGTTTTACTCAGAATTTTTCTAAGTAAAGTCTCGACAATGTGTCGAGTTATGTTGTGTCGACACATAACCAAGTGTCGACACATAAAATCTGTTGACTAAACTTGTGTCGACACATATGTGTCGAGACATTATAAGTCAGTGTCGACACTTGTTGCCAGTGTCGACACATTTTAAGTTAGCTGTCCCGCCTGTTCATCTTCAAAATTAGACAGGTATAAATAGGGTTCTGTCTTTGTTTGTCGACACACTTTCAAAGTTTCGAGACCAAAACTACTGTGTCGACACCTCTCTTTTCTACAGACAAATTCTCCAAACCCTAATGGCTCCTAAGCTTGAGGAGAACGTTAACGAGGGTTATGAGCTTGTGCGCGGCGCATTCGACGATGCAGATCAAGAAATTCAGGCAGTGGTAACCCTAGTCGCCGATTCTGGACTAGAATATCTCTTGTCTGAACCTACAAAGATTTGGAAGAAGGAAGTACTTGAATTTCTTAATGGAGCTGCCGTAGATGAATCTGGATTCAAAATCAAATCCAGAGTTCATGGAGAAAAAGTTAAGGTAACCCCAAAAAGTCTGAGGAAGATTCTTTAATTGCCAAGAACTCAAGATGAAGAAGAGGTGACTGCTTCAAAGACCAGGGAAGCTCTTACCTGGTGTGGACTAGATCCAAAGATGAAGATAGGTTCTGTCTTTAACAGGAAAGGCATGAATACTCAAGGAAAATTCATGTCTGAGATTGTGGGAAAAGTCTTACTCAGTAAGCCAGGAGGGCATGACAGAGTGTCTGCTAATATGTTTGGAGTAATGACAAGAATTATCTTTAATCTAAGAACTGATTGGTCAATCATAGTATTTGACAAGATTAAGGAGAGCTTGAAGAAGCCCAATCTGGGCAGGATCATTAGTCTCTACCTAGCTGGTACCATACCAGAGGTGATGAGTGCAGCTGCAGGTAGCAAAATAAACCACATGAGGAAGATGGATCTGAGGATCTTTTCAAGATGGGACAGGGTGTTGTCAAAGGACATGCCAACCCCTGAGAAGACAGTTACTAAGAAAGTCACTCCTCCTAAGAAGAAAAGGAAGATAGCTCCTGTGGCACAAGATTCCTCCAGCAGTTCTGGGAGTGAAGAACAGGTTGTTTTCACTCCTGATGATCATGAGGAAGTGCAAGCAGTGAAGTCTCCTACTCCTCCAGCTGATGCTGAGATCCAGGGGGAGCTGCCTCCAACTAGCCCCATCCACAGGGATCAAAGCCAGGGGGAGCATCCAATTGTAGAAGCAGCATCTACACTGGACAGTGAGCAAGCCACCATCATCATCCAAGAGGTACTCACTGACCTAAAAACTTTAGAATATCTTATAGAAGATGCTGATTTGTCTGATGTTCCTCAGCAAACTCAGCTGCCTAGTCAAGAACCAGATGTTGTTATCAAAGACACATCTGCTGTTCCAGTAGTTGAAGAGCAAAAAATGTCTCCAGCTCAAT
Organism: Platanthera guangdongensis; assembly: GCA_039583875.1. Classification (NCBI taxonomy): domain Eukaryota; kingdom Viridiplantae; phylum Streptophyta; class Magnoliopsida; order Asparagales; family Orchidaceae; genus Platanthera; species Platanthera guangdongensis. The sequence continues at coordinate 26,671,540 of CM077159.1, forward strand.
CACCTCAAGAGTTCACCATGGAAGATCTATTTCTCAATCTAGATCAAGTTGATTTTGACATGGACAAAGAAGCTGCTGGAAGAGATACTGCTGCTGCTGAGGGGGAGCAAGTACAAGATCTAGAAGAGCCTATTAGGCCAGAAAATGAGAAGGCACCTGATGTGCAAACTGAAAAACCTCAAAGCCCTAAGGATAGGGTTGAGATAGCCAGCACTTCTGCCTCTGAAGATGAGGAGAGTGCTAGGGCAAAGAAGAAGAAATTATATGTTTTTAAAAGGAGAAGTCAGAGTTACAAGAAAGCTCTGCAATCTATAGCCCCACAGCCTATAATTCAACAAGCCCCAACTGTTGATTATAGTGCCTTAATGATTTCCATGCAGATAAAACTTGATGAACAAAGAAAGGCTATAGAGGCTTATGTGGATGAAGGGCAGAAGACTTTACAATTTGATCTGGCCCAAGATATAAAATCTATAAGGTTTGAGATGAATCTCAACAAGAAGGAGATGACAGACTGCTTCCACAAGGGTGGAAATGCAGTGGTGTATTTGGCAACACACCAAGAGAAGATCAAGGCACAGGTAGATGATATAGCATTGAAGCAAGGGTATATCCTGGAAAATCAGATAAGAATGAATGACAATTTGACTGCTTCACATAATGTTATAGTCACTGAGTTGAAGACCAAGGGTGCTGAACCTTCTACATCTGCTGCTGCTGCTAAAATAGAATTTGACAAAGCCTTTCAACAAGAAATTTCTGCTGTCAAGACTGCTATCCAAGCATCCCAGAAGGTCATATCTGAACAACTTACAAAGCTTAAACCTTACTTTAAAGAAGGAATCAGATACTTGGATGCATAGATCAGATTTCAAAAGGATGATGTCAGAGATCACATGGCCAGAGAAGTCATAAATGGGGTGAGAGTGTTAGTCAAGGCAAGTTCTGAGCATGACAAATGGATATCAAATTAGATCAGGGCTACACTTGGATACCCTCCTCTGTATGATGACCAAGAAGTTGCTGAATCAGGCATTAACCCTGCCTATTTTGGAGGTGAGCAACCAGAAGTAGCTCAGGTCATTTATCCACCTCCAGACTTTGAAATGATTCAAGCAGATGTGAGCACAATGTATAGCCCACTTGATGGCAAGGACAATGTCCACATTGACAAGGTTGTTCAACCTATATCTGAAGCTATGCAAGAGGCTCTACAGAAAGAGGAAGAGACAAGGTTGTCTAAGAAGAGGTTTAGGGAACAAGCAGAACAAAAGCCAGATTTTGAACAGTGGAGCCCGACCTCTAGGAATATAATTTTAACTGCCTGGAAAGCTGCCAAGGACAATACACATGACAGGAACAAATGGTTCTCTGAAGCTGAATGGAGAAAACATGAAATAAGACAAGAGGCCATTGTTCAATTCAGAAGGAAGGCTAAGATGGGAAAGCTACCTCCTACTGCAGTGGAGCCTAGCAAGTACTTCCCCAAGCCATATCACTACTTTGAGAGGCAGAAGATCAAGGCAGAAGCACTCAAACAAAAGATCTAAAAGGCAAGAAGTCCTGCTGTTGCTGAAACTGCTGAAGCCACTGTCAAAGCTCAAGTCCAACCTGGCAAAGGCATAGTTATCAAAGAACCAGACCAGAAATAGATTAAGAAATTACTTGAAGATTATTTTGTAATCTTTTAAATGTAAAACATTTTTGTAAACCATTGAAGGTGTATTAGAAAAATGTTAGAACAATATATGATAAATATATTTCATGATTGTTCTGTGAATGTGTCTATTTCTTGTTCTGAAATGATGAATGTGTATACATATGTGAATTATTACATGTTTATGTTTACCCTGCTGTAAATAATCTGCTTTACATCATTTTGTAATCTTTAATTATGAATGGTGTATATCATTGACTAAGGGTTATGACTTCTCTAAATAGGGGGAGATTGTTGGGTACATTGGTCAAATGTACCTGATTTGAAGAAGCCTCACCCAACTCAATGATATACATCATAATGTATTTGATGTATGTTGAGTTTACTTGTGCAGGTTAAGAAATCACTGGACTGAAGCAAAAAAGTTTCTAAGTCCATGTGTCGACACCCAGAGGGAAAGTGTCGACACTTAAGAAGACTTGTGTCGACACCCAGACAAGCAGTGTCGACACTTGGAGTCATTATGTCGACACTTGGATGCAGAGTCGACACCAGACAGAAAGTGTCGACACTTGGAGCTGTGTCGACACTCAGTGAAGAAAAGTGCAGACAGAATGTGTCGACACAAGGAGCTGTGTCGACACCCAGTGAAGCTGTGTCTACACCAGAAAGTGTCGACACTTGGAGTTGTGTCGACACTCAGCAAAAGTCTGCAGAGACTAAGTACATGTGTCGACACTCAACACAATGTGTCAACACTAAGCAGAAGAGTCAGCACTTGAAGTAAGTGTCGACACCAAGCACAATGTGTCGACACTCAACAGAAGAGTCAGCATTTGAAGTATGTGTCGACACTCAGAACAATGTGTCGACACACAGCTGAAGACTCAACACTTGAAGAAAGTGTCAACACAAGGAGCTGTGTCGACACTTAGCAAAGAACAGAATTATTTCCAAAATATTCTAAGTACAAGTGTCGACACTAAAGGAATGTGTCGACACTCAGCTGAAGTCTCAACAGAAGAATCAAGTGTCGACACAAGAAGCTGTGTCGACACTCAGCAAGAATCAACATAGAAGACTATGTGTCGACACCAAGAAGCAGTGTCGACACTTAACAGATACAATACAAGAAGTTGTGTCGACACAAAGGAGATGTGTCGACACTTAGAAGAATTCAGCAAAAGCTAGAAGAACAAGTGCTTGTGTCGACACTCAATTTCAGTGTCGACACATGCAGAAGAATCTGTGTCGAGACATACAAGGAAATGTGTCGACACCTTGTAGACTTGTGTCGACACTTACACAACATGTGTCGACACTTGGACTATAAGTGTCGACACTTAAAGACAGAAAGTCTCGACACTTACAAACAGTTAGAGATTTTCAAGAAATGACTGGATGACTTGACAGCTGCCGTTCCAGCCGGTCTACAGCACCTGTCAGAGATGTCAGAAGACAGTTATGAACCGGATCAGCCGGTTACCATGAAGAAGGCCTATAAATAGGCACCTACAGTTTACAGAAACTGTTGTTCAAGATCAAGTGGATTAGATTATTGTTCAAAAGTTCAGTTTGTTGAAAAACAAATTATTGAAGTGGTACCAAGAGTATCAACACAAGAAGATCTTGTAGTCCAAGTGCAGATCTAAGAAGTTGGAGAGAGAGGGCTCCTTCCAAGAAATCAGCCTCTGGAACTAGGCTGAGAAGAAGGATTCAGATACAATTCTGGATCTTAAGTAGCAGAGGTCAAGGAACAACTGCAGGAGGATTCAGTCTTATTCAGTTCTACTCAAGAAGCTTTGAAGAAAGCTAAGTCAGGGTGAATCCAGCTGAGTTCTTCCAAGAACTCATCAAGAAACTCTCAACTCCCCTCTTTCATTTCTGAGTTGTTGAGTTAATTTTTGTAATACATTTTAACTTGTAGGATCCTTTGGATCTGAGTGATTTGTAAGCCTATAACTATAAAGGCTGAGGGTAGGGCTTGTTAGCCTGAGTGTAGGAGATAGAGATCTCTGAGTGTAGGCCTTGTTGGCTGAGTGTAGGCCTTGGTTGGCTGAGTGTAGGCCTTGATTGGCTGAGTGTAGGCTTTGGGATAAAGCTGAGTTGTAAGGCTTTGGGCCTGAGGTGTAGGAACCAATTTGGGTTCTGAGACAGTAGAGGAGTTTGGCCGAATCTAGTACACTGCTAGATAGGCGAAGGGGGAAAGTGGATGTACCCATATCTTGGGGAACCACTATAAACCACTGTGTTGTGCTGTGATTGTGCTGTGTATGCTGTGAATACTTTGTGATTGCTGTGCAAAAGTTAAAAATCTGTGATAATAAACTGTTTGCTGCCAGTAAAGTTAGAAAAGGATTAGGTCACCTATTCACCCCCCCCCTCTAGGTGTTTAGGTACCATATCTTTCAACGGATAGGGTGTGTTACAACGGTACAAAGCTCAACCGGTCCAAAATGATGGCCTACATCACTCTCATGCAACTGAACTAACCTATACCCATTCTTCAATAATAGCTTGGGGCAAGTTCTTAGCCAACGAGAAAGACTATCACTCCTCCTGACTCGTGCAATACGAACCTAACGGCCGTCTACACACTTCCCTAAGCTACCGTAAGATTCCCAACGGATTTACCAATTTTTGAGTCGAATAAAAAGTATTTACGCAATTAGAAAAATATAAAACTACAAGCATACAGAAAAATTAAATCTACTCAAATTTCTACACGAGATGAGAACATTCGACTAGGAGCACAATAGGGTCAACATTTTACTCCTTCTCACAATCCTATGCCAGCACAAAATTTTCCTAAATCATACAAAAGAAATGAGTTTAACTTGCAGCATGCTAACAGCTAAGCACGCGCTCATGTGGGTGCAGTTTTGTGCGATGCGATGAACTAATAAAAATAAAATAATAAAAGCTTCTAGTATGCACATGAAATGTGCGCGTGCAAAAGGTAACACATACTGACTCTTTCCCTGACTTAAACTAAACTACACAGCATATGATATAGAAATTTAAATCAAATAGAGACAAGGGAAGAGGTTACTCAATGCTCAGACAGTGAGCATACTAGAAGATGAGTGAAAAACACAGAAGCAGCTCCGCCATACGAAGAATCACAACCCCGCCAATACGATTTGCCATGAATACCTGCAGGGGTGAGCTCCGCAAAAGCAAAAGAAAATTATACAAAATATAAAGAAATACTAAGCTAAGATAGACATGAAAAATAAAAGTGCAGCAAATATAAGTTAAGTACTGGGGTTATTGTCATCCCATCACGACTTATTCAGCTAAGGAAAAGGTTCTAGCTAATGGGCCTACGAAATAAAAAATGCACAGGTAACTGTTCCAATATCCATTTCGGTAACGGGTACCGATACGTTACCGAAACGGTGATAGAGCAGTTACCCCTCTACCTGAATAATAATACTTGCAAACTGCAAGTAGAGGAAACATAATGTAAGATGAGGAGGAGGCCTGGTCCTCACTCATCTCACACAAAAAATCCTTGCCCTGCAAGGTATCATCCACAGCAGGTCTGTAGGAGGAGAAGACAACGAATGAGGCTTCCTCAATAGAGGGATCAACCTCCTCGCATATAAGTATGCTGTGATCATTGACTTAAGCAGAGTGGTCTAAGTCCTCCTCAAGTAACTGTGGAGACTCAACCAGCACAGGCTCAGATAGAGAAGAGGGATCAAGGAATAAAAGAGATAAAGAACATAAGGAACTAATCGGGGGAGTGATCCCGGTCTCACTCCCAGCAGGATCCAAACATAGATCATCGTCAGCATCATATGAGTCATGACGAGGGGAATCTGAGAACAGGAGGTCCTCGGTGGTGGTTTGGACCTTCTCATCCAACAAGGAAGTGGGAACTTCCTCATCAGAGAGGGTCTCCTCATTAACACACCTCCGTGCATCCACATGTTCTAAGATGTAATACTCTCTATTGATGAGAATAATGTCCTCATCACACATGGGCTCAACCTCAAGCTCAGAATCGTAATCAGGCCTAAGGTCATCAACCAACTCACTAAAAATAGGGATAGATAATTCGTGCAAAGAAAGCGGAGGAAGAACAACATCAGAGAAATATGTGCTGGTTCCTCTGGGGGTGAATCAACAAGAGGGGAAGAGTGCATGGGGAGAGACGGCGCCAAAATGTCATTAAACCGATCAGGAGAAAGTCTGATGGGCATATATGCAGCAGTACTCCATAAACAAGGTGGTGCTGCGAATATATCATCCGAATTAAAAGGGGCGGCCATTTGAGAGGGCGATAGAGTGAATCCGATACCCGGTTCTTCATCCTCCTCCAACTGGAGCTGAAATTCTCCGCAATCTTTCAACATATGGTCGGTGATATGACAATACAAACATTGTTTTCCTTTACTCCTCGGTCCAGGTGGGACCAAAGAGGAATAAGAAAAAGTTGAATGGGAAGAAGAGTGACCATAAGACCTGGGTTGGGTGTATGAAGTACCTTAGGAAGACGGTGCTCCATACACAGAACCACGAGAATTATGCTCCCAATCTTCAGTGGGGCACTCATCACTACCATGCCTATAATTCCCGCACCATCGGCAATGGATATTCGTAAAAGAATACATGGTGCAACAAGAACAATTCACCAACAGAAAGTTTCTAAGCAACAATTAACTACACACCATAGATAAAAGAATATTAAAACCTGCTACAGAAAAATTAAAACTAGAAGAGGAACAAATAAAAACAAGAAACATATTCTAAAAATTAAAGCAGAGAAGAAACATGAAATATACAAATGGAAAAGAGCTTCTATCTCCTATCTGCCTCTCCAAAAACTCACACGACTGTGTTCCCCGGCAACGACGCCAAAAACTTGATGCGTTGAACGACAAGTGTACCAGTCGCACAAGTAATATAAAATGGGTGGCTTTCCCAAGTATCGATCTCTTCAAGGAACACAGAAAGGGGGGAGTTAATTTTGAGAACTTGAGATTGAAGTCCTTAGGTCGGAGTTAAGTAGGGGGGCTTGGTTGCGGAAAAGTAAAATAAAACAGTAACAACTGCTCCTATGCAATGTCGCTATGCTATACTTCGCTAGGCGGGATGGAAGACTACACGAGCCACTATGCACCGAATCGCTGGACGGATGGACGAGTAGCTAAGTGTAAGAACCAGAATTTGAGGGTCGCAAGCACCTCCTCGATACGCACGCCACTAACAATCGCTAGTGCGACAAGAACACATGGTTGGCGGATGGAAAATAAAGGCGCACCACAAGAAAATAATGAAAACATACAATCACATAGACATGATTACACATAAACTTATATTACAATAAGCATACTTCATCAAATATAAGAGATCAACTATACTATTAACAACAAGAGAAGAAAAGTGTGCGAAATCGGTCGAATCCGAAGTCTTGCTGAGGAGTCGCGGAAGGAATCGTCGGGTTGTCAATCTGCGTCCTAGCTCGGTCCTCAACTTCGACCGGGGTAGAGGAGGCTGTCACTCACTCACAATGGACCCTTCTTCTTTGTATTACGAGCCGGTGGAGGATGGCACAACTTCTCTAGCTTGTCGGAGAAAGTTAGATAAAACCCTTCCTGAAGCTTAAGGATGAAGGAGGAGGCCTAGAGGATGCTCCGTCTAGGATTTGGCATTGAATGATTACTCAGATCTTCTCCCCTTAGAGAAAGATGAAGGGTGAAGGTGGAAGGGCGGAACTTTGCCCTAAAATGGCATAGGAAATGACTGAAAATCCGGTCTCCTTTCAATGGCTGAAAATTTGCGCTTAAATAGAAAAAGATCAGAAAAATGGTCACGCACGGTCCCGCGCACGACCGTGCGCTCACCGTGTGTTATTAACATTCAGATCTGGATCGCAGAAGAAGATGTGTTGACCCGTGCATTTTAGTCATGCACGAGCATTCTGCCCGTGCGTGAAGGAAATCTCACGGGAAAACACAGAGCGCAGGAATGCAGGAGAAAACAGTGGAACTGTGTGTTTTACTCGCGCATTGGCGCTTCTGCCAGTACGTGAACAAATCACACGATTAACCACGGAATGCAAAAACAAGAAGCTATAGGAAAATAGTGCATTTCCTTTACACACGATTCCGAAGAAACCGTGCGTTAACCGTGTGTTAAGATCGTCGAGCTCAGTTCATCGAGCTCAGCTCGACGTTTCTCCTCACAAATAAAACGCACAATCACAAAGGACCGTGTGCTAAGAAAATGCACGATCGTGCGTTTTCCTCAAACCTCGATTCCATGCTTGGGGAAAACGCACCACCTGCATACAAACCAATAAAACTAAATAGAGCCCTCCAGTGTCACAGAAATGCAATGAAAAACATCTCGAAAGAGCAATTAGGGAGCACTATGTGCTTACCCCCAACAACAGAATGCTCAATTGCACACCCTTGGGCCACAAACAATGCACTATTGATGAAGTGAAGTCGTAAACAAAAATATAACTTTTTCCAATTGAAAAAGTAGTGCACATGTTAGAAAATAAGCCCAAATGAGTCCTAAAAACCATATATAAACAGGACTCATCACTCCACCTCCACGAAGACCAGGAACTCTTTAAGAAAATGGAGTGAAAATGGCCAAACCAGGCATACTAATAAAGCTACCGTCGTGAAGTAACTTGCTACCGCCACGTGGTGCCTTAATTCAAAGCCTCGTTTCGAGCGCAACTGTCCAAAACCTCCAATCACAGGCCAACACGTGGCCACGCCGTTATGGTTTCACTACCGCCAGGCGATAGGATGTTGACGTCATGTGATAGAGGATGTCGGTTACGACACGACACCAGCCGCTATCGCCACACGCTAACTTCGACTGCCACAAGTTAGGATCACGAGATTCATATCAATTGAATTGACCCAGATATCGCCAATGGTAACACTATCGCCATACGATAGATTCATGAGAGATCTGCCAGATTAATTCCCCTGCTACAGCCGCACGGTAACAAATTTCCTCAATGCAGTAACATCTTTCTCGAGAACTCAACACTTTCTTAAGAACTGAACGCTCTCGACACAAACCTTGGAGCTACCGCCGCGCGGTAACTAGCTACCACCGAGAGATAACCCCCAGAGAAGCATCTCCCGCCTTATGAAATTTGGGGCGTTACAAATCTCCCCCACTTAAAGATATTTCGTTCCGAAATTTGACGTTACGACAAAATATAAAAAGTAAATAGTGCATCAGATTACCTTAGTGAAATAGCTCAGGGAACTCCTCCCTCATAGTTTGCTCGCACTCCCAAGCCAGCTCCTCTCGGCCACTATTGTCCCAAAGGACCTTGACCATTTTAATGGACTTGTTCCGTAGCTACTTGACCTCTACGTCCTCGATCCGAATGGGCCTAACCTTCGTCGTCAACCAACTATCGACCCCCACTTAATTCACAACAATCACTTGAGTATGCTCTTGAATAGCCTTCCGCAGCACTTAGATGTGAAAAACTTCATTCAAACTGCTCAACTTCACCGAAACAGCCAAACATAGGCGGCTTCACCAAACCGCTCCAAGATCTCAAAAAGCCCAACATAACTCAGACTAAGCTTATTTAAGCATCGAATCCTTGATACGCACTTAAATGGTTTTATCTTGAGGTATACCCAATTGCCCACCGCAAATTCCACATTCCGATGCTTGGCATTGTAGTACTTATCCTGCCTATCTTGAGCAATCAGTAGCCGTTCTCGAAATAACTGTATCGTTAAAGTAGCGTCTTCAACATCCCTTCGCTTGAACAGCTTCGATTCTCCCATTTCTACCCAAACCAACGACGTACGACACCTCCTTACATACAGAGCCTCAAAATGCGCCATCTGAATACTAGCGTGGTAGCTATTATTATATGAGAACTCAAATATAAAAATATGGTCCTCCCACCTTTTCCCAAAATCCAAAGCACATATACGAAGCATATATTCCTTTTTCCTATTCACGCTTTCAGTCTAACCATCTATTTGTGGGTGAAAAGTCGCGATGAAGTTCAACTTGGTACCCGACAACTGATGAATGTGCCTCTAATCGTTAGATGTGAAACGACCATCTCGGTCACTAACGATGCTCTAGGGTATGCCGTGCAAATAGACTATATTGTATACATAAGGCTTCGCTAGATTCTCTATTGAATCATCATTCCTATTGGGTATGATGTGTGACACCTTCATTAAATGATTAATGACCACTCAAATGGCATCATTCCCCTTTTGTGATCTCGGTAATCCATGCATGAAATCCATGGAGATGTCATCAAAATTTCCACTCCGGTATAGGCAAGGACTTCAGGAATCTGTCAGGCCTCTGGCATTCGGCCTTTACTAAGGCACAGGTCTGACACTTCGCCACATATAATGCCATGTCTTTCTTCAGACTAGGCTACCAAAATAATTTCTTCTTGTCCTTGAACATCTTGGTGCTCCCAGTGTGAATCGAGTACTTTGCGAAATTCCCCGCATACATGAATTCTTCTCGTAACTTCCCCACATTGTGGACACACAATCAATAACCTTTCCATAAAAGGCCATCATCGACAGAGAATAGTTCATTAGACCCAATAACTGCTTCCGCCCATTCACATTTTAAGCTCACGTCCAACTCCAAGGCCTGCCAAAACCTGTCTGCGAGGTCATATTGAATCTCCGTCCCACTCAAACACGTGTTTGTACTAGATCCCATGTCAACACATGAGATCTCCAAGGCCTCCAAATATGGAATGAGCTGCTCGTCATGCATCTGTATCCAGTTAGACCGTGCAGGGGTCCTACGACTGAAAGCATCTGACACAACGTTCCCTTCCCAGGAATATAATGAATCTTGTAGGTGAAATCCCTAAGGAACTTCATCTAACTAGGTTGACGCATGTTCCAATATTTCTAATCTATCAGATACTTCAGGCTCTTATGATCTGAATAGTTGTAACATTCCTCAAACAACTAGACCTCTAAGAGTGGTTTTGTCATGACTAGGTCATGAAAAAATCCTAGAAAACCCATGAAGACCCAAGTGAGCTAAGGAATGTAGGTGGACATCACCTTTGCTTGCAAATAGCTCAACCTAATTTCCATGACTAGGGGTTGACTGTAGGGTTTTACCTTAACCCCATGACCCCACCATGGCACCCCTAACCGTTGGGGAGGAATCTTGGGTCACCAAGGACCCAAAAGGATCAGCCAAAAAGGGCAAAGTTGAGGAAGTCAACCCAAATCTAATTAGGTCAAACTAAGCTCACACATGGTCAATTGACCTCCCCATAGTCAAAGGGACCCACCTAGACCTTCATAAGCCCTATGGGAGGCCAATGAGTCACCAATGACCCATTGGGGTCAACCAAAGAGGATAAGTTTATCAAAGTCAATCTTAGCCCTAAAATGGTCAAAGTGCCCAAAGTAAGGGTCAAGTGCCCTCCAAGGTGCCAAGACAACCCTACCCAACGCCACCTTGACCTTAGGGGAGGCCAATGGGTCCCAAAGGGCCCATTGGGGTCAATATAAAAGGTCAATTTGACCATGGTCAACTCAACCCTAAGATTAAGTCAAATGAGCCTAAGTGGACCTAACTAAGCCTAACTCACTTAGGCTAAGCCCAACTAGTGTGGCCCATTAACTTTAGGAGGCAGGAATTTACTTAAAATGCCATTAGAAGTCTGGAGAGGGAGACTAGGAGAGACAAAGCTCCGTCTTCCCTTTAATGGAGGAGAGAGAAAGGGAGGTCATTCATGCCCAAGGGAGGCCAAAGGCCTCTCTATTCATCTTCAATGCTGGATTCAACTCCCCTGGGGGAGAGGAGAAGTTTCCATCCATTTGCCGGCCTAGTTGAGGCAAGGTTCACCCCCCCAAGCCATGGCTGAAAAGTCACCTTCATGACCATTAATGGCCATTGATGCTACACCCTTCCTCTTCCATATTTGGCAATCTTAAAAGCATCCCTAGACCCCGAGCAGCCTTTTCCACACTTTCCCTGAAGCAGCTGAGCCTTCTTATAGTGCAGTTGTAGAGAACCAAACAACACCACCACTGACAATGGCATCTCGTCGATCGGTAAGGCTTCACGTCTCCCAAAAGGTCTACTTCTCCCCTCTCCATCTATGCTAGCCTCTTAGATCAACTAGGGGTCATATCGGTCTCAGCTGTGCCCGATCTAGTGAGCGATTTTGAACAAATTCCATGAGAAATGAGTGGTTCCGGGTTCTCCTGAAATGGCCCCTCCGGCGACCGTGTCGCCGCCCATCAATAGCCCCCACCTCAACGGAGGTGGTGGTGGCGGTGGCCGGCCAGGGAGGTGGCTGGGTGGCCGGGAAATTGGGCTGGAAGTTTCTCCAGGATGTGTTGATCTAGAACATTGGCTCACTAGGGAAGATGATGGGCAACCGCTGGATTGCGCCAAGATTCGTTCCGCCATCTGAAATAGTCTAGGATTATATCATTTCATTTTATTTGATTTTTGTCACACTTATTGCAGTGGATAGTTTTAATTATTGAAAATACTTAGATTCACCTGCCGGAGAAATGATCAACATCAAAATTGTAGCTCTTAAAGTGTACTTTATTTAAAAATTGATTTCAACCCATTATTGTGAGTGGTCTGACAACATCACTCAAAATGGTGCAGGCTATACATAGGGCTAGTCGGAGACTAAATTGAGTACCTCCACTAAACCACTTATTCAAATTACTTGAAGTTTGGTCTTGGAGTCACTCATACCTATACTCATAATATATCAAAAATGGGAATTTTTGAAGAACATTTTTCTATGGTTTTTGTACAAATTTATTAAAATAGTCATGAATTAATTAAGGGGTCAATGGACCATAAAATCAACCAAAAGTTTGGTGGATGGTCCTTAGGGTCATTATATGTCCCTGGTAAAAATATCAACCCATTTGGGATTGAATTGAGTAGGTATTGATGTGATCGAAGTTTGGCCCCTTGTGGGTAAATTAGGTCAAAGGTGCACTAGGTGGAGTGAGTGACCATTCCTCATCCAAATGTGAAACTTTGGTCAATGACTTGTAGTCTCATATAACCCCCACACAAGTGGTTTTGGGTGGTTTGAGGCGGATATGCCCACAAATACTAGTACAAACCTTAGTGTTGCCCATTTAGTATTGAGAAGGACATGGGGTCATATATCCTTGGAATAACTTGAAAATTAGTAGACTACTTCTTAGGGTGGTAATAAGCCCTAGATAATTTTATTGGAATTTTTAGGTATATTCATCCCCTCTGGATTAATTAAGGATTAATTGGGGCACCTTATTTCAAAATAGAATTTCATGTTTAAATATTCTTGAATGTTCATGAAGCTTGTGCAGTAAGTCAATTTTGATGTTATTTTTCTCTGATAATTTTGTTATGAATTTTTGATTGATATATTTGGTACTTTATTCACAACCCAAATGTTTGCCATAAATGCAAGAAAATTAATTATGGATTTGTTACTCACTGAAAAATTGTGAGACTTGGTCATTGGACTTTTAGGTCAATATAATTTCTGTATATTTTTATAGAGTTTTTGAAAGGAATTTCATTTAGGAATATACATAGAGTGCCCCCAAGTTGAATATCTTTTATTAATTTATTTATGTGACCAAATGGATTTAGAAAATTGTGATTTTTGGTCAGTAGACCTCTCTGGTCATTGTTAGCATTTGGTAATTTATTTATAATTTTTGGATGAATAAATATAATACTTCCCTCTTTACTCTGTTATTATGGTAGATTGTTCAATATTTTGTTTGGATGTTAAAACATTATTGGAAAATTTATAATTTCAATAATTACTCTTGTTTTGATGAGATACATCTGTCATAATTTTGTTAGGACCATACAAGGTCAGAAAAGTGTACTTGATGTTCAAAGGCATTTTGGTCTTATTTTGTAGAAAATTAGTTAAATAATAATTAAATTAGGAAAAATATTATATTCTGAATTTATTCCCAAAACATCATTATAGACCCGCAGTAAAAATCTTAGGTCAATCAGATGAATATTTGAAGGGGTCGCCATTCACAGTCATCATGTAGGATAGTTGGTCTGCACATAGTAGAAACTTTAAAAAGAAGTGTAATATGTGATACCTATTATGGGAAAGGGTAGTTGATGTACCTGGTCTGGTTGAGAATGAGTAAGGTCACCATTGAAAGGCAGGTTGAGGGAACCTGGTTGACTAGTGTTAAGTAGTGCTCGGGGTCGACGAAAGATCATCTTCCCTGGGGGAGAGAGAGAGAGAGAGTCCAAAATGTTGTTCCATGGAGTCCGGGCGGTCTGGCGGTCTGCCACTAACAACTTAGAGACCGGGCAGTCTGGCAGTCTACCTCTAGTAGATTGGAGACCTCGCGGTCTGGCATTCTCTTTCCAGCGGTTTGGTATGCGGTTGGTATTGATTGGCGACTATGCGGTTTGACGGATTGTCTCTGACGACTTGAAGACAGTGTCGAGTTATCTTCTGCATGTTGTAGTTGTCGTGCGATTAGTCTAACTGCATGGCTTATGCGGCTTGTATAAATGTTTATTCTTGTAATTATTGGTCTCACATTGTTTATTTGTAATCTCTCCTCTCTCCTGCATTTTATAAAAGGGAGGCTATACCTTTGTAATACACACAATTTTTGGATAATAAAATTCTGTTTGTCCAAATTTTTGGTCTCTTTTTTCTTGCTCGCACATGATGTCAGAGGGCTCGATCATTTCCACATAATTCTGTGATCTTCCTCTATCCACGTGACCTGTCTTCTCGCGACCTGTCTTCATCGTTTGCTCCTTCTCGCGACTAGTCTTCTCGACTTGTTTCTTCCACCTGTTTGTGTACTGTTTGAGAGGTCTCTTTCACTTCCTAATCACCGCGACCTATTCCTTGTCACCGTTCTATCCTCTTCTCATCATCACCTCCTCTCTCGTCTTCTCATCGTGACCTCCTCTTCTCGCCACGACCATCCTAGTCGATGCGACCTGTTCTTAGTCACTGTGACCTTTCCTTCTAGACGTGACTTATTCTTCTCACTGCACTCTTTTCTTCCCATCTCGTCGCGACCTCCTCTTCTTGTCGCGAACATCCTAGTCGTTTCGACCTATACCAGTCGTTGTGACCTGTTCTTAGTCGCTGTGACCTCTCCTTCTAGCCGCGACTTATTCTTCTCACTTCACTCTGCTCTCTTCTATAGCTCCCTCCGATATCTCTACCACTTCTACTCCCGTTGGCCCTCCTACTCCTCCCACTACTCCTCCTACTCTTCGAGAAATCATGACACCGTTTCCAAACTCATCGGTCCCAACTACCCTGACTGGAGTGTCTCCTTCACCTTTCTTATCCGCTCACAGTGCAAAAGCCATCATCTCACTGATGACCCTCCTCCTTCAAACTCATCTCTCTTTGATGATTGGGATGCTAGAGACACTCATGTTCGCACTAGCCTGGCTAACAGTCTCTCGGATGAGTACCTCCCCGTCATCAGCCACGATGAAATGGTCAAGGCTGCTTGGCTTCATCTTGCTGCTCTCTAATCAATGGGGGCTCAGATGTCCCGCATATATACTCTCTATATGGACCTCTTTGCCCATCCCTCCATGTCTCCTGCTGCTGCCTATCAACAAGTTCTGGCTCTTGGGCTGAAATTCTTCAGAACTGTCCTTTCTCTGCCAATCTTGCAGAACAACACAAGCACTTCCAGGTGCTTTTGGTGGTGTGCTATCGTATACGACTCCCTGAGTTTTATCGCATGATACGTCAACAGATCCTTCGCTAGGCAGATTCTCCCACTTTGGATGTCACTGCTTCCCGCATCACCGTGGTTACCTCTCTTCTACAATGTCCGTTGTTGTCCTCCCCTCCTCAAAAAGACCAATATACTGACCAGACTCAGTGGAGTGGCTCTAGTGGCCACCACCACCAATCCGGCGAGCGCGGTCCTTGTTGTTTTCTTTGCTCTCACTATGGCCGCACCGGCCATACTATTGATTGCTATTGGAAGAAACATCTTCATCTTCGACCCACTGTCGACGCTTCCACATCCTCATTGAAGTAGACTGCCTCGGTGGCCACATCTTCAGGTAGTGCCCGTGTCGATACTAAAGGTAAATGGTTGATCGACTCTAGTGTTACCAATCATATGACTGGTAATCCTTAGTGTTTTTCTCTCCTAGAAAAGCATGATCGGTTGCCCACGGTCTTTATTACGGACGGCTCTCCCTCACCGGTCAATGGAACTGAAGTGGTTCAAGTCACTCCGTCTCTTCGCTTGGCGGACACCCTCTACATGGCCAAGTTTGCTTGCAAATTATTATCTGTTACTTCTCTGTGCAAGAAACTACAGTGTTCCATCACATTCACTCCTACCTCTTGTTCTTTTCAGGATCTGGGTTCCCAATGGACTATTGCTACTGGGACTGAGAGTGGATGCCCCTACTTCTTCGGCAACATTTCCGCGATGTCCGCCTACTCCTCTTTTACTGATCTTCTCCAGTGGCATATTTGTCTAGGTCATGCTCCTCCACGACTTCTTCGTCAGCTTCTGCCCCACCTTCCTTCGCAGAGTCCTCCTCTCAACTGTGATGCATGTCAGCTTGGCATACATCACCGCTCCTCCTTCCCACCGAAGCAAGGTCGTGGATCTTCCCGACCGTTTGATCTAGTTCACTCTGATATCTGTGGTCCCGCTCCTATCCTCAACAAAGGTCGGGGTAGTTCATATTCTGTAACTTTTATTGACTATTTCTACAGATTTATGTGGGTGTATCTCTTAAAAGATCGCTCTGAATTTTTCAATGTATGAACATCTTTTTATTTTATGATTAAGAATCAATTTGATGTCTCTGTTAAAATCTTCTGCTCTGATAATGCAAAGAAATATCTTAACCATGATTTTTCTTCTTTCTGTATGCAACATGGTATTGTTCATCAAATTAGCTGTGTTTATACCTCAATATAGAATGACGTGGCAGAACACAAAAGCCGTCACCTCCTCGACGTCACACGTACTCTACTTACACAAATGCAAGTTCCTCGCTCCTATTGGGTCTATGCTGTTCTTATCTCATATTATCTCATCAATCGCATTCCCTCCACTGTTCTCTATGACAAAACCCAATTCTCCATTCATATCTGGGAAAGGATCTGTTTCCTCTCCCTCTGCGTGTCTTTGGGTGCATATCATTTGTGCACTCTCCCTCAACCGCCCGTGAAAAACTCTCACCACGGACAACCAAATGTGTCTTTTTGGGGTACTCTACAACTAAAAAAGGTTATTGTGGTTTTGTCCTGATTGCTCACAAGCAGTTCATCTCTACGGACGTAACCTTTTCTGAAAATGCATCCTACTTCTCTCACGACTCCTCTTCTCTTACTGATGTTGTTTATTCTCATACCATCCCCTCTGTCCCATCTACACCTACAGAGATTTCTCCACCTCCTCCGTCTCCACCATCTCATCCACTGTGTACACCTACCGAGATATATCCCTCATATCCGCACCCGTCTCTCTCTACTCCTGGTCAAGCTCTCTCTGCCACGGATGCCCCGGAAACTGAGGAACACGCTGACCTGGATCTTCCCATTGCTCTTCGCAAAGGGGTGCGAACCTGTACCCAGTACTCGCTAGCTGCTATTATTTCCTATGCTCGGCTTTTACTCCTTCTTACGGGACTTTTGCATTGGCGATCTCTGCCACTGCAACTCCACGCACCTACCAGGAAGCCCTTGCTATTCCGTATTGGAATGCGACCATGGATGATGAAATTTCCACCCTCATTGAGCGGGGTACATGGACCCTCATTCCTCCACCATTGGGCATCGATCTTGATGGCTGTCGGTGGGCTTTGCTGTGAAGTTTTGTCCAGACAGTAGTGTGGATCGTTACAAGGCGCGCCTTATCGCTAAAGGCTTCACTCAAACATATGGTATTGATTATTTTGACACCTTCTCTCTCGTCGATCATCTCAGCACTATTCGGGTTCTCCTCTCGGTGGCTGTCAATAGGGATTGGCCAATTTCCCAATTGGGTGTCAAAAATGCCTTTCTCTACGGTGATCTTTAGGAAGATATATATATGGACCAACCTCCTGGGAATGTTGCTCATGGGGAGACTCGGGTATTCGGGCTGAAGAAGGCCATCTTTGGCCTAATGTAGAGCCCTAGGGCTTGGTTTGACAAGTTTATTAGAATTGTGGCGGCCGTGGGTTTTTCTAGTAGTTCGGCCGATCACTCATTGATCGTTCGCAAAACCTCCCTGGGTCTGGTGGTTATTGCCATATACATTGATGATTTTCTTGTCACTGGAGATAACCAAGCTTGGATAGCCTTGATGAAGAAACATCTCCGTCAACACCCTGTCACGATTGTACAACCCCGTGTCCGGCGAGGAAGGTCGCCAGGAACCAGACAGATCGGGCTGAAGATAGTGGGCGAGCTCGGCAGTAGAGAAGCCGAGTCCGAGCTAGACATTCGTCGACCGGAGAACGACATTCGTCGATCGGAGGTCGTCATTCGTCGACCGGAGATCGGCATCCGTCGAACGAAGATCAGCATTCATCGACCCCGAGCTCGGCATTCGCCGAGCTAGTCCCAGAATCATCAAGCTTAGGACAACTGATGGCGACCAATGGATGGGCAAGCTCACCGTCCCAGCTCGCGCCATCGCAACGGAGCTCGGCAACAGCAGAGAGCAGGACCTGCCAAGGTGATGAAGCTCCCCAGCTCGCCTGGATGTGTGAGGTACTTTTTACTGTTTTGCCCCGCTGGTCTGACTATAGCCCTTCAAACCAGCGGAGTTTGGCTGTTGGCAGACCCAGCCAAGGGTTTTTTGGTAACTTCAGGTCAGTTCATTTGGTTATTGGCAGTTCAGATTCCAAAAACTATAAATAGGACCCAAGGGTTACCTCAGAAGGCATGCTTCATGTGCTCTCCTGCTCCAGTTTTCAAGTACTTTTTGAGGGTACCTTAGCTCGGCCTTTGGCTAAGGAGGGGAAGCACAATCAGATCTTCCGGGTGTGTGGTGGGTCCTCCCCGCCGAGCCCTTGGGTCGGTCTTTCCTTATTTTCTTTGTTGTTTTGCTTGCAGGAGTGAAGTAGGCGAGAGACCACCCCTTCCCCAAGGGTGAACTCCACAGGAACTTTCAGTTTCAACATTTTGGTGCGGTGAGCGTGCAGCGTGGCCAGTGCAGAAAAGCTTCAGCGAGATCGATGACGGGAGGACAGGGAACTGACAGGCCCCCCCCCCCCCCCCCCCCCCGCCTCTCGCCACGGTGGGGATGTTCGAGGATTTCAGGAATGAGGTGTTGAACCTCGTCAAGTCTGCACTCGGCACGCGGGCCGAGTGCTCGACTCAAGCAGTCCAGATCACGGCCGCCTCCTCTTTGGGCGAGGACACCCCCAGCAAGTGAGCTGGGAAGGAAGTGGCCGAGGAAGGCCGGGGGTGCGAGCACCCCGGGCTCGAGCTGTTCCCCGGCTCGGCAGGTCGAGGCCGGTTCGGCGAGCTAGGCTCGCGAGATTCGCCAGCTCGCCCAGCAGGGGGAGGCAGCCCCTTCAGCGAGTTGGTCTCTTTAGCTCCAATTCCAGATGGGTTCAGGGAATCCGAGATGTCCTACTACACCGGGAAAGGAGACCCGGTCCAGCATGTTCAATGGTTCGAGGATGTAGTCTCCATCCGGCAGATGTCAGACTAGTCCAAGTGTCGATTCTTCGCTATCACCCTCAAGGAGAAGGCAAGGGAGTGGTTCCATCAGCTACCGTCCAGCTCCATCTACTGCTTCGAGGACCTGCGCCGAGGGTTCATGCTGAGGTTCACTACCTCGAAGAGGAGGAAGAAGGAGTCAGAATCCATGTTCCAAATCAAGCAGGGGGTGAACGAGACCCTGGCGAGCTACGTGGATCGGTTCTAGGAGGAGGTTACTCAACTCCAGGAGATGTCGGGCCATAGTATGATGATGGCCTTTACCATGGGCCTGCAGCAGGGGTTCTTCAGGATGGAGCAGAAGAGAGTTCCCCCCTCTCCTACGAGGAGCTGATGGAGAGGGCGGCAAGAGATGTTGACGGGGAGGCGTCAAACCCGGAGTTTGCGCGGAAGCTAGCCAGGTGGGCCACAGAGGAGGAGAAGGAGTCGAGAGGAGGAAGAGGACATGAGTAGAGGAGAGGAGAGCCCCGACATAGGGAGTAAAGGCATTTCCAAGGGCAGCAGCAGCCGAGGTGGGGGCGTCAGGAGCCCGACCGTCGGCTGGGCTGGAGACCTGAGTGGCAATGGTAGGGGCCATAAAGAGGATACCAAGGAATGGATCACTATCAAGGGGGTCAAGATCAATTCCACCCCTGGGCTGGAGGCAGGCCCAGAGGCCCCGACTCCACGATCAAGAAGAGGTTATGGTCATAGCCTTAGGGGATAGGAGGAGAGTAGCAAGGCGGAGGAGGAGAGAAGTTAGGGTGGAGTTGCCCTATTGCGACTTCCATCAGGAGGACGGGCACGCCACGGCCACGTTCTCGGAGTTCCTTGAAATAAGAGGGAATAGGGAGCAGCAGCAGCAGGGGAACCAGGAAGTAAAGATCGAGGAGGTCCTACCTCGGGCAGAGGAGGACCGTTGTGAAGACCGGGTGAATGTTGGTACCCAAGGAGGAATCAGAGTGATCCACGGGGGGGGGGGGGGGGGGGGGGGGAGGCTCCCCACAAGGCGAGCCTCCACACCATGTACCGTCGGAGTGTTGCCTCCACATCCCAGACCCCACCCCAGAAGAAAGGATCACCTTCTCCAGAAGCGACGTGCCAGATCACGAGGATCCATTCTGTGATGCGCTGGTCATCAAGGCAGCCATCGAGAATTTTACCGTTGAAAGAATTAGTACCTAACCACCTAGAGGGTGGGGGTGAATAGGTGTACTTTTTCTTTTTAATTTTAAGGCAGAAATTCTGTACAATTAAACTTGTATTTGCAATATTCTACAACTATTCAGCACAGCTAGCTCAGCAATCATAGAAACAATCAAACACAGTGTGCACACAGATTTTTTTAGTGGTTCCCCAAGGTCTGGGTACATCCACTTTCCCCCTTCGCCTATCTAGTAGTGTACTAGATTCGGCCTAACTTCTGCACTTCACCTCAGATCCTCAGATCTTACAGCTCAGATCCTCAAACAGGTTCGTACAACTCAGAGTGTTTCAACACTCCTACAACTCAGGCAAATAGCCCTACCTCACCGTTCACCAAGGCCTACACTCAGAGAACAAAGTCTCCTACAACTCAGGCACAAAGCCCTAACTCAGTCTTCAACAAGACCTACACTCAGAAATCTAAAACTTCTACACTCAGCCTTTATATAGTCTTCCTCTATGGTAACCGGCAGATCCGGTTTCTAACAAACTTCTGACAGCTTTGATAGTTATAGTTGACCGGTTTGAAATGGCAGCTGTCAAGTCATCCAGTCACTTCTTGAAAATACTGTCTCTGTCTGAAAGTGTCGAGACTGATCTTCATTATGTGTCGACACAAATAGACTAAGTGTCGACACAAGTGAACTAAGTGTCGACACATGCCTTGGTGGTGTCAACACAACTTCTTTTGTTGTTGTAACAGCTTCTCGACACTGCTTCTTCAGAATGTGTCGACACTGATTCTGTGTGTCGACACAAGACTTCTGTTGAATGTGTCGACATTGATTTTGTGTGTCGACACAAATATTTCTTCTTTAACACTTAGTTGAATTCTGCTGTGTGTCGACATATCTCCTTTGTGTCGACACATGCCTTCTTGTGTTGAAACTTGCTGAGTGTCGACACATCTCCTTTGTGTCAACACAAGAACTTCTTTTAGTTTAAATTTGTTGAAGCTTGCTGAGTGTCGACACAACCTCCTAGTGTCGACACATTTGATGTCGACTAAGCTTCTCTGGGTGTCGATACTGCTTCTAAGTGTCGACACAATTTATGTTGACAATTCTTCACAGTGTGTCGACATTGCCTGTATGTGTCGACACTTTTCTTCTGGTGTCGACTCTGCCTTTCCTAGTGTCGACACAATTTACTCCAAGTGTCGACACAGCTTTTCTCCAGTGTCGACACAAGTCTTCATAAGTGTCGAGACTGCTTCTCTAGGTGTCGACACATGGACTTAGAAACTTTTCTGCATTTCCTGCAATCACTTAACCTGCACATATAAACTCAAAACACATCAAATACACCTTGATGCATATCATTGAGTAGGGTGAGGGTTCTTCAAATCTTGAACACATTTTCCAATGTACCCAACAATCTCACCCTATTTGGAGAAGTCATAACTCTTAGTCAATGATATACACCATACATAAAAAATACACAATGTGATGTATAACAGCATTATATGACAGAGTAATTTCTGAAACAAAGCATATAAAATATTTTATCACAAAATGTTAATGCTAACACAATGAGCATTCTTAAAAGATTTGTTTCAACTATCAAAAGTTTCTTTAATCGAAAGTTTACATGGATTTCAACACAAATGATTACAAAGTTGTAAACTTAAGAAAATTCTATTCTATGGCTGCTCTGGCTCCTTGATGACAATGCCCTTGCCTGATTGAATCTTGGCTTAAACTGGAGCATCAATGTCATCAGCAGGCATCTTTCCTTTTAGATCTTTCTTTTTTAGCTCTTCAGCGCTTATCTTTTCTCTTTCAAAATAATGATAAGGCTTAGGGAAATACTTGCTAGGATCCTGTGCATTAGGAGGTAGCTTCCCAAGTTTAGCCTTTCTTCTGTACTGAATTATAGCCTCTTGCCTGGCTTCATGCTTTCTCCACTCTTGTTCATAATACCATTTACCCCTCTCTAGAAAATTGTCCTTTGCAGCTTTCCAAGCAGTCAGTATAATATTTCTAGAAGTTGGGCTCCACTGTTCAAAATCAGGACTTAACTCTGCATGTTCTCTGAATCTCTTCTTAGATAATTGAGCTTCTTGCTCTTTCAAAACTTCCTCAGGCACATGCTTATCTACTTTCTCAGTAATAATATTTTTATTACCCTCAGGAGGGCTGTACATAGATTGTACTTCTTGATGAATCATGTCAAAATCTGCAGGAGGATAGATCACCTGAGCAACTTCAGCTTGTTCTCCTCCAAAATATGCAGGATTCATTCCAGATTCAGCTACATTGTCATCATCATACAGGGGGGATATCCAAGTGTGGCTCTGATGCTATTGGAAATCCATTTAGCATGCTCAGATCCAGATTTGACTAAAATCCTCTCCCCCTTTATGACTTCGCTAGCCACATGATCTCTAAGATCATCCTTTTGGAATCTGATCTGTTCATCTAGAAAATTAACTCCATCATTATAAAAACCCTTTAACTTGAGCAGCAGTCCAGAAATAGTCTTTTGAGACTCTGTAATAGCTTCTTTGACAGCAGTTATGCCTTCCTGGAAGTCCTTATCAAACTTTGCCTTATCAAACTCTGGCTTGACAGTAGACTTATCAGCATACTGGGCTGTTGCAACATCTTTCAATTCAGTAACAATGGCATTATGGGATACAGTTAGATTATCATTCATTCTAATCTGATTTTCATGAACATATCCCTGCTTCACTGTTATATCATAACCTTGTGTCTTTATCTTCTCTTGATGAGTGGCTAGGTAAACCACTGCATTGCCCCCTTTGTGGAAACAGTCAGTCATTTCCTTCTTATTTTGATTCACCTCAAATCTTATAGATTTTATATCTGTAGCCAAGGAGAATTGGAGATCTTTGTGAGTTTCATCTATATGCTACCCTTTGATCATCCAACTTTACTTGCATGGAGAATAACAAAGTACTATAATCAATTGATGGGGCAGGCTGTGGAGTCACAGTTTGCAGTGCTTTCTTGTAGCTCTGGCTTCTTCTTTTGAAGACCATAAGCTTTCTTTTCTTGGCTCTAGCAGCTTCTTCATCCTCAGATGCAGAAGTACTAGCAATGTCAACTCTATCTTTAGGACTAGGATTCAAGTCCTGTGTAGTCTTAAGTAGCTCCCACTGTACCCTTTGCTCCTCATTCTCATTTCTTTCAGTCTCCTTATGAGACTTTACATGCTCCCCCTCAAGATTTACCTTCTCCCCCTCAAAAACTGCTTTCTCTCCCTCAAAATCAGTTTGTAGCAAATCAGGGAATAGCTCTTCTAGGGTATACTCCTGTTGAGAAGGGACTGGAGAGTTTCTTATCTCAGGAGCATTATCAGCAACTGATGTATCTTCCATGACAACATCTTGTGGTTGACTATGTAACTGAGTTTGCAGATCAACATCAATTAAAGTCTCAGTTAATACTTCATCCTCAATGTGGAAAATAGATTGATTAACTTCATGTATTACCTCAAGGATTGTTTGAGTATCCAGTTCACTATCCAAGTGAGTTGACTCTTCCACATGTTGAGGCTCCCCCTGGAGTGGATCCAGGTGGATGAGGCTAGTAGAAGGTTGCTCCCCTGCCTATGTGCTTCTTCATTCCTCACTGGTAACTGTCCAGCATTCCCAGCCTCTTCCTCATCAGAACTAAAAACTACATGCTCCTCTGATCTACTGAAAGGTTCAGGAGCACTTTTGGTTTTCTTCTTCTTCTGTGGAGGTGTTTCCTTCTCTCGAGTAGGCATGCCCTTATTTAACACCCTATCCCACCTTGAGATAATTCTGACATCCATTCTCCTCATGTGATTAATTTTAGAACCAGCAGCTTG
The DNA here is from genome assembly GCA_039583875.1 of Platanthera guangdongensis. Classification (NCBI taxonomy): domain Eukaryota; kingdom Viridiplantae; phylum Streptophyta; class Magnoliopsida; order Asparagales; family Orchidaceae; genus Platanthera; species Platanthera guangdongensis. The sequence continues at coordinate 26,695,893 of CM077159.1, forward strand.
GTTCATGACTTCTAGAATAGTTCCAGCCAAGTACAAACTCATAATCCTACCCAGATTGGGATTCTTCAGACTTTCCTTAATCTTGTCAAACATCACAGCTAACCAATCATTTTTTGCTTAAAGATGATTCTTGTCATTAAGCTGAACATGTGAGCTGATATCCTATTATGCCCACCTGGCTTGCTCAGAATCACTTTTCCTACCACTTCAGACAAGAAATTGCCTTGCATGTTCATGCCTTTCCTGTTAAAAACTGAATCAATCTTCATGGTTGAATCAAATCCACACCATTGCAGTGCCTCCCTTGTCTTAGATGTAGGTACATCTTCCTTTTCTTTAATTCTTGGTAGATGTAGAACTTTTCTTAGACTCTTCTGGGTGAGTTTTACTTTTACTCCATGGAGTATGGATTTAATCTTGAGTCCAGTCTCATCAAGTGTAGCTGCAACAAAGAATTCGAGTACTTCCTTCTTCCAAATCTTGGTTGGCTCAGATACTAGATATTCCAACCCATTCTCAGTAATTAGGGTTACTACCTCCGTAATTTCTTGTTTCGCATCATCAAATGCATTGCGAACTACCTCATATCCCTCATTGACGTTCTCCTCGAGCTTTAGCGCCATTAGGGTTTGGAGAAATCTTGAATTTAGAAGAGAGAGATGCCGACAGAAAGTTTTGCTCTCGAAACTATTGAAAGCGTGTCGACAAACAATGTTGAAGACCTATTTATACCTTCCTAAAAACGAAGGTGAAAAGGCGCGACAACAATACTCTTAATGTGTCGACACCGTTGAAAAGTGTCAACACAGACTACTTAAGTCTCGACAACGGTGTTGACTTATATGTTTCGACACCAATTATGATGTGTCGACACTTATACACCTGCGTTCGACGATTAGTCGATACTTCACTCGACGAAATTAGTGTTAAACCTAAGTGTCGACACCACCCTGTATGTGTCGACACCTACACTGGATGTGTCGACACTAATTCTCTGAAGTGTCGACACAAACTTTCTAGATGTGTCGACACCATTTCTCTGAAATGTCGACACACTTCTATGTCTCGACATAGACAACTCCTTGTGTCGACACCATTTTAGTTAGCCAATTTTTTGAAACTATTCTAAGTTTAACATTCCGAATTCAATTTTAAACTTATTGAATTTGGTTTCTAATGAGTCCACATTTTACACTGATTTTTGGACTCATCCGGGCTCGTTTTATCATCTTAGCACTACACTTGAGATCCTTTATTGCTTATTTGTGCTTATGTACCTATTTCACAATTAAGTGCACTGTAGGCCCGCTTCTGTGTGCTTTCTGTGTTTCTATTTTGTTGTTATTCTTTAGCCCTATCTCGGGGATGTGGTGTGCATGTTCTAGTGGCCTATCTTCCCCTTCTGCGGGTATAGTGGTCGTGTGCGTGCTCCGGAACTGCTCGGGAGACTCCGACGATGCAGGAATACTGCGCACGACCACTGGACTTACTGCGCACGACCACTAGTCGTGTGCCACTGATCGTGCGCATTACACCCCCTTTTTCATAATCCTGTCTCGGTAATCGTACGAGCACTGGCCGTAGTGCGCACGAACACTGGTCGTGCGCCACTGCTCGTGCACATATATGCTGATGCTTCTTGTCCAGGTTGCAGGTTTATTTGGAAAAGCCGCACGATCATCGACCTACAGTGCGCACGACCACTGGTCGTGCGCCACTGATCATGCGCATTGCTTCTGCTGCCTCCGTATTTAAGGCCCTGCTCCGCATTTTAGGTCAACGACTGTCATTTGCTGCGATCGGAGAGTGCGCGGGAATCGCCATTTCACCTCTCCAGCTGCTCCATCACTTCCACCTTCGTCGGGAAGCCATTTCCAACTACTCCGAAGCTTTTCAACTCTCCGGCGATGCCCTCGGCCATTGATGACTTCAACTCCAAGATTTCCTACGGAGTTGGTGAAGTAGATAACCTAGAGAACAGACTTAAAGGCCTTCGAGGTGACAGCTCGTTGTTACCGGAAGCCTCCTTGGACTGAGCCCGGAAGCGGACTGACAACTCGCTACTCCGGCCACGACCCGCGGTGGATCTTCATTCTCTTTTGGTTTACTCCTCTTCCCCTTCCTCTGTGTTATGAATGTTTTGAGCAGTGTAATGAACACTTCCATCCCTAAACATCAAGTTTATTTTATACTTACTGGAATGTTAGTATCTTCTTATGCTTATGAGTTATGTATGTGAATGCGCCTCGGTCACCCCACATCCACTTCATTCCCGTGTCTTGTCCGATTGCAATCCACACAAGAACACTGCAATCCATTCCCTTCCACTCGCCCAACTGAAGCTCGGCATCGCGGCCGACAAACCCACTTCACCTTGCGAAGCGGTGCCTTCGACCCGCATAGCTTTTACTAGTTCAGTAGATCAAACATCCACAATCTCCCTAGTCCGCTATTTCCTTTTTGTTCTATTTTTAACTCTCATAACGATACTTTTGCCGTTGTACGCTAATTGCATTCCTTAAGAGACTGACACTCGGGGATTTAATCCCAAAACTTTATTACTTGTGCGACCGGTGCACTTGCCGAATTACACGCATCAAGTTTTTGGCTCCGTTACCGGGGACTTGCAATTGTAGAGCGACTCCAGATGACTGAGAATTTCGTTATACGAGTTGTTTTGTTGTTTTTGATTCCTTTTCTCTTGTGTTGTTATTCCGTCAGATGGAATTGTTAGTTTTATTCGCAGAATCTATGCCAAGTAGTTGTATCCCTGATATTTGAAATCGCTGCAATGTGGGCCAATTTCAATATCAAATGCCGTCATTGTGGAGACATCTCTCATGCTAGTGACAGATGCCCTCAGAAGTATAGTAGCCAGGAAATTCATGAATCTACATATCGTCGACATAAGCCGGTTAGCTACCGATCTGCGGAGCCATTGCCGCACTACTTTTATTCAGCTTCAGCACCAGTTGTACCGCCAAAGACGGCTAAGCAGTGCCTTTTTTGTCGAAGCTGGGATCATGCATTGAAGGATTGCGCCGCGTACCTAGCTGAGCTAGCGGTGGATGATGAGCCGGATTTTCGAATTGTCTCCACTTCAACCTGGGGCAGCATCCCTTCTGTATCGGGGTATGTACCATTGTCATCTCTATGTTATGGAGAAGACATCCTAGGTATGTGCACCGATACATGTGCTTATCCCCATTCCGACACTGCTATTTATACTCCTGAAGTGCATACTTCACCTAGCATAGAATCTTTTAGTTGTGAAGAGCCAGCGCTCAATGTCCTACCGAGCTTCGTGCCTTCACCTTCTTCTTTACATAGCATTCTTTCTTCTTCTGACATTGTTGTTGAGATTGAATCACAGGTGGAAATTAGCATTTCCCGCGTTTTGTTAGATCCAGTTGAGGAGGATGACTCCGTGGCAGAGGTTGCAACATCCATCCCATGTGAGGATGCCCGAGGCATGGACGAGGCAGATGCAGCTTCAGAACATTCCTGCACCAGCCTAGACAGTTGTATGGAAGCACCCACAATTCCGCCGACGGGGGATGACTCCGGGATCATCCGCAAGATCGAGGTCTGTTTATATTATTCTTCTAGTTTATTTCTTGACCCTGCTCTCGTGTCTACTTCCATGTAGGACCACATTGTGGAATTGGTCCAATCAGTGCAAGTGAAAGATATGGTACCTAAACACCTAGAGGGGGGGGGTAAATAGGTGACCTAATCCTTTTTCTAACTTTGTTGGCAGTCAAACAGTTATATCACAGATTTCTAACAAGTCAATTTCAGCAATCAACAATAATCAAACAAACACAGATCATCCACAGCACAAACACAGCACAGCACACAGTGATTTATAGTGGTTCCCCAAGATCTGGGTACATCCACTTTCCCCCTTCGCCTATCTAGCAGTGTACTAGATTAAGCCAAACTTCTCCACTGTCTCAGAACCCAAATTGGTTCTTACCTCAGGCCCAAAGCCTTACACTCAGCTTTATCCCAAAGCCTACACTCAGCCAATCAAGGCCTACACTCAGCCAACCAAGGCCTACACTCAGAGATCTATATCTCCTACACTCAGGCTAACAAGCCCTACCCTCAGCCTTTATAAATATAGGCTTACAATCACTCAGATCCAATGGATCCTACAAGTTAAAATAGTATTACAACAAATAACTCAACAACTCAGAAAATAAGAGAGGAGTTGAGAGTTTCTTGCTGAGTTCTTGGAAGAACTCAGATAGATCCAAACTGACTTAGCTTCCTTCAAAGCTTCTTGAGTAGAACTGAATAAGTCTGAATCCTCTGTAGTTGTTCCTTGACCTCTGCTTCTTAAGATCCAGATGCTTCTGAATTCTTCTTCTCAGCCTAGTTCCAAAGACTGAATTCTTGATTGGAGCTCTCTCTCTCCAACTTCTTAGATCTGCCGTTGGACAGCAAGATCTTCTTGATTTGTATCACTTGGATAACTTGATCAGCAACCACTTGAACAAATCTCTTAGATTAATCTGAACTCAATCAGAACTTAATCTTCTTATGTTAACTCTTAACAATATTAACAACCTTGGTTTCTGTAAACAGTCTGTGCCTATTTATAGGCCTTCTTCATGGTAACCGGCTGGTCCGGTTCATAACTGACTTCTGACATCTCTGACAAGTACTGTAGACCGGCTGAAACGGCAGCTGTCACGTCATCCAGTCAATTCTTGAAATTCTCTAACTGTCAGATAGTGTCGAGACTTTCTGTTCTTAAGTGTCGACACTTATAGTCCAAGTGTCGACACATGTTGTGTAAGTGTCGACACAAGTCTACAAGATGTCGACACATTTCCTTGTATGTCTCGACACAGATTCTTCTGCATGTGTCGACACTGAAATTGAGTGTCGACACAAGTACTTGATCTTCTATCTTCAACTGTATTCTTCTAAGTGTCGACACATCTCCTTTGTGTCGACACAACTTCTTGTGTTGAATCTGTCAAGTGTCGACACTGCTTCTTGGTGTCGACACATAGTCTTTTATGTTGATTCTTGCTGAGTGTCGACACAGCTCCTTGTGTCGACACATCTTCTTGTGTTGAGACTTCAGCTGAGTGTCGACACATTCCTTTAGTGTCGACACTTGTACTTAGAATAATCTACTGTTCTTTCTATTCTTTGCTAAGTGTCGACACAGCTCCTTGTGTCGACACTTTCTTCAAGTGTTGAGTCTTTAGCTGAGTGTCGACACATTGTGCTGGGTGTCGACACTTACTTCAAATGTTGACTCTTTAGCTAAGTGTCGACACATTGTGCTGGGTGTCGACACTTACTTCAAGTTTTGATTCTTCTGGTAGTGTGTCGACACTTGTGTTGAGTGTCGACACATTCTTCAAATGCTGACTCTTCTGCATAGTGTCGACACATTGTGTTGAGTGTCGACACTTGTACTTAGACTTTGTAGACTTTTGCTGAGTGTCGACACAGCTCCTTGTGTCGACACTTTCTGGTGTAGACACAGCTTCACTGGGTGTCGACACAGCTCCTTGTATCGACACTTTTTATCTGCACTTTTCTTTACTGAGTGTCGACACAGTTCCAAGTGTCGACACTTTCTGAATGGTGTCGACTCTGCTTCCCAGGTGTCGACACAATGACTCCAAGTGTCGACACTGCTTGTCTGGGTGTCGACACAAGCTTTCTCAAGTGTCTACACTTTCCCTCTGGGTGTCGACACATGTACTTAGAAAGTTTTAGCTTTAGTCCAGTGAATACCTAACCTGCACAAGTATCTCAAACATACATCAAAAACATTATGATGTATATTATTGAGTTGGGTGAGGCTTCTTCAAATCAGGTACATTTGACCAATGTACCCAACAATCTCCCCCTATTTGGAGAAGTCATAACCCTTAGTCAATGATATACACCATTCATAATTTAAAAATTACAAAATGATATAAAGCAGATTATAATCAGCAGGGTTAACATGAATATGTAAAACTTCACACATATACACATTTGCAGAACAAATAAGAAACAGACACATTTCAGAACAATCATACTATATTTATCATATATTGTTCCAATATTGTTCCTTATACATTTTCAATGGTGTACAACAATGTTTTTCACTTAAAAGATTACAATAAGCAACAAGTTTAATTCCTAATCTATTTCTGATCAGGTTCTTTAATAACAATTCCTTTGCCATATTTGACTTTAGCCTTGACAGCAGCAGCAGTAGGCTCAGCATCAGCAGGCTTCTTGCCTTTTGAGTCCTTCTTCTTTTGTTCTTCAGCCTTGATTTTCTGCCTCTCAAAATAATGATAGGGCTTAGGAAAGTACTTGCTAGGCTCCACTGCAGTAGGAGGTAGCTTTCCTAACTTAGCCTTTCTTTTGTACTGGACAATGGCTTCCTGCCTGATCTCATGCTTCCTCCATTCTGCTTCTGAGAACCACTTGTTCCTGTCATTCATGTTGTCTTTGGCAGCTTTCCAGGCAGTTAGAATTATATTCCTAGAGGTAGGGCTCCATTGTTCAAAATCTGGCTTTAGTTCAGCTTGTTCCCTAAACCTCTTCTTTGACAACCTTGCCTCTTCTTCTTTGTCCAAAGCCTCTTGCATAGCTGCAGTAATAGGTTGAACAACCTTTTCCAGAATAACATTAGACTTGCCCTCAGTTGGGCTGTACATTGTCTGCACTTCTGCATGAATCATTTCAAAATCTGGAGGTGGATAAATGACTTGAGCTACTTCTTGTGGCTCACCTCCAAAATATACAGGGTTCAGTCCAGATTCAGCAACTTCATTGTCATCACAAAGGGGAGGATATCCAAGTGTAGCCCTGATTGAGTTTGATATCCATTTTGTATGCTCAGAACTTGCCTTGACTAACACTCTCTCCCCCTTTATGACTTCTTGAGCAACATGATCTCTTACATCATCCTTCTGGAATCGGATTTGACCATCCAAGTACCTGATTCCATCTTTAAAGTAAGGTCTAAGCTTTGTAAGTTGTTCAGAGATTGCTTTCTGGGAATCTTGTATAGCAGTTTTGACAGCAGTAATCTCAGCTTGAAAGATTTTATCAAAATCAGCCTTTGCAGCATCAGCAGATGTAGATGGTTCAGCAGACTTATTCTTTAATTCAGTGACTATAGCATTGTGGGAGGCAGTCAAATTATCATTCATTCTTAACTGATTCTCCAGCACATATCCTTGTTTTAATGCTATATCATCTACCTGAGTCTTGATCTTCTCCTGGTGAGTAGCCAAATAGACTACTGCATTCCCACCCTTGTGGAAGCAGTCAGTCATTTCTTTCTTGTTGAGATTCATCTCAAACCTTATAGATTTTATATCTTGAGCAAGATCAAACTGTAATGATCTGTGCCCTGCATCAATATAAGCCTCTATGGCTTTCCTTTGTTCATCCATTTTGATCTGTAGTACAATCAGTAAAGCACTATAGTCAGCAGTTGGAGCTTGCTGAACTATAGGCTGTGGGGCAATGGATTGTAGGGCTTTCTTGTAGCTCTGACTTCTTCTCTTGAATACAAAGAGTTTCTTCTTTTTAGCCCTAGCACTCTCCTCATCTTCAGAGGCAGAGGTGCTTGCAATATCAACTCTATTCTTAGGACTCTCTGGTTTTTCAGTTTGCACATCAAGTGCTTTCTCAGTTTCCAGCCTAATAGGCTCTTCTAGAATTTCCATGTGCTCCCCCTCAGCAGCAGCAGTCTTATCTTCAGCAGCAGTAACCTTGTCCATATCAAAGTCCTCTTGATCTAGATTTAAGAATAAATCCTCCATTGTATATTCAGGTTGAGATGGAGCTGGAGAAGTTCTTGGTTCTTCAATTACTTGATCAGGAACTACTTCCAGTACAGCAGATGTGTCTTGGATAACAACATCTGGTTCTTGAATGTGTTGCTGAGTTTGCTGATATACATCAGACAAATCAGAATCTACTATAGAAAATTTCAATGTATTTAGATCAATGAGTACCTCTTGGATGATGGTAGTGGCTTGCTCACTGTCCAGAGTAGATGGTTCTTCTACTACTGGAAGCTCCCCCTGGCTGTGATCCCTATGGATGGGGCTAGCATGAGGCAGCTCCCCCTGGATCTCAGCAGTCTCTTGAGGAGCAGGAGACTTGACTACTGTCTCTTCCTCCTAATCATCAGGTGTGAACACCACCTGTTCTTCACTCTCAGAACTGCTTGAGGACTCTTGTGCCACTTGCACAGTCTTTCTCTTCTTCTTAGGAGGAATTTCTTTTGCAGATACTGGCTTTTCTGGGGTTGCCACTTCCTTGGACAACACTCTTTCCCACCTTGAAAAGATCCTCATATCCATCTTTCTCATGTGGTTGATTTTGCTACCTGTAGCAGTGCTCATTACCTCTGGTATTGTACCAGCCAGGTAGAGACTAAGTATTCTGCCCAGATTGGGCTTCTTCAGACTTTCCTTTATCTTCTCATAGATAACCATTGACCAATCTGTTTTTAGGTTGAAGATAATTCTGGTCATGACATTGAACATGGAGGCTGACACCCTGTCATGCCCTCCAGTTTTACTGAGAATGACCTTTCCCACAATTTCAGACAGAAATTTTCCTTGATTGTTCATGCCTTTTCTGTTAAAGACAGAACCTATCTTCATCTTAGAATCAAGACCACACCAGACCAAAGCTTCCCTGGTCTTGGAGGTAGAAACTTCTTCTTCTTCTTGAGTCTTAGGTAGCTGAAGTACCTTTCTCAGACTTTTGGGTGATACCTTGACCTTGGTTCCATGCACTCTGGATTTGATTCTGTATCCAGAGTCATCCACAGTTGCTCCAGTAAGGAATTCAAGCATTTCCTTCTTACATATCTTGGTTGGTTCTGAAACCAAGTATTCTTGTCCTGAATCGCTGTCTAGGGTAACCACTGACTTGATATCTTGACCGCCATCGTCGAATGTGCCACGCACAAGTTCGTAGCCTTCGTTGACGTTTTCCTCGAGCTTGGGAGCCATTAGGGTTTGGAGAATTAGGCTTGAGAAAAGAGAAATGTCGACACAAGAGTTTTGGTCTCGAAACTTTGAAAGCGTGTCGACAATCAAAGACAGAACCCTATTTATACCTTTCTGATTTTTGAAGATGAACAGGCGGGACAGCTAGCTAAACATGTGTCGACACTGGCAATAAGTGTCGACACTGACTTATAATGTCTCGACACATATGTGTCGACACAAGTGTCAGTCAACAGATAATATGTGTCGACACATGTTTATGTGTCGACACCACTCTACTCGACTAATCATCGAGACTTTACTTTAGAAAATTCTGAGTAAAACTTAAGTGTCGACACCACATTGGATGTGTCGACACCTACTCGACATGTGTCGACACTAACATTCTGAAGTGTCGACACCAATCATCCTAGATGTGTCGACACCTTTTTCCTGAAGTGTCGACACTTTTATTCTGTGTCGACATAGACTTGTCTATGTGTCGACACCTTTTGACTTAGCCAATTTTCTATTCTGTAAACTTAGTCTAAGTTTATCATTTCTAGTTCAATTTTGAATCTATTGAACTTAGCTTCTTCTAGGGGCTTAGTGAACATGTCAGCTATCTGATTATCAGTTTTAACATATTCAAGTGCAATATCATTTCTTTCTACATGTTCTCTAAGAAAGTGATACTTAATCTCAATATGTTTTGTTCTACTATGAGATACAGGGTTGTTAGCTATTGAAATAGCACTTGTAGAATCACAGAAGAGTGGAGTTCTACTTACCTGAAATCCATAGTCCACTAGCTGATGTTGAATCCATAGAAGTTGAGCACAGCAACTTCCTGCAGCTACATATTCTGACTCAGCTGTGGAGATAGCCACACTAGTCTGCTTTTTGCTGCTCCATGAAATTATTCTTCCACCTAGGAATTGACAGGTTCCAGTTGTGCTCTTTTTATCCTCTTTGCATCCTGCAAAGTCTGCATCTGTATAACCTGTTAGATCAAAATCTCCATTCCTAGGATACCAGAGGCCTAGATAGGGAGTGCCCTTTAGATATCTCAATATTCTTTTGACTGCAGTCAAGTGAGACTCTTTAGGGCAGGCTTGATACCTTGCACAAACACATGTAGCATACATGATGTCTGGTCTACTAGCAGTCAAGTATAGTAGGGAGCCAACTATCCCTCTATACAAGGTTTCATCTACAGGTTTCCCTGCATCATCCTTGCTAAGAGACATACTTGACCCCATAGGAGTCTTCATGGTGCTGGATGAATCCATACCATATTTCCTTATGAGTTCTAGGGTGAACTTGGACTGACATATGGATAAGCCACTTTCAGTCTGTTTAACTTGGAGACCCAAGAAAAACTTTAGCTCTCCCATACTACTCATCTCAAATTGACTTTGCATAAGCTTTGCAAACTTTTTGCAAAGGCTACTTTCAGTAGACCCAAATATAATGTCATCTACATATATTTGGACAAGTATGACTTTGCCTCTAGATTCCCTAAGGAATAGAGTCTTATCTATTTTCCCCCTTGTGAACTTGTTCTCAATGAGGAAACTAGATAGGGTTTCATACCAAGCTCTAGGAGCTTGTTTTAACCCATACAATGCTTTCCTAAGTCTATAGACATAATGAGGTAAAGTTGGATCAACAAAACCTGATGGCTGCTCCACATAGACTTCTTCTTTCAAATTACCATTTAGGAATGTTGACTTGACATCCATCTGGTAAACCTTGAATCCTTGATAGGTTGCATAGGCCAAGAACATCCTTATGGCCTCCAGTCTGGCTACTAGGGCAAAGGTTTGATCAAAATCAATACCTTCTTCTTGCCTATATCCTTTTGCAACCAGTCTTGCTTTATTCTTAATGATGACCCCTTGTTCATCTAACTTATTTCTGTAGATCCACTTAGTTCCTATAACATTGTGGTCTTTAGGTTTAGGAACCAGTTCCCAAACCTTGCACCTTTTGAACTGATTAAGCTCTTCTTGCATAGCTTCAGTCCATTGTGGATCTTGTATAGCTTCTTCAAATTTCTTAGGTTCTATTTGAGACAGAAAACTAGAATATACTGCAGCATTCTGATTTCTGCTCCTTGTCTGAACTCCTTATCTTGGATCTCCAATAATCAGCTCTACTGGATGATCTCTAAGATGCCTGTGGGCTGGAGGCATCCTAGCTTCAGGTTGAACCTCTTCAGCATCTGCATCATGCTGTACTTCTTGTATTTCTTCAGCTATTGGCACATGTAGTTCTCCCCCTGGACAACTGCTATTGCCTTCTACTTGCTGTCTTGCAGCAGGCATCTCTTCTATAGTAAGCTTGTCCAATTTCTTTGTCAAACCTGTGGGGCTGCATACATTGCTAGACAACTCATTGTTAATAAGTTTTGTCTCATCAAAAACTACATGCACTGATTCCTCAACAACTTGTGTAGTCAAGTTGTATACTCTATAAGCCTTACTATTATTGCTGTACCCAACAAAAATTCCCTCTTGAGACTTGACAGCAAACTTAGTTATGTAAGACTTCCCATTGTTAAGTATGAAGCATTTGCAACCAAAGATCCTGAAATAGGATAGATTTGGTTTCCTGCCTTTCACAACTTCATAGGGGGTCTTGTTTAGCCTTTTAGTGATGGTAGCCCTATTTATAACATGACATGCAGTGTTAACTGCTTCAGCCCAGAAATACTCAGGCAGTGATGTATCACTAAGTAGGGTTCTACCAGCCTCTATCAAGGTTCTATTCTTCCTCTCAGCAATGTCATTTTGCTGAGGTGTTCTAGGTGAAGAGAATTCTTGAAATATCCCAAAGTCTTCACATAGTTTTGTCATGCTTTCAGATTGAAACTCAGTACCATGGTCACTTCTAATTTTGACCACAGTACTATTTAGTTCATTCTGAATTTGCTTGACAAAGCTGTAGAAGACACTAGGTGTTTCAGATTTCTGCCTTAAGAAGAACACCCAGGAAAACCTTGAGTAGTCATCAACAACTACAAAGGTATAGACCTTCCTACCTAAGCTGTGAACTGGCATTGGACCAAAGAGATCCATATGCAAGAGGTATAAGCACCTCACAGCATCTTTGTTCTCAATGCTTTTAAAGGTGGATTTGGTCTGCTTGCCCTTTTGACAAGCTGAGCAAATGGCATCTTTAACACACTTAACTTGATGACCATTCCTCACTAACTCTTTGCTAAAGAGTTTGCTAATAGTCTTGTAGTTAAGATGAGCTAGCCTCTTGTGCCACTTGACACAATGAGAGACTGTCTCATCAGCTACAAGACAAACAGGAGAACCATTGTTCTCAATCATAATGTCTAGATAGTAGACATTCCTCTTTCTATATCCTGTCAAAATGATCTCTTGATCACTTGACCTCTTGATATGACAACCATTTTTAACAAATGAGATGTCATACCCTACATCACTTAACTGACTTATACTTATAAGGTTGTGTTTCAACCCTTTAACATAAGCCACTTGAGTAATGGTAACAAGGTTTGAAGAAATGTTACCAAACCCTTTGATGATTCCTTTTTTCAGAACCACCAAAGGTCACTTTAGGACCATTTTTGATTGGAATATAGTCCTTCAGTAGTCCCCTTGTTCCAGTCATATGTCTGGAACATCCACTATCCAAGTACCATGTTGGGGTATGGCCACTTGGATTCACCTGCAAAACAAATTAATGAACCTTAGAACCCAAAGTAAACTTGGGTCCTTGGTGATTGTTAGTTTGCAACATGACACAGCTACCTACTGGCTTTCCACCAGGTAACTTGCTACTCAACTTGGCACTGGCATTGTGCCAACAATTCAAGGCAAAGTGGCCAACCTTGCCACAACACCAACATTCAAACTTATTGTACCTTTGCTTAGGTACAGACTTTGTTGTCTTAACTGCAGCTGACTTATTTAATGTTAGGGCCTTGCCCTTGGGCTTGGACTGATCCTGAACAGTCCTGGCAGGTTTAACAAAACCCAGTCCAGCCTTACCTTTGTGATGAGTAAAATCATCAATCAAAGGTAGAACTGATTTAAGCTTTGAAAACTTTGCAACCAGTTCTCTCTCTTTCTGAAGATTTGTCTCCAGTTTCTTAATTTGATCATTCTTAAATGTGATAGTACCCATCTGAATCACTGTAATGTGTTTCAGCCTAACTACCTCATTCAGTTTTTGATCAAATTGCTTCTCAAATTCTGTTGCAGCAGCCTTGAGATCAGCAATCTCCTTTGCCTGACTTTTGGCAAGGGACTTGCTTTTCTTATAAGCCTGTAACAGCACATTATATTCATCTATGAGCGGATGAATATCATCCTCAGACTCAGAACCACTTCCATCATTTGATGAAGATGATTCTGATTCTGAACTAGAACAAGAAACTGAACTTAGAGTTGGACTTTGTACCTGACTAGGTCCTAACTGCTCCAGGATTTTGGTACTCTCAGTCAATGCCATCAGTCCTTGGCACTGGCAGTCTTCTTGTTCATAAATTGACTCCAAGATCTGCATAAATTCTTCTTCTTCTTCTTCAGCAAATAGCCCTATGTAGGCTTCAGCATCAGTATCAGTGTCTGAAGAAGAAATATCTGAAAGAGTCTTCTCATTCTTGGCAACAAAAGACTTCTCTTTCTTCCTTTTGAGGTGAGTCTTTTTCCTGTCACTGGATTCTTTTCTTTTCTCAGGACAATCAGCAATGACATGACCCTGTCTATTGCAGCAGTAGCACACAATCTTTGATCCAGTTGCCTTGCTTGTCTTTGTCTTTTTCATGTCCTTCTTTGAAGGCTTTTTCTCCTGATTCAAGACTTCTTTTCCCTTGTAAGTAGATGGTCTGGACCTCCACTGTTTCTTCTTCAGGAATTTCTGAAAGTGTCTAGTGAAGGCAGCAAAGTCTTCATCACTTTCACTGCTTGTAGACTTTGTACTGACAAACTCTTCTGACTCAGATTCAACTACCTCTGGAGGTGGAGTTGATGACTTAGTCCTGCATTTTCTCGGAACTTCTGTCTTGAAAGCAACAGTCCTTTCCTTGTGCTCAGTCCTAGTAGATTTCTCCTCCTCTTTCCTCACTGTCAGCTGCATCTCATATGACAATAACTTGCCAAACAGTGTAGGAGGAGGAATTTCTCCCAACTTTGTCATTTCTCTTATGACACAGATCTTGGTGTCCCAATATTTGGTTAGGGACCTCAGGAATTTGTCATTTAGTTCATAGTTAGTGAACTCTCTTCCATAAGACATCAGTTCATTAACTATTCTGTAAAATTTCTTATAGCACTCAGTGATGCTATCTCCCTTTCCTTGCCTAAAGCTCTCATACTCTTGATTAAGCAAGGACTTCCTATCTTGTCTAACTTCTTCAGAACCATCCATATAGACAATGAGAGTATCCCACATTTCTTTTGCTGTCTTACAGTGAATTAAGTTCTGAAAAGTGGCATCATCAATGACACTCACTATTATGTTTTGTGCCCTCTTGTCCATGGTTGCTAGGACAATCTCATCCTTAGTCATCTCAGAGAAATCCTTTGGAGTTCTCTGATTTGCATCGAGAAATGAAATCTTCATGGGCACATAAGGCCCTTCCTTAACTGTGATGTAGATTCTTGGGTCTGAGGCCTCCATAAATAGCCTTACCCTTTCTTTCCAGATCCCAAAAATTTCCTTTCTGCAAATAGGTAATTTCATGGAACCCAATTCTTTATGATTTTCAAAAGAACCCATGGTTCTTGATTTTCTTGAAGCTGTTTTCTGACTTAGACTGTTTCTGCCAAACATGATCTCCTTAAACTGTTAGTCCTTGTTTTGAGGAACCTGGCTCTGATACCACTTGAAAGATATGGTACCTAAACACCTAGAGGGGGGGTGAATAGGTGACCTAATCCTTTTTCTAACTTTGTTGGCAGTCAAACAGTTATATCACAGATTTCTAACAAGTCAATTTCAGCAATCAACAATAATCAAACAAACACAGATCATCCACAGCACAAACACAGCACAGCACACAGTGATTTATAGTGGTTCCCCAAGATCTGGGTACATCCACTTTCCCCCTTCGCCTATCTAGCAGTGTACTAGATTCAGCCAAACTTCTCCACTGTCTCAGAACCCAAATTGGTTCTTACCTAAGGCCCAAAGCCTTACACTCAGCTTTATCCCAAAGCCTACACTCAGCCAATCAAGGCCTACACTCAGCCAACCAAGGCCTACACTCAGAGATCTATATCTCCTACACTCAGGCTAACAAGCCCTACCCTCAGCCTTTATAAATATAGGCTTACAATCACTCAGATCCAATGGATCCTACAAGTTAAAATAGTATTACAACAAATAACTCAACAACTCAGAAAATAAGAGAGGAGTTGAGAGTTTCTTGCTGAGTTCTTGGAAGAACTCAGATAGATCCAAACTGACTTAGCTTCCTTCAAAGCTTCTTGAGTAGAACTGAATAAGTCTGAATCCTCTGCAGTTGTTCCTTGACCTCTGCTTCTTAAGATCCAGATGCTTCTGAATTCTTCTTCTCAGCCTAGTTCCAAAGACTGAATTCTTGATTGGAGCTCTCTCTCTCCAACTTCTTAGATCTGCCGTTGGACAGCAAGATCTTCTTGATTTGTATCACTTGGATAACTTGATCAGCAACCACTTGAACAAATCTCTTAGATTAATCTGAACTCAATCAGAACTTAATCTTCTTATGTTAACTCTTAACAATATTAACAACCTTGGTTTCTGTAAACAGTCTGTGCCTATTTATAGGCCTTCTTCATGGTAAACGGCTGGTCCGGTTCATAACTGACTTCTGACATCTCTGACAAGTGCTGTAGACCGGCTGAAACGGCAGCTGTCACGTCATCCAGTCAATTCTTGAAATTCTCTAACTGTCAGATAGTGTCGAGACTTTCTGTTCTTAAGTGTCGACACTTATAGTCCAAGTGTCGACACATGTTGTGTAAGTGTCGACACAAGTCTACAAGATGTCGACACATTTCCTTGTATGTCTCGACACAGATTCTTCTGCATGTGTCGACACTGAAATTGAGTGTCGACACAAGTACTTGATCTTCTATCTTCAACTGTATTCTTCTAAGTGTCGACACATCTCCTTTGTGTCGACACAACTTCTTGTGTTGAATCTGTCAAGTGTCGACACTGCTTCTTGGTGTCGACACATAGTCTTTTATGTTTATTCTTGCTGAGTGTCGACACAGCTCCTTGTGTCGACACATCTTCTTGTGTTGAGACTTCAGCTGAGTGTCGACACATTCCTTTAGTGTCGACACTTGTACTTAGAATAATCTGCTGTTCTTTCTGTTCTTTGCTAAGTGTCGACACAGCTCCTTGTGTCGACACTTTCTTCAAGTGTTGAGTCTTTAGCTGAGTGTCGACACATTGTGCTGGGTGTCGACACTTACTTCAAATGTTGACTCTTTAGCTAAGTGTCGACACATTGTGCTGGGTGTCGACACTTACTTCAAGTGTTGATTCTTCTGGTAGTGTGTCGACACTTGTGCTGAGTGTCGACACATTCTTCAAATGCTGACTCTTCTGCATAGTGTCGACACATTGTGTTGAGTGTCGACACTTGTACTTAGACTCTGTAGACTTTTGCTGAGTGTCGACACAGCTCCTTGTGTCGACACTTTCTGGTGTAGACACAGCTTCACTGGGTGTCGACACAGCTCCTTGTGTCGACACTTTCTGTCTGCACTTTTCTTTACTGAGTGTCGACACAGTTCCAAGTGTCGACACTTTCTGACTGGTGTCGACTCTGCTTCCCAGGTGTCGACACAATGACTCCAAGTGTCGACACTGCTTGTCTGGGTGTCGACACAAGCTTTCTCAAGTGTCGACACTTTCCCTCTGGGTGTCGACACATGGACTTAGAAAGTTTTAGCTTCAGTCCAGTGAATACCTAACCTGCACAAGTATCTCAAACATACATCAAAAACATTATGATGTATATTATTGAGTTGGGTGAGACTTCTTCAAATCAGGTACATTTGACCAATGTATCCAACAGCAAGGGCCTGTAATGCGGCCTAGGACTTATTGTGACCAGATGCATGTGAAGTTGGAGACGATGAGCTTCCCAAGTTACTGTCTGTCCATGCCTGCCACATACGATAGGTATACGTATACATGTATTGGGGCTTATGTTCTATCTCCATTCCAGTACCCGCTTCCGTAGCGCGACAATGAACCTCTGACTCGGCATTTCCAGTTTCATTCGCCCATCAGTTAAGAAATGCTCAGATTTTGAATAAGTCCTGTTGGGAGACAATAAACCCAACAGTTATCTAGGGTAGTGTTTCTTTCGTTAAATTTTTGTTTGTTTTTCATTATTTGGGTGTGGTAGCCCAGCTGTGTGATGAGCTCTCTGTTGCACCACGTGGTCAGCAGTGTGAAATAGACTGACAACTCGGGCGTATGAAAATTTTTACGGCGCACGACCACTGGTCGTGCGCCACTGATCGTGCGCACTGCTTCTGCTGCCTCTGTATTTAAGGCCCTGCTCCGCGTTTTAGGTCAACGACTGTCATTTGCTGCGATCGGAGAGTGCGCGGGAATCGCCATTTCACCTCTCTAGCTGCTCCATCACTTCCACCTTCGTCGGGAAGCCATTTCCAACTAGTCCGTAGCTTTTCAACTCTCCGGCGAAGCCCTCGGCCATTGATGACTTCAACTCCAAGCTTTCCTGCGGAGTTGGTGAAGTAGATAACCTAGAGAATGGACTTAAAGGCCTTTGAGGTGACAGCTCGTTGGTACCGGAAGCCTCCTTGGACTGAGCCCGGAAGCGGACTGACAACTCGCTACTCCGACCACGACCCGCGGTGGATCTTCATTCTCTTTTGATTTACTCCTCTTCCCCTTCCTCTGTGTTATGAATGTTTTGAGCAGTGTAATGAACACTTCCATCCCTGAACATCAAGTTTATTTTATAGTTAATGGAATGTTAGTATCTTCTCATGCTTGTGAGTTCTGTCTGTGAATGCGCCTCACTCACCCCACATCCACTTCATTCTCGTGCCTTGTCCGATTGTAATCCACACAAGAACACTGCAATCCATTAGCTTCCCTTCCACTCGCCCAACTGAAGTTCGGCATCGCGGCCGACAAACCCACTTCACCTTGCGAAGCGGTGCCTTCGACCCGCATAGCTTTTACTAGTTCAGTAGATCAAACGTCCACAATCTCCCTAGTCCGCTATTTCCTTTTTGTTCTATTTATAACTCTCATAACGATATTCTCGGTACTGTTGCCGTTATATGCTAATTGCATTCCTCAAGAGACCGACACTCGTGGATTTATTCCCAAAACTTTATTACTTGTGCGACCGGTGCGCACTACTTATAATCATACGACCACTGGTCGTGCGCATGCCCGGTTTCTTTTTATTTCCAGCTACTGTCCACTGTGCGTGCACCCTAATCTCCCACTTGGTCCGCTGCGCGTGCGTTGTCGGCGCTCATCCTCTTCCGATTCCTCTCCGGTGGTTCGGCTCTCTCTCCTCCGGTAGGATCCCTCAACTTCATATCACTCTTCCTCACTTTGTTGTAATGGAACCTAGACGCCGCCCTATAGTAAAGGCCTATCAACTATCCGGTCGTGCTTCAGCAAGCCCTGCGCAGATTTTGGGAAGAATGGGAACCTTTGCTAAGGTAGAGCATACTCAACGCTATAATTCCTTGAAGGACAAGCCATTCCTCTCTCAGCGGCTTGTTGACTGGAATGAGCTGCGTTCCATTGGGGATGACGGTGCATTAGCAGAGGTCGTGCTCATTCTATACTCTTTTGATTTTTGGAGCAAGTTATTCGAGTGCGACGAGCTTGGCTTCCGGGAATTGACATTGGAATTCCTTTCCACATTCACTTGGGAGACAACGGCGGACAACCACTATCTCCCCACTTGTTCCTTTCAGATGATGGGAAATGTCTTCACTGTAACACTGCCCGAGCATGCCATTCATGTTGGCGTCTATTCCGAGGCAGAGGCATCCCAGATTAATTTCCGCGCATTGTGCATTGATTTTCCAGAGGGTGTGACTCCGCGGTCCGCTTGGCATTCTCTGACCAGAGGGCACGAGGAGTACGTAGCCCGCCGTGCCAAGTCAACAAAGATTGTCTCCCCCGCTCTCAGGTTTATGCAGCATTTGCTTAGTCATTGACTCACCGCTAGGGCCCTGAGCAAGAATGTGGTGGGGTGGCAGGATTTGATCTCCTTATTTAGCATGCAGCAGTACCCCCTCCATTTGGGGTATATACTGGCCTATTTCTTCCACCACGAGGCCACTTATGGTCTCGCGGGTGCGATCGGGGGTGCTTACTACATTACCCGCATTGCCAAAAGTTTGGGAGTTTGGAGCCAGCTACCTCCGATGGTGCAGGTCACTGCCCCATTCATGATCTCCAGGGCCAACCCGGTGAGTTGCCATTTGCTACGTGTGGTAGGGAGAAAAGGTGGCCGACAGTTTATTGTCTGCATGCCTGGTGATGCGCCTACGGGTAGAGATGAAGGGGAAGATGAAGGAGAGCCGGGTGAATCTTCCGCTATGGGTAGGCGGAGTGCAGGAGTGCCACCGCAGCAGAGTCAACAACAACTGAGACCCCCCATAAAGCATGAGGGG
This sequence comes from Platanthera guangdongensis, assembly GCA_039583875.1. Lineage (NCBI taxonomy): Eukaryota > Viridiplantae > Streptophyta > Magnoliopsida > Asparagales > Orchidaceae > Platanthera > Platanthera guangdongensis. The sequence goes on from CM077159.1 coordinate 26,715,538, forward strand.
CAATCTAGCCGCCAGTTCAGCTAAGCTCAAGAGAGGGGAGTCTCGTATTTGTCTGAGCGCCTTGCTGATCTGGAAGCTTCCCAGTTTTGGATGCAGGATTTTATTTATCAGCAAGCAGTGCGAGGCGGGATGAACATTCAACCACCGCCGACTCGCGTCGCCCCATCAGCACCTGGTCCACGTCCGTCGCCCATCGAGATTCACGACAGTGATAGTGAGGGGGAGTGAGTGGAGCTCACCACAGAGCTAGTCTACTACGCCTTCTGTTTCTTTTCTTTTGTTTATATTTTCTAAGCAAGACAGCTACTATATTTTTGTGAGCGCCCATCTGGGAGCCGACTGTTGTCTTTTCTTTTTTTTATGTATCGAACTCTCTATTTGAACTGCTAATACAGGTATTTGGTCCACCTTAAGGACGGTAAACAAAAGGGCTTTCGGGAGACAACTCAAGTTGGACCGTTTGGTCCTATGCTGTGTTTTGAGTTCTGTTTATTTCTTCATATATATATTTGTCCATATTTTGTTTGGCTGACATCCTTTAATCGCAGGTGCAGGAATATTCGAGGTGCGGCAACTTGGCCGCACTTGGACATCTCATTGCACGACTGGTATGCTCAATTTTGAGCATAGGTACTTCCTACCCTAGCTATTTATCCTATTTGGAATGTTTATTTTTACTCGTTGTCAACTTTAAGTCTGGGGGGGGGGGGGGTATGCCTGTGGTCACTACACCACACTTTCTGTTGCATTCTAGTTTCTTGTTTACTTATTTTTTGCTTTATGTTGCACACACTGAATCACCCACACGAGTGCGCTCTTACCTACGCGCACAACCCTAGTCAAATTTATTGCTTTTGTGTAAACTTTAAAATAGTGGTACTAGCTTAGAATTTCAGGATTGAGTAGTTCGAAACTCATGCAGTGCTCCTAATCGAATACTCATGGTTTGTGTAGAGTTAGGATAAAACTAATTTTTCTTTATGCTCGTAGATTTATTCTTTTTTTCACATGTAAATATTGTTTGTACTGCTCAAAATCTGAATCTGGGATAATCAAACGATAGTGTAGGAATGTGTGTAGCCGCCACTAGACTCGTATTGCTCGAGTCGGGGGGAAGGATCATCTTTCTCGGTGGCTAAGAACTTGCCCTAAGCTACTCTCGAAGCATTGGTGCACGGTTAGTTAAGCGTGAGCATGACGTAGGCCTTCATTTTGGATAGTTTGAGCCTTATTTAGCCGTTCCTACCTGTTAACCGTTGCATGCCAAATTTGTGCCTACCCTTCCTTTGATCCAGCTCCACTCACTTTCACCAAGGCCTGAAGCTATACCCACCATCGCAATCAAATGCTTGAGCTGATTTGTATTTACTGTTTTGCTGAGGTTGTGATAAGTGGACATTGTTTTTGGGGGTGCTGAATTTATTCCCGTTTTGATTGCTCCGTTTGGGGATTGCTAGCGCAGAAAAGAAAACAACAATTTACGTAAATAAAAAACTGATTCGCGCAAAAGAGAAAAAACATATATGAAAGAATTGCTTTGAGATTTCGATCCCCATCCTCTTTATTGAATTTGGTCGGGTTCAGCCGTGTTCACACCCGGATTTCAAGCTAAGTCTGGGGGCGTGTGCCCCATTCATTTCTAAGTGACTGTTTTGGTTTGGGTTGTTTTCGCTTGCTTTGGTTGCATAGAGCCTTCATGTTTATCTTTGACTACCAAGCCGTTGCCTAAGCCCCATTTCCTCCTACAAGTCCTACTGATTCACGCTTGAGTCTAACCTGTGCCGTGGAGAGAGTATGAACGTGCAAGCGTATGGTCCCCGACATTGGTGGATTCCTTTGGAGGTGATCCTGAGTCCCAAACTTTGACAATGCTCACCTTAGTGGCCTGCCTACTTTCTTCCTGCACATGATCGCAAGATTCTCCAGAATTCTAATTTTGATCAATTACAATATTTATTTACGTCTATCGAATTGTTTCAACTGCGTTGTATAATTTAAAAGTTTTTCTATTATATCTTCTATACCCATGATATATTTGATTTCTTGTCTTACTTATTTTTCAAATTTCTGAGCTAGTTAGCTATCTTCGAGTCCACGGAGTAATGATTTGCTCGGGACGTGCAAATGGTTAAGTTTGGGGGTGTGATGAGTCCACATTTTACACTGATTTTTGGACTCATCCGGGCTAGTTTTATCGTCTTAGCACTACACTTGAGAGCCTTTATTGCTTATTCGTACTTATGTACCTATTTCAAAATTAAGTGCATTGTAGGCCCGCTTCTGTGTGCTTTCTGTGTTTCTATTTTGTTGTTATTCTTTAGCTCTATCTCGGGGATATGGTGTGCACGTTCTTGTGGCCTATCTGCCCCTTCTGCTGGTACAGTGGTCGTGTGCGTGCTCCGGAACTGCTCGGGAGACTCCAACGATGCAAGAATACTGCGCACGACCACTAGACTTACTGCGCACGACCACTGGTCGTGCGCCACTGATCGTGCGCATTACACCCCCTTTTTCATAATCCTGTCTCGGTAATCGCACGAGCACTGGCCGTAGTGCGCACGACCACTGGTCGTGCGCCACTGCTCGTGCGCATATATGTTGATGCTTCTTGTCCAGGTTGCAGGTTTATTTGGAAAAGCCGCACGATCATCGACCTACAGTGTGCATGACCAGTGGTCGTGCGCCACTGATCGCGCGCACTGCTTCTACTGCCTCCGTATTTATGGCCCTGCTCCACGTTTTAGGTCAACGACTATCATTTGCTGCGATCGGAGAGTGCGCGGGAATCGCCATTTCACCTCTCCAGCTGCTCCATCACTTCCACCTTCGTCGGGAAGCCATTTCCAACTACTCCGAAGCTTTTCAACTCTCCAGCGAAGCCCGCGGCCATTGATGTCTTCAACTCCAAGCTTTCCTGCGGAGTTGGTGAAGTAGATAACCTAGAGAATGGACTTAAAGGCCTTCGATGTGACAGCTCGTTGGTACCGAAAGCCTCCTTGGACTGAGCCCGGAAGCGGACTGACAACTCGCTACTCCGGCCACGACCCGCGGTGGATCTTCATTCTCTTTTGGTTTACTCCTCTTCCCCTTCCTCTGTGTTATGAATGTTTTGAGCAGTGTAATGAACATTTCCATCCCTGAACATCAAGTTTATTTTATAGTTACTGGAATGTCAGTATCTTCTTATGCTTGTGAGTTCTGTCTGTGAATGCGCCTCACTCACCCCACATCCACTTCATTCTCGTGCCTTGTCCGATTGCAATCCACACAAGAACACTGCAATCCATTAGCTTCCCTTCCACTCGCCCAACTGAAGTTCGGCATCGCGGCCGACAAACCCACTTCACCTTGCGAAGCGGTGCCTTCGACCCGCATAGCTTTTACTAGTTCAGTAGATCAAACATCCACAATCTCCCTAGTCCGCTATTTCCGTTTTGTTCTATTTTTAACTCTCATAACGAGATTCTCGGTACTGTTGCCGTTCTATGCTAATTGCATTCCTCAAGAGACCGACACTCGGGAATTTATTCCCAAAACTTTATTACTTGTGCGACCGGTGCGCTTGCTGAATTACATGCATCAGTTTCATCTAGAGACTTGGTAAACATATCAGCAATCTGATTATCTGTTTTAACATATTCTAGGGAAATGTCCTCATTTTCTACATGTTCTCTAAGAAAATGGTATCTAATTTATATATGTTTAGTCCTACTATGTGAGAAAGGATTATTAGATATAGAAATTGCACTTGTAGAATCACAAGGTAAAAGTGTTCTACTTACTTGAATACCATAGTCTTCGAGCTGGTGTTGAATCCATAAAAGTTGTGCACAACAGCTTCCTGCAGCAACATATTCTGACTCAGCTGTGGAGATTGCCACATTGGTCTGCTTCTTACTGCTCCAAGACACCAGTCTTCCACCTAGAAATTGACAGGTTCTTGTAGTACTCTTCCTATCTTCTTTGCAACCTGCAAAATCTGCATTTGAATAACCTGTCAGTAAAAATCTCCATTCATAGGGTACCAAAGGCCTAGATAAGGTGTGCCCTTAAGATATCTCAAAATCCTTTTTACTGCAGTTAGATGAGATTCTTTAGGGCATGCTTGGTACCTAGCACAGACACATGTAGCATACATGATATCTGGTCTACTAGCAGTCAAATATAGAAGGGAGCCAACTATCCCTCTATACAAAGTTTTATCTACAGGTTTCCCTGCATCATCTTTGCTTAGAGACATACTTGACCCCATATGAGTTTTCATGGTAGTGGATGATTCCATACCATACTTCTTTATCAACTCTAGGGTGAACTTAGACTGGCATATGGACAGGCCATCTTCAATCTGTCTTACTTGGAGACCCAAGAAGAACTTAAGTTCCCCCATACTGCTCATTTCAAATTTTCCTTGCATAAGTTTTGCAAACTTTCTGCAAAGATTACTTTCAGTAGACCCAAATATTATGTCATCTACATATATTTGGACTAGAATAATCTTGCCTTTAGATTCCCTAAGGAATAGAGTCTTGTCTATTTTTCCCCTTAAGAATTTGTTCTCAATGAGGAAACTAGACAGGGTTTCATACCAAGCCCTTGGGGCTTGTTTAAACCAATACAAAGCCTTCCTAAGTCTATAAACATAATCAGCTTTGAGAGGATCAACAAAACCTGAGAGATGCTCTACATAGACTTCTTCCTTTAGATCTCCATTTAGGAAAGCTAACTTAACATCCATTTGTAATACCTTAAACCCTTGATATGTTGCATAAGTAAGGAACATCCTGATTTCCTCCAGTCTTGCTACTGGGGCAAAGGTTTGATCAAAATCAATACCTTCTTCCTGCCTATATCCTTTTGCAAAAAGTCTAGCTTTATTCTTTATAATGATTCCATTCTCATCTAATTTGTTCCTAAAGATCCACTTTGTTCCAATAATGTTGTGGTCTTTGGGTTTAGGAACTATGTTGGAACACCCTATTACTAATTTGGGTCAGGATCACTATTTCTCTAGGAAACAAATGTTTGACCTCCTGTATAGCTCAATAGGTCAATTAGAATTGAGTCTAACGGTTAGAAGTCTAGGTTTGGAAGCTGCCCTCAAGACCAGGATTTTCTGTTTGGAGACTAAGTCATATCGTCGAGCTAAGCACGACGATTCGTCGAACTCCGATTCGTCGAACTCCGATCGACGATCGTCTAGCTCAACTTCGACAGATCATCGAACTCCATTCGACGATTGCTGAACTCAACTTCATCATATCATCGAACTCCATTCGACGATCGGTGAGCTCAAGTCGACGATCTTGACTCAGCTTTGGATTTCTATCTCTGAGCTCAGTTCGACGATCTTTGAGCTCAGATCGACGATATTTTGCTGTTGTATTTATCCATATCGCTGAGCTCAGTTCAACGATAGTAGAGCTCAGTTCGACGTTTTCAGATAACTTCAAGGATGTTTCTAGATTCAAATTCAAATCTATTAAGGAGTTATTCTGCAATTAATTCTGAAGATTTCCTAGCCGTTTTCATTCATTTCTGGACCAAGTTTCAAGAAATATTTCTATGGACTTTCCTCCAGAAGAGATTTTGCAATTAAGGATGCAATTAATGCAGACCAACGGCTATTCTTCTCAGAGAATGTTTTTCCATTCAGTACCAGAGAATAAAAGAGAAGAATTTTTAATCTCTGAGAGACACAGATACACAAACACACACAGACAGACATTAGCAATCTTCAACAAAATATTCTGTCTCAAAGAATTCTCAAGAACACTCATCCAAGGAGATCAACCTTTTCTGAAATCCTCTGATCTCTCAATCTCAAGTGTTCAAGGCCAACATATTTCAAGACTCCAGACATCCAACATTTCAGCTGTTGCTGAAATCATCTTTTGCTGGAGTTCAACTTTTGAAGGCCTATCACCCTACAGCAAAGCTTCTTTTCCTGAAGATTTCAAGGACTCAGGGGGTGCTTTGACATCATCAATCCACATAGTCTTCTCAGTTGTTTGAGAAAGAGAAGACTTCCATCACTCTCTCACCCCATCTCTGTAAAGGGTTTCTCAAACTCCCTTCAAAAGTTTGAGCTTGATTTTTGAGCACCTTGTCAAAAGCTCATTGGTGGCAAGACACCTGATCAAAAAATCTGATTTAGTTTTTGAGCACCTTATCAAAAGCTCATTGGTGCCCAGTACACCTGATCAACTCATCCTGCAGTGGATTCCTACCTAGGGTGGTAGAATAGTGGATGTACCCAAGTTTAGGGGAACCACTATATTTCCTTGTGTCTTCTGGTTTTGCTTGTCTTTATTTTTGTTTCTGGCCTTGATTATTCTGTGATTAGCTTTTGTATAGTTTAGTTCCGTGATTAGATTTTTAACTGCTTCCCTGCTCAATCATATTACAACAATTGTTGTAAAAAGTTTCAAAGCACCATATACTCTATTCACCCCCCCTCTAGAGTATATCAGATCTAGCTGCACTTTCAATTGGTATCAGAGGCAGGTTGGTTAAACATAACACACCTTGGTGGTTGCATAGGCTAACACCTGAATCCAAAGATCCCAAGTTAGATCTGTTTTCTGTTGTATTTTATTATTAGATTTGTTTTCACAAATCATGGCCCAAAATAAAGATTATGCTAGCACCAGACCTCTAGTGTGCAATCTATCCAAGTTTGCACTTTGGAAAGCAAGGATCAGACTATACATGAATTCTATTGACGAAGATATTTTCAACTCTGTTTTGACAGTGTGTCCAAGACCTCCAGAGAACTCCAGTACAAATGTTGTTCCACCTCCATCAGGAACAGATACTGATATCAAGAGATGGAGGGTAGCTGATGCCAAAGCTATGAACATCTTGGGCCAGATAATGTCTGATGACATATTTCAAAAGGTGGCTGAATGCAATTCAGCAAAGGAAATTTGGGACAAACTCTCAGAAATAGTCTCAGGCTTAGCTGATGAGAGAAAGGATAGGAGATCCCATATCATATCTCAATATGAGAATTTCAAGAAGGGAGAAACTGAGTCAGTGGGAGACATGTACAACAGGCTCAGTCTAATTGTCAGTGAACTCAAAACATTGGACAAAGAGATCTCACTAACTGAACTTAATGACAAGATTCTAATGTGCTTCCCTAACACTTGGGATTCAAGAATATGGCCAATTAAGGATGCCAGAAATCTGAATGAGATCACTACTAAAGCTCTATTGGGTAAGCTCAAATCTTATGAGCTACTTATCAAAAATAGAGAATAAGAACAGAAGGCTGCCTCACCAGCCACAAGAAAAGAGAAGACCATAGCCTTCAAGGCAACTGAAGATCAGCCTGAAGACAAAGTCACAGGCAATGATGAACTGCTCAGTCTGTTGGCCAAAAGATTTTATAAGATGGCCAGAAAGGACTTCAGAAGGATATCATACAAGGAAGATGATAAGCCAAGATATGACAAGTCCATTAATAATAATAATAATAAAGACATTATTTGCTTTGGTTGCAGGAAAACAGGGCACATAGTTCCTGACTGTCCAGAGAACAAAAACAAGGACAGAAGGGATAGGAAAGAAAGAAGAAAGGAGAAAGACTCCAAAAGGAATGGCAATGGCAAACCCTCATCAAGCAAAAACTAACATACAAGAAAGGGGTTTGTTGCTGAATCCTGGAGTGAAACTGAAGAGGAGTCAGAAGCCTCATCCAGCTCCAGTGATGATGAAGATGATGCAGAAGAAAAAGAGTTCTGCATGATGGAAATCAATGCCTCACAACACAACTCAGAAGAAGAGGAGTCAGAGTCAGATTCAGAGACTCAACCTGAAGAAGATCAGGTAATCAGTTCTTTTGATTTTAATTCAGAGGACTTTAAATCTGAATTTAAAGCATTGTGCTTAGACCTACTAAAATCTGAGAAAGAAATTATCTCTCTCAGAAATCATTTATCTGAACATAATACTTTAAAATCAGAAAACATCAAACTCTCTCAGGAGTTGGAGATCTGTAGGGAGCAGATAGCTTCACTGAAAAGTGAGCTGTTTGAGGCCAAGAAGCTTGAAGATTCCCTTAATGGGAGAAGCATCAAGCTGATGGACATCACAAGCACAGTGAACTCCAGATTTAACAGTACACTGGGCTTGGGTGCTTCATCCAGCCAACTCATAGTTCTAACAACTCCAATCAAATTCATTTCTGATAAAGAAAGGGAGTTGTAGAGGTTGCTAGGAAAAATTCTGATCTGCCCCAGAAAACTAAGTCCCAGCAGAAATCGTCGAACGGAGTTCGATGATCGCCAAACGGAGATCGACGATCGCCGAACACAGATCGACGATTTCAGTCAAAATCGTCGAACGCAGGTCGACGATCTCAAGTACCTGAACTCAGCCATAGTCGGCCGTCGAACGGAGCTCGACGATCTGACCCAAGATCGTCGAACGCAGCTCCAAGATCGTCGAATAGAGGTCAGAACTCTGGAAAATTTTTCGAGGGCAAATCAAAATTCAATCCTAAGGGTCCTTCATCCCAAATCTTTAACCCTTATACTGAATGGATTATACCTCCAAGGAGATATCATCCTGAAGGATATAAGAGTCAACCTGGGATGTCTTTCACTTCAGAATTTAAAGGCTATCAACCTAGGCCCAAGGTAAACTGGGTCAAAAATAAATGAATTGTCTTATGTGCAGGTGAAGACCTATCCAACATCTAACCAGAAATGGTACTTGGATAGTGGGTGCTCTAAGCACATGACAGGGAACAAGGACAACCTCACATCCTTTAGAGCCAAGCTTGGACCCAAAGTTATCTTTGGTGATTCAAACTTTGGACAGACTAAAGGATATGGTGCAGTCTAGATTGTATCAGTAACTTTCAAGAAGGTAGCTTATGTGGAAGGACTGAAGCACAACTTAATAAGCATCAGTCAGCTGTGTGATGAAGGCTACCAGGTGACCTTCAGCAAAGCATTATGCGAAATCAAGTCAGAGGACAACACAACTGTGTTGACAGGTAAAAAGAAAGGTAACATCTATCTAATAGATTTTCTTTCAACTGATGTAGATATTTGTTTGTTTAATGCTGTCTGTAGACCAAATATTTTATGTCATAAGAGACTAGGACACCTAAACCTTAGAACTATTGCAAGGCTATCCAAGGACAACCTTGTTAGAGGACAACCTTCTGGCCCCTACAAGAAGAAAGGACTCTGCAGGGCTTATCAATTAGGCAAGTAAACTAAAAACAGCTTTAAGTCACTTAATAAGAGTGATTCGCCTAGGATATTGTATCTGTTACACATGGATCTTTTTGGACCCATCACAGTACAAAGCCTAGGAGGGAAATCCTACACTTTAGTAGTTGTAGATGACTTCTCTAGATTCACTTGGGTGTTCTTTCTAAGGAAGAAGTATGATAACTTTAAGTGTCTGACAGAGTTTCTCAAATGTATACAGATTGAGTTCAATACTCACATTGCCCTGATCAGAAGTGATCATGGGACAGAGTTTGATTCTCTTCTTATGCAAGAGTTCTGTCGGAGTGAAGGGATCAGGCATACTTTCTCATCTCCTAGAACTCCTCAACAAAATGGGGTAGCTGAAAGGAAAAATAGAACCCTTATTGAATCTGCCAATACATTGTTGTCAGATGCTCACCTTCCTCTATCCTTTTGGGCAGAGGTAGTGAACACCTCCAACTATGTGCTGAATAGAAGTTTGATACATAAACTAAAGGGAAAGACTCCCTATGAATTAATCAAAGGGAAGAAACCTAAAGTTGATTATTTTAGAGTCTTTGGTTTTATTTGCTACATACATAATAATGACAAGAAATATTTAGCAAAATTTCAAGCTAAAGCTGATGAAGGAGTGTTTTTGGGATACTCCATGATCAGCTAGGCTTATAGGGTTTATAATAAATCATCTTTAAAAATTGAGGAATCTGTTCATATATCATTTGATGAGTCTAACATGTCTTTCAAGGAGAAGATCTCTTATACCATAGAACCTTTGCAGGAACATTCTCTAGTTGAAGACTTGAACAAGTTACAGGTTACTCAAGGGGATGAAAGCAGTGAAGATGAAGAAAGTGCTCAACATATTGAAGAACAACTTGAAGAGCCAGTTGTTGTACCATAAGAGGAAACAACAACACAGGTTGGTGAACAATCAACACCCCCTGTTGATTTAGTAACATCAGGAGACCATCCAATTTCCCAAATAATTGGAGACATCTCAGCTGGTGTGCAAACCAGAAATCAGGTCAACCAAAACCTGTTGCACACCTGCTTCCTATCTCAAATTGAACCTCAGTCCATTCAAGATGCAGAGCAAGATCCATACTGGATTCTTGCAATGCAAGAGGAGTTGCATTAATTTGAAAGAAACAAAGTATGGGAACTAGTGACAAAGCCTAAAGATCACTCCATTGTTGGAAAAAAATGGGTATTCAGAAACAAACAGGATGATCAAGGAGTAATTGTAAGAAACAAGGCAAGGCTAGTTGCTCAGGGATATTCTCAAGAAGAAGGGATAGACTACGACCAGACCTTTGCACCAGTTGCAAGATTGGAAGCCATCAGAATATTTTTAGCTTATGCAGCAAATAAAGGCTTCAAGGTATATCAGATGGATGTTAAAAGTGCATTTCTAAATGGAGACATCAAAGAGGAAGTATATGTCAGACAACCTCCAGGTTTTATCTCTCCAACTTATCCTGATTATGTTTTTAGATTGAACAAAGCATTATATGGTCTCAAGCAAGCTCCTAGAGCATGGTATGAGAACCTAGCATGCTTTCTCTTGAAAAATGGATTTATAAGGGGTAGAGTAGACCAAACTCTTTTCATTAGAACCCATAAGTCCCATACCCTACTAGTACAGATTTATGTAGACGATATTATTTTTGGTTCTACTGACTCCAAATTGTGCAGAAGGTTTTCTAACCTGATGTATTCTAAATTTGAGATGAGTAGCATGGGCGGGCTATCCTTCTTCCTAGGATTGCAAGTCAAACAGCATGCTAAAGGCATCTTCATTTCTCAAACCAAGTATGCAAATGAATTGGTTAAAAAATTTGGTATGTCTGAAGCATCTTGTATGAAAACACCCATGCCTACCAATGCTGTATTGGATGCTGATGAACATGGGAAACCTGTTGATCAGACAACATATAGAGCAATGATTGGCTCTTTACTGTACCTTACAGCTAGTAGACCAGATATAATGTTTGCTACATGTATATGTGCTAGGTTCCAAGTAATCCCTAGAGAGTCACACCTAACACTAGTAAAGAGGATTCTCAGGTATGTTAAAAGTTGTCCAAATTTAGGTCTTTGGTATCCAAAAGATTTAACATTTGATTTAACTGGATTCTCTGATGCTGATTATGCTGGATGCAGAATTGACAGGAAAAGCACCAGTGGAACTTGTCAGTTCCTTGGTGGCAGACTTGTCTCTTGGTTTTGTAAGAAACAAACATCTGTGTCAACTTCAACTGCTGAAGCTGAATATATGGCTGCAGGCAGTTGTTGTTCACAAATCTTGTGAATTCAAAACCAACTCCTGGACTATGGCTACAACTTAGAGAAGTCTAAAATCTTTTGTGATAACAGCAGCGCTATTTCTATAGCCCAAAATCCAGTCCTCCATAGTAGGACAAAATACATGGAGATTAGGCATCATTTCTTAAGGGATAATGTTGAAAAGAATAAAATTGAACTACAATATATCCCAACTGATTTACAAAGGGGAGATATTTTCACCAAGTCATTGGATGAAAAGAAACACACCTTCTTCCTAAATCAGTTAGGAATGTTAGATGGAGGAAGTCTTAAATAATATTCAAGATTTTGAAAGCTTAAAAATTGACCAAGACTAGGCAAACATCCTGATTTTTCTTAGTGTCTAGAGTTTTTCTGATCTCTGAACTGCGCTCGACGATTTTCTACCAGATCGTCGAACGAAGATCGACGATATCTGAAATCGTTGACCTGAGTTCAGCGTTTCTCAGATAGTATGAACTATCTCTTCCGGTCAACGATCGTCGAACGACGCTCGACGATTCTGTTCTCTGAACGATCGTCGAACAGAGCTCGACGCTCTCCAATATCGTCGAACGGAGATCGACGATGTTGAAGACTCTTCAGATTCCTTTAGAAGCCTCGATCGTCGAACTGAGTTCAACGATCTTTCCAATTCTACGTCGAACCCTAATATAAAATTCATTTTTCGCAGTCGTTCTCCTTTGCGCTTTCGATTTCTCTGCAAGAACTTTCTTTCCCTCCAAACAGTTCTGCACTTGGTCGTTTTGTTTGTTGAATTTTTGCAGGTACCCATGGCTGTGTCTGTTGCTGTTCTCGCCGCAATGAAGTTTGATGCTGGCTTCGACATCGACATAGAATCCTTCACCACAACCGACCAGGTTTTTCAGGATATTTTGGGGCTATTCAAAGAGCAGAACCTGACTGCAATTATGACCACAAGGATCAAGCTTGCATCTGATGAGATCAAGGAATGGGTCTATACTGCCCACAATCAAGACAACTCCACCATTGTTGGGTCAATATCTGGCACACAGGTACCTCTAACCCCAGCAACTTTATCAGAGGTTTTTGAGTTGAGAAATGGTGAAAATACTGCTGACTTGTCTGGAGAAGAGTATATTGAATTGCTTGCCAGAATGGGTCATTCTGAGGCCAACCCCAGCAAGCTCTTGAAAAAGCACCTTTCTGTGGAATACAGATTCATGGCAGATGTAGTTGGGAAAGTGCTACTGGCTAAGCACTCTGCCCATGATACAATCTCAAGGTATCAGCTCTACCTCATGGGAGCCCTTGTAGACAAGAAGAACTTGAATTGGGGAGAAGTATTCTTTGACCTTATTAAGAAGAAGATAAACAAAAGTTTTGTCAACTTTGGAAGGATTATTGCGGTGTTTCTGCAGCATAGGTGCCCTGCTCTGCTGGTCTCCTCTGGAATCCATATCAATGCTTCCAAGAGACTATCTTGTGCCCTGTTTTGTAAATGGGACAGACAAATCAGCAAGCCCAGCAGGCCCTCCTCCAGCACTCCTTCAGGCACAAGGACTCTCAGAGTCACTTCTCCATAGGTCTCTGCCTCTGCAGATGACCTGCCTGTTGTTGCCTCTCCTCCTCCTCCTCCAATTCCATCCCTTCCCATACCATCTACCATTCAAACTCCATCCACCATCATCATCTCCAGTCCCTCTCCAACATCTACACCATCTCCAGTACCCATTCTTCCAACACCAGAAGATCAATTCCATCCCTTATTCTCCTACCCTCCACCAGATGCCACTTCATCACCCTCCATTCCATCCTTCACCCTCATTGAAGATTCCTTTATGGATGACTCTCCATCCTCTCCTCCTGAGCTACCCTCATCCTCATCTTCCTATAAAGACCTTCTACAACAAATCATTGACCAACCCACAATCACCCCATATATCTTCATTCCACTGTCCTCCATATCCACCTTACCCACACCTCAGCCATCTCTTCCACCATTCACCAGCTCTCCTCTACCCTCACCAACAGCTACTCTTCCATCCACTACCTTTGCTCCAGTCACCCTTGAGCAAGTGGACATTCCAGCCCTTGTTGACAGGTTGTATGAACTGGTAGCCCCCAGGCTCTCTCTTCTTTTGGAAACCTCCTTAGCTCCATTACACCTGTCAGTGGCAGCTCTCTCTGCCAGGCTCTCATCTCTATTCCCTCAGGCAGCCCCTACAGCAGTGTGCCTTGATCCAGTCTTGTCTGAATCTAGGCAGGGGGAGATGCCCTATGAAGTGAGTCTTCCTGCTGCTGCTGTTGCTGCTGTTTTTGTGAGCCTGTCTGCTGCTGCTGCTGTTGCTGCTGTTTCTGTGAGCCTGTCTGCTGCTGCTGCTGTTGCTGTTGTTTCTTCAGCTCCTGTTCTTGCTGCTGCTGCTGCTGTGTCTCAAGATACTGCTGCAGTCTTTGCAATAGAGCTCAGGTCTTTGGTTTCAAACTTTGATCAGTTTTATTTCAGATATCTGCCAGAGCCAGTTGCTGTCCAGCCTCCAGAGGATTTATCCAAGGCACTTGTGCCATTCTCCTTCTGTGACCCAAGCATCATCACCTCTTTTGTCCACTCAATATATGCTGCTGCTTCTTCTGATGAAAGCATTGTTGTTGCTTCTAATGTTGTTGCCTCTACTGCTGCTGAACTTTTTGATACTACTGCTGAAATTTCTGTAATTGCTGTTGAGCCAATTTCCAAGGAAATTCTTATGTCAGAGGCACCTGAGTTTGAGCCTTCTGCAGTTTCTGATGATAATTCTACTGTTGATGCTGTTGTCAGTGAAACTATTGCTGCTCCTGTTACTTCTCCAGAAACTGTTGTTTCTGTTGTTGTCACTTCTCCAGAGCCTATAGTTGCTGCTGTTGTTACTGCTTCTACTCAAATTGCAACACCTACAATATCTGCTGCTGTCACTGCTGTTACTACTTCAACACCTGCTGCTACACCCTCTGCTGCCTCATCTGCTTCTGTACAGCTCAAGAAAGATCTGATGAAGAAAATTGTTGCTCTTTATGATGACCAGAGTTCTGAAAGTGATGAGTACAGAACAGACTCTGATGATTCTTCTACTACCATTGCCAGGAAAAGGAAGGCAAGGAGCAAAGCCATAAAGAGAGTATCTCCTGCCAAGGTCAAAGATAACAATGATATTCCATACTACATTCTTCATGACTGCCCTATCACTGAACACTGGATGCAGTACTCTAAGAACCAACTAAAAACAATGAAAAAGAAGAGAAAATATGAAAAGGGTTCCTCACAATTCCAACACTCTCATCCTCCTCCACCACCTCCTCCTGATGCAGGTGCAGGTGGAAGTTCTGCAGCTCAACCCCCTGCTAGATGTCAGGCCCCCTATCAGCCTCATGCTAGATCTTACCATAGGGGAAGCCAATCCAGGGGTTCTCAATCCAGGAGAGGAGGATACAGAGGAAATCAAAGAGAAGTCCAAGTCTACTCCAAAGGATACTCAAGGCAACACCCATACTCCAGGGAAGGACAAATCTCTTCTAACACCACATCTGGTCCTTTTCCCTATAAGCTAAAGGAAACTGTGTCTTCCAGGCCTCCTCAGGACAATCCTTCTAACAGATATGAGCCACCAGTACCTTTTGAGGACCATGAGAACAATCCAGCTGCTTGGACTGCAAGATTAAAAGAACTAGCTGCACTGGATCAGATCAAAAAGGCTAGAGAGCAAGGAAAAGATTCCTCCAACATTTCTACAATGTCTGAACAGAGAAAGAAAGAGCTAGAAAGATATGCTTCAAGCAAATTTTTTGATTCTGACAGGTATATGGAACTGCATCCTGAAGCTGTAGTTCCCAGGCCTAAACAGCAAACATCTTTAGGTGCAGCAGATGATACCAGATCAAAGAAAGAAGCCCTAAATCCCAACAGAGAAATCAAACTTGTTAAGGGCAAGGAAAAGAAATGATAATGTAAGGTGACAATCTCTGTGATTTCTGATTACTATCTGGGATGTTATATATATCTGTGGTTCTGCAATGACTAGCTTGTTGCTTTTTTGTTTTGCTGCTTGTTGTTGCTATTCAATTTTTCCAATCTCTATAAATAGTAATCCTAACCCAAATAGGGGGAGATTGTTGCAACACCCTATTACTAATTTGGGTCAGGATCACTATGTCTCTAGGAAATAATTGTTTGACCTCCTGTATAGCTCAATAGGTCAATTAGAATTGAGTCTAAGGGTTAGAAGTGTAGGTTTGGAAGGTGCCCTCAAGACCAGGATTTTCTGTTTGGAGACCAAGTCATATCGTCGAGCTCAGCACGACGATTCGTCGAACTCCGATCGACGATCGTCTAGCTCAACTTCGACAGATCGTCGAACTCCATTCGACTATCATTGAGCTCAACTTCATCATATCGTCGAACTCCATTCGACGATCGGTGAGCTCAGGTCGACGATCTTGACTCAGCTTTGGATTTCTATCTCTGAGCTCAGTTCGACGATCTTTGAGCTCAAATCGACGATATTTTGCTGCTGTATTTATCCATATCACTGAGCTCAGTTCAACGATAGCAGAGCTCAGTTCGATGTTTTCAGATAACTTCAAGGATGTTTCTAGATTCAAATTCAAATCTGTTAAGGAGTTATTTTGCAATTAATTCTGAAGATTTCCTAGCCGTTTTCATTCATTTCTGGACCAAGTTTCAAGGAATATTTCTATGGACTTTCCTCCAGAAGAGATTTTTCAATTAAGGATGCAATTAATGCAGACCAACGACTATTCTTCTCAGAAAATGTTTTTCCATTCAGTACCAGAGAATAAAAGAGAAGAATTTTTAATCTCTGAGAGACACAGATACACAGACACACACAGACAGACATTAGCAATCTTCAACAAAATATTCTGTCTCAAAGAATTCTCAAGAACACTCATCCAAGGAGATCAACCTTTTCTGAAATCCTCTGATCTCTCAATCTCAAGTGTTCAAGGCCAACATATTTCAAGACTCCAGACATCCAACATTTCAGCTGTTGCTAAAATCATCTTTTGCTGGAGTTCAACTTTTGAAGGCCTATCACCCTACAGCAAAGCTTCTTTTCCTGAAGATTTCAAGGACTCAGGGGGAGCTTTGACATCATCAATCCACATAGTCTTCTCAGTTGTTTGAGAAAGAGAAGACTTCCATCACTCTCTCACACCCTCTCTCTAAAGGGTTTCTCAAACTCCCTTCAAAAGTTTGAGCTTGGTTTTTGAGCACCTTGTCAAAAGCTCATTGGTGGCAAGACACCTGATCAAAAAATCTGATTTGGTTTTTGAGCACCTTATCAAAAGCTCATTGGTGCCCAGGACACCTGATCAAAACAACCTGTAGTGGATTCCTACCTAGGGTGGTAGAAGAGTGGATGTACCCAAGTTTAGGGCAACCACTATATTTCCTTGTTTCTTCTGGTTTTGCTTGTCTTTATTTTTGTTTCTGGCCTTGATTATTCTGCGATTAGCTTTTGTATAGTTTAGTACTGTGATTAGATTTTTAACTGCTTCCCTGCTCACTCATATTACAACAATTGTTGTAAAAAGTTTCAAAGCACCATATACTCTATTCACCCCCCCCCCCTCTAGAGTATATCAGATCTAGCTGCACTTTCAAACTAACTTCCAGACCTTGCATCTCCTGAATTGATTCAGCTCCTCTTACATGACATCAATCCAGTGAGGGTCTAGAACTGCTTCTTCAAATTTCTTTTGTTCCACTTGTTATAGGAAACTGGAGTAAAGAACTGTACCCAGATTTCTGCTTCTAGTTTGAACTCCTTGTCTTGGATCACCAATTATTTGATTGGCTGGATGATCCTTTAAGTGTCTATTAGCTGGAGGTAGTCTTTCTTCAGGTTGAACCCCTCCAGTCTCTTCAACATGCTGCACCTCTTGGTCTTCTTTCAGCATCTAGAGAGTCTTGTACTCCCCCTAGACAGCAGCCACCATTTTACACTTGTTGAGTTGCAGTAGAAACTTTTGTAATGGTAAGCTTGTAAATCTTCTCATTTATACCTGTAGAGCTGCATACACTACTTGGCAACTCACTGTTAATCAGTCTTGTTTCATCAAAGACTACATGTATAGACTCTTCTACAACTTGAGTAATCAAGTTGTAGACCCTATAAGCCTTACTATTGTTGCTGTACCAACGAAGATCTCCTCTTGGGATTTGGCAGCAAACTTGGTTAGATAAGACTTGCCATTATTAAATATATAGCACTTGCAACCAAAGATCCTGAAATAGGATAAATTTGATTTTCTGCCCTTCACAATCTCATAGGGAGTCTTTTTGTGGCACTTAGTGATAGTACCCCTTTTGATTACATGACATGCAGTGTTTACTGCCTCAGTCCAGAAATATTATGGGAGATAAGTGTCACTCAATAGACTTCTACCAGACTCTATCAATGTTCTATTCTTCCTTTCAACAATACCATTTTGCTGAGGTGTTCTAGGTGAAGAAAATTCCTGAAAAATCCCAAATTCTTCACAGAGTTTTGTCATACTTTCAGATTGAAATTCAGTACCATGGTCACTTCTGATTTTGACCACTCTACTGTTCAACTCATTATGAATTTGTTTAACAAAACTATATAAGACAGTTGGGGTTTCAGATTTTTGTCTTAGAAAGAACACCCAGGTATATCTAGAGTAGTCATCAACCACCACAAATGTATAGACTTTCTTACCTAGACTATGAACTGACATAGGACCAAATAGATCCATATGCAAGAGGTAAAGACACCTCAAAGAATCCTTATTTTCAAGGCTATGAAAGGTGGATTTGGTCTGCTTGCCTTTTTGATAAGCTGAGTATATCCCATCCTTAATACACTTAACTTGAGGATCATTCCTCACTAACTCTTTGCTAAAGAGTTGGCCAATAGTCTTGTAATTAAGATGGGCTACCCTCTTGTGCCATTTGACACAATGAGAGACTCTCTCATCAGCTACAAGACAAATAGGAGAAACATTGTTCTCACACACAAAGTGAAGACAATAAACATTTCTCTTCCTATATCCAGTCAAAATGATCTCTTGATCACTTGACCTTTTGATATGACAACCATTCTTGATAAATGAGATGTCATATCCTAAATCACTCAGCTGACTTATGCTAATAAGGTTGTATTTCAAACCCTTCACATAGGCCACTTGAGTGATACTAATCTAGTTACTAGAAATGTTACCAAAGCCTTTGATGATCCCTTTTTCTGAACCACCAAAGGTAACTTTAGGGCCATCCTTGATACGTGTCTAGTCCTTCAGCAACCCCTTTGTTCCAGTCATGTGCCTGGAACATCCACTGTCCAAGTACCATATTGGGGCATGGCCACTTGGACTCACCTGCAATAAAGACTAGTTAACCTTAGAACCCAACTGAGTTTTGGGTCCTTGGTTCAGATTAGCCTGAAATCTAGCAAATCTGACTGTAGGTCTTCTCACAGGCAGACTGTTATTCTCCTTGACACTAGAATTGTGCCAACAATCTATGGCAAAGTGGCCTACCTTGCCACAACACTAGCACTCAAACTTGTTGTACCTTTGTTTAGGTACAACCCTAGCTGAATTATCTACAGCAAGCTTCTTGTTCTGTGTTGGGGCTCTTCCTTTAGATTTGGACCTAGTAGTCCAGGCAGGTTTTTTAAACTCTAATCCAGCCTTACCCTTTTGAGGTACAAACTCATCTATCAACGGTAAAATAGATTTAGGTTTAGAAAAGCTAGCCACAATCTCTTAATCCTTCTGAAGTCTAACCTCCAGATTTCTAATCTGATCATTCTTGAAAGTGATTGTGCCCATTTGAATAACAGTTATGTTTTTCAATCTGGCAATCTCATTTAGTTTTTGATCTAACAACTTCTCTGAATCTACTGCAGCCAACTTAAGACTAGCAATCTCCTTTTTCTGAGTTTTGGCTAAGGTTTTGCTTTTCTTCAAGGCCTGCAACAAGTCCCTATATTCATCAATTAACTGATCAATATCTCCTTCAGATTCAGACCCGCCCACATCACTTGATGCAGATGTATCTGACTCTGACTCAGTACTATAAATTAAACTAGACGAACAACTTTGTACCTTACTTGGTCCAGGCTGATCCTGGATCTTGTCTCCTTCAGATATATCCATCAGCCCCTTGCACTGATGGTCTTCATGCTCATAAATTGAGTTCATTAGCTGCATGAACTCATCTTCTTCCTCTTCAGCAAATAATCCAATGTAGGCTTCAGCTTCTGATTCTGTATCTGAAGAGGACTGGTCTGTCAGACTCTTATCTTTCTTAGCAACAAAGGAATTTTCCTTTTTGCTCTTAAACAGAGTCTTCTTTTTGTCAGCTGACTCCTTCCTCTTTTCAGGACAGTCAGCCACTACATGTCCCTATCTATTGCAGCAATAGCACACAATCTTTGAATATGTAGCTTTGCTTGGCTTGGACTTGCTTCTATCTTTCCTGAATGACTTTCTCTTCTGATAGTAGTCATCTTTTAACTGAGAAGTGGAAGGCTTATACCTCCACTGCCTCTTCTTTAGAAATCTTTGAAAGTGCCTAGTAAAAGCAGCAAAGTCTTCATCACTTTCATTGCTATCAGAACTCTTGTTATCTGAATTATCTATGACAGCCTCAGCAATTATTTTAGGTGGAGATGGAGACTTGCTTCTATACTTCTTAGTGGCTTCAGTCTTGAAAGCCACAGTCTTTTCCTTGTGCTCCACTCTAGTATTCTTCTCTTCCTCCTTTCTAGCCATTAACTGCATCTCATAAGATAACAGTTTTCCAAACAAAGTTGGAGGAGGTATATCAGCAAGTTTGGCCACTTCCCTAATGACACAAATCTTGGTGTCCAAGTCCTTAGTCATGGATCTTAAGAACTTGTCATTCAGCTCATAGTTACTGAAGTCTCTTCCATAGGACATCAACTCATTAACTATCATATAGAACTTCTTGTAACATTCTGTAATGCTATCAGACTTTCCTTGTCTGAAGCTTTCAGATTCCTGATTTAACATTCACTTCCTGTCTTCTCTTACTTCCTCTGATCCCTCCATATAGACTATTAATGTGTCTCACATTTCTTTAGAGGTTTTGCAATGGATTAAGTTCTAAAATGTTGAATCATCAATGGCAATAATAATTATATTCTGGGCTCTCTTGTCCATAGTGGCCAGGATGATTTCATCTTTAATCATTTCAAAAAAGTGCTTGGGAGTTTTCTAATTTGCATCCAGAATGGATATCTTCATTGGCACATATGGGCCTTCTTTGACAGTAATATATATCCTTGGGTCAGAAGCTTCCATAAAGAGTCTGACCCTCTCTTTCCATATGTCAAATATCTCTTTTCTACATATTGGCAATTTCATTGACCCCAGCTCTTTGTGATTTTCACCTGAACCCATTTTCTTGATTCTTTCTTGATTCTTAAATCTGCCTTAAGGATCTCACTCTGACTGTTAAGTCCTACTTTGAGCAACCTGGCTCGGATACCACTTGAAAGAATTAGTGCCTAACCACCTAGAGGGGGGGTGAATAGGTGTACTTTTTCTTTTTAATTTTAAGGCAGAAACTCTGTACAATTAAACCTATATTTGCAATATTCGACATCTATTCAGCACAGCTAGCTCAGCAATCACAGAAACAATCAAACACAGAGTGCACACAGATTTTTATAGTGGTTCCTCAAGGTCTGGGTACATCCACTTTCCCCCTTCGCCTATCTAGCAGTGTATTAGATTCGGCCTAACTTCTGCACTTCACCTCAGATCCTCAGATCTTATAGCTCAGAACCCCAAACAGGTTCCTACAACTCAGAGTGTATCAACACTCCTACAACTCAGGCAAACAGCCCTACCTCAGCCTTCACCAAGGCCTACACTCAGAGAACACAGTCTCCTACAACTCATGCACAAAGCCCTAACTCAGTCTTCAATAAGACCTACAATCAGAGATCTAAATCTCTTACACTCAGCCTTTATAACATAGGCTTACAGCTCAGATCTATAATAGATCCTATAGAAAATAATGTTTACAAAGTAATTAACCACAACCCAGATAGAGAGAGAAGGGTTGGCTGGCTTCTTGATGAGTTCTTGGAAGAACTTTGCAGAGATCAACCTCTCTTAGCTTTCTTCAAAGTTTCTTGAATCTGAACACAGTAGGGTTCGATCTTCTGTGAAGTTGATCTTCAATCAGCTTCTGACTTAAGATCCAGATTTCAATATGAATCTTTCTTTGCAGCCTGGTTCAGCTACTGCTCTTCTTAGATGGAGCTCTCTCTCTCCAACTTCTTCTAGATCTTCTGTCGAAAATCTCCTGTATAATTACTTCTCTCTTAGTTATTGTTAGTCGGTTGTGATTGATCTTCAATCTTAATTGTGATCGATCATCATTTTCTGTTGAAGGAGAAAGCCTTTATATAGTCTTCCTCCATGGTAACTGGCGGATCCGGTTTCTAACAACCTTCTGACAGCTTTGACAGTTGTAGTTGACTGGTTTGAAATGGCAGCTGTCAAGTCATCCAGTCACTTCTTGAAAATACTGTCTATGTCTAAAAGTGTCGATACTGATCTTCATTATGTGTCGACACAAATAGACAAAGTGTCGACACAAGTGAACTAAGTGTCGACACATGTCTTGGTGGTGTCGACACAACTTCTTTTATTGTTGTAACAGCTTCTCGACAATGCTTCTTCAGAATGTGTCGACACTGATTCTGTGTGTCGACATAAGCCTTCTGTTGAATGTGTCGACATTGATTCTGTGTGTCGACACAAATACTTCTTCTTTAACACTTAGTTAAATTCTACTGTGTGTCGACACATCTCCTTTGTGTCGACAGATGCCTTCTTGTGTTGAAACTTGTTGAGTGTCGACACATCTCCTTTGTGTCGACACAAGAACTTCTTTTACTTTAACTTTGTTGAAGCTTGCTGAGTGTCGACACAGCCTCCTGGTGTCGACACATTTGATGTCGACTAAGCTTCTCTGGGTGTCGACACTGCTTCTAAGTGTCGAGACAATTTATGTTGACAATTCTTCACAGTGTGTCAACACTGCCTGTATGTGTCGACACTTTTCTTCTGGTGTCGACTCTGCCTTTCCTGGTGTCGACACAATTTACTCCAAGTGTCGACACAGCTTTTCTCCAGTGTCGACACAAGTCTTCATAAGTGTCGACACTGCTTCTCTAGTTGTCAACACATGGACTTAGAAACTTTTCTGCATTTCCTGCAATCACTTAACCTGCACATATAAACTCAAAACACATCAAATACACCTTGATGCATATCATTGAGTAGGTTGAGGCTTCTTCAAATATGGTACACATTTTTCAATGTACCCAACAACCGTCTCTCGGATCCTCGTTGACAACGGGAGCTCCGTCAACGTCATCTTCAAGAAGGCGTTTGACGCGATGAAGGTGGAGGCAAAGAGGGTGCTGGCCTCGGACGGACCTTTGTTCAGATTTTCGGGGGAGAGGAAGGAATTGGAGGGAGGAGTCGGCCTGCATATTACCCGGGGTGGGGCAGTCCAAAAACTGCAGGTTCGTATTGTGGATGCCCCCAGCAGCTATAGCACCATCTTCGGGAGGCCCCTTAGCAGCGCCTTCCGCTGCGTCCCCTCATCATTCCATCATTGCTTGAAGTTCAGTGCTGAGGGGATTCAGGTCAGGGTCAGGGGGACCCCAAGGTGGCGCGGGAATGCTATGTCACCGCCGTGAATTCCATCTCTTGGTAGGAGGGAGCCCAGGAGATGGGGCGAAGAATGGAGGAGGCTGAGCAGGAAGCTGGCAGGGAGGAGCCGGAGGTAGAGAGCTACGCAGAGGAGGCAGCACGAAGAGGCTAGGAGGAGATGGCCGAAGTGATGGTTGTGGAGGAAGAGCTGGAGGTGGAGGTCCCCATTCCGGGGGAAACGGAAGCTGAAGGATGGGAGGAGCAGTACAGGATGGAGGCTGCAGAGGAAGTGGTGGAGTTGGAGTTTCTCACCCGTGGAGGCAGGGTGGAGAAGGTCTGCGTCAGCGGAGGGCTGACCCCGGAAGACCAAGGCAGGATGCTGGACTGCATCCAGAAGAATGTGGACATCTTCGCATGGAACGCCGCGGAGATGCCGGGGGTTGACGCGGATGTGGCCTGCCACCGCCTCAACCTGGACCCGGGAACACGCCCCGTCCAACAAAAGAAGAGGTCCACTGCGGACAAGCTGGCAGAGCCCATTAGAGAGGAGTTGGCAAAGTTCCTCAAGGTCGGCTTCGTGTCTGAGATCCAATACCCCGGCCGGGTCTCCAATGTGGTCATGATCAAAAAGGGAGACGGCCGGTGGAGGATGTGTATCGATTTTTCTTTACTTAATAAATCTTGGCCTAAGGACTGTTATCCTTTGCCTCGGATCGACGAGCTGGTTGACTCAGCCGTTGATTTTTATGTAATGAGTTTTCTAGATGCTTTTTCAGGTTATCATCAAATCAGGATGCAACCCCCGTACATCAAGGATGTCTCGTTCATCATGGGGGATTGATGCTACTATTACAACATGATGCCCTTCGGGGTGAAGAACGCAGGGGCGACCTACTAGAAGATGATGGATAGGGTCTTCAAAGAGCAAAAGGGGAGGAATCTGGAGGTGTACGTGGATGACCTCATGATCAAGAGTCAGGATGTGGGCTCCCACATCCAGGACCTAGAGGAGACCTTTGCTACCCTGATCAAGTACAAGATGCGGTTGAACACTCTGATATGCGTCTTCGGGGCTAGCAGGGGAAGTTCTTGGGGCATCTCCTCACCACTGCGGGGATCGAGCCTAATCCTGACAAAGTCAAGGCTATCATGGAGCTAGGGTCGCCACGACATACCAAGGAAGTACAACGCTTGACTGGGAAACTGGCGGGGCTGAGTAGGTTCCTTTCTCGGGCTGGTGAAAAGTGCTTCCCCTTCTTCAAAATGCTAAGGGGAGGTCAAAGGTTCGAATGGACCAAGGAGTGCGAGGAGGCATTCCAGGCCCTCAAGATGCAGCTGACCCAGGCTCCGCTGCTCCAAGGGCCCAAGGAGGGGGAAGACCTATTTTTATATCTCGGGGTTGTGGCAGAGGCCTTGAGCTCCGTCCTAGTTCGGGAATAGGGAAAGAAGCAGCTCCCTATTTACTACGTGAGTCGGGTCCTGAGAAAGGCCGAGCTCTGATATCCAATTTTGGAGAAGCTGGCTTTCGCCATGGTTATCTCAGCCTGAAGGCTGCGGCTCTATTTCCATGTACACTCAATCCGAGCGGTTACTGACCATCCTCTCTGCAACATCTTCGAGGGGGTGGAGCACTCTAGCAGGCTCGCCAAGTGGTCGGTGGAGTTGAGTGAGTTTGACGTTTCCTTTGTCCCCCGCCTCTCGATCAAAGCTCAAGCAATGATAGACTTCTTGGCTAATTATGTGATTGAGGTGGCGGAGGAAGAGCTCACTCGTCCGACTCCTTGGAAGGTAAAGGCGGACGGTGCCTCGGGGAGTCATTCCCTAGGAGTGGGGGTGATCTTGGAAAGCCCTCAGGGGACTAGAATCGAGCAGACAGTGGTGGTGCACTTCCCCATTACAAATAATCAAGCCGAGTATGAAGCCGTGATAGCAGGGCTGCGCCTGGCCAGGGAGCTGGGGTTATTGGACGTGGAGGTCCTTACCGACTCCATGGTGGAAGCATCCCAGATCAACAGGGAGTTTGAGGCAAGGGAGCCTACCCTGTGATTGTACTTAGCCAAAGTAAAGGTGGTCATCGGCACGTTCCAAACTTTATCCATCCAGCACGTGCCCCGGGAGGAAAGTGAGCAGGTCGATCAGCTCGCAAAGCACGGTCCTCGGGTGGGAGGTACGATCACCGACTTATTCCTCCCCTCCATCGAAGAGGGGGAGCTCATGGAGATAGATCAACAGACTTCATGGATGGATCCAGTTGTAACTTTCCTTTCCACGGGAGAGTATCCGGAGGGGGCAGATAATAAGAAGCTAAGGCATAAGTCAGCGTACTACCTCCTCCAAGACGGGCATCTGTACAGGAAGACACTCTCGGGGATGTTGGCTCGTTGCGTGGCCGAGGGTAGGTACAAAGAATTTTGGAGGAAGTCCACTCCAGAGAATGTGGGAGCCACTCCGGGAGTCGGACCCTGGAAGGAAGAATTGTCAGGCAGGGATACTTCTGGCCCACCCTGGGCAATGATGCAACGGAGTTCACAAGAAGGTGTCATAAATGCCAGTTGTTTGCCCCCTCCAGCTATAGTCAGCCCAGCGACTCAAAAGTATCACGGCCCCCTGACCCTTCGCCATTTGGGGAATGGATTTGTTTGGGCCATTCCCCCAGGCCAGTGGGCAGAGGAGGTTCCTCCTGGTAATTATCGACTACTTATCCAAGTGGTTGGAGGTGAAGGCGCTGGCCAAGGTGACCTCCCAGGTTATCAGAAACTTCATCTGGGGAGAGATTATCTACCATCATGGGCTGCCCCAGGCCATCATCACGGACAACGGGCCCCAGTTCGCCAGCGCTGAGTTCACCAGTTTTTGCGAGCAGCTTGGAATCGACTTCAGGTTTGCCTCGGTCCATCACCCTAGGAGCAACGAGCAGGTGGAGGCCGCGAACAAAATCATCGTCAACCTCCTCAAGAAGAAAGTGGAGATTTTGAAGGGGAGGTGGGTGGAGCAGCTTCCCGCAGTTCTCTGGGCCCTAAGAACCACTCCCAACACAGCTACCAGGGAGACCCCCTTCAAACTCTCTCATGGGTGGAGGCAGTGATCCCCGTGGAATTTGAAGTCCAAACACCTCAAGTCATTACGGCCAAGGAAGGCAGAGAAGAATGGCAGGCAGAGAACGAGGAGGAGCTGCGGCTCTCCCTCGACATGGTGGAAGAACTGCGGGACCTCTCCGCCCTCCGGCAAGAAGAGGTGAAGAGGAGAATGGCTAAGTACTTTGACAAGCATATCAGAGTCAAACAGTTTGTGGAAGGGGACTTGGTACTAAAGAAGGTGGATGCAGCAGGTAGGTCGGCATCCGTAGGGAAGCTCAACCCCAGCTGGGAAGGACCGTTTATTGTAAAGGAGGCTTTAAAATCGGGAGGTTATCGACTCCAAAATGTGGAGGGCGAGACCCTAAGTCTCACCTGGAGTGGTGACAACTTAAAATGCTTTTTTCCTTGAAGCTTGTAAGTTATGCCTTGATTTTTAATGAAAATTCTTTAATATGCTAATATTTTCCCTATCAGTTCGCATGAAGTAATGAAGTGAACTTGGAACCCGAGCAGATCCCGATGTCAGACTCTCACCTAGCTGGCAGGGCTGGAAGTCACTCGATGGTGTTAGTAGTGGACCATGAGTACATCCCGCTGTCAGGCTCTCACCTAGCTAGCAGGGCTGAAAGTCACTCGGTGTCATCCTTGGCCTCAAGCAGATCCCGCTGTCAGGATCTCACCTAGCTGGCAGGGTTGGAAGTCACTCGATGGTGTTAGTAGTGGACCCCGAGCAGATCCCGCTGTCAGGCTCTCACCTAGCTGGCAGGGCTGGAAGTCACTCGGTGTCATCCTTGTCCTCGAGCAGATCCCGCTGTCAGGCTCTCACCTAGCTGGCAGGGCTGGAAGTCACTCGATGGTATTAGTAGTGGACCTCGAGCAGATCCTGCTGTCAAGCTCTCACATAGCTGGCAGGGCTGGAAGTCACATGATGGTGTTAGTAGTGGACCCTGAGCAGATCCCGCTGTCAGGCTCTCACCTAGCTGGCAGGGTTGGAAGTCACTCGTTGTCATCCTTGGCCTCAAGCAAATCACGCTGTCAGGATCTCACCTAGCTGGCAGGGCAGGAAGTCACTCGAAGGTATCGGCCTTGAAATCGCGAGGTAAATACCAAGAAGTTTTGAATGCCAAGGAATACGCGGGGAGCGGTTCTGCATAGGCGAGTTTGGACTCGCCAAACCCAGCTCGGCATCAGCAAAGGGGTAGCGAGCCAGGTCTCAGGACCTCGCTGAAGGAAGGCGAGCCAGGCCAGGGCACTTCACCCAGTCTGTTTTACTTAGAAGATTTTCTGAGTTCAACCTGGATGGCTCGAGAGCGCGCTGAGGTGGCGTGACAAGGGCGGAGAGAAGCCCGCTCCCGAATCGTCTGAGGCTCGGCAAACACTCAAAACATACTCTCTCGCGGGCGCGTACTAATGACTATCCTACTCGCAGTATCTGCTTATGCGAGGTCGCCTGGGGAAGTACTGGCGGATATACAGAGCACAGCAAATAGAAAACAAAAAAAGGGGAATGACACGGGTATGATCAAAAACCTTTCTTTAATTAAATAAGTGTTTACAAAAGATGTTTACAGGGGCTCGCCACGGTGAGCAAACCAAAAAGAAGAATATACAAAATCAGGCCTCCCCCCCCCCCCCCCCCCCCCCGCCGTCCGGACTGATCCTCCCTTTCACCCGGCTGGTTCGGGAAGCCCTTCCTGAACATTGCGTTCAGGTTATCTTCCTTCTCGCTGGGGGGCGTCGCCGGGAATAAGCTCGGCATCAGGTCCCTGACGGAGATCTCCTCGCACCCCTGCACCAGCACCCCCGTGTCCTTCATCATTTGGAGGGTGCATTCGACGGCCTGGATGGAGTTAATTCGCAGCCTCTCGGCGAGATCGGCCTCGCCAAATATCTGCTGCCTCTTGTAGGGGAGGGAAGGATCGGATCCGCTGGCCGGGAAGAAGATCTCCGCCTGGCGGCGGACCACGCAGTTGAGGTGCTGTTTTTCCTCTTTCAGCTTCTTGTTCGCCCCCTCCAGCTCGGCGAGGCGGGCACGCAGCTAGCTAATCTCCTCCCCTTGCTCGGCATTGCGAGCCCGAAGCTCCCCTGCGGCCTTGGCATCCTGGTAAAGAGAAAATCCGGTTAGCAGCATCACAAAATGATCTAAGTAAAAGAGAAGAGGAGAGCTTGACACTTACCAGTCCGGCGACGGCCTGGGCGAGGAGGCCCTCGGCGATGCCGAGCTACTTCGCCTGATCAGCAACCTTGTCCTTGGCAACATCGCGGGCCTGCTCGGCTTTTAGGAGTTGATTGCTGAGGGCAAAGCTGCGGCGGGTTAGCATGTGGTGGAGCTCCATGGTCCGTAGGTGGGCCTGCAGACCCTGTTGGCCGAGATGTCAGAGGGTCATGTTCTTGTAGGCCTCGGCATCCTCGCGACCATAGAGGCCGAAGCCGAGGGCATAAGCATGGCTAGTGGCAGGCTCGCAGTCATGCCAGGACGGATGTAGAGTGGATATGGAGACCCGATGGGCCAGCTAATACCACTGCACCATGGGCTCGCCCGCCGAGTCCCTCCACTGCCCCCCCCCCCCCCCCCGAAGTTAAAGAGGGGATGTTGTTTTGGCGCCCCGCGCTTGTGAGCCGCCCTCTTCACCGAAGGAGGTGGGGAGATCACCGCTGTTGGATCCCTAGGTGATTTGGGCTATGTTCACTGACTTAGGATGTGACCCATCATGTATAGCCAGGGTCAATTTATGTCCTAGAGTCTAGGTTAAGTCCTTAGGCTCAACTCCAGATGGACCAGCTTTCAACAAGACCCTCAGAGACTCCAGACTCACAAGTTTTCAAGACTAAGAAAAGTGAGTTCGACGTTCGTCGAACTCAGCTCGACGAAAGGAGTTCTGCGCTCGACGATCGTGAGACAATTCTTAGTGTTGAGTTCGACGATCTATGTTCTCTGTTCGACGAAAACTCAGCTTCTACATCAAGCCAAAGTCAGGAGAACTTCAAATTTTTCTAAGTCCAGCTTCATGCTTCGGTCGACGAATTATATTCTGAGCTCGACGAACTTGGACCTCAAGTTCACAGCTTCTCAAGTCGACGAAGTCAGCTACTCAGGTCGACGAATGCTAAACTCTACTCGACGATTTCTGGACTCAGAGAATCTGTGTCGACACTTAGGGTTTGTGTCGACACCAGACGATTTGTGTCGACATCAGGATTTCAGTCGACAGCAGCTTATGTCGACAACAGAGGATTTGTGTCGACACCAAGATCAATCTGTCGACACCAACTTTTATCGACATCAGAGGATTTGTGTCGACACCAAGATCAATCTATCGACACCAACTTTTGTCGACACAGCATTTCAGCAGATGTAGGATATTTTGTCTAAGTCCAGAACTTTTCTCAGCTCGACGAATTTGATTCTCAGCTCGACGAATGAAGATTGTCTATCAGGTGAATGAAGATTGTCTGGTCGACGAACTCTCTCAAGCTCAGCTCGACGAACTCAAGCTCAGCTCGACGAACACAAGTTCAGCTCGACGAAATGTGTTCTTCGTTCGACGAATCTAGATTAGGTTATCTTTAAGGTTCCCGTTCCGTTTCATGGTGCTGCTTCCTGAACATATAATGCCAGATCTTCTCGGAATGTTACCGTTAGAACGTGCATTGACTATGGACGATTACATGCCGTTATTCCATGGGACAGTTAGGAGAGTCATTGATTTCTGATTCTTTCCAAGCCCGACTGTAATTACTGCTCGACTTTCAAAAGTTTGAATATTCCTCAGTCAGTCATAGACATAGAGATATACACAAAAAATAGAGACACAATAAGAAAACAGAATCAAGCAGTGATAGAGTTCAAGAATTACAACACAACAATCAATCTGATAGACACTCTGAAGTTGCAAAGAAGAACAATCATTCACAAATCACAAGTTCTTGATTGCAATCAGCCTGACCAGAGAATATTTTCAAGAAGTAGAAGAACAACCAAATTCAATCAAGGGTCTTCTTCTCTCTATTCACAGGATAACTTCAAAAGACAACAATCAATCAATATGTCAAAGGAGTTCCTGAAACATATTCTGGTCCAGGCATTCTAGGTCTTTGAAGACCTATCACCCTAAAGCAGTGCTCCAGTCTTCCTGATACATTCAAGATCTCGGGAGGAGCAAGCTGCTAACATCATTCCACTTGAATCTTCTCTCTGATTGTTGACAGAGAAGATACCATCACTCTCTCATTACCTCCTGTATAAAGGGTTGTCATCTCCCTTCAAAAGTGATTCCTGGTTCACAAGTCTCCTTCCAAAAGACTTGAGGTTTGGTTTTTGGGGACCTGATCTGAAAGTGCAGCTAGATCTGATATACTCTAGAGGGGGGTGAATAGAGTATGTTGCTTAAAAACTTTTTACAACAATTGTTGCAATCTGAGTGAACAGGGAAGCAAATAATAAATCTAAATACAGCAGATAACTAATTACAACCTACAAAAGAAACTAATCATAGATCCTAACTAATCACAAAACAATCACAGCCAGAAACAAAAATAAAGACAAGCAAGCCAGAAGACACAAGGAGCTATAGTGGTTCCCCTAAACTTGGGTACATCCACTCTTCTACCACCCTAGGTAGGAATCCACTGTAGGATGAGTTGATCAGGAGTCCTGGGCACCAATGAGCTTTTGATAAGGTGCTCAAAAACCAAATCAGATTTTTTGATCAGGTATCTTGCCACCAATGAGCTTTTGATAAGGTGCTCAAAAACCAAGCACAAACTTTTGAAGGGAGTTTGAAAAGCCTTTTACAGAGATGGGGATGAGAGAGTTATGGAAGTCTTCTCTTTATCAAAGCAGTTGAGAAGGCTATGTGGATTTGATGTTGTCAAAGCTCCCCCTGAGTTCTTGAGATGTTCAGGAAATGAAGCTTTGCTGTAGGGTGAAAGGCCTTCAGAAGTTGATCTCCAGCAATTGATGATTTCAGCAACAGCTGAAATGTTAGGTGTCTGGAGTCTTTGAATGATGTTGGCCTTGAACACTTGAATCAAAGGGGATCTGAAGATTTCAGATTTGTTGATCTCCTTTGGTGTGTGTTCTTGTATGAATTATTTTAGACAGAGAATGTCTACAGCTCTTTCTCTTTTTCTCTTGTGTACAGTTGATGTTGAGAATGATGTTGTCCCAGAGAATATTGTAGCAGAGAATATTTTTCTCTTGTTCTTATTCACTCTCTGCAGATTGAATTCTTGTTGATGATAGGTCTTCTGAAAGATTTAAAAATCTTGTCTTTTATTCCCTTGGTTCTGAATAGAAAATGATCCTCTGTCAAGAATAGCCGTTAGCCTGTCATTAATTACATCCTTAATTGCCTTTGTCTTCTGAGGGAAAGTCCAAAGAAACATTCCTTGATAATCTCCTGAAACTTGGTCCAGAATAAATGAAAACGGATAGAAAATCTTCTGAATTAATTGTTGAATAACTCCTTAACTGTTCTGAATTTGAATCTTGAAAAACATTCAACTCTTTCAGAAAATCGTCGAACTGAGCTCCACTATCGTCGAACTAAGATCAGTGATTTGGACTTAGACAGCAACAGAGATCGTCGATCTGAGCTTAACTATTGTCGAACTGAACTCAGAGATAGATAATCAATACTGGAGTCAAGATCGTCGAACTGAGCTCGAAGATCGTCGAATGGAGTTCGACGATTCGTTGAAGTTGAGCTCAGCGATCGTCGAATGGAGTTCGACGATCCGTCGAAGTTGTGCTAGACGATCGTCGATTGGAGTTCGACGATTCGTCGTACTGAGCTCGATGATATGACTTAGTCTACAAACTGAAAATCCTTGGTCTTGAGGGCAGCTTCCAAACCTAACTACTAACCCTTAGACTCAATTCTAGTTGACCTTTATATCTATACAGGAGGTCAAAAATAGGTTTCCTAAAGACATAGTGATCCTGACCCAAATTAGTAATAGCGTGTTCCAACAATCTCCTCCTATTTGGGTTAGGATTACTATTTATAGAATTTGGAAAAATAAAAGAACAATAATATACAAAGCAACAATACATAAATGCAATAAGCAGGACATTGCAGAAGCACAGATATATATTATCCCTGACAGAAATCAGAAATCAGAATAATTGTCACCTTACATAATTATTCTTTCTCCTTGCTCTTTATAAGTTTGATTTCTCTATTAGGATTGAGAGCTTCCTTTTTGGATCTTCTGTCATCTGCTGCACCTAAGGAGGTTTGTTGTTTGGGCCTTGGTACCACAGCTTCAGGATGCAGCTCCATATATCTTTCAGAATCAAAGAATTTGCTTGAGGCATATTTTTCCAGTTCTTTCTTTCTTTGTTCAGACAATGTAGTAATGTTGGAGGAATCTCTGCCTTGCTCTTTAGCTTTCTTGATTTGATCCAGGGCAGCTAGCTCTTTCATCCTGATAGTCCATGCAGTAGGGTTATTTTCTGGATCTTCAAAGGGCACTGGAGGCTCAAATCTATTGGATGGATTATCTTGAGGAGCTCTGGATGAGACTACTTCTTTTAACTTATAGGGAAAAGGACCTGAAGTTGTATCTGATGAAGCTTGTCCTTCCCTAGAGTATGGATGTTGCCTAGAATAGCCCTTTGAGTAGACTTAGA
Organism: Platanthera guangdongensis; assembly: GCA_039583875.1. Lineage (NCBI taxonomy): Eukaryota > Viridiplantae > Streptophyta > Magnoliopsida > Asparagales > Orchidaceae > Platanthera > Platanthera guangdongensis. The sequence goes on from CM077159.1 coordinate 26,748,489, forward strand.
ATTCCCTTTGGCTTCCTCTTCTAGATTGAGAACCTCAGTACTGGCTTCCCCTATAATAAGATCTTGCATGAGACTGATAGGGGGTTTGGCTTTTAGCAGAGGGTTGAGCAGCTGAGCTTCCACCTGCACCTGCATCAGGAGGAGGTGGTGGAGGAGGATGAGGATGATGAAACTGAGAAGATCCTTTCTCATACTTCCTCTTCTTCTTCATAGCTTTTAGTTGGTTCTTTGAATACTGCATCCAATGCTCAGTAATGGGACAGTCATGAAGAATGTAATAAGGAATATCATTAGTGTCCTTGACTTTGGCTGGAGGCACCCTTTTCATACCTTTGCTCCTTGCCTTTCTTTTCCTGGCTATGGTGGAAGAAGAATCATCAGAATCAGTCTTAAATTCATCACTCTCAGAGCTTTGCTCATCATATAAAGCATCAATCTTTTTCAAATATTCTTTTTGAAGTTGAGTTGGAGCAGATGAAGCAGCAGTGGTGACAGCAGCAGATACAGCACTAGTAGCAACAGAAGTTGCAGCAGCAGTCTTAACAACAGACACAGAACATTCTGGAGCAAAACTTGCAGAAGATACAGCAGCAGTAATATCAACAGTAACTGGAGCGGCAATAGATTCAGATAAAACTTTTTCAGATACACTACTTTCAGATATAATATTTTCAACATCAGCAATAGCAGCAGGCTCAAAATCATATGCCTCTGTCATATGTATATCATCAGAAACTGGAACATCAGCAGCATCACTGACAGCAGCAGCAACAGATTCAGCAACAATCTTTTCAGCAGGAATAGCAGCAGCATCACTGGAACCAGAAGGCTCAGCATTATATATGAAGGATATATAGGAGCTAACTAAGCTGGAATCACAGTTGGAGAAGGGCACAATGGCCTTGGAAAGATCCTCTGATGGGTGGACTGCAACTTTCTCTGGAAGACAACTGAAATAAGCTGAATCAAAAACAGATAATAAGGACCTGAGGTCCACTGAGAAGACAGCAACTTGAGGTGGAACTGGAGCTTGAGTTGGGGTAACAGCAGCAGCAGTAGGAACTGAAGAAATGTCAGCAGGCAATCTCACATCTTCATTAGGCATCTCCCCCTGCCTAGATTCAGAGAATGCTGGATCAAGGCACACTGATGAAGGGATTGTCTGAGTAAATAGAGAAGATAGACTTGCAGAGAGGGCTGCCACAGACTGAAGAACTGGAGCCAAGGAGGTATCCAATAGAAGTGATAGCCTGGGGGCTAGCAGTTCATATAACTTGTCAGCTAGGGCAGGAATGTCTACTTGCTCAGCAGGGACTGGAGCAGAGGTAGAGACTGGAGGTGGAGCTACTGGTGATGGTGGTGGAGAGCTGGTGGATGGTAGAAGTGAAAGTTGAGGTGTGGGTATTGTGGAAATGGAAGACAATGGTATGGAGATAGAGGGTGTGAAGGTGGGTTGATCAATAATTTCTTGTAGAAGTTGTTGGTGTGAGGTAGATGAGGAGGGTAGCTCAGGAGGAGATGAGGGTGAATCATCCATGAAGGAATCATCAAGAAGATTGAATGATGGAATGGTGGATGATGTGTCAATGTCTGGGTGAGGGTAGTGGTGTAATGGATGGAGTATTTCTTCTGTTATAGGAAGAGTGGGGATTGGAGATGGAATAGATGTTGGAGATGGGCTGGAGATGATGATGGTGGATGAAATTGGAATGGTGGATGTGACTGGAGGAGATGAAATTGGAGTTGGAGGAGGGGAAGCAGCAACATGCAAGTATTCTGCAGGGGCAGAGACTTGAGGGGAAGTGACTGTTACAGTCCTGGTGCCTGAAGTTGTGCTGGTAGAGGCCATGCTGGGCTTGGTTATCTGCCTGTCCCATTTGCCAAAGAGGGCACAGGACAATCTCTTTGATGCATTGATGTGCATCCCAGAAAATACAAGCAGAATAGGGAATCTGTTCTGAAGAAAGAGCCCTAGCATCCTCCCAAAATTCACAAAATTCTTATTGATTTTCTTTTTAATAAGGTCAAAGAAGACCTCTCCCCTGTTCAACTGTTTCTTGTCCACAATGGCTCCCATCAAGCACAGCTGATACCTGGAGATAGTATCATGTGTTGAATGCATGGCCAACAAAACTTTTCCTACTACATCAGCTAAGAACCTGTATTCCACAGCTAGGTTCTTCTTCAGCAATTTATTAGGGTTAGCATCAGAATGACCCATTCTTGCCAGTAAATCAGAAAATTCCTCTCTAGACAAATCAGCAGAATCTCTTCCAGAACTTAACTCAAAAACTTCTATCAGAATAGCAGGAGTCAAAGGTACCTGTGTTCCAGAAATTGAACCAACTACTGTGTTTTGGTCCTAGTTGTGGGCAGTGTAGACCCACTCCTTAATCTCATCAGCAGCCAACTTGATTCTTGTGGACATGATGGTGGCTAATTTCTGCTCCTTGAACAGTTCCAAAATATCCTAAAAAACTTGATCAGTGGTGCTAAAAGACTCCATGTCTATATCAAATCCAGCATCGAATTTCATTGCGGATAGAACAGTAACAGAGACGGCCATTGTTACCTGCAAAAATCAACAAACAAAACGACCAAGTGTAGAGATGTTTGGAGGGAAAGAGAAATTTTTACAGAGAAATCTAAAGCGCAAAAGGAGAACGACGGCGAAAAATGAATTTTATATTAGTGTTCGACGTAAAAAAGGAAAGATCGTTGAACTCAGTTCGACGATCGGGGCTTCTAAAGGAATCTGAAGAGTCTTCAATATCGTCGATCTCCGTTCGACGATATTGGAGAGCGTCGAGCTCTATTCGACGATCGTTCAGAGAACAAAATTGTCGAGCGCCGTTCGACGATCGTTGACCGGAAGAGATAGTCCAGACTATCTGAGAAGCACTGAACTCAGGTCGACGATTTCGAAAATCGTCGATCTCCGTTCGACGAGCTGGGGGAAAATCGTCGAGCGCAGTTCAGAGACCAAAAATACACTCTAGACACTAAGAAAAATCAAGATGTTTGCCTAGTCTTGGTCAATTTTTAAACTTTTAAAATCTTGGATATTATTTTAGACTTCCTCCATCTAACATTCCTAACTTATTTAGGAAGAAGGTGTGTTTCTTTTTATCCAAGGGTTTGGTGAAAATATCTCCCCTTTGCAAATCAGTTGGGATATATTGAAGTTCAATTTTATTCTTCTCAACATTATCCCTTAAAAAGTGATGCCTAATTTCTATGTGTTTTGTCCTACTATGGAGGACTGGATTTTGAGCTATAGAAATAGCACTGGTGTTGTCACAAAATATTTTTGACTTTCTCTAAGTTATATCCATAGTGTAGGAGTTGGTTTTGAATCCACAAGATTTGTGAACAACAACTGCCTGCAGCCATATATTCAGCTTCAGCAGTTGAAGTTGACACAGAAGTTTGTTTCTTGCAAAACCAAGAGACAAGTCTGTCACCAAGAAACTGACAAGTTCCACTGGTGCTTTTCCTGTCAATTCTGCATCCAGCATAATCGGCATCAGAAAATCCAGTTAAATCAAATGCTGAATGTTTTGGGTAACAGAGACCTATATTTGGACAACTTTTAACATACCTGAGAATCCTTTTAACTAGTGTTAGGTGTGACTCTCTAGGGCTTACTTGGAATCTAGCACATATGCATGTAGCAAACATTATATCAGGTCTACTAGCTGTAAGGTACAGTAAAGAGCCAATCATTGCTCTATATGTTGTCTGATCAACAGGTTTCCTATGTTCATCAGCATCCAATACTGCATTAGTAGGCATGAGTGTTTTCTTACAAGATGCTTCAGACATACCAAATTTCTTGACCAATTCATTTGCATACTTGGTTTGAGAAATAAAGATGCCTTCAGCATGTTGTTTGACTTGTAATCCTAGAAAGAAGGATAGCTCACCCATGCTACTCATTTCAAATTTAGAATGCATTAGGTTGGAAAACCTTCTGCACAAGTTTGAATCAGTAGAACCAAAAATAATATCATCTACATAAATCTGTACTAGTAGGGTATGTGACTTATGGGTTCGAATGAAAAGAGTTTGGTCTACTCTACCCCTTATAAATCTATTTTCCAAAAGGAAGCATGCTAGGGTCTCATACCATGTTCTAGGAGCTTGCTTGAGACCATATAATGCTTTGTTCAACTTAAAAACATAATCAGGATGGGTTGGAGAGATAAAACCTGGAGGTTGTCTAACATATACTTCTTCTTTGATGTCTCCATTTAGAAATGCACTTTTCACATCCATCTGATATACCTTGAAGACTTTGTCTGCAGCATAAGATAAGAAGATTCTGATGGATTCCAATCTTGTAACTGGTGCAAAAGTCTGGTCATAGTCTATGCCTTTTTCTTGAGAATATCCTTGAGCAACTATCCTTGCCTTGTTCCTTACAATTACTCCTTGATCATCCAATTTGTTTCTGAACACCCACTTTGTTACAACAATGGAGTGATCCTTAGGCTTTGACACTAGTTCCCAAACTTTGTTCCTTTCAAATTGATGCATCTCTTCTTGCATTGCAATGATCCAGTGTGGATATTACTCTACATCTTGAATGGATTGAGGTTCAATTTGAGATAGGAAGCAGGTGTGCAACTGGTTTTGGTTGACCTGATTTCTGGTTTGCACACCAACTGAGATGTCTCCAATTACTTGGGAAATTGGATGGTCACTTGATGTTACTAAATCAACAGGGGGTGTTGATTGTTCACCAACCTGTGTTGTTGTTTCCTCTTGTGGTACAATAACTGGCTCTTCAAGCTGTTTTTCTTCAATATGTTGAATGCTTTCTTCATCTTCACTGCTTTCATCTTTTTGAGTGACCTGTAATCTGTTCAAATCTTCAGCAAGAGAATGTACCTGCAAAAGTTCTATGGTAGAAGTGTTCTTCTCCTTGAAAGACATGTTAAATTCATCAAATGATATGTGAACAGATTCTTCAATTTTAAGAGATGATTTATTATAAACCCTATAAGCCTTACTGATCATGGAGTATCCCAGAAACACTCCTTCATCAGCTTTAGCTTGAAATTTTGCTAAATATCTCTTCTCATTATTGTGTATATAACAAATACAACCAAAAATTCTAAAATAATCAACTTTAGGTTTCTTCCCTTTGAGTAATTCATAGGGAGTCTTGCCCTCTAGCTTATGTATCAAACTTCTGTTCAGCACATAGTTGGAGGTGTTCACTGCCTCTGCCCAAAAAGATAGAGGAAGGTGAGCATCTGACAACAATGTAGTTGCAGATTCAATAAGGGTTCTATTTTTCCTTTCAGCTACCCCTTTTTGTTGAGGAGTTCTAGGAGCTGAGAAAGTGTGTCTGATCCCTTCACTCTAACAGAACTCTTGCATTAGAAGAGAATCAAACTCTGTCCCATGATCACTTCTGATCAGGGCAATGTGAGTATTGAACTCAATCTGTATACATTTGAGAAACTCTGTCAAACACTTGAAGTTATCAGACTTCTTCCTCAGAAAGAACACACATGTGAATCTAGAGAAGTCATCTACAACTACTAAAGTGTAAGATTTCCCTCCTAGGCTTTGTACTGTGATCGGTCCAAAAAGATCCATGTGTAACAGATACAAAATCCTAGGTGAATCACTCTTATTAAGTGACTTGAAACTATTTTTAGTTTGCTTGCCTAATTGACAAGTCCTGCAGAGTCCTTCCTTCTTGTAGGGGCCAGAAGGTAGTCCTCTAACAAGGTTGTCCTTGGATAGCCTAGCAATAGTTCTAAGGTTTAAATGTCCTAATCTCTTATGCCATAAAACATTTGGTCTACAGATAGAATTAAACAGGCAAATATCTACATCTGTTGAAAGAAAAATCTACTAGATAGATGTTACCTTTCCTTTTACCTGTCAACACAGTTGTGTTGTCCTCTGACTTGATCTTGCATAATGCTTTGCTGAAAGTCACCTGGTAGCCTTCATCACATAGCTGACTGATGCTTATTAAATTGTGCTTCAGTCCTTCCACATAAGCTACCTTCTTGAATGTCACTGTCCCAATCTGGACTGCAGCATATCCTTTAGTTTGTCCAAAGTTTGAATCACCAAAAATAGCTTTGGGTTCAAGCTTGGCTTTAAAGGATGTGAGGTTGTCTTTATTTCCTGTCATGTGCTTAGAGCACCCACTATCCAAGTACCATTGCTGATTTGATGTTGGATAGGTCTTCACCTGCACATAAAATAATTCATTTGTTTTTGACCCAGTTTACCTTGGGCCTAGGTTGATAACCTTTAAACTCAGAAATGAGAGACATCCCAGGTTGACTCTTGTAACCTTCATGATGATATCTCCTTGGAGGTATTATCCATTCAGTATAAGGGTTAAAGATTTGGGATGAAGGACCCCTAGGATTGGATTTTGATTTGCCCTTGAAGGAATTTCCAGAGCTCTGATCTCTGTTCGACGATCGTGGAGCTGCGTTCGACGATCTTGGGTCAGATCGTCGAGCTCCGTTCGACGGTCGACTGTGGTAGAGTTCAGGAATTAAAGATCGTCGACCTGAGTTCGACAATTTTGCCTGAGATCGTCGATCTGCGTTCGGCGATCGTCGAGCTCCGTTCGACGATTTCTGCTGGAACTTAGTTTTCTTAGGCAGATCAGAATTTTTCCTAGCTACCTCTACAACTCCCTTCCCTTTATTAGAAATGAACTTGATTGGGGTTGTTAGAACTATAGTTTGGCTGGATAAAGCACCCAAGCCCAGTGTACTATTAAATCTGGAGTTCACTGTGCTTGTGATGTCCATCAGCTTGATAATTCTCCCATTAAGGGATTCTTCAAGCTTCTTGGCCTCTGATAGCTCACCTTTCAGTGAAGCTATCTGCTCCCTACAACACTCCAACTCCTCAGAGAGTTTGAGGTTTTCTGACTTTAAGAAACTATGTTCAGATAATTGATTTCTGAGAGAGATAATTTCTTTCTCAGATTTTAGTAAGTCTAAACATAATGCTTTAAACTCAGATTTAAAGTCCTCTGAATTGAAATCAAAAGAACTGATTACCTGGTCCTCTTCAAGTTGAGTCTCTGAGTCTGACTCTGACTCTTCTTCATCTGAATTATGCTGTGAGGCATTGATTGCCATCATGCAGAACTCCTTCTCTTCTGCATCATCTTCATCATCACTAGAGCTGGATGTGGCTTCTGATTCCTCTTCAGTTTCACTCCAGGATTCAGCAACAAATCCCTTCCTTGTGTGTTTGTTCTTGCTTGAGGAGGGTTTGCCATTGCTACTCTTCTTGAAGTCTTTCTCCTTTCTTCTTTCTTTCTTGTCCCTTATGTCCTTATTTTTGTTTTTTGGACAATTAGGTACAATGTGCCCTGGTTTCCTGCAACCAAAGCAAACAATTTCTTTATTGTTTGACTTATCATACCTTGGCTTATCATGTTCCTTGTATGATCTCTTTCTGAAGTCCTTTCTGGCCATCTTGTAAAATCTTTTGGCCGACATACTGAGCAGCTCATCATTGCATGTGACTTTATCTTCAGGCTGATCTTCAGTTACTTTGAAAGCTATAGACTTATCTTTTCTTGTGGCTGGTGAGGCAGCCTTCTGCTCTTCTTCTCTATTCTTAATGAGCAGCTTATAAGATTTGAGCTTGCCCAAAAGAGCTTCTGTGTTAATCTCATTCAGACTTCTGGCATCCTTGATTGGCAAGATTCTTGAGTCCCAAGTGCATGGGAAGCACATTAGGATTTTATCATTAAGTTCAGTCAGTGATATCTCCTTATCCAAGGTCCTGAGTTCATTGACTATTAGACTGCGCCTGTTATATATTTCAGCTACTAGCTCAGCTTCTCCTTTCTTGAAATTCTCATATTGTGATATGAGGTGGGATCTCCTGTCCTTTCTTTCATCAGCTGAGCCTGAGAATATTTCAGAGAGTTTATCATAGATTTCCTTTGCTGAATTACATTCAGCCACCTTTTGAAAGATGTCATCAGATATGGTCTGGGCTAGGATATTCATAGCCTTTGCATCAACTACCTTCCACTTCTTGATATCAGCATCTGTTCCTGATGGAGGTGGAACAACATTTGTGCTTGTGTTCTCCAGAGGTCTTGGACAAACTGTCAAAACAGAATTAAAAATATCCTCGTCAATAGAATTCATGTATAATCTAATCCTTGCTTTCCAAAGTGCAAACTTGGATAGATTGCACACTGGAGGTCTGGTGCTAGCATAATCTTTATTTTGGGCCATGATTTGTGAAGAAATAATCTAATAACACAATAAAAAAACAGATCTAACTAGGAATCTTTGGGTTCAGGTGTTAGCCTATGCAACCACCATGGTGTGGTATGTTTAACCAACCTCGCTTTGATACCAATTGAAAGTGCAGCTAGATCTAATATACTCTAGAGGGGGGGGGGTGAATAGAGTATGGTGCTTAAAAATGTTTTACAACAATTGTTGCAATCTGAGGAACAGGGAAGCAAATAATAAATCTAAACACAGCAGATAACTAATTACAACCTACAAAAGAAACTAATCACAAATCCTAACTAATCACAAAACAATCACAGCCAGAAACAAAAATAAAGACAAGCAAGCCAGAAGACACAAGGAGCTATAGTGGTTCCCTTAAAATTGGGTATATCCACTCTTCTACCACCCTAGGTAGGAATCCACTGCAGGATGAGTTGATCAGGTGTCCTGGGCACCAATGAACTTTTGATAAGGTGCTCAAAAACCAAATCAGATTTTTTGATCAGGTGTCTTGCCACCAATGAGCTTTTGATAAGGTGCTCAAAAATCAAGCACAAACTTTTGAAGGGAGTTTGAAAAAACCTTTACAGAGATGGGGATGAGAGAGTTATGAAAGTCTTATCTTTCTCAAAACAGCTGAGAAGACTATGTGTATTTGATGTTGTCAAAGCTCCCCCTGAGTTCTTGAAATGTTCAGGAAATGATGCTTTACTGTAGGGTGATAGGCCTTCAGAAGTTGATCTCCAGCAATTGATGATTTCAGCAACAACTGAAATGTTAGGTGTCTGGAGTCTTTGAATGATGTTGGCCTTGAACACTTGAATCAAAGGGGATCTGAAGATTTCAGATTTGTTGATCTCCTTTGGTGTGTGTTCTTATATGAATTCTTTTAGACAGAGAATGTCTACAGCTCTTTCTCTTTTTCTCTTGTGAACAGTTGATGTTGAGAAAGATGTTGTCCTAGAGAATATTGTAGCAGAGAATATTTTTCTCTTATTCTTATTCACTCTCTGCAGATTGAATTCTTGTTGATGATAGGTCTTCTGAAAGATTTAAAAATCTTGTCTTTTATTCCCTTGGTTCTGAATAGAAAATGATCCTCTCTCAAGAATAGCCGTTAGCCCGTCATTAATTACATCCTTAATTGCCTTTGTCTTCTGGGGGAAAGTCCAAAGAAACATTCCTTGATAATCCCTTGAAACTTGGTCTAGAATAAATGAAAATGGCTAGAAACTCTTCTGAATTAATTGCTGAATAACTCCTTAACTGTTCTGAATTTGAATCTTGAAAAACATTCAACTCTTTCAAAAAATCGTCGAACTGAGCTCCACTATCGTCGAACTGAGCTCAGCGATTTGGACTTAGACAACAACAGAGATTGTCGATCTGAGCTCAACTATCGTCGAACTGAGCTCAGAGATAGAGAATCAATACTGGAGTCAAGATCGTCGAACTGAGTTCGAAGATCATCGAATGGAGTTCGACGATTTGTTGAAGTTGAGCTCAGCATCGTCGAATGGAGTTCGACGATCCGTCGAAGTTGAGCTAGACGATCGTCGAAGTTGAGCTAGACGATCGTCGATTGGAGTTCGACGATTCGTCGTACTGAGCTCGACGATATGACTTAGTCTGCAAACTGAAAATCCTTGGTCTTGAGGGTAGCTTCCAAACCTAACTACTAACCCTTAGACTCAATTCTAGTTGACCTTTAGATCTATACAGGAGGTCAAAAATAGGTTTACTAAATACATAGTGATCCTGACCCAAATTAGTAATAGGGTGTTCCAACATGATCAAAACCCGTTGGTGCCCAGGACACCTGATCAACTCTTCCTGCAGTGTATTCCTACCTAGGGTGGTAGAAGAGTGGATGTACCTAGATTGGTTGGGGAACCACTATAGCTCCTTGTGTGTTCTGGTTGCTATTTTCTTTTGTTTTTTTGGTTGTGGTCTGTGATTGCTCTGTATTTAGTTAGTTGCTGTGTTTACTTTATGTTATTTTCTTCCCTGTTCACTTAGGTATACAACAACAGTTGTAAAAAGTTTTTAGTAAGCACCATACTCTATTCACCCCCCACCCCCCCCTCTAGAGTATATCAGATCTAACCTGCACTTTTAATTGGTATCAAAGCGAGATTGGTTAAAATACCACACCTTAGTGGTTGCATAGACTAACACCTGAACCCAAAAATCACTCTAGTTAGATTTGCTTGTTTTAAGTTTGTTACTAGATTTTTTCCTTCACAGAACATGACCCAAAACAAAGATTATGCAAGCACCAGACCTCCAGTGTGCAATCTATCTAAGTTTGCACTTTGGAAGGCAAGGATTAGAATGTACATGAACTCTATTGATGAAGACATTTTTAATTCTGTTTTGACAGTGTGTCCAAGACCCCCAGAAAATACAAGTACAAGTACTGTTCCACCTCCATCAGGAACATATGCAGAAATCAAGAAATGGAAAGTGGCAGATGCTAAGGCAATGAATATTTTAGCCCAGACTATGTCTGATGAAATATTCCAAAAAGTAGCTGAATGCAACTCAACAAAGGACATCTGGGACAAGTTATCTGAGATAGTCCCAGGATCTGCTGATGAGAGAAAAGATAGAAGATCTCACCTCATAACCCAATATGAGAATTTCAAGAAAGGAGAAGCTGAGTTAGTAGCAAATATGTATAATAGACTCAGTCTCATAGTCAATAAGCTGAAAATATTGGACAAAGAGATCTCATTGACTGAGCTCAATGATAAAATCCTAATGTGCTTCCCTAGCACTTGAGACTCAAGGATCTGGCCAATCAAGGATGCCAGAAGCCTAAATGAGATCACAACTGAAGCTCTCTTGGGCAAGCTTAAGTCTTATGAGCTGCTCATCACGAATAGAGAAGAAGAGCAGAAGGCTGCTTCACCAGCAGTCAGAAAAGAGAAGTCAATAGCTTTCAAATCCATTGAAAATTAGCCTGAAGACAAGGTCACAGGCAATGAAGAGCTGCTAAGCCTACTAGACAAAAGGTTTTAAAAAATGGCCAGGAAGGATTTCAGGAAAAAGTCTTCCAGAGGGCATGACAAGCCAAGGTATGATAAATCAAATAACAAAGAGATTATTTGTTTTGCATGCAGAAAAACAGGCCACATGGTGTCTAACTGTCCAGAAAATCAGTATAAGGACAAAAAGGACAGGAAAGAAAGAAGAAAAGACAAAGACTTCAGGAAGAACAGCAATGACAAACCCTCCTCCACCAAGAACAATCACACCAGGAAGGGGTTTGTAGCTAAAACTTGGTGTGAGACAGAAGAAGAATTTGAAGCTTCATCCAGCTCTAGTAATGATGAAGATGATGCTGATGAAAAAGAATTCTGCATGATGGCTATCAATGCCTCACAATAAAATTCTGATGCACAAGAGTCAGAGATAGAATCAGAGACTCAATCTAAAGAGGACTAGGTAATAAGTTCTTTTGATTTTAATTCTGAGGACTTCAAGTGTGAGTTTAAAGCACTGTGTCTAGATTTATTAAAATCTGAGAAGGAAATCATTTCTCTCAGAAATCAGCTATCTGAACACAGTACTTTAAAATCAGAAAACCTCAAACTCTCTAAGAAGTTGGAATGCTGTAGGGAGCAGATAGCCTCTCTAAAAAGTGAACTATCAGAGGCCAAGAAGTTTGAAGAATCCCGCAATGGGAGAAGTATCAAGCTAATGGACATCACAAGCACAGTGAACTCAAGATTCAATAGTACACTGGGCTTGGGTGCCTCATCTAGCCAACCTATAGTATTAACAACCCCAATCAAATTTATCTCTGATAAAGGTAAGGGTGTTGTAGAGGTGGCTAGAAAGAATTCTGATTTACCTAAGAAAACGAAAGTTCAATAGAATTCGTCGAACGGAGCTCGACGATCGCAGAGTGGAGCTCAATGATCTCAGGCTAAATCATCGAACTCAGGTCGACGATCTCTGAACCCTGAACTCTTGCATGGTCGATCTTCGAACGGAGCTCGACGAACTGACCCAAGATCGTCTAACTCAGCTCAGAGATCGTCGAATAGAGATCAGAGTTTTGAAAAATCTTTCAAAGGCAAATCAAACTTCAATCATATAGGTACTACATCTCAATCGTTTAACCCTTATACTGAATGGATAATACCTCTTAGGAGATATCATCCTGAAGGCTATAAGAGTCAACCAGAGATGTCTTTTATTTTTGAATTCAAAGGTTATCAACCTAGGCCTAAGGTAAACTGGGTCAAAAACAAATAAATTACTTTATGTGCAGGTGAAGAACTATCCAACATCAAACCAGCAATGGTATCTGGATAGTGGGTGCTCAAAGCACATGACAGGAAACAAGGACAATTTCACATACTTTAAAGCCAAGCTTGGACACAAAGTAATATTTGGTGATTCAAACTTTGGACTAACAAAAGGATATGGTGCAGTCCAGATTGGCTCAGTCATATTCAAGAAAGTAGTATATGTGGAAGGACTGAAGCACAATTTAATCAGTATCAGTCAACTGTGTGATGAAGGCTATCAAGTGACTTTCAGCAAATTCTCATGCAAGATCAAATCAGAGGACAACACCACTATGTTGACAGGTAAAAGGAAAGGTAACATCTGTCTTGTGGATTTTCTTTCAACTAAGGTAGATATATGCTTGTTTAACTCTATTTGTAGACCTAATGAACTATGACATAAAAGATTAGGACATATAAACCTTAGAACCATTGTTAGGCTATCCAATGACAACCTTGTTAGAGGACTACCTTCTGGCCCCTACAAGAAGGAAGGACTTTGCAAACCAATAATAGTTTCAAGTCACTTAATAAGAGTGATTCACCTAGGATTTTATATCTGTTACACATGCACCTTTTTGGACCCATTACAGTACAAAGCTTAGGAGGGAAATCCTATATTTTAGTGGTTGTAGATGACTTCTCCAGATTCACATGGATGTTCTTTCTGAGGAAGAAGTCTGATAACTTTAAGTGTTTGACAGAGTTTCTCAAATGCATACAGAGTGAGTTCAATACTCACATTGCCCTGGTCAGAAGTGATCATGGGACATAGTTTGATTCTCTTCTTATGCAAGAGTTCTGTCAAAGTGAAGGGATCAGGCACATTTTCTTAACTCCTAGAACTCCTCAACAAAATGTGGTAGCTGAAAGGAAAAATAGAACCCTTATTGAATCTGTTAATACATTGTTGTCAGATGCTCACCTTCCTCTATCCTTTTTGGTAGAGGCAGTGAACACCTCCAACTATGTGTTGAATAGAAGTTTAATACATAAACTGAAGGGCAAGACACCCTATGAATTACTCAAAGGGAAGAAACCTAAAGTATATTACTTCAAAATCTTTGGTTGTATTTGCTACATTCATAATAATGACAAGAAATACATAACAAAATTTCAAGCTAAAACTGATGAAGGAGTGTTTCTGGGATACTCCATAATCAGTAAAGCTTATAGGGTGTATAATAAATCAACTCTTAAAATTGAAGAATCTGTTCATGTATCTTTTGATGAGACTAACATGTCATACAAGGAGAAAGAAATTTCTACCATAAGCTCTTTGCAGGTTCCACCACTGTGTGAGTCTATGGATGGACTGAACCTTACCCAAGAGGTACAAAAGCATCCTACTCCACAAGTTACTGAAGATAGTCAAGAGGAAAGTAAAGAGGAAGTGGTTGAACTTCCCCCAACAGCTAGTATCATTCCCCAAGATTAATTAAATACTGAAGCTGTTGCTCAACCAACTCCACCAACTGATATTGTCACACTTAGAGATCACCCCAGATCTCAAGTGATTGGAGACATCTCAGTAGGTGTACAGACAAGGCATCAACTCAACCAAGACTTGATGCATGCCTGTTTTCTCTCTCAAATTGAACCTCTCACCATTCTTGAGGTAGAGCAAGATCCCCACTGGATCATTGCAATACAAGAGGAACTCAATAAGTTTGAGAGATGTAGAGTTTGGGATTTGATTCCAAGACCCCATAACTACCCAGTTATTGGAACCAAATGGGTCTACAGGAACATGTTGGATGCTCAAGACAACATAGTGAGCAACAAGGCTAGGCTTGTTGCTCAAGGCTACAGACAAGAGGAAGGAATATACTATGACCAAACCTTTGCCCCTGTTGCAAGGTTAGAGGCCATTAGGATATTCCTTGCCTATGCAGCTTACAAAAGATTCAAGGTCTACCAGATGGATGTCAAAAGTGTGTTTCTGAATGGAGTACTTCAAGAAGAGGTTTATGTAGAATAACCTGCAGGTTTTATCTCTCCAACTCAACCCTCTCTTGTTTTTAAATTGCATAAAGCTCTCTATGGTTTAAAGCAAGCTCCAAGAGCTTGGTATGAGACCCTAGAAAGCTTTCTTTTAGAGCATAAATTTACAAGAGGAACCATAGATAAAACACGTTTCACTATACATCATAAGGACCAAATATTGCTAGTACAAATTTATTTGGATAACATTATTTTTGGTTCTACTGATCCCAAATTGTGCAAGAGGTTTGCTGACCTCATGCATTCTAAATTTGAGATGAGTAGCATGGGTGAACTTTCCTACTTCCTTGGTCTCCAAGTGAAGCAGCTCCTAGATGGTATCTTCCTCTCCCAAATTAAGTATGCTAAGGAGCTTATCAAAAAGTTTGGGATGGGTGATGCTTCAGGGATGAAAACCCCTATGGCTATAAATGTTGTTGTGGATTCTGATGCAGCAGGGAAACCAGTGGATCAGAAAAATTACAGGGCAATTGTTGGATCCCTATTATACCAATAGCTAGCAGACCTGATATAATGTTTGACACATGCCTTTGTGCTAGGTTCCAAGTGAACCCTAAAGAATCTCACCTTATTTTCCTAAAAAGAATTTTGAGATATATAAAGAGTTGCCCTAGTCTAGGACTCTGGTATCCTGCAGAATTAGAGTTTGAGTTAACTGGATACTCAGATGTTGACTATGCTGGATGTAGAGTGGACAGGAAAAGTACCTCTGGAACATGCCAGTTCCTTGGTATGAGACTTGTCTCCTGATTTTGTAAAAAGCAGACATCTGTGTCTACATCAACTACAGAAGCAGAATACATGGCTGCTGGTAGTTGATGTTCACAAATGCTATGGATACCAAACCAACTCTTAGATTATGGTGTAAACTTAAATAATTCAACATTATTTTGTGATAATTCTAGTGCTATTGCTATAACACAGAATCTAGTTCACCATTCTAGGACTAAACATATTGAAATAAGACATCATTTCATTAGAGATAATATGGACAAAAAGAAAATTAACTTGATCCATATTCCTACTGATCTATAGAGAGCAGACATTCTCACCAAGCCATTGGATGAGAAAACTCATCTGTTCTTTATAAATTAACTGGGAATGATTAATGGAGAAGAGTTAACCTAGTTTTTGTCTGCATTCGACGAATTTTCCAGAGTTCGTCGAACGGAGTTCGACGAATTAGGGAAAGTTTGAGAGTTTCTCGTCGAACGGAGATCGACGAATTCTCTGTGTGAGGAAACAATTTTCATCGACCAGAGATCGACGAACTTTGCTTCAGAAGACATTTCATCGAACGGAGTTCGACGAACTGTTTTCGATTCTTTAGGATGAGATCGACGAATTATCTGTCTATAATTTATTTCGTCGAGCTCAGTTCGAATAATTTTTTCTTTTTCGTGGAACGGAGTTTGTCGATTCATATTCTGAAAATCTTACATCTAGGTTTTCTTCGACCTCCGTCCCGTGCTTTCAGTTCCTTTGCTCTTGATCGATGTTTCTCTCTGTGTTTTTCTTACAGGACAACAATGGCGATTCCCTCAGGTGCTTTGGTTGCAATGAAGTTTGACACTGGTTTCTACATGGATTTTGAGTCGTTTCAACATTCCGACCCCATCTTTCTATACATCCTGGAACTACTGGAAGAACTCAGTTTAAAGGATTTCATGACCAGGCACATTAAACTTCATGGAACGGAAATATGAGAGTGGGTATATACATCTACAGTTTCTGAAGAAGATGTTTTGACCGGCAATATAGGGAACACTGTTGTTTCCCTCTCTCTCGCAGTTCTCTCTGAGATATTTGGCTTAGTGAACGGAAAAGACAATCTGGAAATGGATTCTGAGGAATTCAGTGATATGCTGAAACTAATGGGTTTCTCTGGTAACAACCCTAATAAGTTGTTGAAAAAGCAACTATCCGCCGCCTACCAATTTCTGGCAGATTTTACGGGAAAGATACTGATGGCCAAGCACTCTGCTCATGACTATATTGCCCGTCACCAATTTCTAATAATGTGTGCAGTAGTGAATAAGCGACAAGTTGATTGGAGTAAGGTTTTGTTTGAATTGATCAGGAAGAAGAAAAGCAAGAAGGAAGTCTGATTTGGCAGAATTTTGGGAATCTTTCTCAAAGAGAAGGCTGCTGAATGTATGGTCTCCCCGACCATCTTCATAAACGCCAGCGAGCGCCTCACTTGCGCTCTGTTTGGCAGGTGGGAAAGGACCATCTCCAAGCCCTCAAAGGCTTCTTCCTCCTCCCTCCAAACTTCTGAGAGCACAAGGTCTATAAAGGCCGCTCCCCACCCAGCTGAAGAGGTTCCTCCATCTCAACCATATCATCCAGCACCTCTTCCTCCAAATAAGCCTCCTCATGTACCTACCCCTCCTTCATCTCCACCAATTGACCTGACAATCACTCAATCTCCACCCCCATCTTACCCTCTACAAGTTCATCAACAACTCACTCCTCCAGATTCCCCTGATGAGACAATACTTCCTACACCTCCACAGTCTCCTCTTCCCCCACACTTATCCACCATCTCATCTTATCATATACCATCAGATACAATCATGCAAGATTCCCCCACTCCATCTATTATTCATCCTCCCATTCCATCCCCTTCCCCATTTGATCCATCTACCCTCATTTCTTTGCTCCCACCTCTCATCCAATCTTTGATCCAAGAGGCCATTACACCTCTTGTGACCTCCATTAACTCCTTATCTGCCCAGATCTCTCTTATATCTGCTGTCCCCTCTTCATCTAGGGGCCTGGCTCCAGGTATTCCCGAACCCAGGCAGGGGGAGATGCTCTGTGATGAAGTGCAGCAGCTGCAGATACAGCAATAGCAGCAGCAGTCACAGTAGTTCCCTCTCCAGCTAATACAGATTCAGATGAGGATACAACAATTTTGACAGACTTTGATGCTGAGATGTTTGAGTTAATTCAATTCATGAATACTGACATTGAGTTGGATGAGTCAGTTGCTCAAATAACTCCTGTTGGTGATTTTTATTTAAATCCTACAGTAAATTTATCAGTTTTGCTGAGAAATTTTGATTCTGCACATATGCAATTCCTTCCAGCAGATTTCTCTAAGTCATATTTGGCTATGGTACCATATACCTCTCCAGCTAGTCCAGTAGTTGCCAAGCAACTCGGTGACAATTTTGCTCTCTCTGCCTCTAGCTCAAAAGTCATTCTAGAAGATACATCAGTTCCAGTTTCAGCACCAGATTTTATTATGGATGACTCTCCAATGCCTACTCTAGATGAGTTTATTCAGGCATACATTGAAGAAGAGAATAAGGCAGTAGCCGATAGCTTTGTCTCTTTTATTTCTGAACCTTGTACAGATAATTCTTCTCTTGTTGCTGAAACCCTTATTCCTGAACCTTCTGCCACTCCTCCAGCAAAGGCTGTTGTTTCTGATAAAGCTTTAAAAGCTTTGGATGCTTTGTATGATACCCCTCAGGATTCAGAAGCTGATGATGATGATAATGATTCTGATGAGGATGCAGCTAGTAAGAAAAAGAGACTGTTGGCAAAGAAGAGAAAGTTTGCTCCTCCTCCAGCTCCCAAGTCAAATCCCACTACAGACACTCCCTACTATATTCTGCACAATGTGACTCCATATAAGGGAATGCCAACATGGATGTGGCTCTCCAAAAACCAGCAGAAAGATAGAAAGAGAAGCAGGAGATACTCCTCTCCTCCAGTGCACAGATACAGGAAGGATCCTCCTCCTCCTCCTCCAGCAGCTGGTGACAGTGGCTCTAGCTCCCAGAGATCTGGCCCAATGCAAACTTATCAGAGACAGTCAGGGAGATCTTCTGGAAGCAGCCAGCAGAGGCCATCCTCCCCAGGAAGTCAACAACATAAGCAGCAGCAGCAACAAAGTTCTGAAGTACATAAAGCTGAAAGCCCAAAAAGACCTCTCTCTCCTCCAATTCCTTTTGAAGATCCAGAGACTGCTAATACTGCAAGAATTCGCTATGTACCAAGAGCTGATTGGTCTATCATTGAAAATTAAAGCCAAAGCAGAAGGAAAAGATATCTCAAGTCTTTCAACAATGTCAAAGTATAGAAAGGAAGAGCTGAAAATATTTGACAAAGGCAACAAACTTTTTAATGTTGATGATTATATGAAACTACATCCAGAAGCAGTTGTCCCCAGGGCTACATCATTGAAAATTTTTGGGGCAGCTGATATGACCATGGCAGTGGCTCAAGCTCAAGATCCTAAAAGAGAAATCATTTTCAAGAAGCCAGGAGAAAAGAAAATAGAAGACAAACCTCAGCAGAAGAAGCCAAAGAAGTAATTTTGTTGTTGTTTCAATTTCTGTCTGTTATTTGTTTTTTAAAACTGTGCTTTCTGTTAAACAAAGCTGTGTGTATATATATATCTGTTGCATGTGTTATAATTTTCTGCCAGATATATTTCTTTCTTGCTTTATTTTTCTGTTTTGAATCTCTGTTAGTGACCTCACCCAAATAGGGGGAGATTGTTGGATCCCTAGGTGATTTGGGCTAGGTTCACTGACTTAGGATGTGACCCATCATGTATAGGCAGGGTCAATTTATGTCCTAGAGTCTAGGTTAAGTCCTTAGGCTAAACTCCAGATGGACCAGCTTTCAACAAGACCCTCTGAGACTCTAGACTTACAAGTTTTCAAGACTAAGAAAAGTGAGTTCGACGTTCGTCGAACTCAGCTCGACGAAAGGAGTTTTGCGCTCGACGATTGTGAGACAATTCTTAGTGCTGAGCTCGACGATCTATGTTCTCTGTTCGACGAAAACTCAGCTTCTACATTAAGCCAAAGTCAGGAGAACTTCAAATTTTTCTTAGTCCAGCTTCATGCTTCGGTCGACGAATTATATTCTGAGCTCGACGAACTTGGACCTCAAGTTCACAGCTTCTCAGGTCGACGAAGTCAGCTTCTCAGGTCGACGAATGTTAAACTCTACTCGATGATTTCTGGACTCAGAGAATTTGTGTCGACACTTAGGGTTTGTGTCGACACCAGACAATTTGTGTCGACACCAGGATTTCAGTCGACACCAGCTTATATCGACATTAGAGGATTTGTGTCGACACCAAGATCAATCTGTCGACACCAACTTTTGTAGACACCAGAGGATTTGTGTCGACACCAAGATCAATCTGTCGACACCAACTTTTGTCGACACTGCATTTCAGCAGATGCAGGATATTTTGTCTAATTCCAAAACTTTTCTCAGCTCGATGAATTTGATTCTCAGCTCGACGAATGAAGACTGTCTATCAGGTGAATGAAGATTGTCTGGTCAATGAACTCTCTCAAGCTCAGCTCGACAAACTCAAGCTCAGCTCGACGAACACAAGTTCAGCTCGACAAAATGTTTTCTTTGTTCAACGAATCCAGATTAGGTTATCTTCAAGGTTCCCATTCCGTTTCTTGGCACTGATTCCTGAACATTTAATGTCAGGTCTTCTCGGAATGTTACCGTTAGAACGTGCATTTACTATGGACGATTACATGCTGTTTTCCATGGGACAGTTAGGAAAGTCATTGATTGTTGATTCTTTCCAAGGCCGACTGTAATTACTGCTCGATATTCAAAAGTTTGAATATTCCTCAGTCAGTCATATACATAGAGATATACATAAAAAAATAGAGACACAGTAAGAGAACAAAATCAAGCAGTGATAGAGTTCAAGAATTACAACACAGCAATCAATCTGATAGACACTCTGAAGTTGCAAAGAAGAACAAACATTCACAAATCACAAGTTCTTGACTGCAATCAGCCTGACCAGAGAATATTTTCAAGAAGAAGAAGAACAACTAAATTCAATCAAGAGTCTTCTTCTCTTTATTCACAGGATAACTTCAAAAGACAACAATCAATCAATCTGTCAAAGGAGTTCCTGAAAAATATTCTGGTCCAGGCATTCTAGGTCTTTGAAGACCTATCACCCTAAAGCAGTGCTCCAGTCTTCCTGATACATTCAAGATCTCATGGGGAGCAAGCTTGTTGGGTACATTGGAAAATATGTACCTGATTTGAAGAAGCCTCACCCTACTCAATGATATACATCAAAATGTATTTGATGTGTTTTGAGTTTAGTTGTGCAGGTTAAGTATTTGCAGGGAAATCTGAAAAGTTTCTAAGTCCATGTGTCGACACCCAGAAGAAAAGTGTCGACACTTAAGAAGACTTGTGTAGACACCTAGAGAAGCAGTGTCGACACTTGGAGTAATTGTGTCAACACCAAGATGCAGAGTCAACACCAGGAGGAAAGTGTCGACACATACAGGATGTGTCGACACTCATTGAAGAAATGTCCAATGAAGCAGTGTCGACACTTAGAAGCAGTGTCGACACCCAGAGGAACTTTGTCGACATCAGGAAGTGTCGACACTTAGAGGTTGTGTCGACACTCAGCAACACTTCAGCAAAGTTCAACAAATTCTAAGTATAAGTGTCGACATAATGAAGAATGTGTCGACACAGAGCAGAAGACTCAACACATGAAGAAAGTGTCGACACTTGGAGGCTGTGTCGACACTCAGCAAAGTTCAACAAATTCTAAGTACAAGTGTCGACACAAGGAGCTGTGTGGACACTCAGCAAAAGTATCAACACAGAAGGCATGTGTCGACACCAAGAGTATATGTCGACACTTAACAAGTTCAACACAAGAAGATGTGTCGACACAAAGGAGTTGTGTCGACACTTAGCAGAATTCAACTAAGTACTGAAGAACAAGGAGTTGTGTCGACACACAATATCGGTGTTGACACATATTGAAGAATCTGTGTCGAGAAGTAAATTCTACAACACAAGGAGTTGTGTCGACATCTTGAAGGCTAGTGTCGACACTTAGTCTACTTGTGTCGACACTTAGTCTATAAGTGTCGACACTTAAAGACAGACTGTCTCGACACCTTCAGACAGTTATAGATATTTCAAGAAGTGAATGGATGACATGACAGCTGCCATTCCAGCCGGTCTACTGCAACTGTTAGAGTTGTCAGAAAACTGTTAGAAACCGGATCAGCCGGTCACCATGAAGAAGGCCTATATATAGGCTTATTCTGTCAACAGAAGCAGATGATCAACATCAATAAGAGAAGAAGATCAAGCAATTCATTGAAGAATTAATTCAAGTGAAGATCTAAGAAGTTGGAGAGAGAGAGCTCCTTCCAAGAAGACAGCTGTTGGAACCATGCTGTAAAGAAGGGTTCAGATTGAGATCTGAATCTTAAGTTGCAGAGATAGAAGATCAGCTGCAGAGAGTATCAACCCTATTGTGTTCTACATTCAAGAAGCTTTGAAGAAAGCTAAGTGAGGTTGATCTCAGCAGAGTTCTTCCAAGAACTATCAAGAAACCTGTCAACTCTTCTCTCTTATTCTGAGTTGTAGGTATATACATTGTATTCTTAATTTCTTGTAGGATCCTTAGGGATCTGAGTTGTAAGCCTGCAATTATAAACGCCGAGTGGTAGGGCCTGTGTGCCTGAGTGTAGGAGTTTCATATCTCTGAGTGTAGGCCTTGTGGCTGAGTGTAGGCCTTGTTGAAGGCTGAGTGTAGGTCTTTGTGAAGACTGAGTTGTAGGGCATTGGGCCTGAGCTGTAGGAACCTGTTTGGTGTTCTGAGTGTAAGATCTGAGGATCTGAGGAATAGTGGAGGAGTTTGGCCGAATCTAGTACACTACTAGATAGGCGAAGGGGGAAAGTGGATGTACCCAAACCTTGGGGAACCACTATAAAACTGTGTGTACTCTGTGTGTATGTGATTCTGTGGTTGCTGTTTTTATGTTCTGTGAAATCTGTGATATAATTTGCCTAAAAGTTTAAAAAGATAAGGTCACCTATTCACCCCCCTACCCCCTCTAGGTGATTAGGTACAATTTCTTTCAAGTGGTATCAGAGTCAGGTTACTCAAAAAGGGACATAACTGTCTGAGTAGATCCTGTTGGCAGATTCAGTGAAATCAAGGACAAATTCAGCATAAATAAGAAAATCAAGAAAATGTGTTCAACATAGAATCATAAAGAACTTGGATCCATGAAGTTGCCAATTTGTAGAAAGGAGATCTTTGTCATCTGGAAAGAAAGGGTTAGGCTATTTATGGAAGCCTCTGACCCTAGAATATATATCACTGTTAAAGAAGGGTCATATGTGCCTATGAAAGTATCAGTCCTGGATGCAAATCAGAGAACACCTAAGGACTTTTCTGAAATGACAAAATATGAGATTATTCTAGCTACAATGGACAAAATGGCTCAGAATATCATTGTAAGTGCCATAGATGATGCTACATTTCAGAACTTGATACACTGTAAAACATCAAAGGAGATGTGGGATACTCTGATAGTGTACATGGAGGGTTCAGAAGAAGTTAGACAGGACAGAAAGTCTTTGTTAAACCAAGAATATGAGAGCTTCAGACAAGGTAGGTCTGATAGTATAACAGAATGCTACAAGAAATTCTATAGGATTGTCAATGAGTTGATGTCCTATGGAAGATAAGTCAGTAATTATGAGCTGAATGATAAGTTCTTGAGGTCCCTAACAAAGGATTGGGACACCAAGATCTGTGTCATAAGGGAAATGGCCAAGTTAGCAGATATTCCTCCTCCAACATTGTTTAGAAAGTTGTTATCCTATGAGATGCAGTTGATGGTAAGGAAGGAGGAGGAGAAGACTACAAGAAGTGAGTATAAAGAAAGAGCAGTGGCATTCAAGACAGAAGCCACCAAGAAATACAAAAGTAAGTCTCCATCTCCACCTCCAAAGGTTGCTGAGACTGAGTCAGATGATTCAGAAAGCAGAAATTCTGAAAGTAGTGAGAGTGATGAGGATTTTGCAGCTATCACAAGACACTTTCAGAAGTTTCTAAAGAAGAAACAGTGGAGGTCAAAGCCATCCACTTCACAGGGAAAAGATGACTATTATCAGAACAAGAAGTCATCAAAGAAAGACAGGAGAAATCCTAAGTCAAGCAAAGCAACTTTATCAAAAATTGTATGATATTGCTGTAACAGACTAGGACATGTTGTTGCTGACTGTCCAGAGAAAAGGACAGAGTCTACTGATAAGAAGAAGACTCAAATCAAGGGCAAGAAGGAAAGGTCTTTTGTTTCCAAGAAGGACAAAAGTCTATCAGACATATCATCTTCAGAAACTGATTCAGAAGCAGAAGCTTACATTGGACTGTTTGCTGAAGAAGAGGAAGAGGAGTTCATCCAGTTAATGAACTCTATATATGAGCATGAGGACAATTAGTGCCAGGGACTGATGGCCTTAATAGAAGGTGACAAAATCCAGGAGCAGCCTGGACCTAGTCAGGTACTAAATTGTTCTGCTGATTCAATTTCTAGTACTGAGTTAGATTCAGATTCATCTTCATCAAGTGATGAGAGTGCATCTGAATCTGAAGGAGACATTCATCAATTAATTGATGAATATAGAGTACCGTTGCAAGCTTTTAAGAAAAGCAAATCCTTGGCCAAGAGTCAGACAAAGGAGATTGCTAGTCTCAAAGAGGCTGCAACTGATTTTGAGAAGTTGATTGATCAAAAACTTAATGAAATAGCCAGACTGAAGCACATAAATGTTATTCAGATGGGGACTATAACATTTAAGAATGATCAAATCAGAAATCTGGAGATTAGTCTTCAGAAGGAGAGAGATATTGTTATAAGATTTTCTAAACCAAAGTCTGTTCTACCTTTGATTGATGAATTTGTACATCAAAAGGGTAAAACTGGATTAGGGTTCACAAAACCTGCTAGGACTGTTCAGTCCAAGTCTAAGGGCAAAGCCCCAGTACTCAATAAGCCTGATGTAGATAAAACAGCTAGGGTTGTACCTAAGCAAATGTACAAAAGATTTGAGTGCTGGTGTTGTGGCAAGGTTGGCCACTTTACCTTAGACTGTTGGCACAATTCTAGTGCCAAGATGAGTAGCAAACTGTCTGTTGGAAGATCTGCAGGTAGCTTTGTTAAGAGGAAAACTAACCAGCACCAAGGACCCAAGAATTCTTTGGGTTCTAAGGTTAACTAATCTGTTTTGCAGGTGAGTCCAAGTGGCCATGCCCCAATATAGTACTTGGACAGTGGATGTTCCAGGCACATGACTGGAACTAGGGGATTGCTAAAGGACTACATACCAATCAAGGATGGTCCTAAAGTCACCTTTGGTGGTTCTGAAAAAGGAATCATCAAAGGTTTTGATAACATTTCTACCAACCTTATAACAATTACTCAAGTGGCTTATGTTAAAGGTTTGAAACATAACCTTATTAGTATAAGTCAACTGAGTGATTTAGGATATGACATCTCATTTGTCAAAGATGGTTGTCATATCAGGAGGTCAAATGATCTAGAGATCATTCTGACAAGTTATAAAAAGAGAAATGTCTATTGCCTAGACATTATGTGTGAGAACAATGTTTCTCCAGTGTATCTTGTAGCTGATGAGAAAGTCTCTCATTGTGTCAAATGGCACAAGAGGCTAGCCCATCTCAACTACAAGACAATTGGCCAACTCTATAGCAAAGAGTTAGTGAGGAATGGTCCTCAGGTTAAGTGTATTAAAGATGGGATATGCTCAGTGTTGGAACCTTAGGTTCTGATTTGGGTTAGGATCACTATTAGGCTGATTAGTTTGACCCAAAATGTATAGTCTAAGGGTCATAGGGCTTTCCAAGTATTCCTCAGAAAGAATCCCAGAAGAAGTGCAGAAGAATTCCAGAGAAAATCAATTTTAAAGTTCAGAAATTTTAGCTCTCCGAAATAGTCGAACGGAGTTCAACTATTGCAGTCTAGAAATAGTCGAACGGAGTTCAACTATTGCAGTCCAGAGATAGTCGAACGGAGTTCAACTATTGCAGTCCAGAGATAGTCGAACGGAGTTCAACTATTGCAGTCCAGAAATAGTCGAACGGAGTTCAACTATAGTCGAACGGAGTTCAACTATAGTCGAATGGAGTTCAACTATTTCTGTGTTCAGCTCTAAGAGAACAGATAACTCAGATGCAGGTCAACTATAGTCGAACGGAGTTCAACGATAGTCGAACAGAGTTCAACTATAGTCGAACGCAGATTGGAGAAGCTTTTTAGATAAAATTTTGGTGATTTCCTATGCAGTTATTGGAGACAGCTGGCTAGAGTTATTCAAGGCTTAAGTAAAGGAATTTACAGCTAATATATTTAATGCCAAATATTCTTATGAATATAGCCGTTGGGAGGCTGCATTAAATATGAATCAATTCAGAGGTTTATTGTCAGTTACCTTTCCAAGATAGTTTCCTTTCTTGAAAATGTCTCTGCCGCATTAGACAAGAATTCAAATGACTTTCCTCAGCCCAGTGGATACATATATATATTTTACATAGCAAGATAGAAAAGATATATAGCAGAGAGGCTCAGAAATAACAACAAGAGACAGAGAGAGAAAAAGCTTTCAAGAGACAACATATTCAGATTTGTCTACATAACTTGCTGGAGATTTTCATCTAGTTGAAGGCCTACACCCTGAAGCAAAGCTTCCACTCCTGAACTATTCTACATCTCAGGGGGAGCTTTGACAACATCACCAAATCCATATAGTCTTCTCAGTTGCTTGAGAAAGAGAAGACTTCCATCACTCTCTCATCCCCACCTCTGTAAAGGGTTTTTCAAACTCCCTTCAAAAGTTTGTGTTTGGTTTCTGAGACCTTATCAAAACTCAGTGGTGGCAAGACACCTGATCAAAAAATCTGGCTTGGTTTTTGAGCACCTTATCAAAAGCTCATTGGTGCCCAGGACACCTGATCAACTCATCCTGCAGTGGATTCCTACCAGGGTGGTAGAAGAGTGGATTACCCAGATTTGGGGAACCACTATAAATTTCCTTGTGTCGTCTGGTTTGCTTGCTCTGTTTTCTTCCTTATGTGCTGTGAATTTTTTTTGCATTTTAGTTTCTAAAAACTCTTAAGCATATCAGATCTATCACCTCACTTTCAATTGGTATCAGAGCCATGTTGGTTAAACATACCACACCTTGGTGGTTGTACAGGCTAACACCTGAATCAAAAGATCCTTGATAGATCTTATTGTTCTTAAGAGTTTTTCATGGCACAAAATGAAGAATGGTCAAGCACTGGACCTCATAAGTGCAATCTGGACAAGCTTGCACTATGGAAGGCAAGGATTAGGCTTTTTATGAACTCTATTGATGAAGCCATTTATAATTCTATTTTGTCAGGTCCCTTTACACCATCTGCAGCTACAGAAGCTCAAAAACAGCTTAAGATGGCTGATGCACAAGCAATGAACATTCTTGCAGAATCAATGTTTGATGACATTTTTCAAGAGATTGTTGAATGTTCATCTGCAAAGGAAATTTGGGACTCTCTCATAGTAATGGCTGCTGGATCAGCAAAAGAAAGAACATCAAATTCTGATTCCTGGAGTAACTCTGAAGCTTCATCTTGCACAACTGAGGATGAAGAAGAAGCAAGAGCAAGAGAATTTTGTCTAATGGCAATAGATGCATCTTGCAAAAGGTATGATGAAGATAATGAATCTGAATCAGATGATGATGAAGATCAGGTTATCTCTACCCTTGACTTTTCATTAGAAGAACTTAAAACAGATTTTAAATTATTATGTAAAGATCTGATTCAATCTAAGAAGGAAATAAAACTTCTTAGAGAGAAAGTAAATAAATTTTCTTCTAAAAACATAAAATTCAATGAAGATTTAGAAATTACTTTAAATCATATAGCCTCATTAAAATCAGTTAAAGATTTTCAGAAAATCTGTGTTCAACATAATTCGTCGAACTCAGGTCGACGAACTCTGAATAGAGGTCAACGAAATTGGAACAGAGAAAACAACCTATATTATTCTCTGAACCGAGATCGACGATCTCACTATAAATCTTCGAGCTCAGGTCGACGAAAATATTCTTCGTTGAGCTCAGATTTTCATAGCAAAGATTTTAAATCATTTCATAATCAAAAAATTAAAAATCCTTATACCCAATGGTTCATCCCTTCTAGGAAACTTCATCCACTTGGCTATAAAGATTTCCCTGGATATTACTTTACTTCAAATTATTATTGTGAAAGAAAAATAAGACCCAAGGCAAATCTGGGTCCAGAATTCCTAACATCTCCTTTCAGGAAAATTGTTCAGAAGGCTACAACTATAGGGGGAGATTATCAGAATCTCAGAATGAAAATGAACAAAAGTGCAGCTGTCACTTTATTAGATTCTATGCAGTTGCCCCTTAGTTTCTGTTTGTATTTCTTTTATTTTGAATCCCTTTTTAACAAAGCACCCATGTACATCTGCTATTATATTATAATTCAGGCAGATCTTTTTGCTTTGTATTTTGTTTTTATGTAAATAGTATCCTCACCCAAATAGGGGGAGATTGTTGGAACCTTAGGTTCTGATTTGGGTTAGGATCACTATTAGGCTGATTAGTTTGACCCAAAATGTATAGTCTAAGGGTCATAGGGCTTTCCAAGTATTCCTCAGAAAGAATCCCAGAAGAAGTGCAGAAGAATTCCAGAGAAAATCAATTTTAAAGTTCAGAAATTTTAGCTCTCAGAAATAGTCGAACGGAGTTCAACTATTGCAGTCTAGAAATAGTCGAACGGAGTTCAACTATTGCAGTCCAGAGATAGTCGAACGGAGTTCAACTATTGCAGTCCAGAGATAGTCGAACGGAGTTTAACTATTGCAGTCCAGAAATAGTCGAACGGAGTTCAACTATAGTCGAACGGAGTTCAACTATTTTTGTGTTCAGCTCTAAGAGAACAGATAACTCAGATGCAGGTCAACTATAGTCGAACGGAGTTCAACGATAGTCGAACGGAGTTCAACTATAGTCGAACGCAGATTGGAGAAGCTTTTTAGATAAAATTTTGGTGATTTCCTATGCACTTATTGGAGATAGCTGGCTAGAGTTATTCAAGGCTTAAGTAAAGGAATTTACAGCTAATATATTTAATGCCAAATATTCTTATGAATATAGCCGTTGGGAGGCTGCATTAAATATGAATCAATTCAAAGGTTTATTGTCAGTTACCTTTCCAAGACAGTTTCCTTTCTTGAAAATGTCTCTGCCGCATCACACAAGAATTCAAATGACTTTCCTCAGCCCAGTGGATACATATATATATTTTACATAGCAAGATAGAAAAGATATATAGCAGAGAGGCTCAGAAATAACAACAAGAGACAGAGAGAGAAAAAGCTTTCAGGAGACAACATATTCAGATTTGTCTACAGAGCTTGCTGGAGATTTTCATCTAGTTGAAGGCCTACACCCTGAAGCAAAGCTTCCACTCCTGAACTATTCTACATCTCAGGGGGAGCTTTGACAATATCACCGAATCCACATAGTCTTCTCAGTTGCTTGAGAAAGAGAAGACTTCCAACACTCTCCCATCCCCACCTCTGTAAAGGGTTTTTCAAACTCCCTTCAAAAGTTTGTGTTTGGTTTCTGAGACCTTATCAAAACTCAGTGGTGGCAAGACACCTGATCAAAAAATCTGGTTTGGTTTTTGAGCACCTTATCAAAAGCTCATTGGTGCCCAGGACACCTGATCAACTCATCCTGCAGTGGATTCCTACCAGGGTGGTAGAAGAGTGGATTACCCAGATTTGGGGAACCACTATAAATTTCCTTGTGTCGTCTGGTTTGCTTGCTCTGTTTTCTTCCTTATGTGCTTTGAATTTTATTTTGCATTTTAGTTTCTAAAAACTCTTAAGCATATCAGATCTATCACCTCACTTTCACTCAGCTTGTCAAAAGGGCAAGAAGACTAGATCCACCTTTAATAGCATTGAGAACAAAGATGCTGTGAGGTGCTTATACCTCTTGCATATGGATCTCTTTGGTCCTATGCCAGTTCACATCCTAGGTAGGAAGGTCTACACATTTGTGGTTGTAGATGACTACTCAAGGTTTTCCTGGGTGTTCTTCCTTAGACAGAAATCTGAAACACATAGTGTCTTCTATAGTTTTGTCAAACAAATTCAGAATGAGTTAGACAGTACAGTGGTCAAAATAAGAAGTGACCATGGTACTGAATTCCATTCTGATAGTATGACAAAGCTATGTGAAGAGTTTGGGATATTTCAGGAATTTTCTTCATCAAGAACACCTCAGCAAAATGGCATTGCTGAGAGGAAAAATAGAACCTTGATTGAGGCTGGTAGAACCCAATTAAGTGATACATCTCTCCCAGAATATTTCTGGGCTGAGGCAGTTAATACTGCATGCCATGTAATTAATAGGGCTACCATTACTAAGAGCCACAATAAGACCCCCTATGAGATTGTGAAAGGCAGAAAACCAAATCTATCCTATTTCAGGATCTTTTGTTGTAAATGCTATATACTTAACAATGGTAAGTCTTACTTAACCAAGTTTGCTGCCAAATCCCAAGAGGGGATCTTTGTTGGGTACAACAACAGTAAGGCTTATAGAGTTTATAACTTGACTTCTCAAGTTGTAGAAGAGTCAGTACATGCAGTATTTGATGAAGCTAGACTTGTTACTAATGAATTGTCTAGAAGTATTTGCAGCCCCACAGGTGTGACTAAGAAGATGGACAAGCTCACTATTGAAGAAGGATCTACTGCAAGTCAGCATGTAGATGATAGTGGATGTTGTCCAGGGGGAGTACTAGATGCACCTAATGCAGAAGAAGACCAAGGAGTGCAGCAAGTTGAAGAAGCTGAAGGAGTTCAACCTGAAGCAAGGCTGCCTCCAGCTAATAGACATCTAAGAGATCATCCAGCAAATCAAATTATTGGTGATCTAAGTCAAGGGGTACAAATAAGGAGCAGAAATCTAAGTTCAGTACTCTACTCCAGTTTTCTATCCCAAGTTGAGCCAAAGAAATTTGAAGAAAACATCCTAGACCCTCATTGGATTGAGGCAATGCAAGAGGAGCAGAACCAGTTCAAGAGATGCAATGTCTGGGAGCTTGTTCCTAAACCAAAAGACCACAACACAATTGGAACTAAGTGGATCTTCAGGAACAAGATGGATGAACATGGAGTTATTGTGAAGAACAAAGCTAGACTGGTTGCTAAGGGATATAGGCAGGAAGAAGGTATTGACTTTGATCAGACCTTTGCTCCAGTAGCCAGACTGGAGGCAATAAGGATGTTCTTGGCCTATGCAACCTATCAAGGGTTTAAAGTATACCAAATGGATGTTAAGTCAGCATTTCTGAATGGTAATCTAAAGGAAGAAGTCTATGTGGAACAACCATCAGGTTTTGTTGATTCAACTAAACCTAATTTTGTTTATAGACTTAGGAAGGCTTGGTATGGGTTAAAACAAGCCCCTATGGCTTGGTATGAAACCCTGTCTAGTTTCCTCATTGAGAATAAATTCACAAGGGGGAAAATAGACAAGACTCTATTCCTTAGGGAATCCAGAGGCAAGATCATACTAGTCCAAATATATGTAGATGACATCATATTTGGGTCTACTGAAAGTAGTATTTGCAAAAATTTTGCAAAACTAATGCAAGGACAATTTGAAATGAGCAGTATGGGGGAACTTAAGTTCTTCTTGGGTCTCCAAGTTAGACAGACTGAGAATGGTTTATCCATATGCAAGTCTAAGTTCACCCTAGAACTGATAAGGAAGTATGGTATGGAATCATCCAGTACCATGAAAACTCTAATGGGGTAAAGTATGTCTCTTAGCAAAGATGATGCAGGGAAACCTGTAGATGAGACTTTGTATAGAGGGATAGTTGGCTCCCTTCTATATTTGACTGCAAGTAGACCAGATATCATGTATGCTACATGTGTCTGTGCTAGGTGCCAAGCTTGCCCTAAATAATCTCATTTGACAGCAGTCAAAAGAATACTGAGATATCTTAAGGGCACTCCTTATCTAGGCCTTTGGTACCCTAGGAATGGAGACTTTGAACTGACAGGTTATTCAGATGCAGATTTTGCAGGCTGCAAGGAACATAGGAAAAGTACAACTGGTACCTATCAATTCCTAAGTGGAAGACTGATATCATGGAGTAGCAAGAAACAAACAAGTGTGGCTATCTCCACAGCAGAATCAGAGTATGTGGCTGCAGGAAGTTGTTGTGCTCAACTTCTATGGATTCAAAATCAGCTAGAAGACTATGGTATACAAGTAAGTAGAACACCTCTATTTTGTCATTCTACTAGTGCTATTTCTATTGCAAACAATCCTGTTTCACATAGTAGGACTAAGCATATAGAAATAAAATACCATTTTCTAAGAGAACATGTAGAAAAAGGAGATATTTCACTAGAGTATGTTAATACAGATAATCAACTAGCTGACATGTATACTAAGCCTTTAGAAAAAACCAAATTCAATAGGTTTAAAATTGAACTAGGTATGATAAACTTAGAATAAGTTTACAGAAATGGCTAAGTAAAATAGTGTCGACACACAGAGTTGTCTGTGTTGAGACAGAGAATTGGTGTCGACACTTCAGAGAAAAGGTGTCGACACATCTAGGAAGTTGGTGTCGACACTTCAGAGAATTAGTGTCGACACATGCAGTGTAGGTGTCGACACATCCAAGGTGGTGTCGACACTTAGAATTTATACAGAATTAGTCAAGTAAAGTCTCGACTAAGTGTCGAGCTAAGCGGTTTCGACAGATAAACAAGTGTCGACACATATATTCTGTCGACTATACTTGTGTCGACACAAAGTTGTCGAGACATTATAAGTCTGTGTCGACACTTTTCAACAGTGTCGACACAATTTGAGTATTTTGACGCACCCTTTCATCTTCGATTCTAGAAAGGTATAAATAGGTTTTTGCCATTGTCTGTCGACACGCTCACCAAAGTTTCGAGACCAAACTTGTGTGTCAACACTTTTCTTCTCTCAATTCAAATTTCTTCAAACCTTAATGGCGCCCAAGCTTGAAGAGAATGTGAATGAAGGCTACGAACTTGTGTGGCATGCTTTTGATGACGGGAAACCAGAGTTCAAAGGCGTGATAACCCTAATAGAAAAGACAGGGTTAGATTTTCTTGTTTCAGAGCCGACCAAGATATGGAAGAAAGAAGTTCTGGAATTTCTGAATGGCGCAACCCTAGATGAATCAGGACTAAAGATTAAGTCAAGGGTTCATGGGGCTAAGGTGAAGGTCTCACCCAAGAGTCTGAGAAAGGTACTACAACTACCTAGGACAAAGGACGAAGATGAAGTTTCTGCTTCTAAGGCTAGAGAAGCATTAACATGGTGTGCACTGGATTCCAAGATGAAAATAGGTTCAGTTTTCAATAGGAAGGGAATGAACATGCACGACAAATGTCTCTCTGAAATTGTTGGCAAGGTGATCTTGAGCAAGCCTGGAGGGCATGCCAGAGTTTCAGCTCACATGTTTAGTCTAATGACAAGAATTATCTTCACACTACAAACTGATTGGTCTGTAGTAGTGTTTGAGAAGATTAAGGAGAGCCTGAAGAAACCCAATTTGGGTAAGATTCTAAGTCTTTACCTAGCTGGTAGTATACCAGAGATAATGACCCAAGCTGCAGGATCCAAAATTAACCATATGAGGAGAATGAATTTGAGGATCTTCTCTAGGTGGGATAGGGTCTTGACCAAGGAAATGCCAACTCCTGAGAAGGTAACACCCCAGAAAACGAAGAAGAAATCATCCCCTGTGGCTCAAGAATCATCAAGCAGCTCAGAAGAGCAAGTTGCGTTTACTCCAGATGATGAACAAGAAGCTGGAAATGCTGGAAAGTCTCCAGCTAGACAAGAAGATGCAGAGAGGTAGGGGGAGCTACCACAAGCAAGCCCAATACACCAGGATTCCATCCAGGGGGAGCCTCTAATGGTTGATGAGCCAACTCCTCTAGAAAGTGAGCAAGCTACCCACACTATTCTTGAGGTAATAACTGAAATTAATACCTTAGATTTCGCTATTGAGGATGATGTTTTGTCTGATTCATTACCTAATGTTAATCAGCAAACACAAACACATAGCCAACCCCAAGATGTTATCATGGAGGACACATTTGTTGCTGATCAAGTGGTATCTGATCAAGTAGTTGATGAGATCAGGAATTCTCCACCCCATCCTCAATAAGAATTTACTTTGGAAGAACTGTTCCCTGACCTTCTTCAAACTGACATTGAAGTTGAAAATGCTGCTGCTGAGGGGGAGAAAGTCATTATTGAGGGGGAGCAAGTGGAAAATATAAAAGAAACTGCAGGCAAAGAGACTGAGGTGCCAAGAGATATTGAAGGGCTCCAAAGGACTGAGAAGGAGTTACCTCCAAGTCCTAAGGACAGAGTGACTATTGATAGCACATCTGCATCAGAAGATGAAGAGGCTGCAAGGGCCAAGAAGAGGAAGTTTCAATTCTTTAAGAGAAGGAGCCAAACTTACAAAAAGGCTTTACAAACAATTGCACCACAGCCTGCACCATAGCTAGCCCCATCTGCAGATTACAGTTCTCTGATGGTTGGAATGCAAATAAAGATGGATGAGCAAAGACAGGCTTTTCAATCTTATATGGATGAAGGGCATAAGTCATTGCAGTTTGATTTGGCCCAAGATATTAAGTCCATCAGATTTGAGATGAATCTGAATAAGAAAGAGATGACTGACTGCTTCCATAAAGGAGGGAATGCAGTAGTCTATCTAGCCACTCATCAGGAAAAGATCAAAGATCAAGTAGATGATATTGCAGTGAAGCAAGGCTATGTTCTGGAGAACCAGCTAAGGATGAATGATAATTTAACTGCTTCACATAATGCAATAGTCACAGAAATGAAGAATATAGCTACTGGTCAGACTATAGCTAATGCTACAGCTAAGGCAGAATTTGATAAAGCATTACAAGAGGGAATAACTGCTGTTAAAACTTCTATACAAGACTCTCAAAAGGCTATAATTGACAAGCTCCAAAAGTTGAAACCTTTCTTTAAGGATGGAGTAAACTATTTGGATGCCCAAATAAGATTTCAGAAAGATGATCTGAGGGATCATATTGTTAGAGAAGTCATAAAGGGGGAGAGGGTGTTAGTCAAAGCCAGCTCTGATCATGCAAAATGGATTTCAAATTCCATCAGAGCCACCCTTGGCTATCCTCCATTATGTGATGATGACAATGTTGCAGAGTCTGGGATTAATCCTGCATATCTTGGAGGTGAGCAAGCTGAAGTAGCTCAAGTGATCTATACTCCACAAGACTCTGATATGATACATGCAGATATACAGTCAATGTATAGGCCACCTGAGGGAAAGTAAAATGTCATCATAGAAAAAGTGGTTCAGCCAGTGCCAGAGGCTATACTGAAAGAACAAGAAGCTTTGTTGCTGAAAGAACAAGAGACTCAGTTGTCTAAGAAGAGATTCAGAGAGCAAGCTGAACTCAGGCCTGACTTTGAACAATGGAGCCCCACCTCCAGGAATATTATCTTAACTGCATGGAAGGCTGCCAAGGACAATATTCAAGATAGAAACAAGTGGTATTCTGAACTGGAGTGGAGGAAGCATGAGTCCAGGCAAGAAGTCATTGTGCAATACAGAAGAAAGTCTAAGATGGGAAAGCTACATCCTAATGCCCAGTAGCCTAGCAAGTACTTTCCAAAGCCTTATCATTACTTTGAAAGACAGAAGATCAAGGCTGAAGAGCAGAAAAAGAAGGATCTTAAAGGCAAGAAGCCTGCTGCTGCTGAAGATGCTGAAGCCCCAGTCCAAGCAAAGATACAATCTAGAAAGGGCATTGTGATCAAGGAGGCTGAGCAGCAATAGGATAGACATTTTTCTTAAGTTTACATGTGTAATCACTTGTACTAAAACTTTCTGTAAACTTTTGATAATGAAAATGTTGAATTTCTTAGAACTATGTGATATGTGTTATATTTATGACATTAATTGTTCTGAGATATTGGTATATACATGTTTTGTTTAATACATGTTTATGAATTTACCCTGTTATATAATCCTGCTTTACATCATACTGTGCTTTTTTTATGTATGGTGTATATCATTGACTAAGGGTTATGACTTCTCCAAATAGGGGGAGATTGTTGGGTACATTGGAAAATATGTACCTGATTTGAAGAAGCCTCAACCTACTCAATGATATAGATCAAAATGTATTTGATGTGTTTTGAGTTTAGTTGTGCAGGTTAAGTATTTGCAGGGAAAGCTGAAAAGTTTCTAAGTCCATGTGTCGACACCCAGAAGAAAAGTGTCGACACTTAAGAAGACTTGTGTCGACACCTAGAGAAGCAGTGTCGACACTTGGAGTAATTGTGTCGACACCAGGATGCAGAGTCGACACCAGGTGGAAAGTGTCGACACATACAGGATGTGTCGACACTCATTGAAGAAATGTCCAGTGAAGCAGTGTCGACACCCGACACCCAGATGAACTTTGTCGACATCAGGAAGTGTCGACACTTGGAGGCTGTGTCGACACTCAGCAACACTTCAGCAAAGTTCAACAAATTCTAAGTATAAGTTTCGACATAATGAAGAATGTGTCGACACACAGCAGAAGACTCAACACATGAAGAAAGTGTCGACACTTGGAGGCTGTGTCGACACTCAGCAAAGTTCAACAAATTCTAAGTAAAAGTGTCGACACAAGGAGCTGTGTCGACACTCAGCAAAAGTATCAACACAGAAGGCATGTGTCGACACCAAGAGTATGTGTCGACACTTAACAAGTTCAACACAAGAAGATGTGTCGACACAAAGGAGTTGTGTCGACACTTAGCAGAATTCAACTAAGTACTGAAGAACAAGGAGTTGTGTCGACACACAATATCAGTGTTGACACATATTGAAGAAGCTGTGTCGAGAAGTAAATTCAACAACACAAGGAGCTGTGTCGACACCTTGAAGGCTAGTGTCGACACTTAGTCTACTAGTGTCGACACTTAGTCTATAAGTGTCGACACTTAAAGATAGACTGTCTCGACACCTTCAGAAAGTTACAGATATTTCAAGAAGTTACTGGATGACATGACAGCTGCCATTCCAGCCGGACTACTGCAAATGTCAGAGTTGTCAGAAAACTGTTAGAAACCGGATCAGCCGGTCACCATGAAGAAGGCCTATATATAGGCTTATTCTGTCAACAGAAGCAGATGATCAACATCAATAAGAGAAGAAGATCAGGAAATTCATTGAAGAATTAATTCAAGTGAAGATCTAAGAAGTTGGAGAGAGAGAGAGCTCCTTCCAAGAAGACAGCTGTTGGAACCAGGCTGTAAAGAAGGGTTTAGATTGAGATCTGAATCTTAAGTTGCAGTGATAGAAGATCAGCTGCAGAGAGTATCAACCCTATTGTGTTTTACATTCAAGAAGCTTTGAAGAAAGCCAAGTGAGGTTGATCTCAGCAGAGTTCTTCCAAGAACTCATCAAGAAACCTGTCAACTCTTCTCTCTTATTCTGAGTTGTAGGTATATACATTGTATTCTTAATTTCTTGTAGGATCCTTAGGGATCTGAGTTGTAAGCCTGCAATTATAAAGGTTGATTGGTAGGGCCTGTGTGGCTGAGTGTAGGAGTTTCATATCTCTGAGTGTAGGCCTTATGGCTGAGTGTAGGCCTTGTTGAAGGCTGAGTGTACGTCTTTGTGAAGACTGAGTTGTAGGGCATTGGGCCTGAGCTGTACGAAACTTATTTGGGGTTCTGAGTGTAAGATATGAGGATCTGAGGAATAGTGGAGGAGTTTGGCCGAATCTAGTACACTACTAGATAGGCGAAGGGGGAAGTGGATGTACCCAAACCTTCGGAAACCACTATAAAACTGTGTGTACTCTGTGTGTATGTGATTCTGTGGTTGTTGTTTTTATGTTCTGTGAAATCTGTGATATAATCTGTCTAAAAGTTTAAAAAGATAAGGTCACCTATTCACCCCCCCCCCCCTCTAGGTGATTAGGTATAATTTCTTTCAAAGCTGCTAACATCATTCCACTTGAATCTTCTCTCTGATTGTTGACAGAGAAGATACCATCACTCTCTCACCACCTCCTATATAAAGGGTTGTCATCTCCCTTCAAAAGTGATTCCTGGTTCACAAGTCTCCTTCCAAAAGACTTGACGTTTGGGGACCTGATCAAAACCCATTGGTGCCCAGGACACTTGATCAACTCTTCCTGCAGTGGATACCTACCTAGGGTGGTAGAAGAGTGGATGTACCCAGATTGGTTGGGGAACCACTATAGCTCCTTGTGTCCTCTGGTTGTTATTTTCTTTTGTTTTCTGGCTGTGGTCTGTGATTGCTCTGTGTTTAGTTAGTTGCTGTGTTTACTTTATGTTATTTGCATCCCTGTTCACTTAGGTATACAACAAAAGTTGTAAAAAGCTGTTAGTAAGCATCGTACTCTATTCACCCCCTCTAGAGTATATTAGATCTAACCTGCACTTTCAGCTGCCGCAGAAGGAGCCTCGGCGTCCTTCCGGTTTTTGCTGGTAATCTCCTTCAGCGGGCTCTCCGGTGATGCGTCGAGGGGGGGTCTCAGACGAGCTTATGTATTTGGGGCTGGATTGATGTTGTTGTTGTTGTTTCCCCCGCGAAGACAACAGGGCTATCCTCATCTTTTTTGGCAGTCGCGGGCGGTGTGGCGGGTTCGACCACGCATCCTCAAGCCGCCTCTTAGTGGAAGAGGGCTTCGAGGAAGCCGCCTCATCTCGGCAAGCCGCCGCCGCCTTCTCACGAGCAAGGGGGTCCGGGTGCGACCCCGGGTCCGCAAACGGCGGGTTCACGGGAATTATCCGCTCCCATGCAAGAAAATACTTGGAAGAAGTTTGAAGAATTTCAGCAGCAATATGGCGAGCTCGACAATCGGGTGAGCTCAGCAAGATGAGGAGAGAACTATACCTTCGTCGGGTAGAACGGGGAGGAGCACGTCGAGGCCACTTTGCAGGAAGGCGACCTCAAAATCCTTGTGGAGGAAGTATTTGTTAAGCTCGGCATCGTTGCCAGACACGGCAGGGGGGCGGTAGACCTCCTCGCCCTTTTGCCTGGGCGAGTAGGGGATGTTGCCGAGATCGCCCTTGATGAAGGCGATCTTGGTCATCCAAGTGTGATGCTTGTTCGCAATCTCATGAACCTTGATAAGCGAGCCGCCGAAGTAGGCGACCCCATCCGGCATCGCCATGTAGGAGAAGAGCTTCCTAAACAATGTCAGGTTGAACTCAATCCTCTCCCGCCGGAGGTAGCTCGCGAACGCCACCATCATCGTGACGGCGTTGGAGTTTAACTGCCGGGTACTGAGCCATAGTACTTCAGGATTTGCAGGATCTTCGGCCAGAGGGGAAGGCGCAACCCCACCTCGAAATGCGAGAAAGGGAAGGCGAGCTCATCCTCGTAGAAGGTGTTGATGGCCTCCCCCTGCCTCGGCCTGCGCGCCTTGAAGCCCGGCGGCACATACTCAGCCTTGAACTCCGCGAGCTCCTCCTAGCTGGTGTGCCCCTCAAAGAAGCAATAGTCGGTGAAGTGATGCGCGAACTTGGAGCGGCTATTGGCATCAGGGTTGGCCTTGCCCATGTTCGCAGAGGAAGAAGCAGAGCGCGAGCAGAAAAGGAGAAAAGCGCAGGAAGAGAGGGAAAGAGAGCAATAAAAACACAGTACGGTGGTTGGTGGTGAAGGGGGGGGGGTCTATTTATAGAAAAAGAAATCTGGGGTCAGGCCGTCCAATCGGCTCAGCTCGCTGCCCCAGCTCGCCACCCCAACTCGCCACCCCAGCTTGCCAACTTCCGGCGCGTCCCAACCAAGGCTTAGTCAAACATCGCAATATATTACTTGAATAACGCGTGCCCAAGAATATTCTAAAACTACTTATTACAGAGACCAAATTCAGGAATAAAAAAGCGGGGCGCGCGAGCAGGGGGATCATCAGGATGCGAGTACCGGTCGGCTCGGCAAAGGAGCCGCCCTCTTACCTACCCCGACCTCGCGGCTCCCGCATCCCAGACTGCCGCGCGCGGAGCAGCTCGCGGATCCTCCCTGAAATCCTCTGTGCCACTGAGAGGCCATCATCTATCTCGTCCAGAAGCTGGGAGGCAGACATCAGCTCGTCAGCCCGACCACTTCGCACCTTGTCGGCGAGATGCGCGTAGTCGCATTGTAGCGTCTCGTTGGCCCCCTGCACCTCGCTCAGCCCGCACACCAGCTTCTTGAGAAGCTTGACCTCCCTCCTCGTCAGCTCGCCTTAATCCACTTCAGGACCCAGGTAAGAGTCCAGCGAGCTTGGGGAAGGGAGGGGAGAATAGTGGGCTTCCCGCGAAGATTCCACGGTAGCGGATTGGCTGGGGGGAGCTGTGAAGACAAATATCAGCAAGAAGACGAATGTAGGAAAAGCTCATGGGGCAAGAATCCAAGCAAAATTGACCTGATTAGCTCGGCATCTCGAAGGAGATGCGGGGAGGGATGAACCTTAGATCCTTCCCGTGACCTGGGTCATGGGTCCCCAGTAAGAGAAGCTCGAATCCCGGGGTAGGGATGGTCCCCAGACCAGCCCTCGCGGCCACGACAGTTTG
This sequence comes from Platanthera guangdongensis, assembly GCA_039583875.1. Classification (NCBI taxonomy): domain Eukaryota; kingdom Viridiplantae; phylum Streptophyta; class Magnoliopsida; order Asparagales; family Orchidaceae; genus Platanthera; species Platanthera guangdongensis. Next base: position 26,788,591 of record CM077159.1, read on the forward strand.
CCGAGGAGAGGGGGCGCGCACCGGCGAGCTCGCCCTCTGCAAGCTCAACCCCAAGGTCCCAAAGGGAGGGGACGGCTCCCGGTGGCGATTCTCCGGGGTCATGAACTGCGAGTCCCCGAGAGTGGTCTGGCTCGCGGGGTGGTGTCTCGCGGAGCGGTGTCTTCTACACCACCAGGGTGGATGTCAGGGCCGTCGCAGACCTTGACGATGTTCCTCCCTCTTTCAGAGGCAGGCAGAGTGGAGGAGCCGGTCTCGTGCTTCAAGGTGTCCCTCAGGTCGTTTTAGATGGGCTCGGCCGCTTGGGGGAATCATTTCATCTTCTTGGAGCTGGGCTCGGTAGAGCAAACCTGCGACACAGTGGCAGGGACCGCCGTTAGGGAGTCTACGCGAGCTGCAGAAGCCTGGCGAGCTAGTTCTAGACGCTCTTGAATCTCCTTGGGGAGCGGCACCTTGGCAGGGTTAGAGCAAAGGGAATGGAAAGAGTCAGGCAGGTGAGCAGGTGCATATATATAGCCGCAGGTGGACCCCACCCAAAGATTCCCTCCAACTCGCCACCCCGCACTCGCCGCACACTTGGGGTTGGATGTTTATTTCCGAGCTTTGCCAAGCTCAAAAAGAGCGGGGATTATGTACAACCCCGTGTCCGGCGAGCAAGGTCTCCAGGAACCAGACAGATTGGGCTGAAGATAGTGGGCGAGCTCGACAGTAGAGAAACCGAGCCCGAGCTCGGCATTCGTCGACCGAAGATCGGCATTCGTCGACCGGAGGTCGGCATTCGTCGATCGGAGATCAGCATTCGTCGAACGAAGATCAGCATTCGTCGGCCCCGAGCTCGGAATTCGCCGAGCTAGTCCGAGAATCGTAAAGCTCAGGTCAACTGATGGCGACAAATGGATGGGCGAGCTCACCGTCCGAGCTCGCGCCCTCACAACGGAGCTCAGCAACAGCTGGCGAGCAGGACCTGCTGAGGTGATCAAGCTCCCCAGCTCGCCTGTATGTGTGAGGTACTTTTTACTATTTTCCCCCGCTGGTCTGCCTATATCCCTTCAAAACAGTGGAATTTGGCTGTTGGCAGACCGAGCCAAGGGTTTTTTGGTAACTTCAGGCCAGTTCATTTGGTTATTGGTAGCTCAGATTCCAAAAACTATAAATAGGACCCAAGGGGTACATCAGAAGGCATGCTTCCTGTGCTCTCCTGCTCCAGTTTTCAAGTGCTTTCTGAGGGTACCTTAGCTCGGCCTCTGGCTAAGGAGGGGAAGCACTCTCAGATCTTCCGGGTGTGTGGTGGGTCCTCCCCGCCGAGCCCTTGGGTCGGTCTTTCCTTGTTTTCTTTGTTGTTTTGCTTGCAGGAGTGAAGTAGGCGCGAGAACACCCCTTCCCCAAGGGTGAACTCCACAGGAGACTGTCTTTTGGTTTCAACAACGATGGATATGAGTTCCCCAAGATACTTTCTGGGGATAGAAATCTCTCAAAAGGCCAACTCGTTGGTCCTCTCTCAACGAAAGTATGTTTTTAATCTTCTTAAAGAGACAGGGTTGACTGGAGCTAAACCTGCCCGATGCCCCATGGCTATTGGAAAAGATAAAATCTGGACAAATGACTCACCTCCTCAATCAGATATTACGAGGTACAGGCATTTGGTCGACAAACTCATTTATCTCACAGTACCCAGACCCGACATCTCCTACGATATAGGCAAGTTTAGCCAATTCATGCAAGCTCCTAGGGAGTGTCATCTGCAGTCTGTCGTGAGGATATTGGAATACATTAAAGCAGCGCTAGGTAAAGGACTACTATTTCAAAAGAATGGTCACTTGAAGGTTGAATCATACTCGGATTCTAGCTATGTTCATGACAAAGAAGATTGCAAGTCCACATCGGGCTTTTGTACGTTTGTGGGGGGAAACCTTGTGAGTTAGAAGAGCAATAAACAGTCTGTCGTGTCTAGGTTAAGTGCTGAAGCAGAGTATTGAAGTATGGCATTGAACACATGTGAATTAACGTCGTTGCGGGCTCATGCTTGACTTATGAGAGGTCTATAACCATCCTCTAACTATATTTTGCGACAACAAGGCCGCTATATATATCTCTAAAATACCGGTGATCCATGAGAGAACAAAGCCCATTGAAGTTGACTGTCATTTTATTCGGGAAGAGATTTTGAAGAAATAGATCTGTACTTCTTTTGTTACATCCGTCAATGAGCTAGCAGACATCTTCACCAAGCCTATGTCTGCTTCCTTTTTCCACATTTGCAACAAGATGAGTATGATTGATATATATGCTCCAGCTTGAGGGCGCGTGTTCTTGCATGGAGTCTGGGAAGTCTGGCGGTCTGCCCCTGGCTTCTTAGAGATTGGGCGGTCTGGCGGTCTGCCTATAGTAGCTTGGAAACTGCACGGTCTGGCGTTCTCTCTTTAGTAGTTTGGTAGGTGGTTGATGATGATTGGTGATCTTACGGTCTGGCGGCTTGTCTCTAGCAACTTGAAGACAGTGTCGGGTTGTCTTCTATGCATTGTAATTGTCGTGCGGTTAGTCTAACCGCCCGGATTATGCGCCTTGTATAAATGTTTGTTAATGTAATTATTAGTACCACATTGCTTATTTGTAATCTCTCCTCTCTCCTCCATTATATAAAAGGGAGGCTATACCTTTGTAATACACACAATTTTTGGATAATAAAATTCTGTTTGTCCAAAATTTCGGTCTCTTTTCTCTTGTTCGCACAAAAATACACTAGGTTTAGATATATTATAACATTAAATGGGATTGGCTAAGTGTGGATACCAACAATAATAAGTACCTTGAGAAAAGGAGCTTTGGGCTTCAGCCCATCATAGTTTCTAGTGCCCCCGAGAGCCCTTCAAAGGGAATGTCCTGGGCAGTCTGAGGTTAACATTAAAACGTAAGTCTAAAATGAGTACAAGAGTAATTAGCGATATACTAGGAGTACACTTTCACTCACCCTAATTTTTTGGGATGTTAGCTTGGTTTGGTTATCCAAGCGGTAGGCTTGGTGATTGTGGAAAGGGGAAGGTAAGCCCGACGAGCTGAAGTCTTGGAAGGTAGTTGTGACAGACAGGTTAGTCCTGGGTGCCGATGTCTCGGGAATTCATTTGTACATATGCATAAGGTGGTGGGTCTTCGGTATTTGATGGTCGTTCACACTAAAGTCAATACGATCACTCGACGGGTGTGGTTTACACTTAGCCCAGGAAAAGACTGGTGGTAGGTCAGCATAGTACGCGGAGACCCTGGTGTGTCCTTCTAGGCCGTACATAAGCGCTAGGTCTGGTAGTGTGAATAACCATCTAGGAGTGGGGTGGCCCAACCCACTGTATCCGTTGGCAACGACAGAGGCTCTTGGGAGTGAAGCTATCTTCCAAAATGGGGAAACTAAAGGTCTATGCACATAGAGTCGTGTGCGTGTATTGCACTTGCATGAATCATAACACATGTACTCGCATACAACCTGACACCCCATCATATAAATTGGTATGAGACTTTTTATATGATGAGGGTCTTGCAAAAGACACATTACTAATATGTTTATATGGGAATTCATATAAGCTAAGGTTACAAATTTCATTATTTTATTTTACATGTTCCATTCTCAACTGTACTTGTTTACATTACTGCTTCCATATTATAGAACCGTTAGCTTGCTTTCCTTTTATAACTCTATAGATGTACTATATACCTGCTAGTTAGCTCCACCGTCACCTGCTTGTTCCTACTCTCCACCCTCATGAGCTTCCCTGTCACTCCTCCTGCACGGTGCCTAGGAGTGTGCGGGCGAGGCGAGGATGATAGTTGGCTTATTCTTTATGACTAACAGTTGGTGGACCAAACATTTCAGGGACTCCGGATGGGAGACAAGTTGCCGCAACAGGACATACATCACCAGCGGATCACGATGCACATTGAGGTGGGCGAGTCTAGTACATGTACAACCCGGTACCCGGCCGAGTGGGATCGTCCCCAGGTAGCGGGCTTGGGGTACGTTATGAGCGAGGATTTTGTGCAGCCTCGTTCGAGGATGTGCAGGTGCTCGTGCATGCGTGGGGAGATTTTGTATGTGTTGCAATATCAGATTATGTCTAAATATATATATAAATATACATTTGTTATATATAAAGGATTTGTGTAATATCATAATATATAAATATTTATTATATATATATATTTATATGTAGAAGAATAAAGAGGGGGAGGAAAAAAGAATAAAAGGAAGGAGGTTCAACCCTAAAAAGAGGAGGCATCGAGTTTCTTCAGGGAGGAAGAGAAAATGCCATCCGCATAACAAGCCCCCTCACTTTTCCCGATCTCTCCTGCTAGCTCTCCATCTCTCCCGATCGGCAAAATCAGGAGGAAGAAGCCTCTCCCTCCTCACCTCCTGATCTCTCTCTCTCTCTCTCTCTCTCTCTCTCTCTCCCTCTCTCACTCTCTCGATGTCGGAGCAAGGAGAGGCCCTCATTATCTCTTCCTCTCCTGCCACCGGCCAGTACTAGCAACTCCAGCCCCCTCTACCCAACGCTCTTTCTCCCGCCCACCGCCGGTAAGGGGAAAGCCCGATCCTTTTCCCTCTCTTTGTTTGGTCCATCGCCGACTAGGTTCAAGGCCGACCTTCCTCCTCTCCTCTTGGCCGACCAGGAGGGGTAGGGTTTGGGCTTGGACACTTTGAGAGAGGCCAACCGGTGATGTCAGAAGAAGAATATCCCCTTCGGAGCTCGGATCCGTGCGTGGATAGTTGCTGCACAGATCGTTCGTGACTGAGCCATGCCCCAAAACACGCATCAAGGGTAACGAAGTTTCTTCTTCAGCAGGTGAAGCCCTCAATTAACATATTTGCATGGAACCCACTCTCCACTAATGGGTCGGGGAAGGGACCTCTCTGACGGGTCGATGTGCACATCCCGGCAGTTAATCACATTTAGTATCCGGAAGTGTGCGTACGGATTTAGGCATGCTGTGTGAAGCCCTTCCGGATGTGTAAGCCGGATTGGTCATGTTTTGGGGTTCCCGAAGAATACTCTGAGAAAGTTGTATTTTATCTATTTGCAGTGAATAAGCACCATGGCCCCGAAAAAGGGGTGGGTGCAATATTATTGGGTCGCTTTTAGTCGACTAATGTTTAGCTTGTCGCCGCTTGTCGAGACATTGGCATTCAGGTGTTGCAGTATCAAGAGGGAAGTGGCGGGCTTAAGCCCAAGATTGTGTCGGCCCTAGAAGGCCTAATTTGCTTATATTGTCGGCCTGCGTGTCGAAGTATGAAATTTATATTCCTGTAAATTTAAATGGATGTGCTGTCGTATATATGTTATTTATCTCTTTGTCTTAGGCGAGCAATATTCTCGTGAACCGCTCGCCCCGTGGAGATCTCGAGGTAAAGTTACTGGGAAGCCCTCGAGAGTTTGATAGCCTTTTAGAAACATGAATTTATGTTGTTGGCGGCCCATATCGGGTTGCGTAAGGTAGACCTGTTCGATGAGGTTACGTCATTGGCGGATCGGATGAGGAACATTTTGTATAGACCCAAGGAGGCATCTCTAGTTATGAGAGAGTTGGTCTTGAGATCCTCCGTAGATGTTTCGGTCGACCAAGAGTGCCCTCTGAAGGTGTCTTAGCTCAGTATTTCGCTTGGAAGGGGAAGAGTTTGTTAGTATTTCGGGTATGCGGTGGGACCTCCACGCTGAGACCTTAGGTCTGTCCCTTGTGTTACTAGTCTTGTGCCTAGATCAATCGCTTGAGGGTAGTAGGTGCGCGGTCACCCCTCTTTTGGGACCTCGAACTCCACAGAGATTGAATTTGGTTTCAAAATTTATGGTGCAGTGAGTGTGCAGAGTGACCAGCACAGAAGAAATCAGACGAATGACATGGCTATAGAAGAGGAACCAAGCGACGACCAGGGTCATGCACTAACATTTCGTATGTAAGGTCCTCATACTTGGAGTCTTCCCATCCTATAGTTGTTGTTGGACTCATATAGTTATTCTCACCAATCCATTGCAGATAGGGCGAGGATCATAGGATAATATGTGCTTTGTTGTTACATATTGTGTAAATTTTTTTACTTTTTTCTTCGGGAAGGACGTAAAGCCATCTTATGATCGGAAATTGAACTTGTTTTATGAAGTTTATATAAATCTAGTTGGCGAAAATGCATTTTTTAATCGTAAGTTACATTTTTTACTCCAACCTATAGCTACCAATTTCTCTATGGAATATAAAAAAATAAATGTTGAATTGTTTTAGGAATTTAGCTTTTCTTCCCCTCTAAAATACAGTAAACTATCAACTTAGAGAAGCTGACGTATGCTGCAAGTTAGAAAATCTAGCAACTTAATGCATTTTATCGGCCATTAATTTAGTATCTCCGTCTTCTAGAACTTCATCCACTGCAAGACCACCCAAGAAATGTGGGACACTTTGATTGTCTACATGGAAGGCAAAGAGGAGGATGATAAGGAAGAAGATGCTATCTTTTGATGCGCGGAATGGGCGCACTAGCAGAAAATTGTGTTCAAACTCACTGGGATGATGGAGGAGGTTGATCAGGAACAATCGAGCAGCTGATTACTTTGACGATTAGGATTGGAGGTTGATGCCGAGAGAGGAGAGGAGAGGGGGTCATTGGCAGCGTCAACAACAGACTTCTCCCGCTGCGGCTTAAATGCCACTCTTGCGACAAGCTTTCCTTTGATTATAATTCAGTGTTACAACTTGAGTTGAGTCCTTTACATGAGAATATAAAGGATACAAGGGGAAGCTCACGGTTAGAGGAAAGAAGATGCCAGATGTGGCGCGGTTTGACCATAGAGGCCGGCAGACCGCGCGTACAGCTGATCTCGCAGTTCGCTACTCTAGGATGAGCAAACTGCGCGATCAGGCGGAGAAGACCGCGTAGGTCGCTGAAGCGAAGGACGGGAACCTGGCCGGAATGAGTTAACCACACGGAAAGGGAAGTTGTGCCCGCAGGGTATGCTGTGATGATTGTCCCCGGAGGTTTTGTCCTCGATCGTCCTGTCCCCAATGAGTGGTATGGCGGTCTTTTTATAGGCCCGAGGAGGTGACAGTCTTGGTAATGTTACCCCGGGTATGTCGGTGAGTTGTGCGAGTAGATATGGAATCTGCCGAGTCTGCACCATGTACGGACATAAACTTGTCTAGAACTGATCTGCTATTGGCAGACTAGGACGAGTCTTCCTCTACTTCACTAAGCGAGCTCGCATCACGCTATGCGAGCTGAAGAGTAGTTCGTCTGCTAGTGGTAAGTAGCCGGTGCTGGGAAGCTAGAGTACTCTTGGCGGACTGCATAATGAGTCTACCTAGCTCGTAGCGGACAGGTTGAGTCCGCATCAGCTGTTGGATGGAGCCAGTTCGCTACCGTTGTACAACCCTGTGTCCGGCGAGCGGGCCCAGCCAGGGAGGTTGAGCGGGCCTGGCCCCGCGACCCGCACCAGGGCGGCAAAACGGGCTATACGGCAGAAGGGCTGACCCGCTCCCGCCCATCTCAGGCGAGCGGGCTGGCGACCCGCGGCGAGCGAGCTAAACCCGCGGTTGGCGACCCGCCGGCCAACCCCCCACACGCGATCAGGCTGCCGATCCGCTCGGCAGAAGACATGCAGCTCGCCCATATCGGCTCGCACTCGCCCATATCGGCTCGCACTCGCCCAGTGAGGATAGGAGAACCCCAGAGCCAGGTCACGCCCGCCTCCCGCGGATGGAATCGGAGGCGAACTGACTCCCCATGGGTGCGAATAGCTATTCAGAACAGCGGAGCCTGACTGTTGGCAGACCAGGTTGGACTGCGCATAGCTATCCAAAATAGCGGAGTTTGGCTGTTGGCAGACCCAACCAGGGGCCTTTTGGTATTTTCAGGTCAGTCCTTTTGGTTATCGGCAGTTCAGATTCTGAAAATCTATAAATAAGACCCAAGGGGTACCTCAGGGGGCACGCTCTGGATTGCCTCCTTACTCTCATTTTCAAGTGTTCTCTGAGGGTACCTTAGCTCGGCTCTTGGCTAAGGAGGGGAAGCGCTCAGAGATCTTCCGGGTTTGTGGTGGGACCTCCCTGCCGAGCCCTTGGGTCTGTTCTTTCTTGCCTCTTTCGTTGTTTTTCTTGCAGGAGCAAAGTAGGCGCGAGACCACCCCTTCCCCAAGGGTCGAACTCCATGAGAAGCCGGATTCCGGTTTCAACATTTTGGTGCGATGAGCGTGGACAGTGGTCAGTGCAGAAAAGCTTCGGCAAGCTCAATGACGGGAGGTCAAGGATCTGACAGACAGGACTCGCCACCCCCGCCACCTCTTGCAACGGTGGGAATGTTTGAAGACTTCAGGAATGAGGTGCTGACTCTGGTCAAGATCGCACTCGGCACGCGGGCCGAGTGCTCGACTCCGGCGATCCCGATCGCGGCTGCCCCCTCCTTAGGCGAGGACGCTCCCGGCAGGAGAACCGGGAAGGAGGTGGCTGAGGAGGGCCGAGGAAGCGAGCTCCCGGGGCGTGAGCTCTTCCCCGGTTCGGCAGGCCGAGGCCGGTTCGGCGAGTTGGGCCCGCGAGACTCGCCGGCCCGCCAGGTGGGGGGAGGCAGCCCCTTCAGCGAGCTGGTCTCCTCAGCTCCAATACCAGACGGGTTCAGGGAGCCCGAGATGACCTACTACACCGGGAAGGGAGACCCGGTTCAGCACGTCCAGTGGTTCGAGGACGTAGTCTCCATCCGTCAGATGTCGGATGGATTCAAGTGCCGTCTCTTCGCCATCACCCTCCGAGAGAAGTCAAGGGAGTGGTTCCACCAGCTGCCGGCCAGTTCCATCTATTGCTTCGAGGACCTGCGCCGAGGGTTCATGTTGAGGTTCACTATCTCAAAGAAGAGGAAGAAGGAGTCTGAGTCCCTGTTCCACATAAAGCAGGGGGTGAACGAGACGTTGGGAAGCTATGTGGATCGGTTCCAGGAGGAGGTTACCCAGGTCTAGGAGATGCCGGGCCACAGTCTGATGATGGCCTTCACCCTGGGCCTGCAGCAGGGTTTCTTCCGCATGGAGCTGAAGAGAATTCCCCCCCTCTCCTACGAGGAGCTGATGGAGAGGGCGGCGAGAGAGGTCGACGGGGAGGCATCGAACCCGGAATTTGCAAGGAAGTTGGCCAGGTGGGCGACTGAGGAGTAAAAGGAGTCGAAGGGAGGAAGAGGACAGGAAGAGAGAAGGGGGGAGCTTAGGCAAAGGGAGCAGAGGGAGCAGAGGCAGCCCCAATGGCAGCAGCCGCCGAGGTGGGGGCACCAGGAGCACGACCGTCGGCTGGGCTGGAGGCCTGAGTGGCAGGGGCAGGGGCCACAGAGGGGGAACTTCGGAAGGGGTCACTATCAGGGAAGACAGGACCAGTTCCACCCACCGGGCTGGAGGCAAGGTCAGAGGCCCCGGCTCCCCGATCAGGAGGAGGCCATGGCCATAGCTCTGGGAGCCAGGAGGGGGGTCATGAGAAGGAGGAGAAGGGAGTTCAGGGTGGAGCTGCCCTACTGCGACTTCCATCAAGAAGAGGGGCACGCAACAGCCACGTGCCCGGAGTTCCTGGAAATGAGGGGGAACAGGGGGCGGCAGCAGTAGCAGGAGGAGGCGCGGCAGGAAGTGAGGATCGAGGAGGTCCTGCCTCGGGCGGAGGAGGATCGCTGCGAAGACCGGGTGGATGTGGGGACCCGAGGAGGGATCGGAGTGATCCACGGGGGAGTGGGGATCGAGGCTTCCCGCAAGGCAAGCCTCCACACCATGTACCGGCGGAGCGTCGCCTCTACGTCCCAAACCCCGCCGCCAGAGGAGAGGATCACCTTCTCCAGAAGTGATATGCCAGATCACGAGGATCCGTTCTGTGATGCGCTGGTCATCAAGGCCGCCATCGAGAACTTCACTGTCTCTCGGATCCTCGTGGACAATGGGAGCTCCGTGAACGTCGTCTTCAAAAAGGCGTTTGACGCGATGCAAGTGGAAGCTAAGAGGGTGCTGGCCTCGGACGGGCCCTTGTTCGGATTCTCGGGAGAAAGGAAGGAGGTAGAGGGAGGAGTTGGCCTCCACGTCACCCTGGGGGGGGGCAGTCCCGAAACTGTAAGTTCGTCATTGTGGACGCCCCCAGCAGCTACAGCGCAATCTTCGGGAGGCCCCTGATCAGCGTCTTCCGCTGCGTCCCCTCATCTTTCCATCAGTGCCTGAAGTTCAACGCTGAGGGGGTGCAGGTCAGGGTTAGGGGAGACCCAATGGTGGCGCGGGAGTGCTACGTCACCGCGGTGAACACCATCTCTTGGCAGGGAGGAGCCGAGGAGATGGGGCGGAGGATGGAGGAGGACGAGCAGGAAGCCGGAGAGGTGGAGCTGGGGGTGAAGGGCTACGCAGAGAAGGCGGAAGGAGGGGATTTGGAGGAAGTGGTCGAAGTAAGGGCCGTGAGAGGGGAGATGGAGGTAGAGGTCCCCGTTCTGGAGGAAGGAGACGCCGAAGGATGGGGGGAGCAGTCCAGGCTGGAGGCCGCAGAGGAGGTGGTGGAGCTGGAAGTGCTCACCCGCGGAGGCAGGGTGGAGAAGATCCGCGTCAGCGGGGGGCTGACCCCGGAGGACCAGGGCAGGATGCTGGAGTGCATTCAGAAGAACGTGGACATCTTCGCCTGGAGCGTCGCGGAGATGCCGGGGGTTGACGCGGACGTGGCTTGCCACCGCCTCAACCTGGACCCGGGAACACGCCCCGTCCAGCAGAAGAAGAGGTCCACGGCAGACAAGCTGGCGGAACCCATCAGGGAGGAGGTGACGAATCTTCTCAAAGCTGGCTTCGTGTCCGAAATTCAGTACCCCGGCTGGGTCTCCAACGTTGTGATGGTCAAAAAAGGAGACGGCCGCTGGCGGTTGTGTATCAAATTTTCCCTTCTTAATAAAGCTTGTCCTAAGGACTGTTACCCTTTGCCTCGGATCGACGCGCTGGTTGATTCAGCCGTCGGCTTTTCTGTAATGAGTTTTTTAGATGCCTTTTCAGGTTACCATCAGATCAGGATGCACCCCCCAGACAAGCTTCCTGATCAGCGCTACAGCGCAATCTTCAGGAGGCCCCTGATCAGCGCCTTCCACTGCGTCCCCTCATCTTTCCATCAGTGCCTGAAGTTCAACGCTGAGGGGGTGCAGGTCAGTGTTAGGGGAGACCCAAAGGTGGCGCGAGAGTGCTACGTCACCGCGGTGAACACCATCTCTTGGCAGGGAGGAGCCGAGGAGATGGGGCGGAGGATGGAGGAGGACGAGCAGGAAGCCGGAGAGGTGGAGCTGGGGGTGAAGGGCTGCGCAGAGAAGGCGGAAGGAGGGGATTTGGAGGAAGTGATCGAAGTAAGGGCCGTGAGAGGGGAGATGGAGGTAGAGGTCCCCGTTCTGGAGGAAGGAGACGCCGAAGGATGGGGGGAGCAGTCCAGGCTGGAGGCCGCAGAGGAGGTGGTGGAGCTGGAAGTGCTCACCCGCGGAGGCAGGGTGGAGAAGATCCGCGTCAGCGGGGGGCTGACCCGGGAGGACCAGGGCAGGATGCTGGAGTGCATCCAGAAGAACGTGGACATCTTCGCCTGGAGAACCGCGGAGATGCCGGGGGTTGACGCGGACGTGGCTTGCCACCGCCTCAACCTGGACCCGGGAACACGCCCCGTCCAGCAGAAGAAGAGGTCCACGGCGGACAAGCTGGCGGAACCCATAAGGGAGGAGGTGGCGAAGCTTCTCAAAACTGGCTTCGTGTCCGAAATTCAGTACCCCGGCTGGGTCTCCAACGTTATGATGGTCAAAAAAGGAGACGGCCGCTGGCGGTTGTGTATCGATTTTTCCCTTCTTAATAAAGCTTGTCCTAAGGACTGTTACCCTTTGCCTCGGATCGACGCGCTGGTTGATTCAGCCGTCAGCTTTTCTGTAATGAGTTTTTTAGATGCCTTTTCAGGTTACCATCAGATCAGGATGCACCCCCCAGACATCAAGGATGTCTCATTCATCACAGGGGACGGTTGCTACTGCTACAAGATGATGCCGTTCGGGTTGAAGAACGCCGGGGCCACCTACCAAAAGATGATGGATAGGGTCTTTAAGGAGCAGAAGGGAAGGAACTTGGAGGTGTACATGGACGACCTCATGATCAAGAGCCGGGATGTGGATTCCCACCTCCGGGACCTGGAGGAGACGTTCGCCACCCTGCGCAGATATAAAATGCGGCTGAATCCCCTTAAGTGTGTTTTCGGGGCTAGCCGGGGGAAGTTCTTGGGGCACCTCCTCACCCCCGCGGGGGTAGAGCCGAATCTAGACAAGGTCAAGGCTATCCCGGAGCTGGGGCCCCCGCGGAATACAAAGGAGGTCCAACAGTTGACAGGGAAGCTAGCAGGACTGAGCCGCTTCCTTTCTCGGGCAGGGGAGAAGTGCTCCCCCTTCTTCAAAACGCTGAGGGGAGGCCAGAGGTTCGAATGGACTAAGGAATGCGAGGAGGCGTTCCAGGCCCTCAAGGCGCAGCTAACACAGGCCCCGCTGCTCCAGGGGCCGAAGGAGGGTGAAGACTTGTTCTTATATCTCGGGGTCGGGGCAGAGGCCTTGAGCTCCGTCTTAGTACGTGAAGAGGGGAAGAGGCAGCTCCCCATTTATTATGTCAGCCGGGTCCTGAGGAAGGCCGAACTCCGGTATCCGATCCTGGAGAAGCTTGCATTCGCATTAATCATCTCGGCCCGGAGGCTACGGCCTTACTTCCAGGCGCACTCGATCCGAGTGGTGACCGACCATCCTCTCCACAACATCTTCGAGGGGGTGGAGCACTCAGGCCGGCTGGCCAAGTGGTCGGTGGAGCTAAGCGAGTTCGATGTCTCCTTCGTTCCGCGGCTCTCGATCAAAGCTCAGGCGATGGCCGACTTCCTGGCCGACTACGTGGTAGAAGTAGCAGAGGAGGAGCTCACTTGCCCGACTCCTTGGAAGGTGAGGGTGGACGGAGCCTCAGGAAGGCATTCTCTCGGGATAGGAGTGGTTCTGGAGAGCTCTCAAGGGACTCAGATTGAGCAGACGGTGGTGGTGCATTTCCCCATTACCAACAACCAGGCCGAGTACGAAGCAGTGATAGCGGGGCTGCGCCTGGCCAGAGAGCTGGGGGTGCTGGATGTGGAGGTCCTAACCGACTCCATGGTGGTGGCTTCCCAGATCAACGGGGAGTTCGAAGCAAGGGAACCCACTTTACAATTATACTTGGCCAAAGCGAAGGGGGTCATAGGGACCTTCCAGACCTTCTCCATCTGACACGTGCCGAGGGGAGAGAATGAACAGGCCGACCGACCGGCGAAGCACGGCCCCCGAGCAGGGGGCACCATCACCGACCTGTTCCGCCCCTCCATCGAAGAAGGAGAGCTCATGGAGATCGATCAGCAGCCTTCGTGGATGGATCCAGTAGTAGTTTTCCTCTCCACGGGAGAATACCCGGAGGGGGTGGACAGGAAGAAGCTAAGGCACAAGTCAGCTTACTACCTCCTTAAGGACGGGCAACTGTACCGGAAGACCCTCTCCGGGATGTTGGCTCGCTGCGTAGCCGAGGCTGAAGCACAGAGGATCCTAGAAGAAGTCCACTCCGGGGAGTGCGGGAGTCATTCCGGGAGCCGGACCTTGGAAGGAAGGATAGTCAGACAAGGGTATTTCTGGCCCACCCTGGGCCGGGATGCCGCAGAATTCGCAAGGAGATGCCATAAGTGCCAGCTATTCGCCCCCCTCCAGCTACAGCCGGCCCAACAACTCAAGAGTATCACGGCCCCTTGGCCCTTTGCAATCTGGGGAATGGATTTGGTTGGACCGTTCCCCCAGGCCAGCGGCCAGCGAAGGTTCCTCCTAGTGATGATCGACTACTTCTCAAAGTGGATGGAGGTGAAGGCGTTGGCCAAGGTGACCTCCCAAGTGATCAGGAACTTCGTCTGGGGGGAGATCATCTGTCGCCACGGGATGCCGCAAGCCATCATCACCGATAACAGACCCTAGTTCGCCAGTGCCGAATTCACCAGCTTCTGCGAGCAGCTTGGAATCGACCTCAGGTTCGCCTCGGTCCATCACCCCAGGAGCAACGGGCAGGTGGAGGCGGCGAACAAGATCATCATCAATCTCCTCAAGAAGAAGGTGGAAAACTTGAGGGGGAGCTAGGTGGAGCAGCTCCCCGCCGTTCTTTGGGCCCTTAGAACCACCCCAAACACGGCCACGGGGGAAACCCCCTTCAAGCTCTCCCACGGGTGCGAGGCGGTGCTCCCCATAGAATTTGAGGTCCAAACGCCGCGAGTCGGAATGGCCAGGGAGGGTCGAGAGGAATGGCAAGCCGAGTACGGGGAAGGGCTGAGACTCTCCCTTGACATGGTAGAAGAGTTGAGGGATCTTTCGGCCATCCGACAGGAGGAGGTCAAAAGGAGGATGGCAAAATACTTTGACAAGCATGTCAGGGTCAGGCAGTTTGCAGAAGGGGACCTGGTGCTGAAGAAGGTGGACGCGGCAGGGAGATCAGCATCCGTAGGGAAACTCAACCCCAGCTGGGAGGGACCATTCATTGTGAAGGAAGCTTTGAGGTCAGGGGGCTATCGGCTCCAAAATGTAGAGAGCGAGGCCCTGAGTCTCACCTGGAGTGGAGACGACTTGAAGAGGTTTTTTCCATAAGCTCCTGTAAGCGACGCGATTTGTTATAATGAAGTCTTTCTTCTCTTCCCCCCCCCCCAGGATTGTCATGTCTAGCTTGCTCAGAAAATTGGAATGTATTTGGACCCCGAGAAGATCCTGCTGCCAGGCTCCCACCTAGCTGGCAGGGCCGGAAGTCACTCGGTGTCATCCCTAGCCTCGAGAAGATCCCGCTGCCAGGCTTCTACCTAGCTGGCAGGGCCGGAAGTCACTCGATGGAATGTATTTGGACCCCGAGAAGATCCCGCTGCCAGGCTCCCACCTAGCTGGCAGGGCCGGAAGTCACTCGGTGTCATCCCTAGCCTCGAGAAGATCCCGCTGCCAGGCTTCCACCTAGCTGGCAGGGCCGGAAGTCACTTGATGGAATGTATTTGGACCCCGAGAAGATCCCGCTGCCAGGCTCCCACCTAGCTGGCAGGGCCGGAAGTCACTCGGTGTCATCCCTAGCCTCGAGAAGATCCCGCTGCCAGGCTTCCACCTAGCTGGCAGGGCCGGAAGTCACTCGATGGAATGTATTTGGACCCCGAGAAGATCCCGCTGCCAGGCTCCCACCTATCTGGCAGGGCCGGAAGTCACTCGGTGTCATCCCTAGCCTCGAGAAGATCCCGCTGCCAGGCTTCCACCTAGCTGGCAGGGCCGGAAGTCACTCGATGGAATGTATTTGGACCCCGAGGAGATCCCGCTGCCAGGCTCCCACCTAGCTGGCAGGGCCGGAAGTCACTCGGTGTCATCCCTAGCCTCGAGAAGATCCCGCTGCCAGGCTTCCACCTAGCTGGCAGGGCCGGAAGTCACTCGATGGAATGTATTTGGACCCCGAGGAGATCCTGCTGCCAGGCTCCCACCTAGATGGCAGGGCCGGAAGTCACTCGATGTCATCCCTAGCCTCAAGAAGATCCCGCTGCCAGGCTTCCACCTAGCTGGCAGGGCCGGAAGTCACTCGATGGAATGTATTTGGACCCCGAGAAGATCCCGCTGCCAGGCTCCCACCTAGCTGGCAGGGCCGGAAGTCACTCGGTGTCATCCCTAGCCTCGAGAAGATCCCGCTGCCAGGCTCCCACCTAGCTGGCAGGGCCGAAAGTCACTCGATGGAATGACTCAGTAGGCGATAACCGGCAACCCAGAACAAATCACGTTGCCGGACTCCCACCTAGCCGGCGAGGCCGGGAATTACTTGAAAGACATGAGCAGCAGGTCGGAATCATAAGGTTTAGTCAGAAAAAAGGGAGAAAGGGCCTAGCATAGCCCCACCCTCAAGCCCCAGGAGAGGCGGCCGCGTAAACGCAAAAGCCTGGGCGAGAGCCCTCAGGGAAATAGGCATACGGCCGAGGGACGAGCCGGCTCGCCTCGCTCGAGGGACGAACCGGTTCGCCTCGCTCGGCGGACGGGCAGCCGCCTCGTCCGAACCAGGCCGCGGGGGGCAGGTCGCGCCACCCGGCAATAACGGCGTTGGAAAAATAAGCGGGCGAGAGAGCACTTATAAAAAGAGCAATGGCTAAAAAAAACACGAAGTATTGGCGCAACCCGCGCATACATCTCAAAACAGACAGATATACATAATAATGTTCATCTGAAGAGTAAATTACAAAAGGCAGGGAAGACGCGGGATCTGGGTCGAGAAATCCTAAATGGGCTGGAAGTCTTTGTCGCTAGGCTCCGGCACGGGGAGAAACAGCGCCGGCACCACGTCTTCCGCCGAGAGTCCCGCTGCCTCGCTCGTAAGCAGATCCGCGCGCCGCAGCGTTTGCATCGTGTATTTCGCTGTGCTAGCCGCGTTCTTTTGCATTAGCACTTCCAGGTCGTAGTCGGAGAGGTGCTCGCGCGGGCAGACCCTGCTGTCGGGAGGAGGGACAGCGGCGGCGGCCTCCAGCTCGCGTACCCGCGCATCCAACACCGCCTTCTCTTGGCCAAGGGTGGCGATCTCGGCACCCATCCGGCTCGCCGTCGCCGCGTCCTGGGGAAAGGAATAAGAATAATCATGATCTGTGCCCGCGAAAAGGGGGAAGGGTAATTCAGGTTGAGCACGTACCACCCCGCCCAGGTACTGCGCGAGGGTCTCCTCGGCAGCGTCGGCTCGCCCCCTGTGAAGGTCCGCGTCCGCCTGAGCGAGCTTTCGGGCCACTTCCTTCTCATCCGCCATCTTTTGGATGGATGCGGCATTCTGCTCCACCTGGGTGCAGCGCCTCCCCACCATGTGAGCTAGCTCCAGACCGCGCAGCTGGGCCCGCGCGCTATCATGAATCAGCACTCGTATCTCCTCCTTGTCATAGATGGCGGCGTCTTCGCGCGAGTACAGGCCGAAGGAGAAGTTGTACGCCTCCCCGCCGATGGTATCCTGCTCCATCCAGCTCGGCAGCAGGGTCGAGATCATCACACGGTTCGACTCCTTATCCCACGCCAAGAGCGGGATGCCGAGCTCGTCCTGGTACCTCTCGCCGTAGCCGAAGTTGCGATGCCCTCTCGGCACCGGCTCCGCAGCAGCTTGAGACCCGCCCAGCGACGCGGAGGTGCCCGCCGCCCTGACCGGGGAGTCGCCGGTTGAAGCAACCAGCGGGGGCGAGGGGCCCTCAGTCGGCAGGACTGCGGGGGCCTTGCCCTTTCTTTGGCTCGCGGTGAGTTGTTGATCCACGGTCTTCGCCACCTTCGGCGGAGGGGCTGGCTGTGCGCCACCCGGCCGCTTCTTGGCCGGGACCGAGGGGATGTCGCGCTGGGCGGCATCCGCGGCCTGCGCACGGGCGAGAACCCCGGGGGGAATGCGAGCGCTCTCGTAAGGAGGGTGAAGAGGGATGTCGCGCTCGCCTGACAGAAGGAAGGGGTGAGATAAAGGAAGAAAGGGAATAAGGTATAACAGCGGCGAGTGACAAACCTCCCCCCGGCGGAACAGCGACGAGGTCGTCAAGATGGCGGCGCAGGAATGCAACCTCAAAATTCTTCCCAGCGAAGAATGCGCACAGGTCAGCTTCGTGGCCGCCTAGGCTGGGGGGCCGGTAGCTCGCCTCGCTAAGTTGCACCGGCGAGAAGGGGACGTTGCCGAAGTCCCCTTTGACGAACAGGAATCTCTTGAGCCAATTGTGACTCTTGTTTACTGTCTCCCGCACCTTGAGGTGGGCGCTGGAGAAGTAGGCCGTCCCGTCTCGATTCGCCCGGAAGGAGAACAGCTTCCGGAACACGGCGAGGCTGAACTCCACTCGCTCCTCTCGCAGGAAGCAGGCGAACCCCACCATGACGGCGATGGAGTTCGGGGTCATCTGGCCCAGGACAACCCCGAAGTACTTCAACACCTGTCGCACCTCGGGCCAGAGGGGGAGTCGCAGGCCCACCTCAAAGTGAGCGAGAGGGATGGCGAGCTCGTCCCTAGACAGGTCGTTGATCTTCTCCCCATCCCCGGGCCGCCTCGCGGAAAAGCCCGGCGGAACGTGGTCGCCAAGGGCATCCAGGTACTCACGCTCGGAGAGGACGGCGCGAGGAAAATCGTGCTCGGAGAAGGTCCAAGCGCACTTGCTTCGGCCGTCCACGTCGCCGCCGCCTCCGCCCATTCCCATCGAGTCTCCGCCGAACGCGAGAAGAAGAGACAGAAGGCGAGCACAGACGGTACTCCGCGGGGAACGAGAAGCAGGAGGGTTTGGAATCGGTGGAGAAATAAGGGCCGGCAAGGCCTATTTATAGGGAAAGAGAGAGGGCGGGAAACTTCCCGCCGAAAGATGGGGTGCGGATAGCAAAAATCAGTCCGACGGTTCGACTTCCCGCGCGCGACCACACCTCAAAGGTCGATCCGGCACGGTTCTCGCCCGGCTGCAACCGCGGAAGACCAGTGCGGGCGAGCCTCAACCCGCACCCGCACGCTGTTCCGCGCGAGACGAGAAACTCCCGTCTGGCGAGCTCCTCGGCTCGCCCTTGCCCCGATCAATGTAAGAGGAAGAACGGACCTTTCCCTTAACCCGCCCACAGAAAACAATAAAAACAGCATGATATTTCCAAACAAACCTCAGCAGTAATAAGTTAGGCCCATAGGCGGGCTAAAAGAGTCGCTAGCGATTGCGAATACAAGATAACTCCGAATTGACAACAACCCCGCAGTATCCCGCAAGCGAGGGGCAGACAACTGGGTCAGTACTCGACCCACTTCCACCTGTGCTGCCTCTTCGTTCCCGATCGCGGCGGCACGCGAGGATCGTGGTAATCACGAACCGCCACCAGTTCCCGCTGAGCCATGCCGACCTGCTCTGTGGCGCTCCTAAGATGTCCCTCGGCCCGCATTATATGCACGCCTGGCGAGGTGACGTCGTCGTCTTCTGCTTCACGCGGAGGGCCCTCCAAGGCCGCGAGTCGGGCCTCAGTCTCGGCCTTGTCTCCATCGACCCTCTTCATGATCTCCTGCAGCAGCAGTGTGTGTTTCTGGAACAGCCGCGTCACCTGCCTCTTCATCCCGACCGCATCGGTCGGGTCGCCCAGGTAGTCAGAAACACTGTCCACGTCGGGCGGGGGCGAATATCCTTCGCTCATCTCGGTTTCAGAGGAGGCCCTTTTATAGCCTGCAAACGAGGCGAGTCAGAAGGAGCGAGCAAGAGACGAAGCCCAACGGTAAATACCAGCTCACCAGGGGTTGGCACGTCGCCCGCACCGGCGGATAGGCGAGAAGAGCCCGGCCGACCCCGAAAGGTTTCCCCCTCGAGGGTCTCGAGGGATTTTCCCAGTCCGTGGGAAGCCGGCGGGTGGGGGGTCTCCGGAGGTGGGCGGTCCAGACCTGGAGAACTCGCGACCCTCTCAGGCGACGGAGGAGGGGGACGATCCCCTCCCCGGTTCTCCACCTCCTCACATGGGATTACCTGCAAAACAGAAAATCAGAGAGACAGCGATAATCCGCGGAAGGCCACGTACCCCAGGGACGACCTCAGCACCCGCCGCCGAGCTGGAGGCCGGGCAGTCACCCGCCAGAGAACTCCTAACAATCTTTCCCTTTGCCGGCCTGAAGAGAGGGCCGGGAGACCCGCGTACTAGCCATGGGGCGGCCTCGAGGGCCTCCTCCTGAGTCTGCAGGACCGCTGCCGCCAGGCGAGCTCGCACCTCTTCGCTAACCGGCATCGAGAAACAAAAGTCTGCTCAGAGAAAATAAAGGGATCTGGGGAGCCTCCTACAGGGGTCAGCGGTATGTATTTATAGCCGGACAGTGGGGGCCCGCAAAAAGATTCCCTGCCAGCTCAGCACAGTACTCGCCGAACACGCGGGTTGGATGATTCTTTCCGAACTTGATTCAAGCTCGAAAAGAGCGGGGATTGTGTACAACCCTGTGTCCGGCGAGCGGGCCCAGCCAGGGAGGTTGAGCGGGCCTGGCCCCGCGACCCGCACCAGGGCGGCAAAATGGGCTATACGGCAGAAGGGCTGACCCGCTCCCGCCCATCTCAGGCGAGCGGGCTGGCGACCCGTGATAATACGTTTGCAGTCATTTTTATTAGGATATTTTCGGGGTTTTAAAGCCAATCATGTCTTGTAAAGTACTTGTTTTGATTCCCCTTTGTATATATTTTTGTCGCTAATGCATTTTTTCTGCTTTTTGCAGGTTTTCACGACTTTCAGCCGAATTTTGCTGTGACACGCCCCAAGGTCACGCCCTACCAGGGCGTGTACCTAGGGCGTGTAACCCAGAGGAATGAAGCAATTGGTCCGAAACTGCATTCCGTGGAAACTTAGTGTACACGCCCTCGGTCACGCCCGTGACACACCCGACACGGGCGTGTACTATAGGCGTGTCCCCAGGTTCCGAGGAATCGCCGCAGCGCGCTCGTCTTTCCCGCTCCACCGCCGCACCGAAAGTGTCACGCCCCAGGGTCATGCCTGACCCGGGCGTGACATATGGGCGTGTACTTCAGCAATTCCGCCCGTCACCTCCAGCATTCAATTTCAGCTCCCAAAGTCACGCCGCAAAGAACACGCCCCAGGGTCATGCCCTACCAGGGCGTGACCGGTGGGCGTGTACCGCAACAACTCCGTCAGAATTCAATTCCTGCCCGAAAAAGTCGCGCCGAATGTGTCACGCCCCAGGGTCACGCCCGACCAGGGCGTGACAGGGGGGCGTGACCCGACCCGAAAAATTCTATAAATAGAGCCCAACTCCAGGGGTTTGAAACAACTTTTCGCTTTGAGAGGGGAGGTTCTGTCCTTTGTATTTCTGAACTTTTTAAGCATGTCTTTCCATTTTTAGTTCGTAGCTCTAGCTTTATGCTTTCCCTGTATTAGCTCCTAGTTTATTTCTGTAGTATGATGCTAATGATAGTGTAGTTTCCTTCTCATGTTCTTGTAATCTCTGGTTTTCAAGCTGTAAGATCACTGTTTCTATTAATAAAAATTGCTGTTTTCTTTTACGTTTCTGCTCCATTTTCAGTATTTTTCTTCTACTCATCCCCCCTCTTCCACCTCACCATGATTAACTAATCGTCCATGTACTCGATCTTAATGATCCGAGGTTCGAGTGATTAGGTTATGATGCTTTGAATCTTACCTTTTCTTTTTAGGGTTTAGCTTTGAATTACTCTTGATTTATCACGGGTTGGAGGTATATTATCGATATATACTGTCCACCTTTGCTTTCATTCTGGGCTAGCCGAGAGGCCGAAAGTTTGAAATGAGCACTCAAGAGTAAAGGGAGTTATTCGCACCCCTCGAGAGAGGCAGACGATCAAATCTCCCGGATTGGAGTAAAATCCATTAGAGGGGTTCACCGCGTAAAGCGAGTTTTAGGCCTCCGATTTAGGCTAAAGTCGGTCGGACCTTCCTAAACTCAGTTAGGCACGGCCTTCGAGAGAAGCGTGTCAATATTCATGGAACCTCCACGGTCAAAGACCTTTACCCTAATTAGCTTAGGTTTGTTTATCGTATTTTTCTAACCACTTTTGCCGAGGTGATTTCTGATCGAGTGCATTTTCCCTTCATTATTACCAAGCTTAAGTTAATCGCTCTTTAGCTCTCTTTATCTTTTCATGCAATTAGTTTTCTTCCTTTAGTACATTTGGCTTAAGAAAACCTTATTTTTCCGTCGATAAAATAATAGATTTCGTGTGAGTAAGCTTACTCAACTGTTCCCGGATTTCAATACGACACTTGTGTCCCCTAGCTGCATTTCGATAGGTATACTTGCCTTGATGAATTGTTAGTTTGGTTATTCTCTATCCTTGCAGATATCTAAGAGACAATCAATGTTTTTGGCGCCGTTGCCGGGGAAGCAACGCTTGTTGATAAATTGAAAACGCGAATATATTAATTTTATCACTTCTCTTTCTCAGCCTCCTTCTTAAATTTTTTCCGCCTACTCACTTGAGTTAATTGGCTGGATTTTGTTAAGTGTGCGTATTTTTAATTTTTCCGCCTACTCACTTGAGTTAATTGGCTGGATTTATTTCAGTAGAGTGTGCGTATTTTATTTTTCCGCCTACTCACTTGAGTTAATTGGCAGCTTTATTTCAGTAGAGTGTGTTTACTTTCTGTCGAGTGGGTGTGTTTTAATTTTCTGTCGAGTGCGTGAGTATAGCTTTTAATTTCCGCCTACTCGCACAGAGATAAATGGCTGGATTTTAATTACTGCATTCGTAATAGAAACCCACATCACAAAATTTTCTACACCACCTAACTCTCTCGAAAAGGGCAAAGTGGCTCTAAATGCCACTATCTTGTCTAGTACCTTGCGAACCCTTCACCGGGTAGCCCTTGGGAAGTTCGGGAGTTAAAACATAAAAAAATCTATTTCAAAAATTTTTTCCAACTTCATTAGCTCTTTTACTTTTTAGTCTTGCTTCTCCTTTCTTCTTCTAGTGTATGACCCGCGGAAGTCCGTCGGTTACTTTGGACCTGGACCACGAAATTGAGCGTACTCTTCGGAGAAGATCGCGATTTCAAGGCCCTACTACCCAAGTGCCGGTTGAGGATTCCGAGTCATTTTCTACCTTAAGAATGGCAGAACCCAACGTGGAGGAAGTCGTGCAAAGGCCTATGTCCTATTATGCACGACCAAATCTCGAGGGTACAGAAACTAGTATAGTTCGCCCTGCAATAAATAATAATAATTTTGAACTAAAGCCTAGCATAATTCAAATGGTGCAGCAGTATGTGCAATTTGACGGGCTTCAAGATGAAGACCCGAAAGCACACATAGCCAGCTTTCTTGAGATTTGTGACACCTTCAAGATAAATGGTGTCACAAATGATGCTATTAGGCTAAGATTATTTCCTTTCTCTCTTAGAATTAAGGCTAAGCAGTGGCTGAACACCCTTCCTAAAAATAGCATAACTACTTGGACGCAATTAACTGAAAAATTTTTGGCCAAGTATTTTCCGCCTGCTAAAACTGCTAAACTTAGGAATGACATTTCTGCCTTTGGACAAATAGACTCAGAGACCCTTTATGAAACCTGGGAAAGATTTAAAGAATTATTAAGACGATGCCCACATCACGCTCTGCCTGTATGGTTGCAGGTGCAGACGTTTTATAATGGGCTAAATCAAAGCACGAAGCAAATGATAGACGCAGCTTCTGGCGGTACTTTAAACCATAAGACCCCAGAAGCAGCTCTTGAGCTGTTTGAAGACATGGCCATGAACACTTACCAGTGGAATGTGCCTAGGTCCCGCCCAAACAAACCTGCAGGTCTCTTTGAAGTGGACAACGTCTCACAACTCGCACTGCAAGTTGAAATATTAAGCAAAAAAATTACGGAGATGACTGCTGCCTCCGCCCCTCAGGTATGGGAATCTGCAACTCCTCCCGCTGAACATTTGGATTATGTAAATAATATGCCTAGAACTGCTTTTAATAATTTTTCTGCTGCGAATTATCATCCTCCTGGTTTTAATTTTCCGAATAGTTATAATCCTGCGTTAAGAAATCATCCGAATTTTTCGTGGAGCAATCCATCGAATGCTGTGCGCCCGCCACCGCAAAGTGATTTTTCTGCTCCACCACCACCTCCTCCTCAAAGTTTTCCAAAACCTCCAAATTTGGAGGAAGTGTTTTCAAAATACATGAATGCTAATGACGCTACGATTAGAACCTTAACCGGAAGTGTTAAAAACTTAGAAAATCAGGTAGGACAGCTCGCTAAAATGATTTCTGAGCGACCCGTAGGGTCTCTTCCTTCCAATACCGAGCCCAACCCGAGAGGGCAAGCGAAAGCTATAACTCTTCGGAGTGGGAAGAAAGTTCCTGGTATGGTAAGTGAAGAACCCGAGGCAAGCTCCGCTCCCGTTTTTAAAAATCAAAGCTCCGCTCCCGTTTTTGAAAATCAAAGCTCCGTTCCCCTTTTAAAAATTCCATCCTCTGCCGAAGAAATTATCACCCCTATCGTAGAAAAAGAATTCACTCCACCACCCACCTTTAAAAATAATCCATCCCCGCCATACCCTTCCGAACTTAATAAACAACGACAAGATGATCAATACACCCGTTTTTTGGAAATGTTTAAGCAAATCCACGTAAATCTGCCTTTCCACGAAGCCATATCCCAGATGCCGAAGTACGCAAAATACCTTAAGGACCTCCTAACAAACAAGAAGAAGTTAGAGAACCTTTCTCATGTCACGTTAAATGCCGCGTGCTCGGCGGTTTTGACAAACGGATTACCGAAAAAAATCAGTGACCCGGGTAGTTTCTCTATCCCGTGTGTCTTCGGTGATCTCTTTGTCAAACACGCTTTAGCCGACTTCGGTGCGAGTATTAATCTTATGCCCCTCTCGTTGTTTAAAAAGTTAGGAATTGGTAGTCTCAACCCCACACGCATGAGTATCCAGCTAGCCGACAGGTCAGTCAAATACCCGTTAGGAATAGTGGAGGACGTCCTAGTCAAAGTTGACAAGTTCATCTTCCCAGTGGACTTTGTCATTTTAGACATTGAAGAAGACGTCGAGGTTCCCCTGATCCTTGGCCGACCCTTCCTTGCCTCCTCCCGAGCTATCATTGATGTAAGCAATGGTAAGCTATTCCTTCGAGTGGGCGACGATGAGGTAACTTTCTCTATCACCACCTCGATGAAGAACACACTAGCTAATGATGACTCCTGTTTTTTCATGGATACCATAAGTGAAGAATTCTTCTCTCCTACCTCTGATTTTGAAAAAGAATTTTCCAATTTTTGTTCCTCTCCTACTCTTCCAACTGAATCTCTACACATAAGTGAAGAATCCTCCACTCGGCCCTCTGATTTTGAAAAAGAATTTAATGATTTCTGTTCCTCTTCTACTTTTCCAACTGAATCGCTGCACGAAGCCTCCATGGCCGCTAGCAACACCCCTTTTAATTTTACATATAAAAAAGTGTACGAGGACATAGTTTTTGAAAAAGAACAAATTTCCAAGACCTCGTATGATGACCCCCCTACCTTGGAACTGAAAGAACTACCAGAGCACCTTCAATACGCTTTCTTAGAAAAGGACTCTAAGCTGCCTGTCATAATTTCGGCCTACCTCACGGATGCACAAAAGAATAAACTTCTTTCAATTTTACAAAAGCATCGCCAAGCTATTGCTTGGCAGATATCTGATATCAAGGGCATAAGCCCATCTTTCTGCACTCATAAAATCTTAATGGAAGATAATTCTCGTAACTCTATACAACCTCAGCGCCGTATAAACCCAAACATGAAAGACGTAGTTAAGGGCGAGGTTATGAAATTGTTAGACGCAGGAATTATCTATCCTATATCCGACAGTAAGTGGGTTAGCCCAGTATAGGTAGTACCAAAGAAGGCAGGGATAACGGTCGTAAGTAATGAAAATAATGAATTAATCCCGACTCGGATGGTGACCGGATGGCGAATGTGTATAGATTACCGTAAGTTGAATGACGCCACCCGCAAGGATCACTTCCCCTTGCCGTTCATTGATCAAATTTTAGAACGACTTTCCGGACATAGCTTTTATTGTTTTCTCGATGGCCTCTCGGGGTATCTTCAAATCCCCATCTCCCCCGAGGACCAGGAGAAAACTACGTTTACTTGTCCCTTCGGCACCTTCGCCTACCGAAGAATGTCGTTTGGATTGTGCAATGCGCCGGCTACATTCCAACGATGTATGCTCGCCATCTTTGACAAGTACGTAGAAAGCATTATGGAAGTCTTCATGGATGATTTCTCCGTCTTCGGGAATTCCTTCGATAGTTGCTTAGAGAACCTCGAAAAAGTCTTAGAGCGATGCGAAGAAACTAACCTCGCCTTAAATTGGGAAAAATGTCATTTTATGGTAAGGGAAGGGTTAGTTTTGGGACATAAAATTTCTGAAAGGGGTATTGAAGTAGACGTTGCGAAAATAGAAGTTATCGAGAAACTGCCGCCACCTACGAACATAAAAGCCATAAGAAGTTTCCTGGGTCATGCGGGTTTCTACCGCCGCTTCATAAAGGACTTTTCCAAAATCACCAAGCCCCTTACCCATCTCTTAGAAAAAGACGCCCCATTCATCTTTGATGACCTCTGTCTAGCTGCCTTCAATTTAATAAAAGAAAAATTAGTTAATGCGCCAATCATGATAGCTCCGGTGTGGGATCTTCCATTTGAAATAATGTGTGATGCGAGTAGTTATGCGGTGGGAGCCGTACTAGGTCAACGTATTTCCAAAAACTTCCACCCCATATATTACGCTAGTAAAACACTCACATCTGCACAGGAAAATTACACCACAACCGAGAAGGAGCTCTTAGCGGTAGTATTCGCATTTGACAAATTTCGCCCTTATATTACTCTTTCGAAAATTATTGTTTTTACGGACCACTCGGCCCTCAAATATCTTCTCTCTAAAATGGATGCCAAGCCTCGCTTGATTCGCTGGGTCTTACTCCTCCAGGAGTTTGACTTAGAGATCCGTGATAAGAGAGGTGCCGAGAACTTGGCCGCCGACCACCTTTCGCGCCTAGACAACCCGTTTATAGAACAATTAGATGAAAATTCTTTTCATTACTATTTCCCTGATGAGAAGCTTTTCATAATTAACACATCTACTTCTCCTTGGTTTGCCCGCATCGCCAACTATCTAGTGGCTCGTGTGCTCCCAAAAGAGTTCTCGTCTCAGCAAAAGAAGAAATTCTTTTCTGAATTGAAGAACTACTTTTGGGAGGACCCGCATCTTTTTAAAGTCTGTGCAGACCAAGTGATCAGGAGGTGTGTTTCCTTTGATGAAGGATTAGATATTATTAAACATTTGCATGAAGGACCGACAGGTGGGCAATATCAAGCTGCTCGCACCGCTCACAAGGTATTAAGCGCGGGTTTTTACTGGCCCAGCCTGTTTAAAGACGCGCATGCCTTTGTGAGTAGGTGTGATAGTTGCCAACGGTCGGGGAATATTTCGAATAAAAATGAAATGCCACAAAATTATTTCCTAGAGTGCGAAGTTT
Organism: Platanthera guangdongensis; assembly: GCA_039583875.1. Classification (NCBI taxonomy): domain Eukaryota; kingdom Viridiplantae; phylum Streptophyta; class Magnoliopsida; order Asparagales; family Orchidaceae; genus Platanthera; species Platanthera guangdongensis. Next base: position 26,815,623 of record CM077159.1, read on the forward strand.
TCGACCTCTGGGGGATTGATTTTGTCGGCCCTTTTCCTTCTAGCTTCGGGAATAAGTATATTTTAGTTGCCGTTGATTATGTTTCACGTTGGGCCGAAGCCCAAGCTCTTCCTACGAATGACGCCCGAGTCATAGTTAATTTCCTCAAAAAATTATTTTCTCGATTCGGTACGCCGCGCGCTATCGTTAGTGATAGGGATTCCCATTTCTGTAACGCGCAATTTTCAAAAATCCTAACTAAATATGGCGTTACTCATAAGCTTTCCACTACCTACCACCCCCAAACTAACGGACAAGTCGAAGTCGTGAATAGAGAAATAAAAAGAATTTTAGAAAAGACTGTTTCAACATCTAGAAAAGACTGGTCCGCCAAATTAGACGATGCTCTATGGGCCTACCGAACAGCGTACAAAACCGCCCTCGGCTGTACGCCATATCGGTTGGTTTATGGAAAATCGTGTCATTTACCCGTAGAGTTAGAACACCGTGCCTTTTGGGCCTTGCGATTTTTAAACTTCGATCCCCACTCTGTCGGCGATTTTAGAAAATTTCAACTTAACGAACTCGACAAGTGGCGCTCTTACGCTTATGAAAATAATAGACTTTATAAAGAGCGGACGAAGCGTTTACACGACCGACATCTTAGGCACCCAAAAATCTTTAAGCCAGGCGACCAAGTGCTTCTTTATAACTCTCGGTTACGTTTATTCCCGGGTAAATTAAAATCACGTTGGTCTGGGCCTTTTACTGTTTTGGAAGTTTTTTCTTATGGTACTGTTTTAATTTCCCACCCTGATAAGGGTACTTTCAAAGTGAATGGTCAGCGTCTTAAACTGTATTTCTGTGATGATGTCAGTCTCAACCCTGTTAACTCTATCTTTCCGGTCCTGACATTTGATTAATCTGGACTTTATTTTTCTCAAAAACTTTGACTTTATTCGAACTTTATTTTTAAACTATATTTGGGACATTATTATTTTGATGCGTCGAGCTCAAACGACGCTTTAAACAAAGGGCGCTCTTGGGAGGCAACCCAAGTTATCTTTTTCTGTTTTCTTTCTTTTACACTTTTTGCCCCGACTGGCTCCGGCAAGCTGAAACTTCTGCGATCGCCTGCTCCAACGGTTCTGCTTCCATGCCAAAGTCCGCCGGACGACGTTTCATGAAGATCCACAGCACAGGCATGGAGGAGCGGTATCACTCAACTTGCCCTGCAAAATAAAACCGGGGAAGTACCTGCTTTTCAATTCTGTCTTTTATTTCTGTACTTTACTTTTCTCTCGTTCTCCGACCTCCTTCTCCATTGCGGACAATGTAGATTTTAAGCTTGGGGGAGGACTTCCTCCTTCTTTTTGTTTTCTTTTTGTTTTGTAAAAATCCCAAAAAAAAAAATCCAAAATTTCAAAAAAATTTCAAACAAAATATTATATATATAGCTGCATTTTGGTATTTCAATAAGTACCCCATGTTTATGTTTTGTTTTTCTCAAACTTCTTTATAAACAACGTAGTTAATTATAATTTTTCTAATCATTCTTTTTAATCATATTTCACAAGTAAAATGTTGGTCATGCTGTGTTTCTAATTCACGGTAGCATGTTAAGGTAAAATATTTCTCTAAACCGTGCATTTCTATTATGGTTTTTCGTTCTTTATTTTCTTTACTTTCTCTAAAAATTTATCATCCACTATTTTCCTTTTCGTCTTTAGATGATTTTTGTAAGAACATATTTTGAATAACGTAGTAGATATGAACGATCTAAGTGACATATTATTTTTATTTTCAAGATAATTTCATCAATCTTCTTTTATTATCTCGAACTTGCTTTTTGAAATTTATCGACTCTATGTTTTAAATAAATTTAAAACAAAACGCGTGAAAATGATTTAGGCCATTTTTGTTTACGTTTGAGCTTTCTTGCCAACCTAAACTCTTTTACCACTAGTTAGCCGCTTTTGAGCCTTTTTTCCAAATTCATTTGATAAACTCCACACACCATTTCATTTTCACCAAAGCCCAAATTCCTACCTATCTAATCACGCTAATTTTGTTTGATAGGAAATTTTGTCTTATCTGTGGAAATATTGTTGAAAAAGGTGTACTCAAAAGCAATAAATTGAAAAAAAAACAAAAAATGAATGAAAATAATAAAAAAAAAACAAAGAGAGATAAATAATCATAAAGAGAAAAAAATAAATTTATTTATACATATTTTGTTTAAAATAAATTTATTTTTTTTGAAACTCGTTGTTTTGGTTTAGTGTGATTTTTAAGCCTCCATGTTTATATTTGAATTCCACTCCTATTCATATTCCTAAACCAAACGTTTCGGTCTTATTAAGTCCTTTTGATTCACGCCCTTTTTTTAATTTTATTTAACAACTAAGAAAAGAAGAAAAGTAAATCAGTTTTAGTTTTGGATTTAAATTTAGATTTTTGTTATTTAATTGATATAATTATAATGCGTTGCTTGGATCTAGTAATAACTCAATACGTTCTTTTCATTTTCATTGCCTTACTCAAATCTATTTAAAGAATTTCGTCAAAATTCTGCATGATTTATTTTTATTAAGTAAAGTTTCTAAAAGTTAAACCATACCTAAATAATTGTTTTAGATTTACGTTTTACATTCTCCCTACCTAGAATTTCGCATAGTACTTGTGTGAGTATGATTAAAACCTTTTGAATTAGTCACTTTTTATGATTAGCTTGTCTTTATATCTTTGCTTGGGGACAAGCAAAACTTAAGCTTGGGGGAATTTGATAATACGTTTGCAGTCATTTTTATTAGGATATTTTCGGGGTTTTAAAGCCAATCATGTCTTGTAAAGTACTTGTTTTGATTCCCCTTTGTATATATTTTTGTCGCTAATGCATTTTTTCTGCTTTTTGCAGGTTTTCACGGCTTTCAGCCGAATTTTGCTGTGACACGCCCCAAGGTCACGCCCTACCAGGGCGTGTACCTAGGGCGTGTAACCCAGAGGAATGAAGCAATTGGTCCGAAACTGCATTCCGTGGAAACTTAGTGTACATGCCCTCGGTCATGCCCGTGACACACCCGACACGGGCGTGTACTATAGGCGTGTCCCCAGGTTCCGAGGAATCGCCGCAGCGCGCTCGTCTTTCCCACTCCACCGCCGCACCGAAAGTGTCACGCCCCAGGGTCACGCCTGACCTGGGCGTGACATATGGGCGTGTACTTCAGCAATTCCGCCCGTCACCTCCAGCATTCAATTTCAGCTCCCAAAGTCACGCCGCAAAGAACACGCCCCAGGGTCACGCCCTACCAGGGCGTAACCGGTGGGCGTGTACCGCAACAACTCCGTCAGAATTCAATTCCAGCCCGAAAAAGTCACGCCGAATGTGTCACGCCCCAGGGTCACGCCCGACCAGGGCGTGACAGGGGGGCGTGACCCGACCCGAAAAATTCTATAAATAGAGCCCAACTCCAGGGGTTTGAAACAACTTTTCGCTTTGAGAGGGGAGGTTCTGTCCTTTGTATTTCTGAACTTTTTAAGCATGTCTTTCCATTTTTAGTTCGTAGCTCTAGCTTTATGCTTTCCCTGTATTAGCTCCTAGTTTATTTCTGTAGTATGATGCTAATGATAGTGTAGTTTCCTTCTCATGTTCTTGTAATCTCTGGTTTTCAAGCTGTACGATCACTGTTTCTATTAATAAAAATTGCTGTTTTCTTTTACGTTTCTGCTCCATTTTCAGTATTTTTCTTCTACTCATCCCCCCTCTTCCACCTCACCATGATTAACTAATCCTCCATGTACTCGATCTTAATGATCCGAGGTTCGAGTGATTAGGTTATGATGCTTTGAATCTTACCTTTTCTTTTTAGGGTTTAGCTTTGAATTACTCTTGATTTATCACGGGTTGGAGGTATATTATCGATATATACTCTCCACCTTTGCTTTCATTCTGGGCTAGCCGAGAGGCCGAAAGTTTGAAATGAGCACTCAAGAGTAAAGGGAGTTGTTCGCACCCCTCGAGAGAGGCAAACGATCAAATCTCCCGGATTGGAGTAAAATCCATTAGAGGGGTTCACCGCGTAAAGCGAGTTTTAGGCCTCCGATTTAGGCAAAAGTCGGTCGGACCTTCCTAAACTCAGTTAGGCACGGCCTTCGAGAGAAGCGTGTCAATATTCATGGAACCTCCACGGTCAAAGACCTTTACCCTAATTAGCTTAGGTTTGTTTATCGTATTTTTCTAACCACTCTTGCCGAGGTGATTTCTGATCGAGTGCATTTTCCTTTCATTGTTACCAAGCTTAAGTTAATCGCTCTTTAGCTCTCTTTATCTTTTCATGCAAGTAGTTTTCTTCCTTTAGTACATTTGGCTTAAGAAAACCTTATTTTTCCGTCGATAAAATAATAGATTTCGTGTGAGTAAGCTTACTCAACTGTTCCCGGATTTCAATACGACACTTGTGTCCCCTAGCTGCATTTCGATAGGTATACTTGCCTTGATGAATTGTTAGTTTGGTTATTCTCTCTCCTTGCAGATATCTAAGAGACAATCAACCCGCGGCGAGCGAGCTAGACCCGCGGTTGGCGACCTGCCGGCCAACCCCCCACACGCGATCACGCTGTCGATCTGCTCGGCAGAAGACATGCAGCTCGCCCATATCGGCTCGCACTCGCCCAGCAAGGATAGGAGAACCCTAGAGCCAGGTCGCGCCCGCCTCCCGCGGATGGAATCGGAGGCGAACTGATACCCCATGGGTGCGAATAGCTATTCAGAACAACGGAGCCTGGATGTTGGCAGACCAGGTTGGACTGCGCATAGCTATCCAAAACAGCGGAGTTTGGCTATTGGCAGACCCAACCAGGGGCCTTTTGGTATTTTCAGGTCAGTCCTTTTGGTTATCGGCAGTTCAGATTCTGAAAATCTATAAATAAGACCCAAGGGGTACCTCAGGGGGCACGCTCTGGATTGCCTCCTTACTCTCATTTTCAAGTGTTCTCTGAGGGTACCTTAGCTCGGCTCTTGGCTAAGGAGGGGAAGCGCTCAGAGATCTTTCGGGTTTGTGGTGGGACCTCCCTGCCGAGCCCTTGGGTCTGTTCTTTCTTGCCTCTTTCATTGTTTTTCTTGCAGGAGCAAAGTAGGCGCGAGACCACCCCTTCCCCAAGGGTCGAACTCCACGAGAAGCCGGATTCCGGTTTCAACAACCGTATTGCGAGTAGAAGGAGCAGATCGCCCTTGTTAGAGGAGTGAGCTCGCCGCCTTCTGGATGGCTAGAGTTGAGTCTGCATTATGTTGTGCGGGCTAGTGAAGAGTTGTAGGTCCTACTGCCAAGTCCTTCCTCAGTAAAATTGAGACCGAGTCTCCGAACTGGTGTAGCACAGGTGGAGTAGGTTGCCCACGCTATTGGGCGGCCTTGGGAGTTGTCTCCTACCTGGCAACCTGAAGCTTGTCCCTTACTGTTGGGCGACCTGGGGGCTGGTCGCCCACTTCTTGGCAGACTAGGATTTCGGGGAGAGCTATCCGCACCTGTAGCTAGGGTGGTCGTCTTGCGATAATGTAGCCTTGTTGGCCGGGCGACCTATAGGAGCAGGCTGGAGAGCAGACCGTGCCAATTTCTGAGCGTGTGGTTACCAAGCAGTCTGGCCAAATAGCAATGCGAGTCCACCACCTAGTTGGGTAGTCCGCACCTATTAGAATTGAGGTAACCATTGCACAGTTAGTCAACCCAACCACGCAGCCTGCAGGGGCGGACTGTGGAAGCAATGCGTAGCCCATGCAGAACGAATGGTTGTTGCGGCCTGGGCAGTTATACCGGGGAAACCACCCTAGCCTCACAGTCTATGCTGATAGAGGATTCTATCCGCCATAACCCAAGAAGGCTGAGATAGGCCATGTCCTCTAGAGGGAATCTGGAGCAGGGCACGACTTGCAAACTGTCTACCTTGGAAGGGATCACTGATTTCTAGGTTAGCATAATCCCCATAGTTTTTTAAGTCCCAACGGAAACTTCAAAAAAGTAGGAGACCCACAAAAATCGTGATCCATCCCTCAGAAAATAAGAGGCAAGGAGAGATAGAACATGATGTCTCTCCTCAAAAAAGGTTTACCAATGCATATCTTTTTCCCTACAAAGGAAATGTTGTGTGTACATGAATTGCTTTTGCAAAACAAAAAGACTTGAATGTCTTCCATTGAGTCTCTACAAAACAAAAATGAGAGGAAGTATAGAAGGCAAATAACTTGGAAGTTGTTGTAGGAAACTCGCAAGCACCTATTAACCTCTGCAAAAGGAAGAGTGAGCAACATATTTGAAAGAAAAATAAGTTGCAAGTACCTGAAGGGGACTTGCAAATATCTGCTAATCTTTGCAAGAAAAGAGTAGGCGGCAGATATGAAAGAAAACTAAGTTGCAAGTATCTCAAGGTAACTTGCAAATATCTACTAATATTTGAAAAAGGAAGAGTGGGCCGCAGATATGAAAGAAAAGTAAGTTGTAAGTACCTGAAAGGGACTTGCAAATATCTGTTAATCTCTACAAGAAAAGAGTAAGAGGCAAATATGAAAGAAAACTAAATTGCAAGTACCTGAAAGAAACTAGCAAATATCTATTATTGCAAATATCTGCTAATCTCTGCAAAAGGATGACTGAGCAGCAGATATGAAGGAAAAGTAATTTACAAGTACCTGAAGGAAACTTGCAAATAAATGTTAATCTCTGTAAAAAGTGTATGCGGCAGATATGAAAGAAACCTGAGTTGCAAGTACCTGAAGGGAACTTGCAAATATCTGCTAATCTCTCCAGAAAAAGAGTAAGAGGCAGATATGAAAGAAAACTAAGTTGCAAGCACCTGGAGGGAACTTGCAAATATCTGCTAATTTTTGCAAAAGGAAGAGTAAGCGGCAAATATAAAAGAAAACTAAGTTGACTATCTAAGGAGTTTGTGGATAAATCTTCTGCTAAAAGTTATAGCGATAAGAAAGATATTATTAGACTGCAGAAGGAATATCCATCAAACCCTGCTCTTGAGTGAATGAGAAAAATCAAGTAGAGATCAAGCAACGACAATAATCTTCATATGTGGTCAGATATGATTTCCCAATATGAAATCCTAATAAGTAAGATGAAAGCACTAACTAAACTTCAGCTGAATAGTATGTTAATAAAGAGAACCAGATTCTCTGACCAATGATTAGTACCAGTAACATCAAATAAGAGTAACAGAGAGCTTGTTAATCATCATTTGATAGAGCTTCATGCAAGCCGCATATACAAGATGATCATATGCAAAAAAGATGTAGCAAATCCTTTTGATAGATTAGATCTAACGTGTTAACCTGTAATATGGTTGAATAAAAAAGGAGGTCTACACCTGAAGATGACCAAAAAAGGCCGGATGCGCCATAGGTGCTCCATTGGTCCGTAAGCATCGCCTGCCCATGCAAGGTCATCAAGAGTGTAGTCCTACCTAGAGCGGTCTAGCCGCATTCCCTTAGAAGGGCACAAAAGAGAAAAATGCACAAAATCCAAAGAAGGGATGATAGATACAGTGCTCTCATGCCTCGGGTTACAAACATCACTGATCAGTTAGACTAGGTGAGTCAAGTGTTCTATAGCATTGCTTATCTTTGGAAAGATCAGCAAAGTTGTGGGTCCTGCGAATGCACGGATTGATAGTACTATAGAGTATTCGACTATTACAGTCATGAGATGATCGAAGAGACAAGGCTACTTTTGATCACCATTGCTTATCAAGCAAACATCATCGTAATTGTAATGTATGCCTAGCGAAGCACAATAGAGCTAACAAATAGGACCACCCATTATCCACGCTTTGTGTTAGATACCAGCCAGGATCCGGAGCACTGAAGTTCACCTGCGTAGATTGAACGACACCAACTGCCCATACGTGGACAATCTCAACTATATGTGTTCATCGTGACCTTAAGCTTGGGAACAATCTATGGTGGGAACAACAAGACTCGGCGATATCTCGGTGGTTCAGTAATCTCTTTGGCAAAGAGAAAATGAAGGAAAAAGCACTCCAAAAAAATGAAAAGTGGCAGTACTGGATCTATGACGTAACATTTATTGAAATGAATGAAAGAAACACTTAGAAGTGCTTTAAAGAGAAAATGTTGGAAGAATGTAAAGTAGAAACTACCAGCAATGATAGAGAGGAACTTTTGGATCTGCGATGTCATTTTCCAGCTCAGACTTGTATTTTCCATAGGGGGCCTTCGTCATCAGTGTCGATGCATTCGCCAATATTGAGGATGTTGGAACCCCACCTGGTTTAGGGTTGATTTGGGCTAGTTTCACTATTATAATTGCTTAGATTGACCCACATTGTATAGTCTAGGGTCATAGGTTTTTATCAGAGTCTAAGTCAAGACTTCAAACCTAGAATGATTACTTTTCACCTTCAGAAGATTTAGAAGACAGAAGACCACCCAGAGAAAGCAGTTTTCTAATAGCAGAAAAAGTCGTTCGGAGAATGTTGAACTAAGCTCGACTTTGATGATCGGAGTTCAACGAACTCAGTAATTTCTTTGAGCTATGTTTTACGAAATCCTGGCTTAGCTCGATGAAATCAACTTCTTCTTTGAGTTGAGTTCGACGAAATCTTAGCAGAGATCGACGAATTCTGATTTCTTCTCAAAAGCTCAGCACGACGAAAAGTCTATCTCAGTTCGACGATCTTGTAGCTCAGATTGGCAGTGAATTTCTGTTCAAAGATCTTGGAGTTCAGCTAGACGAAAGAGATGTTTTAGTTCGACGAAATTGGATCTTTGGTCGATGTAACAGTTTCATTTCAACTACATTTTCACAGGATCTGTTCGACTAATTTCCCCGCAGTTCTTTCAGTATTGACTAAGGCAGTTTGATTTAAAAATTTATTATTATATGCCTATAAATGCACTGATAATTAATGCTTCATATTCTCAAGAATATACCCATTTCAAGGTAGCATTAATTATGGTATTCACAGTGTAATTATTTGGCTAAATTGCTGGGACAGTTGAGGAAACAAATTAAAGACAATTACCAGCCGTTCAACTCTCAGATTTTCTGCAATCAATCAAGAATAGAATTCAAATTCAAATGCCAATTTCTACAAGGAATATAAAAGGAATGCTTTCAGAAGATTATACAGGAAAATACGTAGATACACACAACAACACAGATACACTGATATACAAAGAATCTTACAAAGTTCTTCACCATCAGCTTCAGAGCTTTTCAAGGGACAACTATTCAATATCAGTCCATATAGCTTCTGAAGATCTTCTACAATCTGAAGGCCTACACCCTGTGCCAAACTATCTTTCTCCTGAACCATTCTTCATCTCAGGGGGAGATTTGACAACATCAAATCCACTAGTCTTCTCTTAGACTGTTGACAGAGAAGAACATCATCAATTTTCTTTTTCCAACTGTGTACACGGTGAAAGTGAGGGGTTAGATTAGGAATACTCTAGAGGGGGGAGGTGAATAGATTACCTTTAGATTTTTAAGACTTTTTGCATCAAATAAAACTTATGAATTAAATTATCCTAAGTTAAGTGAATCTATCACAGGTGCTGCAAAAAATAAACAAACACAAACACTGTTATCCTAATTAGCACAGTCGCAGCAAGAAACAAAAGAAAAGAGCAACCAGACAACACAAGAAATTTATAGTGGTTCTCCAACCTGGGTACATGCACTCTTATACCACCCTGCTAGGAATCTACTCAGATTTTTGATCAGGTGCCTGACACCAATGAGCTTTTGATCAGGTGCTCAAAAACCAAACCTCATGTCTTTTGATCAGGTGACTTGCAAGCAGGAATAACTTTTGAAGGGATTTAAGAAACCTTTATACAGTGTGGGATGAGAGATTGATTTTGTACAACCCCATATCCGGCCAAGTGGGACCCTCCCCAATTAGCGGGCCAGAGGCGTGCTATTGAGCGTGTAACACCCCCTATCCGTCACATAGTATATAGCGGTAGGTCCGGCCGGGGCCCGACGCCATATACCACAGACAGACTGGGTGGTTACTCAATGGAAACCATCCAACCAATCCAACGTCCTACACAGAGCATTCTAGCGGAAGAAGTTTTATAAGTTGCAATAAAAAGAACCCAACAACAAGCATGAATGTCCACTAATAAGCCAAAAAGGAATGAAGTACATACACAAGTACTGGCCTTAAGGCCTTACAAATGGTTTACTCAAATTACATGTTTTCCATACGACGGCACGCAGGCTGGTCATACATGAACGAAAGCAAGTAAAGACTCCAATTAGGCCTTCGAGGGCCCGCTTCGCAAATTGGGCTTTAGCCCGCTATTTATCGCTCGGTCCAGCAGCACCTGCAAGCACAATCCACCGCACGGTGGCAAACAAAAGCAACGGTCAGCAATGCTGACCAAATTATAACGATCTCGCCCCCAACTCGGGGCGGCGATGCTCCTTCTCTACACTTTATTAGTATAAACAAGCAGTTGTAATGTCACAATATCACAGGCATAGGCACACATGGCCACACACCCCGTGCACTCAGGGCACATTCTCGGTGAACCGGCCAATGTCACGTCAATTTAAGCTATAGACATTCAAGACTCACCACCGCCACTTTGACGGGCAAATATATGAGCATTTTGGCTTCCTGGCATGGGTCACGTCAATTTAAGCCATAGACCGCCGAAAACCCTCATCTATGCCAACAGTTCTAACCGAACGACATAGAACGAGTACGGTTCCATCTAACCTGTGCTCACATCGTAATGGCAATTTAAGCCATATACGCAGGTCAAACTTCTCCTAGTCCTGTTTCCTTCACATACTTCACATAATCCGGTTATGTTCAAGTTGGCTCCCAGGCCACCAAGTTGGAAAGATAACGTATCCGCCCAGTTTTTCGGGTGCACCTTGGGGTTAATCCCCAAGGCTCCCTGTTGCAATCTACCACGTAGAAAATCCGAAAAACATACATTTGCACGGAGTCTTCTCCGGCCATTTATGCAATGCAACATCTCCGATCCAGACCAACTTGTTCGGGTAGGCTTCACACAACATGCCTATGTCCGTTCTCAATTACGAACTCTACACAACGGGGACTTTACATAACTACCCGAAGGAACGCCTCCAACTCACCGCAAACTCGCGAGAGCGGGCTTCCTATGCAAAAGAAGGAGAGCTTCACATTGTAACGCCCCCGATTTTTCGATGATCTTATTTGTTTGGGCAACGTCAGATTTATGACGTCGTGGCGTTACTTTTAATGTCGAGTTGACGGCGCAATGCCGATAAGGCATTTTCGCGTCCGTGCGGTCGAGTAGGCCGATTTCTTGTTGTAATGTGAAGATTTTGCGTTTGAAATTTAAGTTAAGTAATTTTGGACTTGCTCGTCAAGTTTCGTCGCAATCCGAGCATTTTTGGAGTCTCGGCGTGCGATTGAAGTTTTGGACTGTTTATGTTCGCCGTATACTTCGAAGATTAATATCTCGGGAATGACTCGTCAGATTCTGGTTTTGATTTCTCCATTAGATTTGTAGCATTAGTGTTCACCTTCAATGCAAGTTTCGTTTAATTCGGCGCTCGTTTGGCCTTCCCTGCTGAGTCTTCTCGAGAAGCTATGTTTCTACTCGATTAGCCCGTTTTAGATTTTACTCGGGTGCCGTTTTGAGGGCCAAAACGCCGTCGTATCAAAACATGGTCAACATAAATTTTGTTCGTCTCGACGAGATCTACACCTTTTATGTTGATCACGTTTCGATTTGAAGTGGTTTTAAACACCTAATTTCGTTTTTCTGTTATAACTCGAGTGGTGAGCTGCTACTCGAGTATATGCTGCTTCTACTCGAGTAATTCATGTTTTAACTTGCGTAATCAGCCTCTCCTCGAGTATATTATGTTACTACTCGAGTAGGTATGTTACTACTCAAGTAGGTATGCTGTTACTTGAGTAGGTATGCTGCTACTCGAGTAGGTATGCTGCCACTCGAGTAGGCTGTTTCTGTCTGCGTTCAGAGGACATTTTGAGGGTCAAAACGACATCGTATCAAAACGTAGTCAACATGAAATTTGTTCGTCTCGACGAGATCTACAACTTTCATGTTGACGACCTTTTGCTTTGAAGTAATCCTACACCTCTATTTTGTGTTCCCACAAAATTGCTCGGAATAAACCGTTTTTTGACAAAACGTTTTATAAACACACATATACATATATATATTCTTGGACTTAGGTTTTAGAACCAAAACTTCACCTTCTCCGTTATTTTTCTCCCGAACCAGAGCAGCGAGCGAGAGAGAGAGTTTCTTTTTTGTGAATCTTCCGGTGACCGTCGACGGTTCTCCAGTGCTCGAAATCTTCAGCCGAACTTAGATCCGGAAAGCTCTCGCCGAGAGCTACGCTATCGTGGTAATTTCATCCCCATTCCTTGAGTTTTTTCGTTATAGTTTTTTGTCTCTAATCCCTTTTCCTCCATTTTTGTCTAGATCTCAACTTCTTCCGGTGACCGTCGATTCGGAGAACCTTTTCCGGTACAACCAAGGCAAGTGGTGGTTTTCCTTCGTTGTCTCTCGTCCGGTTTGATGCTAACCGTTATGTCTTGTTCCTTACTTTTCTTGTCTTTTTGTGTTGTTTTTTCCAAACTATGGTTATGTTTAGTCCTTCTTGTAGATCACTCAAAAAAATTATAAAATCTAGTCATGGTAATTCCAATCTTGACTAGGTGCGTACAAACGTCCTTATAATGTTTTATCGGTGAATTAAATTATTTCGTCCATCGTTGTTGGATGGGTTAGTATATATATAGGATTGTTAATCGTTTCCAAAGGTTGATCGACCGTGTCTTTAATCTAGAAATGTCATGTAGAATCCGATGTGCCAAGTCCCGAGATGTTGGTGTTGTGGTTTCTTTGGTTTTTCATTGGTTTCAGGAGTTAGTGGGCGTGACCACCTCCGCAAGGTTGTTTCCATTATTAGTACCTTTTGGAACTCTACTGGTGTTTTGGGCATCTGCGGTGTATGGTGGAGTGTATGAATCTCTCCCGCAGTTAAACGGATTTAATCTTCATGAGGGGTGTGTCCAGCTAAGTGACCATCTCGCCCGTGTTTTTAGGTAGAGTGACCACAAGTGGTTAATAAAGGTTATGGATTATCTTCCTTATGATTTACTCATGTTCGTCACCTTATTGCCTTGAGCTTATGGTGTGTTTGCATTGTATGTGATGATTCACGTGAGTGTTCCTTTTCTGTTTGATGCTTAATTCGTACTTTATGTCAGTATTTTTGTTCTTGGGTTGGTACCCTTTTGACCTTTGTTTATCTTTCCTTAATTTTTCTGCCACCATTTGTACCTACTTGCTGAGGCGTTCTATTTTTTGGAATGCCTTAGGTTCAGAGCCGTAGCAGGTAGTGGAGCTAGATTTGGACTCTCTTAGCGGCAGTGTCAGTGGTGGTTTTGCACCTCGCCGTAGCGGGGTAGTTGTCGTTCAGTTTTTTTTCTTTTTCCTAGTTCAGACATACTGTTTTACTGTGGGTTCGTGTCAGATTGTTGACGCCCACAGAGTTTTTGATGTTGCCACTTGCTAGCTGCTCATTTCTTTAAAGTGGATGTGGTTTACTTGCTCTCTGGGAGGATTTATGCTAGGAATGCATGTTAGGTATTTTCAACTATAAAATCTACTACTATTACTTCATACATTACATGATTTGAAACACTAACCCGTTATTTTTAGCGACCATAAAAGCTATCTTTCCTACTATAATAAATTTAGAGTTCTGCATGGCATGAGTTGTCCTTTGGGGACGTTTATTCTCATGTAGGATGTTTGAGTTAATCTAATTATGCATTTTTCCGTAGCGTATCATATATTTTAATCCGTGAACTAGATGAGTCACTAAGCCGAGGGATACGGCTAACTTCTACTCGTAACTGATTTTCCTTAAAATAACTTTAAAAGAACCTTTCTTCATGTTTAGTTGGTGTCTGCCTGAGCGTGAGCAGTAATTCCCCTGCTGACGTGGCATCATGACTCGCATTTTCCCTTACTCTGATAAGCTTTATTTGTGGTGAAAATGCGGGTTGTGACAGTTGGTATCAGAGGGAGGTGGCTTGGCAATTGGTCGGGCAACCTTCCCTTGTTAATGTTAGTTGTTTATTGACATTTCATGCACACACTGATGTGTCATCAGTACATCTTAGCCAAAGCATAGTCACTACACTCATAGCATGATAAGAAGTATATGGGGCATATTATGTAGTATGAGATGCATAATATATGTTTGTATATGGATCCACCATAGGAGGCAACATGCGACGGTTATGTAGTATGGGATACATAACCACCATCACATGAGTGCCCATTAGCACATTTTCTTTTCTCGTTGCATGCGATGTTATGTAGTATGTGATGCATAACATTTCATGTGTATGCCGCTCATGCATGCTTTAAGGCCTTCTTTTAGAATGCATAACACTTCATACATTGCATATCATCGCATAAGCACGCGTGCTAGGTTAAGGTTTACATGATGACACATGTACACACATGATTTGAATTAAGAATAAAGAACCCATGCATTCATGTCATCGGCACAAGAGTCAATAGTATGAGAGGATATTGATGGTTAAAACTCCAAAAATATTTACGGTCACGCGGCGACCCGGCAGTTTTATTTGAGAAAAAGGCGGATGTGATTATTTAGAAAACGGGGCGCGCGTATTTATTTATTTTGGATATAAAAAAGTGTGATCGAGTTTTAACGAAAGGAGGCAAGTGCACCTATCGTGAGTAGTACAGGATATTCCGGGTGGAATATCGAGGTCGTATTGTTCTCGGGTCTGGTTCGATTATTTCTACTCTTCCCTCGAGGGGACTATTATTTTACCGATAATTAACTTGTCGGGTTATATTTTATATATAATAAAAATGCAGAAAATGGCAGAAAGAAAATGAAAGCAATAAGGTGGTGCCGATGAAGAGCTTAGCTCGATGGCACCGAAAAAACAATTGAACTAAAATAGACTTTAAATAAAAAGAGCTCCTAAGTTTCTAATTAATTAACGCGGAGACTTGGCCGTGGAGATCCACTAAAATGAGCTCACCTATCTCTAGGACTATCGCTCACCTGAACGCTAAGACTATTCGACCGGGCTCTCGTCCGACGAAGGATTCCTCTTAACGCCCGCATTACGCTAAGAACCCCGCTATTGGGTGGGGAACCCAATTCGGTAGAGGTGGCGTGCCTCCTCTCTCAAGGGTTAGTACGGAACTCTCTTTGCCAAGGGGTGATCTGTCCATACGCACGGCCTCTCAGCGAGCGTATGGAAAACCGAAATAGGGCCCACACATCGATATGTGGTCCTACGCGTCGTTAACCCCGGGAAAACCTTAAGTACTTTTAATTAATTAGAAAAATTAGACCTTTAATTATTTTAAGCTATTTTATCTGTCCCAATGCTCTTCGATGCCGAGGGCTAAGAACGATTAGCCACTCATCGGAATGGGGACGGCTTGCGGGAAAAGCAGAAAATAAAGCGATAAAGAAAGCAGTAAATGAAAGCAGTAAAGGAAAGCTGAAAATTGCAAGTCCTACCCAAACGAGTAGGACTGAAGAAAGCTGTAAATTGCGAGTCCCGGCGCAAATGCGTGGGCGGGAGAAAGAAAGCGTGTCCTACTCAAACGAGTAGGACTAAATAAATGCAACTCACGCACACGCTCTCTCGACATAAATGAAAACGCACACACACTACAAGAAAGTAAACACACTCTACCGAAATAAAATCCAGCCATTTAACTCAAGTGAGTAGGCGGAAAAAAAAATTTACAATCTCACACACTCTATAGAAAGTAAAATAAGCGAGCGCCATTTAACTCTTAACGAGTAGGCGAAAATAAATGTGCAAGTACAAAAAATGTAAAAAACTAAGTTATCGAAAAATTAAAACTGAAAGGGCAACTAGATCTGATATACTCTAGAGGGGGGGGGGGTGAATAGAGTTTATGGTGTTTTAAAACTTTTTAAAAGCTTTTACAACAATTGTTGTAATATGTGTGAGCAGGGAAGCAAATATAAATCTAATCACAGAACTAAGCTATGCCAAAAAAACTAAGCACAGAAAAAATCTAGGCCAGAAACAAAAAGTAAACAAGCAGAACCAGAGGACACAAGGAAATATAGTGGTTCCCCAAACTTGGGTACATCAACTCTTCTACCACCCTAGGTAGGAATCCACTGCAGGATGAGTTGATCTGGTGTCCTGGGCACCAATGAGCTTTTGATAAGGTGCTCAAAAACCAGAGCAGATTTTTTGATCAGGTGTCTTGCCACCAATGAGCTTTTGACAAGGTGCTCAAAAACCAGATTCAAACTTTTGAAGGGAGTTTGAGAAACCCTTTACAGAGTGGGGGTGAGAGAGTGATGGCAGTCTTCTCTTTCTCAATCAACTGAGAAGACTATGTGGATTGATGTCAAAGCTCCCCCTGAATCCTTGAAATCTTCAGGAAGAAGAGCTTTGCTTAGGGTGATAGGCCTTCAAAGGTAGATCTCCAGCAATAGATGATTTCTGCAAGCTGAAATGTTGAGTGTCTGGAGTCTTGAGATGATGTTGGCCTTGAACACTTTGAGAGCTGAAGAGATCTGAAGATGTTTGAAAGCTTGATCTCTTTTTGATGAGTGTTCTCCAGAATTCTTTTTGACAGAAGATTTTGAAAGAGTCTCTGTAATCTGTATTGTGTATTCTCTTCTTGTTAATGTCTGTATCTCATCTGTATTGATTCAAAAATATTCTGTCTTTTATTCTCTGTTCCAGAATAGTATATCATTCTCTGTCAAAGATAGCCGTTGGCCTGCATTGATTGCATCCTTAATTGCATAATCTCTTCTAGAGGAAAGTCCACAGAATTATTCCTTGAAAAATCTCTTGAAACTTGGTCCAGAAATAAATGAAAACGGCTAGCAAATCTCTGAATTAATTGCATAATAACTCCTGTCTGATTTGAATTTGAATTCTGGAAGTTATCTGAAATCGTCGAACTGAGCTCTGCTATCGTCGAGCTGAGCTCAGCGAACTGGAAAACTCAAGCAGCAAAATAATCGTCGATTTGAGCTCAAAGATCGTCGAACTGAGCTCAGAGATAAGGATCCAATGTAGAGTCAAAATCGTCGAACTGAGCTCACCAATCGTCGAATGGAGTTCGACGATATTGTGAAGTTGAGCTCAGCGATCGTCGAGTGGAGCTCGACGATCTGCCGAAGTTGAGCTAGAGGATCGTCGACCGGAGTTCGACGAATCGTCGTGCTGAGCTCGACGATCAGACTTAGTCTCCAGACAGAAAAACATGGTCTTCAGGGCAGCTTCCAATCCTAGACTTCTAACCCTTAGACTCAATTCTAATTGACCTATTAAGCTATACAGTAGGTCAAATAAAGGTTCCTAGAGACATAGTGATCCTGACCCAAATTAGTAATAGGGTGTTCCAACAATCTCCCCCTATTTGGGTTAGGATTACTATTTACAGACTTTGGAAATTCAAATAACAACATACAATCAAAAAAGCATAAAAACAACAGCAGCTAGACATAGCAGAAACATCACAGATATATATATATATATGGCATCCAGATAGCAGTCAGAAAATCCAAAGATTGTCACCTTACAGAGTTACTTCTTCTCTTTGCCTTTAACCATTTTGATTTCTCTGTTTGGATTTAAGGATTCCTTGTTGGACCTGGTGTCATCAGCTGCACCCAAGTATGTTTGCTTTGAAGTCCTGGGAACCACAGCAGCAGGATGCAACTACATATATCTGTCTGCATCAAAGAATTTGCTGGAGGCATATCTTTCTAGCTCTTTTTGTCTTTGCTCTGACATAGTAGAAATATTGGAAGTGTCTAGCCCTTGTTCTTTGGCCTTCTTTATCTGATCTAATGCAGCCAACTCCTTCATCCTAGCAGTCCAAGCAACAGGATTCTTCTCAGGGTCCTCAAATGGTACAGGTGGCTCATACCTGTTGGAAGAATTATCTTGAGGAGGCCTAGCAGACACTGTCTCTCTTAGCTTGTAGGGGAATGGACCAGAAGTAGTATCAGATGAAACATGTCCTCCCCTTGAGTATGGGTGCTGCCTGGAATGCCCTTTAGAATAAACCTGAATATCTCTTTGACTACCCCTGTATCCTCCTCTCCTGGAATAAGAACCCCTAGGCTGGCTTTCCCTTTGGTATGATCTGGCACGGGGTTGGTAGGGAGCCTAGCTTCTAGATGGGGCTTGACTTGCAGAGCTGCCACCTGCACCTGCATCAGGAGGAGGTGGTGGAGGAGGATGAGGGTGCTGGAACTGGAATGAGCCCTTCTCATACTTTCTCTTCTTCTTCATTGCTTTCAGCTGATTTTTGGAATACTGCATCCAATGTTCAGTAATTTGGCAGTTACGCAGAATATAATAGGGAATATCATTATCATCCTTTACTTTTGCAGGAGGAACCCTTTTCATAACTTTGCTTCTAGCTTTCCTTTTCCTTGCAATAGTGGCAGCTGAATCATCAGAGTCTGTTTTGTATTCATCAGAGTCAGAACTCTGGGCATCATATATAGCATCTATCTTCTTCATAAGATCTTTCTTCAGTTGAATTGCAGCAGATGAGGCAGAAGCAGAAGGAGCAGCAGCAGGGACAGCAGCAGAGACAGCAGCAAATACAACAGTAGATTCAGCAGTAGATACAGCAACAGATTCAGCAGCAGATACAGAAGAAGAAGCAGAAACAACAACAGTAACTTCAGGAGTGATGGCAGCAACAACTTCAGTAACATCAACAAAATCTTCAGTAGGCTCAAAATCAGTGGCCTCTATCATCAGAGAATCCTTGGATATCTGCTCATTAGAGGCAGTTGGAATTTCAGCAGCAGCAAAAACAGTCCTTTCTTCAATAGCAGCAGCAGCAGCAGTTACTGAGAGTACAAAGGAGGATATAATGTTGGGGTCACAGCCAGAGAAAGGCACCAGTGCCTTGGACAAATCTTCTGAGGGCTGGACAGCATTAGGCTCTGGGAGATAACTGAAGTATGCAGTATCAAAGGCAGAAAGCAAAGACCTTAGGTCTATTTCCAAGACTGCAAGTAGGAGTCACAGCAGCAGGAGTAGAAGAGGCAGCAGGCACAGAAACATCAGCAGCAGCAGCATCAGAAGCAGGAGCAGAAACAGCAGCAGCAACAGCAGGAAAGCTTGCTTCATAGGGCATCTCCCCCTGCCTAGATGCAGAGACCTCTGTATCAAGGCACACTGCTGGAGGTGCTACCTGAGGAAGGAGGGAGGAAAGCCTGGCAGATAGAGCTGCCACTGACTGTTGTAGAGGAGCTAAGGAGGCCTCCATGAGAAGAGAGAGCCTGGGGGCAAGTAGCTCATATAACTTGTCAACTAAGGCTGGGAGATCTACATGCTCAATAGCAGGAGCAGAGGTAGATGGAATAGGGATGGCTGAGGATGCTGGAAGTGGAGGGCTGGAGAGTGGAATGGATGGCTCAGGAGTGGGGATGGTGGATATGGAGGATAAGGGTATGGATATGGATGGAGTGAAAGTTGGTTGGTCAATGATGTGATGGAGGAGATCTTGGAATGAGGTTGAGGAGGAGGGTAATTCTGGAGGAGATGAGGGGGAATCATCCATGTAGGAGTCATTCAGAAGGGTGAAGGATGGTATGGATGGGGAAGAAGTGACATCTGGTGGTGGATATGAGAACAATGGGTGGAAGTGGTCTGCTGGTGGAGGTAGAATTGGGTCTGGAGATGGGATAGATGTTGGAGATGGGCTGGAGATGGTAATTGTGGATGGAGCTGGAATGGTGGATGGAAGAGGTAGGGTTGGACTTGGAGGAGGAGGAGAGGCAGCAACAGCAGCAGCCAGGTCTTCTGCAGGAGCAGAGACCTGTGGGAGAGTGACTCTTGGAGTCCTTGTGCCTGAAGGAGCATTGGAGGAGGGCCTACTTGGCTTGCTGATTTGCCTGTCCCACTTACCAAAGAGGGCACAGGTAAGTCTCTTGGAGGCATTAATGTGCACTCCAGAGGAGACCAACAAGGTAGGGCACCTTGTTTGCAGGAAGACTCCAAGAATCCTTCCAAAATTAACAAAGCTTTTGTTTATCTTCTTCTTTATTAGGTCAAAGAAGACCTCTCCCCAGTTCAAACTTTTCTTATCTACCAGAGCTCCCATGAGGCAGAGCTGATGTCTGGAGATAGTGTCATGTGCAGAGTGCTTTGCCAACAGCACTTTTCCTACAACATCTGCTAGGAACCTGTACTCAACAGACAAGTTCCTTTTGAATAACTTGCTAGGGTTTCCCTCAGGATGACCCATCCTGGCAAGTATGTCAGAGAACTCCTCTCCAAATAATTCAGCAGTATCATCTCCATTTCTCAATCCAAAAACCACTGTCAAAACTGTGGGGGTCAGAGGTACCTGAGTTCCAGCAATGGAGCCAACTATAGTAGAGTTGTCGAGATTGTGAGCAGTATAGACCCATTCTTTGATTTCATCTGAGGCCAGCTTTATCCTGGTGGTCATGAGGGCAGACAAGTTTTGATCCTTGAATAAGCTCAGAATATCTTGGAATATCTGATCAGTAGTGTTGAACGATTCCAGATCAATGTCGAATCCTGCATCAAACTTCATTGCGGCTAGGACAGCAACTGATACGGCCATTGTACCTGCAAAAACTTAACAAACAAAACGACCAAGTGTAGAGCTGTTTGGAGGGAAGAAGATTCTTGCAGAGAAATTGAAAGCGCAAGAGAGAACGACGGCGAAAAATGAGTTTTATATTAGGGTTCGACGCAGAATTGGAAAGATCGTTGAACTCAGTTCGACGATCGAGGCTTCTAAAGGAATCTGAAGAGACTCCAACATCGTCGATCTCCGTTCGACGATCTGGAAAGGCGTCGAGCTCCGTTCGACGATCGTTCAGGGAACAAAATCGTCGAGCGTCGTTCGACGATCGTTGACCGAAGGAGATAGTTCATACTATCTGAGGGGCGCTGAACTCAGTTCGATGATTCTGGAAATCGTCGATCTCCGTTCGACGATCTGTGTGGAAATCGTCGAGCGCAGTTCAGAGATCAGAAAAATTCTAGACACTAAGAAAAATCAGAATTTTTGCCTATTCTTGGTCAATTTTTAGCTTTCAAAATCTTGGATATTATTTAAGAATTCCTCCATCTAACATTCCTAACTGATTTAGGAAGAAGGTGTGTTTCTTTTCATCCAAAGGCTTGGTGAAAATATCTCCCCTTTGTAAATCAGTTGGGATATATTGCAATTCAATTTTATTCTTTTCAACATTGTCCCTTAAGAAATGATGCCTAATCTCTATGTGTTTTGTCCTACTATGGAGGACTGGATTTTGAGCTATGGAAATAGCACTTGTATTATCACAAAAGATTTTTGACTTCTCTAAGTTGTAACCATAGTCTAGGAGTTGGTTTTGAATCCACAATATTTGTGAACAACAACTGCCTTCAGCCATATATTCAGCTTCAGCAGTTGAGGTTGACACAGATGTTTGTTTCTTACAAAACCAAGAGACAAGTCTGTCACCAAGGAACTGACAAGTTCCACTGGTGCTTTTCCTGTCAATTCTGCATCCAGCATAATCAGCATCAGAGAATCCAGTTAACTCAAATGCTGAATCTTTTGGATACCAGAGACCTAGATTTGGACAACTTTTAACATACCTAAGAATCCTCTTTACTAATGTTAGGTGTGACTCTCTAGGGCTTACTTGGAACCTAGCACATATACATGTAGCAAACATTATATCTGGTCTACTAGCTATAAGATACAGTAAAGAGCCAATCATTGCTCTATATGTTGTCTGATCAACAGGTTTCCCATGTTCATCAGCATCCAGTACAGCATTGGTAGGCATGGGTGTTTTCATACAAGATGCCTCAGACATACCAAATTTCTTAACCAGCTCTTTAGCATATTTAGTTTGAGAAATAAAGATGCCTTCAGCATGTTGTTTGACTTGCAATCCTAGGAAGAAGGATAGCTCACCCATACTACTCATCTCAAATTTAGAATGCATCAGGTTAGAAAACCTTCTGCACAATTTTGAGTCAGTAGAACCAAAAATGATATCGTCTACGTAAATTTGCACTAGTAGGGTATGGGACTTATGGGTTCTAATAAAAAGAGTTTGGTCTACTCTACCCCTTATAAAACCATTTTCCAAGAGAAAGCATGCTAGGGTCTCATACCATGCTCTATGAGCTTGCTTGAGACCATATAATGCTTTGTTCAGTCTAAAAACATAATCAGGATAAGTTGGAGAGATAAAACCTGGAGGTTGTCTGACATAGACTTCCTCTTTGATGTCTCCATTTAAGAAAGCACTCTTGACATCCATCTGATAAACCTTGAAGCCCTTGTGAGCTGCATAAGATAGAAATATCCTGATGGCTTCCAATCTTGCAACTGGTGCAAAAGTCTGGTCGTAGTCAATTCCTTCTTCTTGAGAATATCCATGGGCAACTAGCCTTGCCTTGTTCCTTATAATTACTCCTTGATCATCCAGTTTGTTTCTGAATACCCATTTTGTTCCAACAATGGAATGATCCTTAGGCTTTGGCACTAGTTCCCATACTTTGTTTCTCTCAAATTGATGCAACTCCTCTTGTATTGTAATGATCCAGTGTGGATCTTGCTCTGCATCTTGAATGGACTGAGGTTCAATTTGAGAAAGGAAGCAGGTGTGCAACAGGTTTTGGTTGACCTGATTTCTGGTTTGCACACCAGCTAAGATTTCTCCAATTATTTGGGAAATTGGATGGTCTCTTGATGTTACTAGATCAACAGGGGGTGTTGATTGTTCACCAACCTGTGTTGTTGTTTCCTCTTGTGGTACAACAACTGGCTCTTCAGTTTGTGCTTCAATGTGTTGAGCATTCTCTTCATCTTCACTGCTTTCATCCTCTTGAGCAACCTGTAACTTGTTCATATCTTCAACTAGAGAGTGTTCCTGCAAAGGTTCTATGGTAGAAGAAATCTTCTCCTTGAAAGACATGTTAGTTTCATCAAAAGAAATATGAACAGATTCCTCAATTTTCAAAGATGATTTATTATAGACCCTATAGGCCTTGCTGATCATGGAGTATCCCAGAAACACTCCTTCATCAACTTTGGCTTGAAATTTTGCTAAGTATTTCTTGTCATTATTGTGAATATAGCAAATGCAACCAAAAATTCTGAAATAGTCAACTTTAGGTTTCTTCCCTTTGAGTAATTCATAGGGAGTCTTTCCCTTCAGTTTATGTATCAGACTTCTGTTCAGCACATAGTTGGAGGTGTTCACTACCTCTGCCCAAAAGGATAGAGGTAGATGAGCATCTGACAACAATGTAGTGGCAGATTCAATAAGGGTTCTATTTTTCCCTTTCAGCTACCCCATTTTGTTGAGGAGTTGTAGGAGCTGAGAAAGTATGCCTGATCCCTTCACTCTGACAGAACTCTTGCATAAGAAGAGAATCAAACTCTGTCCCATGATCACTTCTAATCAGGGCAATGTGAATATTGAACTCAATCTGTATACATTTGAGAAACTCTGTCAGACACTTAAAGTTATCAGACTTCTTCCTTAGAAAGAACACCCAAGTGAATCTAGAGAAGTCATCTACAACTACTAAAGTGTAGGATTTTCCTCCTAGGCTTTGTACTGTGATGGGTCCAAATAGATCCATGTGTAACAGATACAATATCCTAGGTGAATCACTCTTATTAAGTGACTTAAAACTGTTTTTAGTTTGCTTGCCTAATTGACAAGCCTTGCAGAGTCCTTCCTTCTTGTAGGGGCCAGAAGGTAGTCCTCTAACAAGGTTGTCCTTGGATAGCCTAGCAATAGTTCTAAGGTTTAAGTGTCCTAATCTCTTATGTCATAAAACATTTGGTCTACAGACTCAATTAAACAAGCAGATATCTATATCAGTTGAATGAAAATCTACTAAGTAGATGTTACCTTTCCTTTTACCTGTCAACACAGTTGTGTTGTCCTCTGACTTGATTTTGCATAAGGTTTTGCTGAAGGTCACCTGGTAGCCTTCATCACATAGCTGACTGATGCTGATCAGGTTGTGCTTCAGTCCTTCCACACATGCTACCTTCTTGAAGGTTACTGATCCAATCTGTACTGCACCATATCCCTTAGTTTGTCCAAAGTTGGAATCACCAAAGATAACTTTGGGTCCAAGCTTGGCTCTGAAGGATGTGAGGTTGTCCTTATTCCCTGTCATGTGCTTAGAGCACCCACTATCCAAATACTATTGCTGGTTAGATGTTGGATAGGTCTTCACCTGCACATGAAACAATTCACTTGTTTTTGACCCAGTTTACCTTGGGCCTAGGTTGATAACCTCTGAATTCTGAAATGAAAGACATCCATGGCTGACTCTTATATCCTTCAGGATGATATCTCCTTGGAGGTATAATCTATTCAGTATAAGGGTTAAAGGTTTGGGATGAAGAACCCTTAGGATTCAATTTTGACTTGCCTTTGAAAAAGTTTCCAGAGCTCTAACCTCTGTTCGACGATCTTGGAGCTGCGTTCGACGATCGTGGGTCAGATCGTCGAGCTCCGTTCGACGGTCGACTATGGCTGAGGTCAAGTATATGAGATCGTCGACCTGCGTTTGACGACTTTGGCTGAGATCGTCGACCTGCGTTCGACGATTTTTCCTGAGATCGTCGAGCTGCGTTCGGCGATCGTCGATCTTCATTCGGCGATCGTCGATCTCCGTTCGACGATTTTTGCTGGGACTTAGTTTTCTGAGGCAGATCAGAATTTTTCCTAGCAACCTCTACAACTCCCTTTCCCTTGCTAGAAATAAACTTGATGGGAGTTGTTAGGACTATAGGTTGGCTGGATGAAGCACCCAAGCCCAGTGTACTGTTGAATCTAGAGTTCACTGTGCTTGTGATGTCCATCAACTTGATGCTTCTCCCATTAAGGGATTCTTCAAGCTTCTTGGCCTCAGAGAGCTCACTTTTCAGTGTTGCTATCTGTTCCCTATAGTTCTCCAACTCCTAAGAGAGTTTGAGGTTTTCTGACTTTAAAACATTTTGTTCAGATAATTGATTTCTGAGAGAGATAATCTCTTTCTCAGACTTTAGTAGGTCTAAACACAGTGCTTTAAATTCAGATTTAAAATCTTCTGAACTAAAATCAAAAGAACTAATTACCTGATCTTCTTCAGGTTGAGTTTCTGAGTCTGACTCTGACTCTTCATCCTCTGAATTGTGCTGTGAGGCATTAATTGCCATCATGCAGAATTCCTTTTCTTCTGCATCATCCTCATCATCAATGGAGCTGGATGAGGCTTCTGACTCCTCTTCAGTCTCACTCCAGGATTCAGCAACAAACCCTTTTCTTGTATGCTTATTCCTGCTTGAAGAAGGTTTGCTATTGCCATTCCTTTTGGGGTCCTTCTCCTTTCTTCTTTCTTTTCTGTCCCTTCTGTCCTTGTTCTTGTTCTCTGGACAGTCAGGAACTATGTGCCCTGGTTTCCTGCAACCAAAGCAGATAATGTCTTTGTTATTGCCAATGGACTTGTCATACCTTGGCTTATCCTGCTCCTTGTATGATCTTCTTCTGAAGTCCTTTCTGGCCATCTTATAGAATCTTTTGGCGAACAAGCTGAGAAGTTCATCATTGCCTGTAGCTTTTTCTTCAGGAAGATCCTCAGTTGCCTTGAAGGCTATGGTTTTCTCTTTCCTTATGGCTGGTGAAGCAGCCTTCTGTTCTTCCTCTCTATTCTTGATGAGTAGCTCATAAGATTTGAGCTTACCCAACAAGGCTTCAGTGGTGATCTCATTTAGACTTCTGGCATCCTTAATTGGCCAGATTCTTGAGTCCCAAGTGCTGGGGAAGCACATTAGGATCTTGTCATTAAGTTCTGTCAGAGAAATCTCTTTGTCCAATGTCCTTAGCTCACTGACAATTAGACTCAATCTGTTGTACATGTCTCCTACTGACTCAGTCTCTCCCTTCTTGAAGTTCTCATATTGGGAGATGAGATGGGATCTTCTGTCCTGTCTCTCATCAGCTGAGCCTGAGACTATTTCTGAGAGTCTATCCCAGATTTCCTTGGCTGAATTACATTCAGCTACCTTTTGGAATATGTCATCTGACATTGTCTGGGCTAGGATGTTCATAGCCTTGGCATCAGCTACTTTCCACTTTTTGATGTCAGCATCTGTTCCTGATGGAGGTGGAACAGCATTTGTACTTGTACTTTCTGGGGGTCTTGGACACACTGTCAAAACAGAATTAAATATATCTTCGTCAATAGAATTCATGTAGAGTCTAATCCTTATTTTCCAAAGTGCAAACTTTGACAGATTGCACACTGGAGGTCTGGTGCTAGCATAATCTTTGTTTTGGGCCATGATTTGTGCAAACAAAATCTAATAATAAAATACAAAAGAAAAACAGATCTAGTTTAGGATCTTGGGGTTCAGGTGTTAGCCTGTACAACCAATCAGGTATGGTATGTTTAACCAACCTCGCTCTGATACCAATTGAAAGGGCAACTAGATCTGATATACTCTAGAGGGGGAGTGAATAGAGTATATGGTGTTTTAAAAATTTTTAAAAGCTTTTACAACAATTGTTGTAATATGTGTGAGCAGGGAAGCAAATATAAATCTAATCACAGAACTAAGCTATGCAAAAAAAAACTAAGCACAGAAAAAATCTAGGCAAGAAACAAAAAGTAAATAAGCAGAACCAAAGGACACAAGGAAATATAGTGGTTCCCCAAACTTGGGTACATCCACTCTTCTACCACCCTAGGTAGGAATCCACTACAGGATGAGTTGATCAGGTGTCCTGGGCACCAATGAGCTTTTGATAAGGTGCTCAAAAACCAGAGCAGATTTTTTGATCAGGTGTCTTGCCACCAATGAGCTTTTGACAAGGTGCTCAAAAACCAGATTCAAACTTTTGAAGGGAGTTTGAGAAACCCTTTACAGAGTGGGGGTGAGAGAGCGATGGCAGTCTTCTCTTTCTCAATCAACTGAGAAGACTATGTGGATTGATGTCAAAGCTCCCCCTGAATCCTTGAAATCTTCAGGAAGAAGAGCTTTGCTGAGGGTGATAGGCCTTCAAAGGTAGATCTCCAGCAATAGATGATTTCAGCAAGCTGAAATGTTGAGTGTCTGGAGTCTTGAGATGATGTTGGCCTTGAACACTTTGAGAGCTGAAGAGATCTGAAGATGTTTGAAAGCTTGATCTCTTTTTGATGAGTGTTCTCCAGAATTATTTTTGACAGAAGATTTTGAAAGAGTCTCTGTAATCTGTATTGTGTATTCTCTTCTTGTTAATGTCTGTATCTCATCTGTATTGATTCAAAAACATTCTGTCTTTTATTCTCTGTTCCAGAATAGAATATCATTCTCTGTCAAAGATAGTCGTTGGCCTGCATTGATTGCATCCTTAATTGCATAATCTCTTCTAGAGGAAAGTCCACAGAATTATTCCTTGAAAAATCCCTTGAAACTTGGTCCAGAAATAAATGAAAACGGCTAGCAAATCTCTGAATTAATTGCATAATAACTCCTGTCTGATTTGAATTTGAATTCTGGAAGTTATCTGAAATCGTCGAACTGAGCTCTGCTATCGTCGAGCTGAGCTCAGCGAACTGGAAAACTCAAGCAGCAAAATAATCGTCGATCTGAGCTCAAAGATCGTCGAACTGAGCTCAGAGATAAGGATCCAATGCAGAGTCAAAATCGTCGAACTGAGCTCACCAATCGTCGAATGGAGTTCGATGATATTGTGAAGTTGAGCTCAGCGATTGTCGAGTGGAGCTCGACGATCTGCCGAAGTTGAGCTAGACGATCGTCGACCGGAGTTCGACGAATCGTCGTGCTGAGCTCGACGATCAGACTTAGTCTCCAGACAGAAAAACTTGGTCTTCAGGGCAGCTTCCAATCCTAGACTTCTAACCCTTAGACTCAATTCTAATTGACATATTAAGCTATACAGTAGGTCAAACAAAGGTTCCTAGAGACATAGTGATCCTGACCCAAATTAGTAATAGGGTGTTCCAACAAAAACAACTGCATTTCTACCGCTAGAATGCGGTAGAAATGCATAAAAAGTAAAAATAAAAATAAACTGGGCAAAAAGGTTTGCAAATAAACGCAAAATGAAAATGCTCTAAAAATTGAAACGAATACATTTCTACCGCTAGAATGCGGTAGAAATGCATAAAAAGAGAACGAAAAAAAATTAAAAGAGCAAAAAGTTTTTGAAAAATAAAGGAAAAACGAAAATGCTTAAAAAATTAAAACGATTATGTTTTCATTCTTATAATTTTATAGAAATGCCTAAAAAGTGGAAATAAGACTAAAAGAGAACGAAAAGTTTTACAATCCTAAATAGCCTAAGTTAAAAGAAAATTAAAAATCACCTTTTAAAACATTGTTTTTTAAACTTATAGGAATGAAAACAAAGTAAAAATAATAAAGTAAACCTAAACAAGTATTTGGATGAAAATAAAATTGCGATTATAACAGCTAGAAATTAGACAAAAGTTAAAAGCTAAAAAGATTTTAGAAGACATAAAAGAAAAACAAAATAAGAACAAACATTAAAAATCACTTCGAGTAGGGCGCATGAATGGATTCCAAGCTATGCAAAGAGAGAAAAAAACTAACACATTTTATTAATGAAAAAGTGATTACAAGAAAGCTAAAAACAAACACTAAGAGAGGGGGAAGAAAATCCCTTACATAGCATAAGAAGGCAATTCGGCAGCACCTACCCTAAGCAAAGTGGTTAAAAAAAGGAACAGAAATCCTAAGCAGAAGACTGGAATTTATAGAAAAAAATTACATGGGTCACGCCCTTGGTCACGGGCGTGACAGGGGGCGTGACAGTACTATTTGAGAAGGCGGCCGGCGATTTGACGGGAAAGTGTACTTCGGGCTGGACACGTGGAGGTCTCGCAGTGGTCACGCCCCAGGTCAC
Source organism: Platanthera guangdongensis (assembly GCA_039583875.1). Lineage (NCBI taxonomy): Eukaryota > Viridiplantae > Streptophyta > Magnoliopsida > Asparagales > Orchidaceae > Platanthera > Platanthera guangdongensis. Next base: position 26,844,617 of record CM077159.1, read on the forward strand.
GGGCGTGACGCTGGGCGTGTCAAGCAGGTGGATCTGGGCGCGGTGCGCGCCGAAAGTCTTCGGGCAGGTCTTGTCGGCCAGGCGCAGTGGTCATGCCCCAGGTCACGGGCGTGACTCTGGGCGTGTCGGCTGGTGTCGACACTCGACGAATGTCGAGCGGAAAATGTCGAGTCGAAATCGTCGAGCGGAAATTGAGTCACGCCCCCGGTCACGGGCGTGACGCTGGGCGTGACTGTTGGTGTCGACACTCGACGATCGTCGAGAGGAATTCGTCGAGTGGAGTGAACACGGGTTTGGGTCACGCCCCGTGTCGGGTGACACGGGCGTGACTCCGGGCGTGTCAAGCTTTGCTCTTCAAAAATTGCTGATTCAAGGTTTTTTTTGACGTGTCACGCCCTGGTCACGGGCGTGACCAATATGTTACGGGCGTGACATGTCAATTTTTGGCAGATTTTGATTTTTTCCTGAAAAATAAAATAAAACAAGTTAGTATAATATTTACAAAAATAGGAGCATTTTATTGAATAAAAATAAGTAAAAACGATAAAAATAAATGAAAACAACTAATTTAATGTACACAAAAATAGGTATATTTACAATTCATCAAATACCCCCATACTTAAGCTTTTGCTATTCCAGAGCAAAAGTTGGAGATGAACTTATAAGGAATAAAAGAAATCCTAAGTTTAGCTACCGCTTGAATTAATTAAAAGTAAGATCAAAATAAACATCCGGGGTTAAAGAATTAAATCCTAATTTATGAAATGTTATGAATAGAGGAAGAGTTTCAAAAAGACTTCTAGATAAAATAAAATAGTAAGCAAAAATTTATTTTTGTTAGTTTAACAAAGATGGATTGGATTTATATAAAAAACCTTAGCTTAAAAGAAGTTAAAGGAAATAATGCAATTTAAAAATTATGCTCTCAAAAAAATTTTAAATTAATTGTAGAATCATTGAAATATGCTAAGTGGTTTGGTGGTTTATGAAGAAGGCTTGAATATTGAGGTGAGGTAATTTTTTCTCGAACCTCCAATTTTTTTCTTTTTTGGATAGTTAGGAAAATGAAATCTTATTTTCCTAACACATAATAATTTTTTTCTTTCTTCATAAATAATAAAATAACCCAATGTATATGTGTAGGAGTAATGAATTTTATCCTCTTACTCCATATATATAATCTTTTTAAATATTGGGTGCCTATGTTTACGGAATGAAATCTTATTCCCATTGACATAAGATCTTTTAAGGGATAGGGGTAAACATGTCAAGTAAGACATGAAAAAAAATGGAAGTGGGTTTAGTTTTTCAAAAGGAAAACTAGATTTTAATCGAAAAGTTTTGAGAGCAACCTTTTTAAAATGAACGTTCCAATGTTTCTAAAAGCAAAGAGTAGAAATAATTTGAAATCCATGGATGTTATTTTCTAACAAAAAAAACGAGCTTCTATTTATAAAATTAGAAGTGGTGGTGAAAAACAAGTTCCCTATTATAAGTAAAAGACATAAAAAATTCTTTAAATCTTAACCCCAGACACTTAAATCTGTCAAACATTAATTAATAAACGAATAGTAAGCAAAGAATAACTAAAATTCGCATATAAATTAACTCGAAACTAGATTTTTGGAAAGCAAAAAGGGTTAAGATATGGTATATTCGAATTATTTTGTTACATAATTTAACAAAACATTTTTTTGAATTTTTAGAGTTTTTATCATTTTTTTGTGTTTTAATTATTATCTTTTTAAGATTTTTTAGATTTTTTATCTTTTTAGGGTTTTTGGGTTTTTCTAATTTTTTTTTTATTTTTAGTGTATTTTGATAAGTTATTTACAAGAAAGAGGAGAGAAAGAAGTGCTATTTACAAAGAAGATAGAGGGAAAAGAGAGACTTTAACAAAAAAGGGAAAGTAAAAACTCGATTGCGGCCCCGCGAACAGACTCTTATTTGAATGGTTGGTTCGATGAGTCGAACATCGCGGGCAGGCAGAATACAAGCTTTTACAAAAAAGAGAAGAAGAGGGGGGAAGAGAGATTTTTTTTTGTTTTTTTTTTAATTATTATTAAAATAATGAAAAATTTTTTAAAGTTTTTGATTTTTGCATTTTTTTGTATTTTTTTTGTTAAGTACCGAATATAAAAAAATGTAGAATAGGAAAACACCCACATACTTAAACCCAACATTGTCCCCAATTTTTCAATCTAAGTATGCTTTTATACAATTTATAATAAGTACAAAAAGAAAAAGGGAGGGTAGGAGCTTCCCTTAGACGAGTCCGGGAGGCCCAGGTTGAAACCCTGCATTATTTAGAAGAAAACGCAAAAATATAACAGAAAAAACAAAAAAAAAGATAAACTCGGCCTAAAGAGTGCGGGCGGTAGGGGGGCAAGTGCGTGGGGGACTCGAAGGTAGCTAAGGCCTTAGCTACGTGAGTGAGATGGAAATGCGCACCCCTAACGTGCACAAGAATGGAAGCACGCCGAAGCGAAACAAAACAGAACAAGTTAAAAGAAAATAAAAAGACAAAATATATAGACTTGTAGTTTTTTTTAAGGACGTTTTTTTTTCTTTTTTTTTGTTAAGTTTTTTCATTTTTTTCGAATTTTTTTTTTTAGTTTTGTTTGTTTTATAGTTTTTTTTTATTAAAAGAATGAAAATAAAAATTTTTTTGTTAAGTTTTTTTTTTTCATTTTTTTTTGGGTTTTAGTTGTTTTTTATTTAGTTTTTTTTTAGTTTTATAGTTTTTTCAAATTTTTAATTTTTAAGGTTTTTCAAAATTTTTTGTTTTGTAAGTTTTTCAAATTTTTTTTGTTTTATAAATTTGTAAATATATATTTTTTGGTATTTATTATTATTATTATTATTATTATTATTATATTTTTTTTTGTTAGTTGGCCAAACTATTTTTTTTATATAAATATATATAGGTGAAATTAATAGAACTCCAAGGTTCAAAATAACAAACCAAAAACTTCCCCAGCAACGGCACCAAAAACTTGATGGTTAAAACTCCAAAAATATTTACGGTCACGCGGCGACCCGGCAGTTTTATTTGAGAAAAAGGCGGATGTGATTATTTACAAAACGGGGCGCGCGTATTTATTTATTTTGGATATAAAAAGGTGTGATCGAGTTTTAACGAAAGGAGGCAAGTGCACCTATCGTGAGTAGTACAGGATATTCCGGGTGGAATATCGAGGTCGTATTGTTCTCGGGTCTGGTTCGATTATTTCTACTCTTCCCTGGAGGGGACTATTATTTTACCGATAATTAACTTGTCGGGTTATATTTTATATATAATAAAAATGCAGAAAATGGAAGAAAGAAAATGAAAGCAATAAGGTGGTGCCGATGAAGAGCTTAGCTCGATGGCACCGAAAAAACAATTGAACTAAAATAGACTTTAAATAAAAAAAGCTCCTAAGTTTCTAATTAATTAAGGCGGAGACTTGGCCGTGGAGGTTCCACTAAAATGAGCTCACCTATCTCTAGGACTATCGCTCACCTGAACGCTAAGACTATTCGACCGGGCTCTCGTCCGACGAAGGATTCCTCTTAACGCCCGCATTACGTTAAGAACCCCGCTATTGAGTGGGGAACCCAATCCGGTAGAGTTGGCGCGCCTCCTCTCTCGAGGGTTAGTGCGGAACTCTCTTTGCCAAGGGGTGATCTGTCCATACGCACGGCCTCTCGGCGAGCGTATGGAAAACGGAAATAGGGCCCACACATCGATATGTGGTCCTACGCGTCGTTTACCCCGGGCAAACCTTAAGTACTTTAAATTAATTAGAAAAATTAGACCTTTAATTATTTTAAGCTATTTTATCTGTCTCAATGCTCTTTGATGCCGAGGGCTAAGGACGATTAGCCACTCATCGGAATGGGGACGGCTTGCGGGAAAAGCAGAAAATAAAGCGATAAAGAAAGCAGTAAATGAAAGCAGTAAAGGAAAGCTGAAAATTGCAAGTCCTACCCAAACGAGTAGGACTGAAGAAAGCTGTAAATTGCGAGTCCCGGCGCAAATGCGTGGGCGGGAGAAAGAAAGCGTGTCCTACTCAAATGAGTAGGACTAAATAAATGTAACTCACGCACACCCTCTCTCGACATAAATGAAAACGCACACACACTACAAGAAAGTAAACACACTCTACCGAAATAAAATCCAGCCATTTAACTCAAGTGAGTAGGCGGAAAAAAAAATTACAATCTCACACACTCTACAGAAAGTAAAATAAGCGAGCGCCATTTAACTCTTAACGAGTAGGCGAAAATAAATGCGCAAGTACAAAAAATGTAAAAAACTAAGTTATCGAAAAATTAAAACAACTGCATTTCTACCGCTAGAATGTGGTAGAAATGCATAAAAAGTAAAAATAAAAATAAACTGGGCAAAAAGGTTTGCAAATAAACGCAAAATGAAAATGCTCTAAAAATTGAAACGAATACATTTCTACCGCTAAAATGCGGTAGAAATGCATAAAAAGATAACGAAAAAAAATTAAAAGAGCAAAAAGTTTTTGAAAAATAAAGGAAAAACGAAAATGCTTGAAAAATTAAAACGATTATGTTTTCATTCTTATAATTTTATAGAAATGCCTAAAAAGTGGAAATAAGACTAAAAGAGAACGAAAAGTTTTACAATCCTAAAGAGCCTAAGTTAAAAGAAAATTAAAAATCACCTTTTAAAACATTGTTTTATAAACTTATAGGAATGAAAACAAAGTAAAAATAATAAAGTAAACCTAAACAAGTATTTGGATGAAAATAAAATTGCGATTATAACGGCTAGAAATTAGACAAAAGTTAAAAGCTAAAAAGATTTTAGAAGACATAAAAGAAAAACAAAATAAGAACAAACATTAAAAATCACTTCGAGTAGGGCGCATGAATGGATTCCAAGCTATGCAAAGAGAGAAAAAAACTAACACATTTTATTAATGAAAAAGTGATTACAAGAAAGCTAAAAACAAACACTAAGAGAGGGGGAAGAAAATCCCTTACATAGCATAAGAAGGCAATTCGGCAGCACCTACCCTAAGCAAAGTGGTTCAAAAAAGGAACAAAAATCCTAAGCAGAAGACTGGAATTTATAGAAAAAAATTACATGGGTCACGCCCTTGGTCACGGGCGTGACAGGGGGCGTGACAGTAGTATTTGAGAAGGCGGCCGGCGATTTGACGGGAAAGTGGACTTCGGGCTGGACACGTGGCGGTCTCGCAGTGGTCACGCCCCAGGTCACGGGCGTGACGCTGGGCGTGTCAACCAGGTGGATCTGGGCGCGGTGCCCGCCGAAAGTCTTCGGGCAGGTCTTGTCGGCCAGGCACAGTGGTCACGCCCCAGGTCATGGGCGTGACTCTGGGCGTGTCGGCTGGTGTGGACACTCGACGAATGTCGAGCGAAAAATGTCGAGTCGAAATCGTTGAGCGAAAATTGAGTCACGCCCCCGGTCACGGGCGTGACGCTGGGCATGACTGTTGGTGTCGACACTCGACGATCGTCGAGAGGAATTCATCGAGTGGAGTGAACACGGGTTTGGGTCACGCCCCGTGTCGGGTGACACGGGCGTGACTCCGGGCGTGTCAAGCTTTGCTCTTCAAAAATTACTAATTCACGGTTTTTTTTGACGTGTCACGCCCTGGTCACGGGCGTGACCAATATGTCACGGGCGTGACATGTCAATTTTTGGCAGATTTTGATTTTTTCCTGAAAAATAAAATAAAACAAGTTAGTATAATATTTACAAAAATAGGAGCATTTTATTGAATAAAAATAAGTAAAAATGACAAAAATAAATGAAAACAACTAATTTAATGTACATAAAAATAGGTATATTTACAATTCATCAAATACCCCCATACTTAAGCTTTTGTTATTTCAGAGCAAAAGTTGGAGATGAACTTATAAGGAATAAAAGAAATCCTAAGTTTAGCTACCGCTTGAATTAATTAAAAGTAAGATCAAAATAAACATCTGGGATTAAAGAATTAAATCCTAATTTATGAAATGTTATGAATAGAGGAAGAGTTTCAAAAAGACTTCTAGATAAAATAAAATAGTAAGCAAAAATTTATTTTTGTTAGTTTAACAAAGATGGATTGGATTTATATAAAAAACCTTAGCTTAAAAGAAGTTAAAGGAAATAATGCAATTTAAAAATTATGCTCTCAAAAAAATTTTAAATTAATTGTAGAATCATTGAAATATGCTAAGTGGTTTGGTGGTTTATGAAGAAGGCTTGAATATTGAGGTGAGATAATTTTTTCTCGAACCTCCAATTTTTTTCTTTTTTGGATAGTTAGAAAAACGAAATCTTATTTTCCTAACACATAATAATTTTTTTATTTCTTCATAAATAATAAAATAACCCAATGTATATGTGTAGGAGTAATGAATTTTATCCTCTTACTCTATACATATAATCTTTTTAAATATTGGGTGCCTATGTTTACGGAATGAAATCTTATTCTCATTGACATAAGATCTTTTAAGGGATAGGGGTAAACATGTCAAGTAAGACATGAAAAAAAATGGAAGTGGGTTTAGTTTTTAAAAAGGAAAACTAGATTTTAATCGAAAAGTTTTGAGAGCAACCTTTTTAAAATGAACATTCCAATGTTTCTAAAAGCAAAGAGTAGAAATAATTTGAAATCCATGGATGTTATTTTCTAACAAAAAAACGAGCTTCTATTTATAAAATTAGAAGTGGTGGTGAAAAACAAGTTCCCTATTATAAGGAAAAGACATAAAAAATTCTTTAAATCTTAACCCCAGACACTTAAATCAGTCAAACATTAATTAATAAACGAATAGTAAGCAAAAAATAACTAAAATTCGCATATAAATTAACTCGAAACTAGATTTTTGGAAAGCAAAAAGGGTTAAGATATGGTATATTCGAATTATTTTATTACATAATTTAACAAAACATTTTTTTGAATTTTTAGAGTTTTTATCATTTTTTTTTGTTTTAATTATTATCTTTTTAAGATTTTTTAGATTTTTTATCTTTTTAGGGTTTTTGGGTTTTTCTAATTTTTTTTGATTTTTAGTGTATTTTGATAAATTATTTACAAGAAAGAGGAGAGAAAGAAGTGCTATTTACAAAGAAGATAGAGGGGAAAGAGAGACTTTTACAAAAAAGGGAAAGTAAAAACTCGATTGCGGCCCCGCGAACAGACTCTTATTTGAATGGTTGGTTCGATGAGTCGAACGTCGCGGGCAGGCAGAATACAAGCTTTTACAAAAAAGAGAAGAAGAGGGGGGAAGAGAGATTTTTTTTTGGTTTTTTTTTAATTATTATTAAAATAATGAAAAATTTTTTAAATTTTTTGATTTTTGCATTTTTTTTGTATTTTTTTGTTAAGTACCGAATATAAAAAAGTGTAGAATAGGAAAACACCCCCATACTTAAACCCAACATTGTCCCCAATGTTGCAATCTAAGTATGCTTTTATACAAATTATAATAAGTACAAAAAGAAAAAGGGAGGGTAGGAGCTTCCCTTAGACGAGTCGGGGAGGCCCAGGTTGAAACCCTGCATTATTTAGAAGAAAACGCAAAAAGATAACATAAAAAACAAAAAAAAGATAAACTCAGCCTATTGAGTGCGGGCGGTAGGGGGGCAAGTGCGTGGGGGACTCGAAGGTAGCTAAGGCCTTAGCTACGTGAGTGTGATGGAAATGCGCACCCCTAACGTGCACAAGAATGGAAGCGCGCCGAAGCGAAACAAAACAGAACAAGTTAAAAGAAAATAAAAAGACAAAATATATACACTTGTAGTTTTTTTTTAAGGACGCTTTTTTTCTTTTTTTTTTGTTTAGTTTTACATTTTTTTTCGAATTTTTTTTTTAGTTTTGTTTGTTTTATAGTTTTTTTTATTAAAAGAATGAAAATAAAAAATTTTTTGTTAAGTTTTTTTTTTCATTTTTTTTTTGGGTTTTAGTTGTTTTTTATTTAGTTTTTTTTTTAGTTTTATAGTTTTTTCAAATTTTAAATTTTTAAGGTTTTTCAAAATTTTTTGTTTTGTAAGTTTTTCAATTTTTTTTTGTTTTATAAATTTGTAAATATATATTTTTTGGTATTTATTATTATTATTATTATTATTATATTTTTTTGTTAGTTGGCCAAACTATTTTTTTTATATATAAATATATATAGGTAAAATTAATAGAACCCCAAGGTTCAAAATAACGAACCGAAAACTTCCCCGACAACGGCGCCAAAACCTTGATGGTTAAAACTCCAAAAATATTTACGGTCACGCGGCGACCCGGCAGTTTTATTTGAGAAAAAAGCGGATGTGATTATTTAGAAAACGGGGCGCGCGTATTTATTTATTTTGGATATAAAAAGGTGTGATCGAGTTTTAACGAAAGGAGGCAAGTGCACCTATCGTGAGTAGTACAGGATATTCCGGGTGGAATATCGAGGTCGTATTGTTCTCGGGTCTGGTTCGATTATTTCTACTCTTCCCTGGAGGGGACTATTATTTTACCGATAATTAACTTGTCGGGTTATATTTTATATATAATAAAAATGCAGAAAATGGCAGAAAGAAAATGAAAGCAATAAGGTGGTGCCGATGAAGAGCTTAGCTCGATGGCACCGAAAAAACAATTGAACTAAAATAGACTTTAAATAAAAAGAGCTCCTAAGTTTCTAATTAATTAAGGCGGAGACTTGGCCGTGGAGGTTCCACTAAAATGAGCTCACCTATCTTTAGGACTATCGCTCACCTGAACGCTAAGACTATTCGACCGGGCTCTCGTCCGACGAAGGATTCCTCTTAACGCCCGCATTACGCTAAGAACCCCGCTATTGGGTGGGGAACCCAATCCGGTAGAGTTGGCGCGCCTCCTCTCTCGAGGGTTAGTGCGGAACTCTCTTTGCCAAGGGGTGATCTGTCCATACGCATGGCCTCTCGGCGAGCGTATGGAAAACGGAAATAGGGCCCACACATCGATATGTGGTCATACGCGTCGTTAACCCCGGGCAAACCTTAAGTACTTTAAATTAATTAGAAAAATTAGACCTTTAATTATTTTAAGCTATTTTATCTGTCCCAATGCTCTTCGATGCCGAGGGCTAAGAACGATTAGCCACTCATCGGAATGTGGACGGCTTGCGGGAAAAGCAGAAAATAAAGCGATAAAGAAAGCAGTAAATGAAAGCAGTAAAGGAAAGCTGAAAATTGCAAATCCTACCCAAACGAGTAGGACTGAAGAAAGCTGTAAATTGCGAGTCCCGGCGCAAATGCGTGGGCGGGAGAAGGAAAGCGTGTCCTACTCAAACGAGTAGGACTAAATAAATGCAACTCACGCACACGCTCTCTCGACATAAATGAAAACGCACACACTACAAGAAAGTAAACACACTCTACCGAAATAAAATCCAGCCATTTAACTCAAGTGAGTAGGCGGAAAAAAAAAGAAAATTACAATCTCACACACTCTACAGAAAGTAAAATAAGCGAGCGCCATTTAACTCTTAACGAGTAGGCGAAAATAAATGCGCAAGTACAAAAAATGTAAAAAACTAAGTTATCGAAAAATTAAAACAACTGCATTTCTACCGCTAGAATGCGGTAGAAATGCATAAAAAGTAAAAATAAAAATAAACCGGGCAAAAAGGTTTGCAAATAAACGCAAAATGAAAATGCTCTAAAAATTGAAACGAATACATTCCTACCGCTACAATGCGGTAGAAATGCATAAAAAGAGAACGAAAAAAAAAATTAAAAGAGCAAAAAGTTTTTGAAAAATAAAGGAAAAAAGAAAATGCTTGAAAAATTAAAACGATTATGTTTTCATTCTTATAATTTTATAGAAATGCCTAAAAAGTGGAAATAAGACTAAAAGAGAACGAAAAGTTTTACAATCCTAAAGAGCCTAAGTTAAAAGAAAATTAAAAATCACCTTTTAAAACATTGTTTTATAAACTTATAGGAATGAAAACAAAGTAAAAATAATAAAGTAAACCTAAACAAGTATTTGGATGAAAATAAAATTGCGATTATAACGGCTAGAAATTAGACAAAAGTTAAAAGCTAAAAACATTTTAGAAGACATAAAAGAAAAACAAAATAAGAACAAACATTAAAAATCACTTCGAGTAGGGCGCATGAATGGATTCCAAGCTATGCAAAGAGAGAAAAAAACTAACACATTTTATTAATGAAAAAGTGATTACAAGAAAGCTAAAAACAAACACTAAGAGTGGGGGAAGAAAATCCCTTACATAGCATAAGAAGGCAATTCGGCAGCACCTACCCTAAGCAAAGTGGTTCAAAAAAGGAACAGAAATCCTAAGCAGAAGACTGGAATTTATAAAAAAAAATTACATGGGTCACGCCCTTGGTCACGAGCGTGACAGGGGGCGTGACAGTACTATTTGAGAAGGCGGCCGGCGATTTGACGGGAAAGTGGACTTCGGGCTGGACACGTGGCGGTCTCGCAGTGGTCACGCCCCAGGTCACGGGCGTGACGCTGGGCGTGTCAAGCAGGTGGATCTGGGCGCGGTGCGCGCCGAAAGTCTTCGGGCAGGTCTTGTCGGCCAGGCGCAGTGGTCACGCCCCAGGTCACGGGCGTGACTCTAGGCGTGTCGGCTGGTGTCGACACTCGACGAATGTCGAGCGGAAAATGTCGAGTCGAAATCGTCGAGAGGAAATTGAGTCACGCCCCCGGTCACAGGCGTGACGCTGGGCGTGACTGTTGGTGTCGACACTCGACGATCGTCGAGAGGAATTCGTCGAGTGGAGTGAACACGGGTTTGGGTCACGCCCCGTGTCGGTTGACACGGGCGTGACTCCGGGCGTGTCAAGCTTTGCTCTTCAAAAATTACTAATTCACGGTTTTTTTTGACGTGTCACGCCCTGGTCACGGGCGTGACCAATATGTCACGGGCGTGACATGTCAATTTTTGGCAGATTTTGATTTTTTCCTGAAAAATAAAATAAAACAAGTTAGTATAATATTTACAAAAATAGGAGCATTTTATTGAATAAAAATAAGTAAAAACGACAAAAATAAATGAAAACAACTAATTTAATGTACACAAAAATAGGTATATTTACAATTCATCAGATATCATCCTAAGTAGGACATAACATCATTATAAAATCTCAAAGCAAGTTGCAGCATAAGCAAGTGTCTTTAAGAATGGTCTGAACTAGTCGTATTGTTTTGTCGTAAGCTAGGATTTTGATGAGTTGTTCGTTTGCTTCTTAGAAATGCCTCCAAAGCGTCCTGCGACGAGGTCGACTCCCCAGTCGGAGGGTGAGTCATCAGGTGCGCAAAGCGATGCGATTATTGAGAGTCTGCGTTAGAGCAATGAGGCTCTGTCGAGACAATTAGTTGCGATGCAATCGGAAATTGAGTCCCTGTTGTCTGCCGCTCCCGCGCAACAACCTTTAGTGCAAGAGCCTGCATTGGGCCAAGCCGTGCCTGATACCCCTGCTCCTCTGGTGCCCCCGATGGCGATACCACCAGAAATGAATTTCATATCGCACTTCCAACGATTGGGACCTCCCACCTATGACGGGAGTGTCGACTTTATGATTTTGGATGATTGGATCATCTCAATTGAAGAGATGTTTTCGTATTCCTGGATTGTAGAAGCCCAGAAGGTTATGATTGCGGCCTATCATTTAAAAGGCCTAGCAAAGAGTTGGTGGATTCGTGAAAAGGAGAGTCTGAAGGAAGGTTGTTCCTGGGACTCTTTTAAGAAGATGCTGCTGAAAAAGTTTCTTCCCTCGGTCGAGCAGGACCGTCTCATGAATAACTTCCTGCATCTGAAGCAGAGACAGCTCACGGTGAGCGAGTACAAGATTGAGTTTAGCAAGTTGAGTAGATTTGCTCCTGATTTGGTAGCTTTGGAGGAGGGAAGAGTGAAGCGTTTCCTTGGTGGATTAAGAAGTGATGTCCAGCAGTTGGCATGCGCTTATCGAGCAAAAGTCTATGCTGAGGCAATGGAGGCCACATTGAAGGTTGAGGCGATCGAAAATGTCAAGAATCGAGGTGCTGCGGAGAGAAAAGATAAGAGGAAAGGTGTTGAGGATGGAAGTTATAGGTCATCCGGCCCTCCTTTGAAAAAGAAAGGTGGGGGAATTTGTAGCTTCTGTGGTCGACCTGGCCACTCTTACGAAAGGTGTTTCAAGAGAACCACTGCCCTGAAGCAGCAGCAGGTGCTCGCTATCCAAGGCACAACCAAGGGAGAGCTGGTGTGCTCATTCTATTCAAAGAAGGGGCATGAGGTGAATCGTTGTTGGATCAAAGAAAAGACTTGCTTCTAGTGCGGGAAGAAGGGACACATGAAGTCTTCGTGCTCTCAGGCTCAGTCCCCACTGCAGTCTACCACACTTCGAGCTCTACCGCCGCCACCAACCCAGGATAAGGGAAAAGGAAAGCTAAATGTGGTGACTAGAGATGAAGCTCAGACCTCTACCCAGGTGATATCAGGTCAGATTCTAGTTTTGCTTTTACCCTACATTGTTTGCTTTAGTTTCGTTCGTTTAGTTATGTGTGTTACGTTTTAGGGGAGTTTAAGGTGCGGAATAGGTGGGCGCGCGTACTTTTTGATTCGGGTGCTACCCATTCTTTCGTAGCGCGGAGTTTCGTAGATAGATATCATTTGGAGGCGGTTCAGTTAGAGGACTCCTTCAGCGTCAAACTTCCTTCTGGAGATCTGGTGATATCAAATCGGGGAATTCAGAGATGCCCTATTTGTCTAGGCGATTTCATATCTTTTGCGGATCTGATGGCATTGCATCTGGAAGACTTTAACGTGATTTTGGGAATGGAATGGTTGTCCAAGTATGATGCAGTCATCCGATGCAAGGCTAAGCGGTTGGATTTCAGGATGTACAATGGTCAACCTATGAATGTCTATGGTTCTCCAGGTAAGGGTTCCCTCCTTATTTCTGCAGTACGTGCTTGCCGAGCTTTGGAATCTGGTTGCGAGGCGTATCTTGTTTCTCTGTCAGCTTTGGAAACTGCTTTTGTTACACCACGTCTTGAGGATGTTTCGGTGGTGCGAGAGTTTCCAGATGTCTTTCCGGATAGTCTTCCAGGACATCCTCCTGAAAGAGAGGTGGAGTTTGTGATAGACTTCGAGCCAGGTACTCGTCCAATTGCTAAGGCACCTTACCGTATGGCTCCGCGTGAGTTAGAAGAATTGCGCACTCAGCTAGATGAGTTGCTGCAGTGTGATTTTATTAGGCCAAGTTCTTCTCTGTGGGGTGCTCCTGTTTTATTCGTTAAGAAGAAAGATGGTTCTATGAGGCTCTGCATAGATTATCGAGAATTAAATAAGGTAACCATTAAGAACCGATATCCGTTGCCTCGGATTGATGACCTATTTGATCAGTTGTGGGGATGCGCTGTGTTTTCGAAGATTGATCTTCGTTCAGGCTACCACCAGTTGAGAGTCCGTGAGGCTGATGTACCCCGGACGGCTTTTCGCACCAGACACGGGCATTTTGAGTTCTTGGTGATGTCCTTTGGACTGACTAATGCAACCTCTACATTCATGGATTTAATGAATAGAGTGTTCAAGGATTTCTTGGACCATTTTGTTATTGTGTTCATAGACGACGTCCTAGTGTATTCCCACAGTGTTGAGGAGCATACTCAACACTTGAGGTTGGTTTTGGAAACCCTGAGGGAGCACAAGCTCTATGCTAAGTTGAGTAAGTGTGATTTCTGGTTACCCCAGGTGTCCTTTTTGGGGCATGTTGTGAGTAAGGACGATATTTCCGTTGACACAAAAAAGATTTCTGCTTTGATGGAATGAAAGAGACCTTTTACGCCTAAGGAGATTAGGAGCTTCTTAGGTCTGGACGGTTACTATAAAAGCTTCGTGCAAGGGTTCTCTGTGTTGTCTGCCCCTCTAACTAGACTAACACGGAAGAAGGCCGCGTTTATTTGGAGCGATAAATGTGAAGAAGCCTTTCAAAAGCTGAAAAAGAGATTGTGTACTGCTCCAGTTTTAACTCTGCCTACTGAAGGACTTGAGTATGTTGTATATGTGGATGCATCACACATTGGGCTTGGTTGTGTTTTGATGCAAGAAGGAAAGGTGATTGCGTATGGATCAAGGCAATTAAAAGTTCATGAAAGAAACTATCCTACGCATGATTTAGAGTTTGCTGCAGTAATTTATGCGTTGAAGCTTTCGAGACATTTATTGTATGGCGCGCTGTGCAAGATCTACACAGATCATAAGAGTTTGAAGTACGTATTCACTCAAAAGGAGTTAAATCTGCGCCAACGTAGGTGGTTGGAGTATGTAGCCGATTATGAAGTAGAGATCCTTTATCACCCGGGAAAGGCTAACGTAGTAGCTGACACTTTGAGTAGAAAAAAGGCTGAAATCTTCAATCTGTCGGTACAATCCCTGGTGGAAGAATTCTTGTTGATGGACAATGAAGCTTGGAGTAGTTCTGTGCCTGCTAGTTTGGAAGCAGAAGAGCCCTCTTGGATTTCCCTTACCAGAGTGCACCAGAAGGAGGATCCTGCTTTGTTGCACCTCTGGAAAAGAACTGAGAAAGGAGAGTTACCTGATTTCTCTTTGGACTCGTTAGGTACTCTGAAATATTGGAGTAGATTTTGTATTCCAGCCGTTGGTGACATTCAGGCTAAGATTTGTAAAGAAGCTCATGGTTCTAGTGTTTCCTACCATCCTGGTACCACCAAGATGTACAAAGATCTAAAGCAAATTGATTGGTGGTCAGGAATGAAGAATGACATAGCAAAGTTTGTGTCATAATGTTACACATGTCAGCGTGTTAAAGCAGATCATAGAAGGCCTGGTGGTAAACTGACACCGCTAGATATTCCACAGTGGAAGTGGGAGAGTATTTCAATGGATTTCATCACAGGTCTACCAAAATCTCCTCATGGGCACGACTCTGTTTGGGTAATAGTTGATAGATTGACGAAGTGTGCTCACTTTGTGCCCTTTAAGAGTGGGTATTCCATGAAGAAGATAGCTGAGCTGTATCTTGAAGAGGTCATCATATTACATGGAGTACCAGTCAACATCGTATCAGATCGAGACTCTAGATTTACGTCTCGTTTTTGGAAGAGTTTACAAGTGGGGTTGGGTACCGATTTAAGGTATTCCACCGCCTATCATCCACAAACGAATGGCCAAACAGAGCGAGTTAATCAAATCATGGAGGATATGATCAGGTGTTACATTTTGGATCATGGTGGTGCTTGGGATGAACGTCTCAGACTCATGGAATTTGCTTACAATAATAGTTATCAAGAGAGTTGGCAGATGACCCCGTTTGAGGCCTTATATGGGAGGCGTTGTAGGACTCCCTTATTTTGGGCTGAGGTTGGTGAGAGACCATTGCTTAGTCCGGAAGCCCTTGAGGAGATGAATTGTGCTGTGACTCATATTCGAGAGAAGCTCCGAGTAGCACAAGAGCGTTATGAGAAATATGCTAATCGACGAAGGGTTGATCTGGAGTTTGCCGTTGGGGATTTGGTTTTTCTGAAAGTTTCTCCGATGCCAGGTGTAAAAAGATTTGGAAAGAACCACAAGTTAGACCCCCGATATGTGTGACCTTTTCAGATTCTGGAGCGCATCGGAGTGTTAGCATATCGGCTGGAATTACCCGCTACCTTCCCTGGTGTCCACGATGTGTTCCATGTGACTAAGTTGCGGAAGTGTGTTCGTAGTGATCGTCAAGTTATTGACTCGGTGCCCCAGATTCAGCCCAACCTTTCGTATGTGGAAGAGCCTATCCGCGTTTTGGAATCTCTAGATCGAGTGTTGCGAAGGAAGACCATTCCTATGGTCAAGGTTCTTTGGAGAAACCAGGACGTCGAGAGCGCGACGTGGGAATTGGAATCAGCGATGAGAGAATCTCATCCGCACCTCTTCTCCTAGTTCTGGTATGTCTCTATGTTTTAGTTTGTGTTTAAATTTCACGTTTTAAGTTTGGTTTTGGAGTTGTGATAAATTTCTGGACGAAACTTCGTTTTAGGGGGAATGACTGTAACGCCCTCGATTTTTCGATGATTTTATTTGTTTGGGCAATGTCAGATTTATGACGTCGTGGCGTTACTTTTAATGTCGAGTTGACGGCACAATGCCGATAAGACATTTTCGCGTCCGTGCGGTCGAGTATGCCGAATTTTTGTTGTAATGTAAAGATTTTGCATTTGGAATTTAAATTAAATAATTTTGGACTTGCTCGTCAAGTTTCGTCGCAATCCGAGCATTTTTGGATTCTCGGCGCGCGATTGAAGTTTTGGACTGTTTATGTTCGCCGTATACTTCGAAGATTAATATCTCGGGAATGGCTCGTCGGATTCTTGTTTTGATTTCGCCGTTAGATTTGTAGCATTAGTGTTCGCCTTCGGTGCAAGTTTCGTTTAATTCGGCGCTCGTTTGGGCTTCCGTGCTGAGTCTTCTCGAGAAGCTATGGTTCTACTCGATTAGCCCGTTTAAGATTTTACTCGGGCGCCATTTTGAGGGTCAAAACGGTGTTGTATCAAAAATTGGTCAACATAACATTCGTTCGTCTCGACGATATCTACAACTTTCATGTTGACCACTTTTCGAATTGAAGCCGTTTTGAACCCCTAATTGCATTGTTTCTGCAAAACCTCGAGTGGTGAGCTGCTACTCGAGTATATGCTGCTTCTACTCGAGTAATTCATGTTTTAACTCGAGTAATGAGCCTATACTCGAGTATATTATGTTACTACTCGAGTAGGTATGCTGTTACTAGAGTAGATATGCTGTTACTCGAGTAGGTATGCTGCCACTCGAGTAGGCTGTTTCGTTTTACGTTCAGACATCGTTTTGAGAGTCAAAACGGCGTCGTATCAAAAATGGTCAACAAGAAATTTGTTTGTCTCGACGAGATCTACAACTTTCATGCTGCTCACTTTTCGATTTGAAGTCGTTTTAAACACCTAATTTCGTTTTTTCCGCTATAACTCGAGTGGTGAGCTGCTACTCGAGTATATGCTGCTTCTGCTCTAGTAATTCATGTTTTAACTCGAGTAATGACCCTCTACTCGAGTATATTATGTTACTACTCGAGTAAGTATGTTACTACTCGAGTAGGTATGCTGTTAATCGAGTAGGTATGCTGGTACTCGAGTAGGTATGCTGCCACTCGAGTAGACTGTTTCTGTCTGCGTTCAGAGGCCGTTTTGAGGGTCAAAACGACATCGTATCAAAACATGGTCAACATGAAATTTGTTCGTCTCGACGAGATCTACAACGTTTATGTTGATGACGTTTTGATTTGAAGTAATTCTAGACCTATATTTTGGGTTCCCGCAAAATTGCTCGAAATAAACCGTTTTTGACAAAACTTTTTATAAAGATATATATATATATATATATATATATATATATATATATATATATATATATATATATATATATATATATATATATATATATATATATATATATATATATATATATATATATATATTCTTGGACTTAGGTTTTAGAAGCAAAACATCATCTTCTCCGTTATTTTTCTCCCGAACCTGAGCTGCGAGCGAGAGAGAGAGTTTCTTTTACGTGAATCTTCCGGTGGCCGCCGACGGTTCTCTGGTGCTCGAAATCTTCAACCGAACTTAGATCCGGAAAGCTCTCGCCGAGAGCTACGCTATCGTGGTAATTTCTTCCCCATTCCTTGAGTTTTTTCGTTAGGATTTTTCGGCCCTAATCCCTTTTCCTCCATTTTTGTCTGGATCTCAACTTCTCCCGTGTTCTTTTGCCCCGATCTACGACGCAGAGCGATTCGGAGAACCTTTTTTGGTACAACCAAGGCAAGTGGTGGTTTTCCTTCGTTGTCTCTCTTCCGATTTGATGCTAACCGTTATGCCTTGTTCCTTAATTTTCTTGCCTTTTTGTGTTGTTTTTTCCAAACTATGGTTATGTTTAGTCTTTCTTGTAGATCACTCAAAAACATTATAAAATCTAGTCATGGTAATTCCAATCTTGACTAGGTGCGTACAAACGTCCTTAGAATGTTTTTTCCGTGAATTAAATTGTTTCGTCCATCATTGTTGGACGTGTTAGTGTCTATATTGGATTGTAAATCGTTTCCAAAGGTTGATCGACCGTGTCTTTAATCTAGGAATGTCATGTAGAATCCGATGTGCCAAGTCCCGAGATGTTGGTGTTGTGGTTTCTTTGGTTTTTTATTGGTTTCAGGAGTTAGTGGGCGTGACCACCTTCGCAAGGTTGTTTCCTTTATTAGTAGCTTTTGGAACTCTACCGGTGTTTTGGGCATCTGTGGTGTATGGTGGAGTATGAATCTCTCCCGCAGTTAAACGGATTTAATCTTCATGAGGGGTGTGTCCAGCTAAGTGACCATCTCGCCCGTGTTTTTAGGTAGAGTGACCACAAGTGGATAATAAAGGTTATGGATTTTCTTCCTTATGATTTACTCATGTTCGTCACCTTATTGCCTTGAGCTTATGGTGTGTTTGCATTGTACGTGATGATTCACGTGAGTGTTCCTTTTCTATTTGATGCTTAATTCATACTTTATGTCAGTATTTTTGGTTTTGCGTTGGTACCCTTTTTGACCTTTGTATACCTTTGCTTAATTTTTCTGCCACCATTTGTACCTACTTGCTGAGGCATTCTGTTTTTTGGAATGCCTTAGGTTCAGAGCCGTAGCAGGTAGTGGAGCTTGTTTTGGACTCTCTTAGCGGCAGTGTCAGTGGTGGTTTTGCACCTCGCCGTAGCGAGGTAGTTGTCGTTCAGTTTTTTTTTTCTTTTTCCTAGTTCATACATACTGTTTTACTGTGGGTTCGTGTCAGATTGTTGACGCCCACAGAGTTGTTGATGTTGTCGCTTGCTAGATGCTCATTTCTTTAAAGTGGATGTGGTTTACTTGCTCTCTGGGAGGATTTATGCTAGGAATGCATGTGAGGTATTTTCAACTATAAAATCTACTATTATTACTTCATACATTACATGATTTGAAACGCTAACCCGTTATTTTTAGCGACCGTAAAAGCTATCTTTCCTACTATAATAAATTTAGAGTTCTGCATGGCATGAGTTGTCCTTTGGGGACGTTTATTTTCATGTAGAATGTTTGAGTTAATCTAATCAAGTATTTTTCCGCAGCGTATCATATATTTTAATCCGTGGACTAGATGAGCCACTAAGCCGAGGGATACGGCTAAATTCTACTCGTAACTGATTTTCCTTAAAATAACTTTAAAAGAACCTTTCTTCATGTTTAGTTGGTGTCTGCCTGAGCGTCCACAGTTATCCCCTGCTGACGTGGCATCATGACATGCATTTTCCCTTACTCTGATAATCTTTATTTGCGGTGAAAATGAGGGTTGTGACACACATGCTCAAGTAGACAATCGTTACCCTAGCGTTCTTCCTTGGCGCCATGGAAATGTACGCGGATGAAAAGCACCGCAATCTCCTTGCCTTCGTAGATCCGAAGTTGGCTCGCGATTTGGAGCTCTGAAGCTCCTCCAAAGACCGGATCTAAGCTTCTTCTTCCTCCTTTGCTCTCCCCTCTCTCTAGGATTTAGACAGAGAACCAGACAGAAGAATAAGGGTTTTGAAACCCTGTACTCGGGTATAACCCCATCGGGAAATAACCAACGCCGTCGGAAGCCAAAAAAAGGGATGCACAGATACGATCCAGGTCCGACCTGGACAAATGGGCCTAAACACCGCACGAATCACCAACAGGAGTAGGACACGTCCGCGTCAAAACAGTGTCGGAACAATTAGTCAACTCCCGCCAAAACTCCTGTGTCGACACTCCGCATCGACAGAATCAAACACGCCACAATCCACCCCGCGCTCGACGATCGTCGAACCAAGATCGTCGACCGCTGCCAGATCGTCGAACTGAGATCTCTGGCCAAATCATCGAACGTGGCCAGATCGTCGAACGGAGATCTCTGGCCAAATCGTCGAACGCAGCTAGATCGTCAAATGGAGATCGCTGGCCCGATCGTACACGACCTGATCTTCGAACTCGCGACCCGATCGTCGAATGAAGATTGCTGGCCATTGTTCGACCGCAGAATATGGATAGATCGTCGAGCGCTGCTCGACGATCTTCGAACCCAGAAAACTGCCTAATCGATTTTCTAGATCTTAGAGCTAAATCGTCGAACACCTCTCGACACGCCTTGGGACATGCCCGTGTCCCAGGCCGTGTTCTCTGCTCGACGATTATTGAACCCAAAATCGTCGAACACACGACCAAATCGTCGAACCAGCTCGACACGCCCTGGGACCCGCTCGTGTCCCAGGCCGTGTGCCTCCTGCCAAATTCCAAATTTGGCCAGGAACGCCTCCCGTCGCTCTTTTGATTTTTGGGGCGTTACAGAGCTGCAGAGCGGCGCAGTCCCGTTCGAAGATGTGCAGCCCCGTGCGTGCGTGTGGAGGTTTTAATGTGCGTAGGCCTTCATAAATATATATATATATTTATATATATTTATTTATGTATGTATATATATATATATATATATATATATATATATATATATATGAGGTTAATATTATAATATATAGATTATATTATACATAATATATGGAGCAGAGGATAAGAAAAGAAGGGAGAGGAGTGGAGAGGGATCGGGCATTTCTTCTCTCCCCCGCTAGGGTTCGGCCAAGGGAAGCAAAAGGAGCAGCCGCCCATCTCTCTCTCTCTCTCCGGCCGCCGCCTCAGCAATGAGCCGTGTAATGCCCCGAATATTGTATTTGAGTTGGTCGCGTAAAAAGGGATTTTTGGTGCCGGTTTAGGGGTATACGGCCTAGGACACGGGCGTGTCCAAGGCCGTGTCTGGCTGGTGTTTTGGTCGTTTTCATCCCGAGAAGGACACGGCTAGAAACACGGCTGAAGGACACGGGCGTGTCATTTGACACGGGCGTGTGCCTAACCGTGTTTGTACCCGTGTTCTGCGTTTGACGATCGTCGAACGGCGCTCGACGATTGTCGAGTGACCCTCTGCGTTCGACGATTTTCGGGTGACACGGGCATGTTTATACCCGTGTCCCTACCAGTGTTCAGTTGGGTCGTGTCCATTGTCGTGGCGGTTATATGAGACACACCCCCTGGTCACGGGCGTGTCGACGAGCCGACACGGGCGTGTCGACGAGCCGACACGGGCGTGTCAGGTGAGATACGGGCGTGTCTTTGCCCGTGTGTCTTTTCTTTATTCGACGATCGTGCCTCGATCAAGACACATGGCCTGGAACACAGCAGTGTGCGAGGCCGTGTTCGGCCCAGGTCTGGGGAATTTTGTGTAGATCCGAGACGTTCATTTTCTTTATTTGTGATCGAATGGCCCAGATGGTTTCCTGCTCTGTTAAGGCAGGGAATGGGGGAGTTAACTCTTCATTTTCTCCAAGCCATTCTCTTTCCAAGGAGTTAGAAAGAGGAGAAAGAAGGAGGAGGATTCCGGCCGCCGGCGGAGCATCGGAGCACCGTTTTGAGATCCGAGTGCGAATCTGTGGAGGAAAGGTCGTTGCAAAGACTTCTATCCGTATAGTTTTTTCCATGGCGCCAAAGCGGACTACAAGGGTAATGATTCTCTACTTGAGCATGTGAAGCTCTCTTCCTTTCTGCGTAGGGAATCCCGCTCCCGGGAGTGTGCGGTGAGTGCGTGGTGTTCCTTAGGGTTGATGTGAATAGTCCCCCTTGTGTTACATATAGAGTCCAGAATCGAAGTACGGGCATATGCATTATGTGTGAAGCCTACCCGGACGTGTATTGTCTGGATCGATGATGTTGCATTTGATATGTTTTGCCGGAGAAGAGTCAGTGCCTTGGGTTTTTCGGGTTTCTACACGGTAGATTGGAATAGGGATCCTTGGGGATTAACTCCAATGCGCACCCGAAAAACTGAGCAGAAACGTGTTCTGCTAACTTGGTGGTCAAGGAACCGGCCTTGAACATAACTAGGTTACATGATTGTTTGGAAAAGTTTTGGTATCCGAGAGAAGCTTGGCTCGTACGTACGTCTTAAAGTGACTACGTGGTGTGAGCAACGGGCAAGTGGAATTGGACGTATGCTATGTGGTTCGGTGCAAGAGACCCAAAAAGTGGACTGGACATTCATGTTATTTGGATACAAGTTTGGGTCCTTTCTACTTTTAAAAGCTTCCGCTAGAATGCTCTGTGTAGGACAAGTAGTCTTAATTGGAATGTTTGGATACTCTTATGTAACCCTTCCGACGGTATGTGGTATATGGCATCGGGTTCCAGCTGGACCTTCTATAATATGCCATGCGATGGATGGGGGTGTTACAATTTGGTATCAGACTTCTGGTTACGGTCGGGTTTAAATGAATTCGTGGGCGAATTCCTTTAAGGGGTGGTGAAAACATGTGTGCGTCATCGTTATAACATCAAAAAGAACCCATGAATGTCCACTTAGGAATGAAAAATGCACTTATTTTGTGAAATCTGAGTGTTCCAATCATTGCTTTGGGCAATTTGGTTGTCGTCTAATCGTGTGTCTTTGCTTCTATAGGCAGCTAGGAGCGGTGCTGGTCAATCAGAGCATCCGCAATCGGCAGAAAGTTGTGCACCTAGAGATATGTCTACTACTCCTCCTTCAGCGGAAACCATCAGGATGGTGGCTGAAGCCGTATTTGAGATGATTAATGCCCAACCTGCAGGGCAAATGCATCATGCACCTCCTGCGAATGAGCAAGAACCGGTTAGGGCGGCAGAGCTGAGAGTGGTGGAGCGCGCAGCAGTTGATCTGGTAAAGCAGAGGAGAGCTACGGAGAAGCATCTAAAGCATGTAATGGGCTTTAATCCTCCGAGGTTCGATGGGGTTGGAATGCCAGCTCAAGCTGAGGACTGGCTCTCTTCGATAAAGAGGGTTTTGACAGCCACGTTAACTGAGGAGTGGCAGAAGACCACCATAGCGACTTTTCTTTTGGTGGGTGAAGCGAGGCTGTGGTGGGATGAATTGTAGTTTCATCTCTTTGTGGGTAGGCAACTTGCTGATGTGCCTATAGAGGAATTTTCAAGATTGTTCCTAGCCAGATTTGTACCCTCTACTCAGAAGCTTGAGATCGATAACCAATTTCTTGGGTTGACTCAGGGAGCGAGAAGCGTGGACGAGTATCTCCATGAGTTCACATAGTTGGGTCGTTATGCTGGTGCTACGTTTATGGAAGAAGAACGGAAGACCAACCGATTTTATGAGGGTCTACGCGAAGATCTACAACTACTACTTGATGGGCCTAAGGCGCAGGGCTTGATAGACTTGGTCAATTCGGCCCGGTCATTGGAGAAGCTTGTGAAGAAAGTTCAAGAGAAGAAGGACCCAGGAGAAAAGAAGTCCGAGTTCAAGGTGCCAAATACCAAGTCAAGTTTCCGCAGGTGGAATAAGAAACAGAGGACTTCGAACTCAGCCACTCAGTTTGGTGTGTCGGGGGCAACTACAAGTCGAGTCCCAGGAGCTTGCTACAACTGCGGGAAGACGGGGCATTTTGCTCGTGAGTGTTGGAGCGGACGTGCAAAGTCCAAGAAGAAGCCTGGAGCGACTTATGAGGTGAAAGGGAAGGCGGTGGAGTCAACCGCGTCCCACCATGCTCGAGCCCATCCTAGAGTTTACATCCTTGGCCTGCAAGAGGCCATAAAGCAAGCGGACGTGGTGACAGGTATATTTAAATTACAGTGGTTTAACTTTTATAGTTGTTAACTTCGTATTTGTTAGCTTACTTTCGTTGGTGCTAGGCTTTGTGTTGATCTTTGAGTTTCCGGCAAGAGCCTTGTTTGAAACGGGAGCATCACACTTCTTATTGTTTGAAAAATTCATATCGCGCATCGGGGTTTCGTCCTCGATGGCAAAAGACAAATTGGATGTGTTGTTGCCCATTGGGTGCTCAATGCGCGCGTATAGGATCTGTGTAGTGAAGATTCGGATTAGAGACCAGGAGTTTGACTTGCGAGCGTCGCTTTTGCCATTGGCAGAGTACGACGTAATATTCGATATGGATTGGCTCTCGGAGCAGGGTGCATGCATTGATTGCAACCGTAAGGAGGTTAAGTTGGGTGTGAACACTGATCGGGAGACTACTTTTGCGGGCATGAAGGGGTCGGGTAAGACTTTGATGTCAGCCCTTCAGGTGTTCAAGGCAGTTCGGTCTGGGGTAGAGTTGTTTGTCACTCTAGTGCAGACTTCGATGCCTAAGCCAAGTCTTGACAGTATTCCAGTTGTGTCTGAGTATCCTGATGTGTTCCCAGATGATCTCCCAGGAGCCCCTCCTCAGCTGGAGATTGATTTTACCATTGAGCTGGTACCGGGTGCCAAACCGGTGTCACGCTTTCCATATCGGATAGCGCCGTGAGAGATGGCAGAGTTGAAGGTGCAACTTCAAGAGTTGTTGCAGCAAGGGTATGTGCGTGCAAGTTCGTCACCTTGGAGTGCACCGGTTCTTTTCGTTAAGAAGAAGGATGGGAGCTTGCGACTCTGCATTGACTATTGGGAAATGAACAAGCTTACGGAGAAGAACAAATATCCGATCCACAGGATTGACGATCTATTTGATCAGTTGGTTGGGTCAACGGTATATTCTAAGTTAGATCTGAAATTCGGTTACTACCAGTTGAGGATAAGGGAGAGCGACATCCCAAAGACAGCATTCAGTACGCGGTTGTGGTATTACGAGTTCACGGTCATGCCGTTTGGTTTGACTAATGCGCCATCCGTGTTTATTGATCTGATGAACATGACATTCAGAGAGTACCTGGATTGTTTCGTGATAATATTTATCGATGATATCCTGGTGTACTCGCAGTGTGAGGAGGATCACTACAATCATCTACACATGGTGTTGGAGAAGTTTAGGAGGAATCAGTTGCATGCTAAGTTCTTCTAGTGTGAATTCTAGTTATCCTCGATAGCGTTCCTTGGTCATGTTATCAGTGGAGAAGGGATAGCTGTGGACCCGGAGAAGATAGTGGCGATACGGGAGTGGCCTGCTTTGACTACAGTGGCAGAGGTCCGGAGTTTTTTGGGGCTTGCTGGCTACTACAGGCGCTTTGTAGAGAACTTCTCGTGGATAGCGCTACCACTCACGACGTTGACAAGGAAGGATCAGAAGTTTATGCGGTCTCCGGAGTGAGAGTAGGCTTTTGAGGAGTTGAAGAGGCGGTTGACCACAACGCCTATTTGATGTTCGCCAAGTGGAACCGAAGGGTTCGAGATCTATAGTGATGCTTCGGGCAGTGGTTTGGGCTGTGTTCTACTACAGCATGGGATTGTGATAACCTACGGTTCACGACAGTTGAAGGCTCACGAGAGGAATTATCTGGTCCACAACTTAGAGTTGGCGGCCGTAATATTTGCTCTAAATCTTTGGAGGCACTACCTATACGGTGTGAAGGTCGATATTTACACCGATCATAAGATCTTGAAGTACCTGTTGGATCAAAAGGATCTGAATATGAGGCAGCGGAGGTGGATGGAGTTCTTAGGGGACTACACCTTCAAGATACATTATGTGCCTGGGAAGGGAAATGCAGTGGCGGATGCGTTGAGTCGCAGGACTCCGGCGCAGGCCAACTGGTTATCGGTACATGATGAGAGATTGGTCCATGAGTTGGAGGCTTTGGAGATATCTTGCGTCGACAAGCAGTCTAGTGCTGGGGTGAAACTGTTTTGGATAGAGGTGCAGTGTGACCTAGCTGATAGAGTTCAGCGGCCTTTGATTCAGGATAACAACATGAAGCAGATCTTGGATGAATCATTGGATGGGTCAAATTCCCAGTTTGCCGTTGAGGATGGGTTGCTAAGGAAGGACGGTCGCCTATGCGTTCCAAGTGCGGATAATCTTCGGGAGGAGTTGATGTATGAGGCTTATCATACCAAGTACTCAATCCACCCAGGAAGCACGAAAATGTATAGAGACATGAAGAAATTATTCTGGTGGCCAGGATTGAAGAAGGACGTAGCACTTTATGTGGCCAAGTGCAGAACTTATGCATTGGTGAAGGCGGAATGCCAGATGCCCGGAGGTTTCTTGAAATCCCTACCTATCCCAGAATGGAAATTCGACGACATATCTATGGATTTTGTGCATGGTTTGCTGAAGTCGCAGAAGGGAAACGATGCCATTTGTGTGGTCGTAGATAGGTTGACAAAGGTGTCGCATTTATTCCGGTCAGGAAGGAAGATCCGGTGGAAAAGTTAGTCAAACTCTATGTGGAGAATATTGTACGATTGTACGGTGTGCCCCGCAGTATTTTTAGTGATCGAGATGGACACTTCACGTCGAATGACTGGAGGTTGGTGCATAGTCTGTTGGGTACTAAGATAAAGTTCAGCACAGCCTTTCATCCGCAGACGAATGGCCAAACCGAGAGGGTCAACCGGACGATGGAAGACATGCTTCGCATGTGCGTCCTAGATTTTGGAAAGTAGTGGGAAGATCACCTGTACATGGTGGAGTTTGCGTATAACAACAACTTTCAGGCGAGTATTGGAATGGCGCCTTTCGAGTCCTTGTACGGGAGAAAGTGTCGCACGCCATTGTCTTTGTTAGAGACGGGCGAGTCAAAGTTTTACAAACGTCAAGCAGTGTAAGATGCCACTTTAGTGATACAGACATTTCAAGAACGGTTGAAGATCTCTCAGGACAGACAGTCAAAGTACTATAACGCCAAACATAGGAATGTGGAGTTCAATGTTGGCAACTGGGTGTACTTAAAAATTAAGTCGTTCAAGGGTGTCTCGCGGGTTCGACGCTTGAAGAAGTTGAGTCCGAGATATATTGGACCATTTGAAATCCTGGAGCGCATTGGTGAGGCGGCGTATAGATTGAAGCCGTCGGCGGAATTGAGTTGGCTACATGACGTGCTCCACGTGTCGGTGTTGCGTAAGGCGGTGCAAGAGCCTTCACAGATCATTGCGGACAATCAAGTACCGGTTGAGTATGAATTAACGACAAGGGTCAACCTAGTACGTATTGAAGATGTTGAAGTCAAGCGACTCCGCAACAAGGAAGTTCGAATGGTTAAAGTCCGTTGGGATAATTGCGGACGTAAGGAGCTTTCATGGGAGCGAGAGCAAGCTATGTTGGAGGAATATCCCGAGTTATTCCACTCAGGTAACTTTTAGATTTGTGTACCTTTACTTAATTTCGGGACGAAATTCTTTAAGTGGGGGAGATTTGTAACGCCCCGAATATTGTATTTGAGTTGGTCGCGTAAAAAAGGTATTTTTGGTGCCGGTTTAGGGGTATACGGCCTAGGACACAGGCGTGTCCAAGGCCGTGTCTGGCTGGAGTTTTGGTCGTTTTCATCCCGAGAAGGACACGGCTAGAAACACGGCTGAAGGACACGAGCGTGTCATTTGACACGGGAGTGTGCCTAACCGTGTCTGTACCCGTATTCTACGTTCGACGATCGTCAAACGGCGCTCGATGATTGTCGAGTGACGCTCTGCGTTCGACGATCGACGATAGTTGCTCGACGTTTTTTGGGTGACACGGGTGTGTTCATACCCGTGTCCCTACCCGTGTTCAGTTGGGTCGTGTTCGTTGCCGTGGCGGTTATATGGGACACGCCCCTGGTCACGGGCGTGTCGACAAGCCTACACGGGCGTGTTAGGTGAGACACGGGCGTGTATTTGTCCGTGTGTCTTTTCTTCGTTCGACGATCGTGCCTCGATTAAGGCACATGGCCTGGAACACGGCAGTGTGCGAGGCCGTGTTCGGCCCAGGTCTGGGGAATTTTGTGCAGATCCGAGCCGTTCATATTCTTTATTTGTGATCCAATGGCCCAGATGGTTTCCTGCTCTGTTAAGGCCGGGAATGGGGGAGTTAACTCTTCATTTTCTCCAAGCCATTCTCTTTCCAAGGAGTTAGAAAGAGGAGGAAGAAGGAGGAGGATTTCGGCCGCCGGCGTAGCATCGGAGTACCGTTTTGATATCTGAGTGCGAATTCGTGGAGGAAAGGTCGTTGCGAAGACTTCTATCCGTGTAGTTTTTTCCATGGCGCCAAAGCGGACTACAAGGGTAACGATTCTCTACTTGAGCATGTGAAGCTCTCTTCCTTTCTGCATAGGGAATCCCGCTCCCGCGAGTGTGTGGTGAGTGCGTGGTGTTCCTTGGGGTTGATGTGAATAGTCCCCCTTGTGTTGCATATAGAGTCCGGAATCGAAGTACGGGCATAGGCATTGTGTGTGAAGCCTACCCGGACGTGTATTGCCTGGATCAGTGATGTTGCATTTGATATGTTTTGCCAGAGAAGACTCCGTGCTTTGGGTTTTTCGGGTTTCTACGCGTTAGATTGCAACAGGGATCCTTGGGGATTAATGTAAGACCCCCTTTTTTCTGTTTAAAACACCGGGGTCTTATGCCAAGAACCGACACTTTGCGGTGACACCTTCGCACCCAGGAAGATCGTCACTACAAAACGCTGATTCTACCGGCCTTATTGATCACAAAAGTAGCAGTACAAGAGTATAGACTTGTAAGTTCACAACAAGTCACACATATATAAAATCTCCAGGAAAGGAGTGTCCACAAAATAGTAAAAGAGTATAGAAATGAAGGGATTAAGCCTGGTACATCAATATCCTCACTACAGATCTCTCATGCGGAAGCAAAATAAAACAACTACTAGAACTCGGGACTCACGGTCCCAGCTGGCTGTACTCTTGAGCTAGACTGCCCTGTCTCCAATCGCACCGGTCTCCTGGGCTGCTCCTCCATGCTGGGCTCCACGATCCCCTAATATGATGTGGTTCAAAAACCGTATGTCTAGAAGACTAAGCCCTATCGTACCCCACCCCTTCCCCAATGCTCCTAGGTACCGAGCGGGGAGGAAGAAAGGAAAGGACGTGAAAGTGGACAGTAAAACAAACAGGTGACAGGGGGACCTAGCTAGCAATTTATAATAATGTTGTAATAGATAATGTAAGAAAAGAATTTAACCTTCACTTATGTGAGTACACATAAGAAAAGGGATCTTCTACAGGGCTCCCATCATATAAAAAGTCCCATACCAATTAATACGTTGGGGTGTCAGTTATTAACCGCAATATATAAAGAATTTAACCTTAATTTATAAACTTCCCCACACAAGCTCATAGACCAAGGGGTCGTTTTGTAGGGCCTAATGTATAAGCGTCTCATTAAACTTATACATTAGGTGTCACGGGTTATTATGAATGATTATAATATGCATCTATATGGTGGGTTCATGTTATGTTCAAGCTGTGCAACTCACCCACCCGACTTTGTGTACAAAAACCTTTAGTTCCCCCTTTCGGAGCCTTTACCTCCCAGGATACCTCCGTAGTGGCAGACGGAAGCGTTGGGTTGGGTCTCGCCCACCTCAAAACCAGTAATTGCACTACCTGTCTGACCTATCGTACGCCTCAATGCTTGGTGGACTAAGCGGACTACCGCGTACTCTTGCCGACTGGACCGCCAGACTTAAGTTTGGCGAAGTGTTAAACCACACTTGCCGAGTCATCGTATTGGCGTCGGTGCAACGACTAACCCATACCAAAGACACACCACCTTAGGTATTTCTTATGCACATGCAATATTCTCAAAATAGTGTACAATGAGTCGAGTTCCCAGACTGCACCGTCCGTGTTAACCTCAAACCGAGACGAAGCTCCCCGGACTAAACTGTCCAGCTCAAATTCCAAACCTCATCCCTTTGAACACCGCGGGATGGCGCCCCTTTGAACACCTCGGGATGACTTAACCATTTCCAATTCTTGTCCAACTAGTGTGTACACTGTGATACCCTATCTACTAAATTACTCTTTCAATTTTTTCTTTAAGGTTTACGTTAGCCCAGGACTACCTCCAGATTTACCCCGTGAAGGGTTCTCAATAGGCACTAGGAACTGCGATGGTATGACAGACCAAAGTTCCCTTTCGTAAGGCACTTATTATTATTGGTTGATTCCCTTACCTCTCCCCCTTTAACATCACATTAAACCAGTACCTATGGTAGTTTAGACATTTCACTCTCGCGGGAACGACGATCTTTCCTCGAACTCGCGTACCTTCTAACACACATCAACTCGATTCCCACCACTCCGTAGAACTTTCTATGGTGACTCATCTACTTTCATTCAAATAATTCAACACGACTAACTCTACAATATTACAACTCTTATCCTAATACAACTTTTCCCTAAATTACTATTTGCAGACCAACCTATACTAAGTGATGCTCATGATAGAATGTCCTTCAAGTTTTCATCTGAATGACCTAGGTTATTACTGGAGTCCTATCATGACATAAATGATTTAATTCCATAATATTGTATTTTCCTCAATTAATCTTCTATTTAAATAATTTCTTAAAAGAGCCAATTATTGTCATGTTGATCATGAAGTATACATTTTAGACAAGATTAATGTTTCATAAATTCATGATAATATTCCATATATGTAAAAGTGACAATTTCCAAATTTGACATTTTCTACAAACATTTAAGGGTCCTAAAATTATTTTAGCAGTAATTCCAATATTCCAAGATTTGTAAATCAACTAATAGAAATTATCATCCAAATAATTTGAGTTAAATATATTACACTACTACAGTCCTAAAATTATCACTGGCCAACTTTCATGATTTTTCACAAAAAATTTAATTCTAAATAAATTCAATACAAAAATCTAAAAAGGGCAAAATTGTGAATCAAGTACTATGAATATACTTCAAAAATTCCTAATTAAATTCATAACAGTAGATATCATCCTAAAATTATCAGTGGCCAAAATTCACATTTTTACAAGTTAAATTATTCTTTAAATGATTTATTTACCAAGTATGGCCTTTACAAAATTTATGATGGAAGCAATATATAAAGTCCTTTAAAAATTATAATAAAATTCAGAGACCTCTATTTAGATCAAAAACCTCTACTGACCAAATTTTGCTATATTCCATTTAAAGCAAATGATCAAATTAAATCAAATACTAAATTGGACACTTTGATATTAAACAAAGGATATACCATGAATATAATCTATAAAATCCCACTAAAAATATCTAGGGGTTCAACTCACCCTAAGATTCATTCTACCCCATCTTCACAATTTTTAGATGAGTTAAGTTACTGTTTTGACCTAGTAGTGCATCTACCCTAAAGCTAGGGTTTGACTTTTGAGGTACTTAACTACTTCTAAATTCCCTAACATTTCAACCAGAGGCTTAAATATACATACGCTATCTCTCTACTAAATTACAAGGCCATACAAGGGCATTTGCCCCTATGTCCTTCACAACCCCAAAGGTCATTTATTAGGGTGTGAACTTGGGTCCAAGGGTAAATCAACCCTAATTCATCCATCTTCCCCAAAGAGGGGAGGGTACTTAAGGTAATACTTAGTCAGTGGTCCAAAAGGGCTGTGCATTCAATATTTCATTTTTTGGCTATAAGCACACCAAGCCCTTTACAAGCCAACACATGCAAGGAAGTTTACCTAACTTGTTGTGGTCCATATGGGCTGAAACATTAACCATGCCTTAATAATGTCCCCATGGACATGCCACCAAAAATTGGGGCCTTTTGGAGTTGAACTACTCTAAGAATCACCTAAACAAGCCTAGGGGTATTTTAGTAATTTCCCCCTAATTTTAATTCCAATTAATCCCATTTTTTGGCAGGGCCTACTTATGCCATAAACTAGTTACTTCCCAAAATCCCAGGTCATTTGGGCCTCTGGATGGGCTTGGGCATCTCTTTCAATTTCTGTATTTTTGTTATTTGCAGCCCAAGACCATTCACCTTTTCAGATCTTGCAAGTGAGATATCTCAACATGCAGAAGGCTAAATTGACTTATTTTTATACTATAGGTCTAATATACCCCTAAAGTCAGGCAACCAATTGTTGGGGCATATTAGAGTTGGTATGCTACAAAAATCAACATAATTTGGTTTATCATATTCTGACTAAAACTATAGAATTATTTTCCCCAAAAATACCCATTTTTGGGGAGGGACTAGCTATGCCTAATTAAGCCACATGCCCAAAATTTCAGTCCATTTGGACTTAGGGTTTTGTCAGGGCAATCATTTTATTTTCTGACGTACCCTAGGACCAGCCCTAGGAAAATGGCTCTATAGGGCAGTAGACTTAACCAAAATTTATGTGTAACATATCAAATTAAAGGTAACTTCAAGACCTACAATTTTCATGTGGAGTACATGTTATGAAAAAGGATGTAAGTGCCCTAATTATTGACATGCAAAAGTGGGTTATAGAAGATAGAAAATAACACTATTCATGTAATTAAATAATTCCAGGGTTAATATTATTGCATGGAACGAATCTTAAAGCCATCGGACGGCTACTGTATTTCTTCTCCAAACTCACGGAATCCAGCCCGAGCTTTCACGGGGGCTTTCCCGGCGGCTACCGGTGGCACGTCCACCGACAAACTTCACCCACCCCCACCCCCGCCCCCCTCACGGTGGTGGGGGCAAACTTCTGCCGGCGGCTAGGGCGGCGGGAGGTGGCAGCCCCACCTCACCCGAGAGCTTCCAAAGACGCCATTAATGGAGAAATGAAGAACTGGGTTCGGGCTCATGCGAGCCCGAACCCTACCCTAAACACTCCTAAGATCTAAGCATGAAGAGAGAGGTGAGGGAGGACCTTCCCGGGGGCCTTGCGACATGAGGAGCGGCGGAGAACCATTGCGGTGGCGGCGGCGCTTATCCCTCGGTTTCATGGCTCCAGCTCGAGTTTAGCTACAAGGCTCGGTTTCTCTCTCTCTCTCTGCTGCTCTACTTGTCCTGAGGGTGATGAACCGAGGGGAGTGAGGGGGGGGGGAGTGAGGAGATGAAGTATAGGGGGGGCGATATTTTCTAAGTGAGAGGGGCGGGTTTGCCTTGTTCTTGTCACCATGCAAGCATGGGTGGGCCCACTCCATCCACCTCCTCCTCAATGGCACCAAGGGTCGGCCAACCCAAGTGGGGGCTGATGGCATGGGCCCAAGTGGCTCAATCCACTAACACCCTTAAATATACCCCTTTCTCTCTCCTAATTATTCTTCATTTTGAGATTCTCTCTCTCTCCTAGTCACCCAAGTTGACTTGGTCACTTTTTGGTTCAATAAGAGTTTGTCATGACCTAGTCATGACAAAACCACTCTTAGGGGTCTAGTTGGAAATGGGATGTTACAAATCCCAATAAACAAAACAAAGATTTCGTCCCCGAAATCAAGGTTAAGCCTATGGGAATTTATACCGAAGAAAAGAAACTTGTAACATCTCATCACGACGCCATGTTTGCTAAATTAGGTTTAAAAGGAAACCTAAATCTATAACCAATTCGCCCAATTGGCAAACCAAGATCCCAATAAACAAAAAATTAGCCTCTACTCTTCCTAGAGCAGCCCTACTAATTTAAAACAGGAAAATAAATTAAACATCTTTAGGTGTTGTGAGGTATACCTGACAGAACAGCTCTGGGTATCTTTCCTGCATCAGTTCTTGTGGCTCCCAAGTATGCTCCTCTCATCCGTGGTTCTTCCACAGGACCTTTACTAGCGGAATCTTCTTGTGGCGCAAGACTCGTATCCCCTGGTCATCGATCCGTATCGGCTCCAAATGTATAGATCAATTCGAAGCTACCGGCCCATCAGTGGTCGTAATCTGTAACTCTGGGCGTAGTAGAGCCCTCCTGAGTGAAGACACGTGAAAGATGTCGTGCAAGCCGACCAGCTCCGGTGACAGCTCCAGCCGGTTATCTAGGGGACCGATCCGTTCCATGATCTTGAACGGCCCCATGTACCTCGGGCTAAGCTTCTTCCGCCGACCACGTACTCATGAAACCCCATGCATCGGCCGGATCTTCAAGAACACCCGATCATCTACCTGAAACTCCACTAGACAATGTCGAGCGTCATAATATTTCGCATGCCTGCTCTGCGCCTCCAGCATTCTATCCTGTATCAGCCATACCCGTGCCTCAGTATCCTCAATATAGTCCGTGCCCACAGTCTTCGGATCCTCGTCTTGTATCCAAGACAACGGAGTCCTACACTTCCGCCCATACAACGCCTCATACGGAGCCATCGTATACTAGACTGATGACTGTTATTGTACGAAAACTCCACTAGGGGCAACATCCTCTCCCAGGGCTCTCCACGGTCCACAATACACAGTCTCAGTAGGTCCTCCAGTGTCCGATTGGTGCGCTCTGTCTGCCCATCTGTCTGGGGGTGGAAGGCCGTACTAAAAGCCAGTCGAGTACCCAAGTATGTCTGTACTGACCTCCACTCCATGGACATGAATCGTCCATCTCGATCCGACACGATCGTCTTGGGCACCCCATGATATCGCACAAACTGCTCTATGAACCTCCATGCCAGTACTCTGACAACATCCTCCTTCCTGATCGGGATGAACCTAGCCATCTTCATCAGTCGGTCAACGATTACCCAGATAGAATCAATTCCCGCCCGTGATCGAGGGTGGGCATGGATGAAGTCCCTCGCGATATCCTCAAATTTCCACTCCGACACCGGGAGTGGATGCAATAAACCAGCGGGATGTCTGCACTCTGCCTTCACTAACTCGCACGCCTCACAGTGGGTCACGAAGTGGGTGATGTCCTTCTTCATGCCCGGCCAATATAGAGTCTTCTTCAAATCCGCCGTCATCTTAGTGATCCCTGGATGTATAGAATATCTGCTATGATAAGCCTCGGCCATGATGTCCTCCCGAATTTGGCCTCCATCCGGTATGTAAGTCCGACCTCTGAAACATATCAGATCATCTCGTATCGTGTAGTCCCCAGCTGAGCCTGCCTCCAAGGCCCAGAAAATCGGCTCTAGCTTAGCATTCCGCCTCTGCCAATCTCTGACTCTATCATGTATATCATAGGTGGTGCTCGTAGCGGCCAGGTACTCCTCGTACCGCTCAGGGTCATCAGATGATACCAGAGTGATATGCATCTCTTCAAAACTCCGTAGGAGCTCCATGGACATAAGCTGGGGCCCTGCTCCAGAAGTGGAAGCCCTCCGGCTCAGTGCATCGGCCATCATGTTTGCCTTACCCAGATGGTAGTGCATCTCGTACTGATAGTCTGCTAGAAACTCCACTCATCTGCGTTGCCGGATATTCATTTCCTTCTGCGTATCAACATATTTCATATTTTTATGATCTGAAAATATGTCGCAGTGGACACCATAGAGGTAGTGCCACCAGACCTTCAATGCAAATATAACCGCTCCCATCTCCAAATCGTGAACGGGGTAGTTCTGCTCATGTTTCTTCATCTGGCGGGAGGCATAAGCGATCACATGTCCCTCTTGCATCAAAACTGCTCCCATGCCCTAGTAGGAGGCATCCGTATAAACCTGAAATCCTTCTCTCCCCGAGGGGAGGGCAAGTATCGGGGTCGAAGTGAGTCGACCTTTCAGCTCTTGGAACACAGTCTCGCACTGTGGTGTCCAAACAAACGGTATCTCCTTCCTCGTTAGAGAGGTAAGTGGGAGGGCAAGTCTAGAAAAACCCTCTACGAACTTCCGGTAGTAGCCGACAAGTCCTAGGAATCTCCGTACGTCCGTAGCTATCTTCAACTGGGGCCAATCTCAGACTGCCTAAATCTTGGCCTGCTCCACTGCCAACCCTGCTCCACTAATAACGTGTCCGAGGAAGGCACCTCCTTCAGCCAAAACTGGCATTTGCTGAATTTGGCATATAAATGATGTTCCCGTAGCTTCTTCAAGGTCAGCGTCAGATGCCTCGTGTGCTCCTCCTTAGTCCTCGAGTAAATGAGGATGTCATCGATGAGAACGATGACAAACACATCTAGATATGTCTCGAAGACCCGGTTCATGAGAGTCATGAACGCTGACGGCGCATTCGTGAGCCCGAAGGGCATCACGGTAAACTCATAGAGTTCATACCTGCTATTAAAAGCAGTCTTCTGTATATCCTCCTCTCGGATCGGCAACTGATAATAGCCCGATCGCAAGTCCAACTTCGAGAAGATGTGGGGTCCCTCCAACTGGTCGAACAGCTCGTCTATCCTTGGCAGAGGATAGGTATTCCTAACTGTTAGCCGGTTCAATGCCCGGTAATCGATACACAACCTGAGTGTTCCGTCTTTCTTCTTGACGAACAACACTGGGTCTCCCCATGGCGAAGAGCTCGGCCGGACAAACCCGGCTTCCACCAACTCCTGCAGCTGACTCCGGAACTCTGTCAGCTCCCTTGGGGCCATGCGGTAGGGAGCTCTGGATGCCGGCTTAGCCCCTAGCATAAGCAATATCTGGAAGTCCTGCTCTCTGTGCGGGGTAGCCCTGGTAGTTTCTTGGGGAAGACGTCCGCAAAATCTCGCACCACGGGAACGTCGGATACAGATCCCTTGACCTCCGCCATCTCGAAGAGAATCTGATAAATCTCATCGCCCTGCATGTGGGCCTTGACGGCCTGAATAGATGATAAGAATATATGGGAGGCGGGTCTAATACCTTCCATCACGATGAATGAGTCCCCATATCTCAAGGTAATCCTCTTGGCCAAGCAGTCAATCTGGGCATGGTTCCAATGGAGCCATGTCATACCCAGAATCAAATCATAATCAGGCAGCAACAGAATTGTCGCTGGAGCTTTGAAGGGTTTTCCGCCTATCCATGCCTCCAGATCGCAATTGGATGATGTGAACAGCTCTGACCCGTCGGGTAGCCGTATCCGTAACGTCTTGGTTGTGATCCTCTCCACGCCTCCTAACCCTTGGATAAAGGTCTCCGACACAAACGAGTGCGAAGCACCCGTGTCAAATAGAGTGTGTGCGGGCTTGCCGCAAATGAAGACGATGCCTGAGATTGTAAATTTACTTAGAGTTCTATTTCTGTTTTTCCTGCCTAGTCTTAATAATTCAAGTTCATGAAATTACTTTTCTAGGAAAGGAAAGAACTTAAGTAAAAAGATAACGTTTCGGTCGTACCTGTGATTACTTGCTCCGGGTTCCTGGGTTGAGCCAGGTTCAGTGCATAAATCTGTTGTCCTTCCGGCCTGCGGTGTCTACCCTGATATTCGCGTCCTTGGCCACGTCCTCGGCCTCCATAATGCTGAGCCGGTTGGGCAATATGCGGTGCTGGTGGAGGCATCCCTCTCACGGGACAGTTTCTCTTGATGTGCCCCACCTGATGACAGTGGTAACATTCCGGCGGAGTGTAAGCCCCACCTCCCGGTCTCTGCTTATCTCGCATCTGAATAGGCTGAGGGGCCAGTGTCACCTGCTCCCTCGGCTCCTGCCTCACCTCCTGTCGAGGTTGATCATCCACCTTTCGTACCTCTGGCGGACGACCTCACCGCTGATCGTTCCGGGCTCCCCGGCTCTGATCCTCCGTTGGCCGCTTCCGGCTTCTGGTGGTGAGCCAATCTGCCTCTAACCTTTTTACCATCTCCAGAATACAAGTGATTGGCCCGTACGAAATGAAAAGAAGGGCATCCCTCATGTCTTCCTGTAAACCTTTGTAGAACCTCTTGGTGTACGCTGCCTCATCTAGATGGTAAGAGTCTGCAAAACGGGCCAGATGGATGAACTCTCGATGGTACTCCACCACTATCCTGGAACCTAGCTTCAACTGCAAGAAGCGGTCCTCCAGCTTGTCTCGGGCCGACTGCGGAACAAAGTGCTGCAACAACATGGACCTGAACTCCTCCCACATCACCTCGACAGCCTCCCTATCAGCAAAGGTAGTCTCCAGAACTGTCTTCCACCACCGCTTGGCATGGGAATCCAAGTAGGAAACAACCAGTGGCACCCTTTCCTCCCAAGGGCTCCGTATCCCTGTCAGCATCTCCTCCATGATGTCTAGCCATTCCTCTGTCCGAACTACCACCTCTGTCACCAAGTAGGACTGGGGAGAGAGTCCTCGAAAGATGCTGAGCCAGTTGGCTCCCGGAATAGGCTACGGAGCTGGGGCCTGTTGGTTCCTGAAGGCTTCCAAGATAGCCGTCAGAGTCTGTCCCATGTTAGACTGTAGGAATTGAGTGGGAACCGGCGGCGGTGGTGCAACTTCCGGAATCTGCGGGGTTCCACCCGGTGGTGTAGGCAGTACTGGAGGCTGCGCCACAAAGTTTATCGTCAGAAATTTTTCAATCCTTAACTAAAATGGACAATTATATATGTGATCCCCACATGGGCACACCACAGCTTCCACTACTTAGTTTGTCCGCAAATTAAACTCGTGCGAGGGTGGCTCAAGGTTTTAGCGGACAGCTACTTGATCGATCGAGGTTGGTTTGATACCACTTGTAAGACCCCCTTTTTTCTGTTTAAAACACCGGGGTCTTATGCCCAGAACCGCCGCTTTGCTGTGACACCTTCGCGCCCGGGAAGATCGTCACTACAAAATGCTGATTCTGCCGGCCTTATTAATCACAAAAGTAGCAGTACAAGAGTATAGACATGTAAGTCCACAGTAAATCACATATATATAAAATCACCAGGAAGGGAGTGTCCACAAAATAGTAAAAGAGTACAGAAATGAAGGGCTTAATCCCGGTACATCAATATCCTCACTACAGATCTCTCATGCGGAAGCAAAATAAAACAACTACTAGAAGTCGGGACTCACGGTCCCAGCTGGCTGTACTCCTGAGCTAGACTGCCCTGTCTCCAATCACATCGTTCTCCTGGGCTGCTCCTCCATGCTGGGCTCCACGATCCCCTAATTTGATGTGTTTCGAAAACCGTTAGTCTATAAGACTAAGCCCCATCGTCCCCCACCCCTTCCCCCATACTACTAGGCACCGAGCGGGGAGGAAGAAAGGAAAGGACGTGAAAGTGGAGAGTAAAACAAACAGGTGACAGGGGGACCTAGCTAGCAATTTATAATCATGTTGTAATAGGTAAAGTAAGAAAAGAATTTAACCTTCACTTATGTGAGTACACATAAGCCAAGGGATCTTCTACAGGGCTCCCATCGTATAAAAAGTCTCATACCAATTAATACGTTGGGGTGTCGGTTATTAACAGCAATATATAAAGAATTTAACCTTAATTTATAAACTTGCCCACACAAGCTTATAGACCAAGGGGTCGTTTTGCAGGGCCTAATGTATAAGCGTACCATTAAACTTATACATTAGGTGTCACAGGTTATTATGAATGATTATGATATGCATCTATATGGTGGGTTCATGTTATGTTCATGCAGTGCAACTTACCCACTTGACTTTGTGTACACAAACCTTTAGTTCCCCCTTTCGGAGCCGTTACCTCCCAGGATACCTCCATAGTGGCAGACGGAAGCGGTGGGTTGGGCCTCGACCACCTCAAAACCAGTAATAGCACTACCGATCTGACCTATCGTACGCCTCAACGCTTGGTGAACTAAGCGGACTACCGCGTACTCTTGCCGACTCAACAACCAGACTTAGGTTTGGCGAAGTGTTAAACCACACTTGGCGAGTCATCGTATTGGTGTCGGTGCAACGACTAACCCATACCGAAGACCCACCACCTTAGGTATTTCTTATGCACATGCAATATTCTCAAAATAGTTTACAATGAGTCGAGTTCCCAGACTGAACCGTCCGTGTTAAACTCAAACCGAGACGAAGCTCCCCGGACTAAACTGTCCGGCTCAAATTCCAAACCTCATCCCTTTGAACACCGCGGGATGGCGCCCCTTTGAACACCTCGGGACGACTTAACCATTTCCAATTCTTGTCCAACTAGTGTGTGCAGTGTGATACCCTATCTACTAAATTACTCTTTCGATTTTTTCTTTATGGTTTACGTTATCCCAGGACTACCTCCGGATTTACCCAGTAAAGGGTTCTCAATAGGCACTAGGAACTGCGATTGTATGACAGACCAAAGTTCCCTTTCGCAAGGCACTTATTATTATTGGTTGATTCCCTTACCTCTCCCCCTTTAACATCACATTAAACCAGTACCTAGGGTAGTTCAGACCTTTCACTCTCGTGGGAACGACGATCTTTCGTCGAACTCGCGTACCTTCTAACACACATCAACTCGATTCCCACCACTCCTTAGAACTTTCTATGGTGACTCATCTACTTTCATTCAAATAATTCAACACGACTAACTCTACACTATTCCAACTCTTATCCTAATACAACTTTTCCCTAAATTACTATTTGTAGACCAACCTATACTAAGTGATGTTCATGATAGGATGTCCTTCAAGTTTTCATCCGAATGACCTAGGTTATTACTGGAGTCCTATCATGACATAAATGATTTAAATATAGAATATTGTATTTTCCTCAATTAATCTTCTATTTAAATAATTTCTTAAAAGAGCCAATTATTGTCAAGTTGATCATGAAGTATACATTTTAGACAAGATTAATGTTTCATAAATTCATGATAATATTCCATATATCTAAAAGTGACAATTTCCAAATTTGACATTTTCTACAAACATTTAAGGGTCCTAAAATTATTTTAGCACTAATTCTCATATTCCAAGATTTGTAAATCAACTACTTGAAATTATCATCCAAATAATTTGAGTTAAATATATTACACTACTATAGTCCTAAAATTATCACTGGCCAACTTTCATGATTTTTCACAGAAAATTAAATTCTAAATAAATTCAATACAAAAATCTACAAAGGGCATAATTGTGAATCAAGTAATATGAATATACTTCAAAAATTCCTAATTAAATTCATAACAGTAGATATCATCCTAAAATTATTAGTGGCCAAAATTCACATTTTTACAAGTTAAATTATTCTTTAAATGATTTATTTACCAAGTATGGCCTTTACAAAATTTATGAAGGAAGCAATATATAAATTCCTTTAAAAACTATAATAAAATTCAGAGACCTCTATTTAGGTCAAAAACCTCTACTGACCACATTTTGCTAGATTCCATTTAAACCAAATGATCAAATTAAATCAAATACTAAATTGGACACTTTGATATTAAACAAAGGATCTACCATG
Organism: Platanthera guangdongensis; assembly: GCA_039583875.1. NCBI lineage: Eukaryota > Viridiplantae > Streptophyta > Magnoliopsida > Asparagales > Orchidaceae > Platanthera > Platanthera guangdongensis. The sequence goes on from CM077159.1 coordinate 26,885,539, forward strand.
AATATAATCTATAAAATCCCACTAAAAATATCTAGGGGTTCAACTCACCCTAAGATTCATTCTACCCCATCTTCACAATTTTTAGATGAGTTAAGTTACTGTTTTGACCTAGTAGTGCTTCAACCCTAAAGCTAGGGTTTGACTTTTGAGGTACTTAACTACTTCAAAATTCCCTAACATTTCAACCAGAGGCTTAAATATACATAAGCTATCTCTCTACTAAATTACAAGGCCATATAAGGGCATTTGCCCCTATGTCCTTCACAACCCCAAAGGTCATTCCTTAGTGTGTGAACTTGGGTCCAAGGGTAAATCAACCCTAATTCATCCATCTTCCCCAAAGAGGGGAGGGTACTTAAGGTAATACTAAGTCAGTGGTCCAAAAGGGTCGTGCATTCAATATTTCATTTTTTGGCTATAAGCACACCAAGCCCTTTATAAGCCAACACATGCAAGAGGGTTTACCTAACTTGCTCTGGCCCATATGGGCTAAAACTTTAACAATGCCTTAATAATGTCCCCATGGACATGCCACCAAAAATGGGGGCCTTTTGGAGTTGAACTACTCTAAGAATCACCTAAACAAGCCTAGGGGTATTTTAGTAATTTCCCCCTAATTTTAATTCCAATTATTCCCATTTTTGGGCAGGGCCTACTTAGGCCATAAAATAGTTACTTCCCAAAATCCCAGGTCATTTGGGCCTCTGGATGGGCTTGGGCATCTCTTCCAATTTCTACATTTGTGTTATTTGCAGCTCAAGACCATTCACCTTTTAGATCTTGCAAGTGAGATATCTCAACATGCAGAGCGCTAAATGGACTACTTTTGCTACCATAGGTCTAATATACCCCTAAGGGCAGGCCACCAAAATTTGGGGCATATTAGAGTTGGTATACTACAAAAATCAACATAATTTGGTTTATCATATTCTGACTACAACTATAGAATTATTTTCCCCAAAATTTCCAATTTTTGGGCAGCACCTAGATATGCCTAATTAAGCAACATGCCCAAAATTTCAGTCCATTTGGACTTAGGGTTTGGTCAGGCCACTCATTTTATTTTTTGACCTACCCTAGGAGCAGCCCTAGGACAATGGCTATATAGGGCAGTAGACTTAACCAAAATTTATGTGTAACATATCAAATTAAAGGTAACTTCAAGACCTACAATTTTTATGTGGAGTACATGTTATGAAAAAGGATGTATGTGCCCTAATTATTGGCATGCAAAAGTTGGTTATAGAAGACAGAAAATAACACTATTCATGTAATTAAATAATTCCAGGGTTAATATTATTGCATGGCACAAATCTTAAAGCCATTAGACGGCTACTGTATTTCTTCTCCAAACGCACGGAATCCAGGCCGAGCTTTCACGGGGGCTTTCCCGACGGCTACCGTCGGCGCCTCCACCGGCAAACTTCACCTCCCCGCTCACGGTGGTGGGGGCAACCTTCTGCCGGTGGCTAAGGCGGTGGGAGGTGGCGGCGCCACCTCACCTGAGAGCTTCCAAAGACGCCATTAATGGAGAAATGAAGAACTAGGTTCGGGCTCATTCGAGCCCGAACCCTACCCTAAACACTCCTAATGTCTAGGCATGAAGAGAGAGGTGAGGGAGGATCTTCCCGGCGGCCTTGCGACGTGAGGAGCGGCAGAGAACCATTGCAGCGGCGGCAGTGCTTATCCCTCGGTTTCACGGCACCAGCTCGGGTTCAGCTCCAAGGCTCGGTTTCTCTCTCTCTCTACTGCTCTCCTTGTCCTGAGGGTGATGAACCGAGGGGAGTGAGGGGGGGGGAGTCAGCAGAAGAGGTATAGGAAGGGGGGGGGGCGATATTTTCAAAGTGAGAGAGGTGGGTTTGCCTTGTTCTTGTCACCATGCATGCATGGGTGGGCCCCACTCCATCCACCTCTTCCTCAATGGCACCAAGGGTCGGCCAGCCCAAGTGGGGGGTGATGGCATGGGCCCAAGTTGCTCAATCCACTAACACCCTTAAATATACCCCTTTCTCTCTCCTAATTATTCTTCATTTTGAGATTTTCACTCTCTTAGTCACCCAAGTTGACTTGGTCACTTTTTGGTTCTCTAAGAGTTTGTCATGACCTAGTCATGACAAAACCACTCTTAGGGGTCTATTTGGAAATGGGATGTTACAATTAACTCCAAGGCGCACCCGAAAAACTGTGCGGAAACGTGTTCTGCTAACTTGGCGGTCAGGGAACCGGCCTTGAACATAACTTGGTTTTGTGATTGTTTGGAAAAGTTTTGGGATCTGAGAGAAGCTTGGCTCGTGCGTACGTCTTAAAGTGACTATGTGGTGTGAGCAACATTCAAGTGGCCTAGGTTATGTGGTTCGGTGTGAGAGACCCGAAAATGGGACTGGCTGTTGGCATAGTCGAGAGCCTTAGACGGTGGTCAGAAAGCCTAAATGCTCACGTGGTTGCCATGTAAGACCCCCCTACCCGGATCCCAAAACACGGCACGAAGGGGGAGTCTTACGCCCGGAACAGCCGCCTTGCGGTAGCATTAGCACACGGGCAAACCTGTACCACAAGACGCCTATTCCGCCGGCTACAACAATATGAATAAATCATGCCAACCCAACCAAATAAATAAGCAAGAGAAGTCAAAATCCACACTAAGTTATAATGTCCAAATACATCAATAATGAGAAGTTAAAACATGCTTCTACCATATATCAGAGTACAGCTAAACATTGCCCAAACGGGCTACATCAGAGTATCAAATACTAACATCAGTAACTGACGGTATCGACGGCACCGTCACCTCAGGCCCTGTCATCCTGGCCTGGCTGTCCTGCTGCGTAGTCTGCGGCTGCTCCACCTGCGGCGTGACCTCCTAAAAAGAGAGACGTAGCAACCGTTAGTCGAAATGACTAAGTGGTTTCACATCCGCTCCCCCGGCGACTCCTCGGCACCGGGCGGAGAAAAGGAACAAGAGTATAGTATATAACAAGTATGCAAGTAAAGGAAGTACAAGCAGGTGACAGTAGTGTAAGAGTAACAGTATCATAATCAGCATTTATGTAAGAGCTACACTAAACTAGCAAGTATAAGTAACAGCAGGAAGTAACTTAACTTATAAGAATGCCCATACAAACTTATAAGTTAAGGATCGGGTTACATAAAAGTAACTCATCGTATAAGAGTGCCCATACAAACTTATACGATGAGGATCTTGTTGTGCAATGATATGAAATGCTATGAATGCTATGCAATGACTCACCCATGCACACCCATGCAGTTGCTATGTCGACACAGACTATAGTTCCCACTTTTCGAGCAGGTAGCTAACCTCTTAGGCATCAGCCGCCGTGGCCAGGCGGTGACAGTAGAACGGGCACTTCTACTACTAGGCGGGTATCACACTACTTCACCTAGGCCTCCGTACGCCTCAACGCTAAGAACACAACAGCGGAGCCCATGCGTACTATGGCCCAGCGGGGTCTTGGGTAGATGTGCACCAAGAACACATCCCGAACTGGCCTTGCGTGACCCGGAAGGGGCCTCAGAAGAAAGCACGAGGACACAGCCCAACCGTTCACATGGTTAGAGGGGCCTCGGGACGTGAACACCGAGGACACAGCCCAAACCGACCAAGTCTAACTGCCAACTCCCGTCGGTGTGACGACTGGCGAGTCCGTAGACCTGCCACACTATCCTTAACCCAGGATTACGACACCGCGTGTCGACTCACACCACATGCAAATATCACATCAACATATCATGGAAGGGGCCTCGGAGTGAGCACGAGGACACAGCCCAACCATCCATCCACACCTTATCTCAACACAACCATAACAAGTGGCGGTCAACACCGCACTTACAAACTTACACAATACTACCCATAGGAAGACGACACTCTAAGTATTGGACTACCAAATTCGATCCACTATTCAACATTCACATGACCATGAGTTATCCTTCTATATGTCATATCAGGTGATTTCAACACAATATATCAAGATGCATATGTATACAAATCTAGTAACTTTTAACAAGTCAAATCATTCAAGTATACTATCTTACAATTCGATCACATGGAGTCCGATTAATAATCTTCATCATTTATGCAACTGAATTAATTATTCATAAAAGTTTATCCAAGCCTCAGGGTTACCTGTGATATTAGTTTCTCCGAATCCAAATCCAAATGTTATAAAACCCAGATTTTTAAGTGCAGGAATAGTCTGGACAGCAACTTCAACCGGAGATTCCCGAGTTACAGGAATCCGGTGGAGGCGTGTAACCCCTCGTTGGAAAGATCTTTTCATGATCTACAACTTTCATATTCAGGTCACAACCCAGATCTGACAATAACTTACTCGAAATTGGCTTCAAAGTTCACTGCGCACAGAACACAATTTCTGTGTACAGGAATTGTCGGACAGCAAACTCGATTAGGTTTTCCCGGGGCTACAGACATCACCTGAAGTCGTGCAACCACTCGTTGGAAAGGTATTTACGAGGGCTACAACTTTCATGTTTAGCCAAAAGTCCAGATCTGCACATAGCCTATAAGAAAATGGCCTAGAAGATCGCTGCGCGCAGAATACAGATTCTGTGCGCATCTTAAAGAAAATGAACGGCATCGGTCCGTCTTCCTCCTCAAGCGATCCTTCCTAAATTTTCCAGAAATGTCCTCCTCCCTTATTCAACCTCAAGGGCCAAAACTCCTCACGAAACCATTCACCCATCGTCGTATTGAAGAAAAGGGGAAGGGTTGAAGAGATCTAAAATCTAGGATTCAAATCCTAGCATGGACAAACCTAGAAATCTTCTACTCTCCATCAAGCTCTCTTGAACCGATGTCTCTCCTAAATATCTAAGATCTAGCACCAAGGGAGAGGGTAGGAAACTCACATTGGCTCCAGCGGTACCACCATTTCTTGCCATGGATCGCGTAGTTCTCCTCGGCGGCATCTTCCCTTTCACGGCGATGGCGAATCTCCTCCGGTAGAACTTGCTCCAGCGGTTTTCCTCTCACCAGGAGTTCTCACAGGAGATAGGGGGTGAAATGAGAGTGAAAACGGCTAGGGTTTCCTCTGTCCCTTATAAACAAAATATGACACGGGTAGGGACACGGTCGTGTCCGTACCCGTGTCCTGCTTCCGTGAAACGGCCGTGGCGGTTTCCATGTCGGTTCAATGTTTGACACGGGTAGGGACACGCCTGTGTCCCGACACGTGTTCACATGACACGGCCGTGTGCCTGGCCGTGTCATTGGCCGTGTACTCTCGGGTTGCATCTCGACACTTCTCGTCGAGCTCAACTCGATGCACACGGGTAGGGACACGCCCGTGTCACTACCCGTGTCCCCCGCTCGACTATCTCGACGCATCTCGACGATCTCGACACGCTTCATCGAGATCATCTCGACGCACACGGGTAGTGACACGGCCGTGTCACTACCCGTGTCACCGATCTCGACACGGCTCGTCGAGCTCAACTCGACGCACACGGGTAGTGACACGGCCGTGTCACTACCCGTGTCACACGCACACGGGTAGGGACACGCCCGTGTCGCTACACGTGTCGCTACCCATGTCTTTTTACACTGATTTCTCCATGTCACCTCAAGTGCAGTCCAATTCCCGGCACTTCTCAGGACTCGAGTCAACCCTCCTGACTCAAAACACACACACTAGGGGCCCAGAGCGATTCGGGACGTTACAAATCCTATAAACAAAATAAAAGATTTCGTCCCCGAAATCAGGCTTAGGCTGTGTGGAAAAAGCTTAACAGGAAATTTATCATATGTTTTTAAATAAGACTACCTTGGGCAAACAACTCCGGGTAGCGTTGCTGCATCAAATCCATTGGCTCCCAGGTGTACTCCTCCTTCCCATGATTCAACCATAGCACCTTCACTAAGGGGACACTTTTGCGGCGTAATGTTCTTGTCTCGCTGTCAACAATCCGTACCGGCTCTAGTCGCACAGACCTATCTAACGCCACCGCACCATCAGTAGTGGGAATAAATTGGTCGGGCCGCAATAGTGCTTTTCGAAGCGACGATACATGGAACACGTCGTGAAGATTTTTTAGTTCCGGTGGTAACTCCAACCGATAGGCCAACGGTCCAATTCTTTCCAATATAGTATAAGGCCCAACATACCTTGGGCTGAGCTTTTTCACTCCCCGCACCCGTGACACTCCATGCATCGGCCGAATCTTAAGGAACACTTTTTCGCCCACTTGGAATTCCACCATCCGGTGCTTTTTATTGTAATATTTTGTCTGTCGACTTTGAGCCTCCAACATGCGGTCCCGTATCAATCTGACCGTCACATCAGTATCATCTATATATTCATTTCCCAAGGCTTTCGGATCTTCATCCTGCACCCAAGACAAGGGAGTCCTGCACCTTCTTCCGTAAAGGGCTTCATGGGGCGCCATGCCGATGCTCGCTTGATGACTATTGTTGTAGGAGAATTCCACCAGGGGCAAGAGTCTTTCCCACGGCTCTCCTCTGTCCAACACACATAACCTCAATAAATCCTCCAGCGTTCTGATGGTCCGCTCTGACTGCCCGTCAGTCTGTGGATGAAATGCGGTACTAAAGGTTAGGCGTGAGCCCAAATACGCCTGTACCGCCTTCCACTCATTGGATGTAAACCGCCCATCCCGATCCGAAACAATTGTCTTGGGAACACCATGATACCGTACAAATTGCTCCACAAAAAGGCATACCAAAACATCCACGTGTGCTTCCTTCTTCATTGGGATGAACCGGGCCACCTTTGTTAGTCGATCCACAATAACCCACACTGAATCATTCCCGGAGCGGGAACGAGGTAACCCATGAACAAAGTCCATGGAGATATCCTCGAACTTCCATTCGGGGATGGGCAGCGACTGCAACAAACCACCGGGACTCCTGCATTCAGCCTTCACCCTTTGGCAAGCTTCGTAATGTGTAACATAGTAGCGAACATCCCTTTTCATTCCCGGCCAACACATGGTATTCCGCAGTCCGGCGTACATCTTAGCAATACCCGGATGCACTGAATATTGAGAGGAATGTGCCTCTCTCAAGATATCCTCCCGAATTTTGCCGCCCTTGGGAATATAGAGTCGGCCACAAAAATAAACGAGACCGTCTTTTAGTGTATATTCATCGGTGGTCCCATCTTCAATTGCCTTGATTGTCGGGGCCAAGGCCGCATCCATTACTTGCTCCACCCTAATCCGGTCTCGGATATCACAAACTATGCTCATGTTGGCCAAATACTCCGCATGCTCTGCTGATGGAGCATTGAATACTAGAGAAATTTCCATCTCTTCGACCATCCGAGCCAACTCCATACTCATCAACCGAGACTCTGGGCTAGAGCTTGGCGCTTTCCTACTCAAGGCATCGGCTACGGATTTCGCTTTCCCGGGGTGGTAGTTCATGATGAACTCATAGTCGCATAGAAATTCCAACCACCATCGTTGTCTCAGATTCAACTCCTTCTGAGTGTGGACATACTTCAAGTTCTTGTGATCGGAAAAGATCTCGCAGTGTACGCCATATAAATAATGCCTCCAGACCTTCAAAGCGAACACCACTGCTCCCAACTCCAAATCATGGACTGGGTAATTGATTTCATGTTTCTTTAACTGCCTTGAAGCATAAGCGATCACATGCTCATGCTGCATCAGCACCGCACCCATCCCTTGATACGATGCGTCTGTGTAAACCTGAAATCCTTCCTTCCCCGACGGAAGTGCTAGGATGGGGGCGGAGGTAAGCCTACCCTTCAGCTCTTGAAATGCCGCTTCACATTGAGGTGTCCACTCAAATGGCACACCCTTCTTCGTCAAGGAGGTAAGGGGAAGGGCAATCTTGGAAAATCCTTTCACGAACTTGCGGTAGTACCCAGCAAGTCCAAGAAAGCTTCGTACATCGGCCGCCGACTTCAAGGGCGACCACTACTTCACGGCTCGCACCTTTGCTGGATCCACCGCTAATCCTGCCCCACTGATCACATGCCCCAAGAAGGCTACCTCCTTAAGCCAGAATTCACACTTGCTAAACTTGGCATACAAGGCATGCTCCTTCAATTTCTTCAAAACCAAGGTCAGGTGCTCGACATGCTCCTCCTCCGTCTTTGAGTAGACCAAGATGTCCTCGATGAAAACAATGACGAAGATGTCCAAATACGGTTCAAACACCTTGTTCATCAAACTCATGAAGGCCGAAGGGGCATTTCTGAGCCCAAACGGCATTACTGTGAACTCATACAAACCATATCTCGAACTGAAGGCCGTTTTCTGGATGTCCCCTTCTTGTATCCTTAACTGATAGTACCCGGAGCGCAAATCCAATTTAGAAAACCAATGTGCTCCCACTAGTTGATCGAACAACTCATCGATCCGCGGTAGCGGATAAGTGTTCCGCACCGTCAACCGATTGAGTTCCCGATAATCTATGCACAATCGCAGTGTTCCATCCTTCTTCTTCACGAATAACACAGGGGCTCCCCATGGTGATGAACTGGGGCGAACGAACCCTGAATCCACCAGTTCTTGCAATTGAACTCTAAACTCCGCGAGTTCTTTCGGAGCCATTCTGTACGGAGCCTTGGATACAGGCTTGGCACCTGGTACTAGATTGATCTGAAAGTCAACCTCTCTATGCGGAGGTAATCCTGGTAGCTTCTCAGGAAATACCTCGGGAAAATCCCGCACAACCCGTACATCCTTTAATTCCAACACTTCCTCCTTCAACTCGAACCAGATCATGAAGACCTCGTCCCCCTTCATATGAGCTTTTACAACCTGGACGGAAGATAACAACATGCGAGGAGCGAAGCCAATACCTTGGAAGATGACGTCAGAGTCTCCATGTCTCAAATAGATCCGCTTCTCCGCGCAGTCGATCCTCGCGAAGTGCCAATCCAGCCATGCCATGCCCAAAACGATGTCAAACTCCGACATTCTCAGAACCGTGGCCGGCGTATCGAAGGCCTTCCCATCAATAAATATCTCCAACTCGCACTTGGCGGTTGTGATCATCTCCGAGCCATCCGGAAGGCGTACACGTCGGGCTATTCCCGTGAAGTACTGTACGTCCCCCACGTCTTTTATGAAATCCTCGGACACAAAAGAGTGTGAGGCACCGGTATCGAACAGCGCATAAGCCGTCTTCCCGCCAATAATCACGGTGCCTAAGTACCAACCACCAAAACTTATTGCTAGTGTCTAGTAAGTTGTAATCAATTCAAGTTAGACCATGCAAATATGTAAATTAATTAAATGATACCTGCAATCACATCTTGTGGGTTCCGTTCCTGCGCCATGTCAAGTGCGTACACCTGATCTCGGACCGGTCCGGGGTTTCCTCTTGGCGGTCCTCGTCCTCGACCACGCATATATCCCCGCCCTCGTGGGGCTGCTGGAGGGAGAGCAGGAGGGACGTTCCCATATAGCTGCGGGCAAAAACGCCGGATGTGGCCCGGCTGGTTGCATTCGAAGAACACCAGACCACGACGCCCTTCAGGTTGTTGAAATCGCTGAGGCTGTGGGGGTGGAGGCAACGCAGGCGGCTGCGGAACTGGATGCTCCACCCTATAGTTTCGGTGGACACGCCCTCCACCTCTTTGATAACCTCTTCCTCCTCTGAAGTCCCGTCTCCTTCTATTACTTGGGCCGGCTTCCATCACGTCCTCCGCAGGCCTCTTACTGCATCCCAGGTGGTCCGCCTCCAATCTTTTCGCCATATCAATGATCTCCGCCAAGCTACCATCCGCTATAAACAAAAGGGACTGCCTTAGGGGATCTCGCAGTCCTTTATAGAAGCGCTTGGCATAACCTCTGTCATCCAACTCATAAGAATCCGCAAACCTTGCGAGATGCTGGAATTCCCGCTGGTATTCTGTGACCGACTTTGATCCCTGCTTTAGTAGAAGGAACCTCTGCTCAAGCTCATCTCGGGCCGATGTAGGGATAAAGTGCTCCAAGAAAACACCCGAGAATTCACTCCAACTTATCTCCGTGTAGATCCGGCCTTGGAAGGTAGAGCCCATGAGGGACTTCCACCACCTCTTTGCATGTAAGTCCAAGACGGACACTGCCAATGTCACTGCCATGTTGGCTGGGCAACGGATACCGGCCAACAACTCCTGTATCGTGTCTAGCCATTCTTCTGTACGTACGGTTGACTCCGTCCCAAGGTAGACGGGAGGGGAGAGAGCCCGGAAGGTGCTCAGCGAGTTGGAGTTCGGGGCCTGTTGTTGCACCGGAGCCTGCTGTGCCTTAAAAGCATCAAGAATGGCGGTGAGCGTCTGCCCCAACTCAGACTGTTCGAATTGAGTGGGTATGGGAGGGGTAGGAGTGCCCCCCATCGGCTCAACATGCAGTGGAATCTACACGTACACGACAAATTTGTGGTCAGGTTGGCTAAACTTAAGGTCTAAGTTGGACAAACTTAATGTGAATTACATATGGGCACACCACTGCTTCCGCTAAGTCAGTTTGTCCCCAAACTGACTAACCAAACGGGGGTGGCACCATTGTTGAATGACTTCGTAGTTGAGGATCGTGGCAAATTGATACCATTTGTAAGACCCCCCTACCCGGATCCCAAAACACGGCACGAAGGGGGAGTCTTACGCCCGGAACAGCCGCCTTGCGGTAGCATTAGCACACGGGCTAACCTGTACCACAAGACGCCTATTCCGCCGGCTACAACAATATCAATAAATCATGCCAACCCAACCAAATAAATAAGCAAGAGATGTCAAAATCCACACTAAGTTATAATGTCCAAATACATCAATAATGAGAAGCTAAAACATGCTTCTACCATATATCAGAGTACAGCTAAACATTGCCCAAACGGGCTACATCAGAGTATCAAATACTAACATCAGTAACTAACGGTATCGACGGCACCGTCACCTCAGGCCCTGTCATCCTGGCCTGGCTGTCCTGCTGCGTAGTCTGCGGCTGCTCCACCTGCGGCGTGACCTCCTAAAAAGAGAGACGTAGCAACCGTTAGTCGAAACGACTAAGTGGTTTCACATCCGCTCCCCCAGCGACTCCTCGGCACCGGGCGGAGAAAAGGAACAAGAGTATAGTATATAACAAGTATGCAAGTAAAGGAAGTACAAGCAGGTGACAGTAGTGTAAGAGTAACAGTATCATAATCAGCATTTATATAAGAGCTACACTAAACTAGCAAGTATAAGTAACAGCAGGAAGTAACTTAACTTATAAGAATGCCCATACAAACTTATAAGTTAAGGATCGGGTTACATAAAAGTAACTCATCGTATAAGAGTGCCCATACAAACTTATACGATGAGGATCTTGTTGTGCAATGATATGAAATGCTATGAATGCTATGCAATGACTCACCCATGCACACCCATGCAGTTGCTATGTCGACACAGACTATAGTTCCCACTTTTCGAGCAGGTAGCTAACCTCTCAGGCATCAGCCGCCGTGGCCAGGCGGTGACAGTAGAACGGGCACTTCTACTAATAGGCGGGTATCACACTACTTCACCTAGGCCTCCGTACGCCTCAACGCTAAGAACACAACAGCGGAGCCCATGCGTACTATGGCCCAGCGGGGTCTTGGGTAGATGTGCACCAAGAACACAGCCCGAACTGGCCTTGCGTGACCCGGAAGGGGCCTCGGAAGAAAGCACGAGGACACAGCCCAACCGTTCACATGGTCGGAGGGGCCTCGGGACGTGAACACCGAGGACACAGCCCAAACCGACCAAGTCTAACTGCCAACTCCCGTCGGTGTGACGACTGGCGAGTCCGTAGACCTGCCACACTATCCTTAACCCAGGATTACGACACCGCGTGTCGACTCACACCACATGCAAATATCACATCAACATATCATAGAAGGGGCCTCGGAGTGAGCACGAGGACACAGCCCAACCATCCATCCACACCTTATCTCAACACAACCATAACAAGTGGCGGTCAACACCGCACTTACAAACTTACACAATACTACCCATAGGAAGACGACACTCTAAGTATTGGACTACCAAATTCGATCCACTATTCAACATTCACATGGCCATGAGTTATCCTTCTATATGTCATACCAGGTGATTTCAACACAATATATCAAGATGCATATGTATACAAATCTACTAACTTTTAACAAGTCAAATCATTCAAGTATACTATCTTACAATTCGATCACATGGAGTCCGATTAATAATCTTCATCATTTATGCAACTGAATTAATTATTCATAAAAGTTTATCCAAGCCTCAGGGTTACCTGTGATATTAGTTTCTCCGAATCCAAATCCAAATGTTATAAAACCCAGATTTTTAAGTGCAGGAATAGTCTGGACAGCAACTTCAACCGGAGATTCCCGAGTTACAGGAATCCGGTAGAGGCGTGTAACCCCTCGTTGGAAAGATCTTTTCATGATCTACAACTTTCATATTCAGGTCACAACCCAGATCTGACAATAACTTACTCGAAATCGGCTTCAAAGTTCACTGCGCACAGAACACAATTTCTGTGTACAGGAATTGCCGGACAGCAAACTCGATTAGGTTTTCCTGGGGCTACCGATATCACCTGAAGTCGTGCAACCACTCGTTGGAAAGGTATTTCCGAGGGCTACAACTTTCGTGTTTAGCCAAAAGCCCAGATCTGCACATATCCTATAAGAAAATGGCCTAGAAGATCGCTGCGCGCAGAATACAGATTCTGTGCGCATCTTAAAGAAAATGAACGGCATCGGTCCGTCTTCCTCCTCAAGCGATCCTTCCTAAATTTTCCAGAAATGTCCTCCTCCCTTATTCAACCTCAAGGGCCAAAACTCCTCACGAAACCATTCACCCATCGTCGTATTGAAGAAAAGGGGAAGGGTTGAAGAGATCTAAAATCTAGGATTCAAATCCTAGCATGGCCAAACCTAGAAATCTTCTCCTCTCCATCAAGCTCTCTTGAACCGATGTCTCTCCTAAATATCTAAGATCTAGCACCAAGGGAGAGGGTAGGAAACTCACATTGGCTCCAGCGGTACCACCATTTCTTGCCATGGATCGCGTAGTTCTCCTCGGCGGCATCTTCCCTTTCACGGCGATGGCGAATCTCCTCCGGTAGAACTTGCTCCAGCGGTTTTCCTCTCACCAGGAGTTCTCACAGGAGATAGGGGGTGAAATGAGAGTGAAAACGGCTAGGGTTTCCTCTGTCCCTTATAAACAAAATATGACACGGGTAGGGACACGGCCATGTCCGTACCTGTGTCCTGCTTCCGTGAAACGGCCGTGGCGGTTTCCATGTCGGTTCTATGTTTGACACGGGTAGGGACACGCCCGTGTCCCGACCCGTGTTCACATGACACGGCCGTGTGCCTGGACGTGTCATTGGTCGTGTACTCTCGGGTTGCATCTCGACACTTCTCGTCGAGCTCAACGCGACGCACACGGGTAGGGACACGCCCGTGTCACTACCCGTGTCCCCCGCTCGACTATCTCGACGCATCTCGACGATCTCGACACGCTTCGTCGAGATCATCTCGACGCACACGGGTAGTGACACGGCCGTGTCACTACCCGTGTCACCGATCTCGACACGGCTCGTCGAGCTCAACTCGACGCACACGGGTAGTGACACGGCCGTGTCACTACCCCTGTCACACGCACACGGGTAGGGACACTCCCGTGTCGCTACACGTGTCGCTACCCATGTCTTTTTACACTGATTTCTCCATGTCACCTCAAGTGCAGTCCAATTCCCGGCACTTCTCAGGACTCGAGTCAACCCTCCTGACTCAAAACACACACACTAGGGGCCCAGAGCGATTCGGGACGTTACATGCCATCTTTGGGATGGTGGTGAAGACGCTGAAGCGTCATGATTCACCATTTATGTGCCCTGAGTGCACGGAGTGTTTGGCCGTGCAAGCCTACACATGTGGCGTAGTATAATTGCGCTTTATTGTTTTACTGGGCTAATGATATGCAGGGAAAGATCACCACCGTCCCTAGTAAGGGGCGGTGTCATTATAATTTGGTCGGCTTTTGGCTGACCGTTGCATTATTTGCCACCGTGCGGTGGAATGTTGCTTGCAGGTGCTGCGGAGCCGAGTGCAAAATAGCGGGCTGGAGCCCATGTTGTCGTGCTGGCGCTCGAAGGCCGTAAAGAATAGTTGTTTTTACTTTGTCATGTGTGGCCGGCCTGCGAGCCCATGTATGTAAGACACTATTTATTAAGTGAACTATTGTAAGGCCATAAGGCTATGTATCTTTTCAGTGTATTTTGGTTTCATTTATATTGTGTGGATGTGGACATTCATGATTATGGATTTAACATTTGTGTTCTTTCAACTATTTAAAAGCTTCCGCTAGAATGCCCTGTGTAGGACGAGTTGTCTTAATTGGAATGTTTGGAACCCTTCCTACTGTCTGTGGTACATGTCGTCGGGTTCCAGCTGGACCTTCTGTTATATGCCATGCGATGGATGGGGGTGTTACATGCCGTCTGCCGTCTCTCTCTCTCTCTCTCGGCATGGAGCAGCACAACCCTGCCCCCCCCGATCCTCTTCCTGTCCAGGCCGCCGCCGTAAGGAGGAGTGCAGCCCGGCTCCCTCCACCTCTTCCCGTACAGGCTGTCTCTAGGAGTGCAGCTCGAGCCGCCCCTTTCCACCCTATGTCCATGCCGTCGCCGGCAAGTGCAGCCCGAGCTCCGCTCTTCTTCATCGCAGCCGCCAGGAGCAAGAGCTGGCCAAGCCCCTTCCCCTCTCTTGGTCGCCGCTACCTAGGGAAAAGCAAGCCGTCTTGGCTTCCTTTCGCGTCGCCATCTACAACAAGGCCGACCGGGAGCACCTCTCCCAGCACCGCCTACAGCAAGGCCGGCCGGGAGCTCCTCTCCAGGCAACGCCTACAGCAAGGCCGGCCGGGAGCTCCTCTCCCGACGCCACCTACAGCAAGGCCGGTCGGGAGCTCCTCTCCCGGCGCCGCCTACAGCATCGTCGGCCGGGAGATCATCTCCCGACGCCGCCTACAGCAACATCGGCCAGGAGCTTCTCTCCTGGCACCGCCTGGAGCTCGAATCAGCCACGTCCATGGAAAAATGGAGCTAAAGAGGGAGATTTACTTCCTCTTCCAAGAAGTGATTGGCCACCAAAAATATTCAGCAAGGGTTCAGTCATTAAGAGGAAGATGGGGATTTTTTTACCTCTCCCAACAGGGCTCGGTCTTGAGTGGATATTGGCCACCGCCGCGGCTACCCACGGCCAAGCTAGCCAGGGGGATCCTCTCCCGGCACCGCCGCCAAGCACGTGTCAAGGGTAACGATGTTTCTACTTGGGCAGGTGAAGCCCTCAGTGTACATATTTGCATGGAAGCCCCTCTCCACCAACGGGTGGGGGAAGGGAGCTCTCCGACGGGTTGACGTGTACGTCCCTGCAATTAATTCCATTAGCACCCGGAAGCGTGGGTACAGGTTTAAGCATGTTGTGTGAAGCCCATCTGGACGTGTGAGTCGGATTGGTGATGTTCTGGGGTTCCCGGAGAAGACTCCGAGGAAGTTCTATATTATCCATTTGCAGGTAATGCGCGCCACAGCCCCCGAAAAAGGGGTGGGTGCAGTATATTTGGTCTGCTCATGTTAGCTGACTGGCATTTACCTAACCGCCGCTTGTCGAGACGTTGGCCTACAGGTATTTTAGTACCAAGCGGGTAGTAGCGGGCTTAATCCCAAGCTTATGCCGGCCCTCGAAGGCCTATTTTTGCTTATATTGGCGGCCTGCGTGCCGAAGTACGGAATTCATATTCCTGTAATTATTTATAATATATGTGATGCTCTGTATATATGTAGTTTACTTCTTCTTCGTATCAGGCGGGCGTTGTTCTCGAGAACCGCTCGCCCCATGGGGGCCCCAAGGTGTAGTTGTCAGGAAGCCCCTGATGGCCTGTTGACAGCCTTTTGGGACAGCGAAGTTGCGCTGTTCGTAGCCTAGTTTGGGCAGCGTGTCGTGGAATTGCTCGGCGAGATTGTGCCATCAGTAGGGCGGGTGAGGAACAATTTGTGTAGACCCAATGAGACACATCTGGATAGGAGAGGGTTTATCCCGAGATTCTCCTTAGATATTCCGGTTGGCCGAGAGTGCCCTCCGAAGGTGTCTTAGCTCAGTTTTTGGCTTGGGAGGGGAAGAGTTTGTTAGTCTTCCGGGTATGCGGTGGGTCCTCCACACTGAGACCTTGGGTTTGTACCTTGTGTTCCTAATCTTGTGCCTAGATCATTCGCTTGAGGGTAGTAGGTGCGCGGTCACCCCTCTTTTGGGAATCCGAACTCCACATAGGTCATTTTTGGCTTCAACAGTTATGGTGCGGTGAGCGTGGAGAGTGACCAGCATAAAAAAACTCATCCGAACGTCCTGGCTATAGAAGAGGAACCAAGTGACGACCCGGGTCATGTGATTAAAGAAGTCCCCTCACATTCCCCTCTTGTCACTAGGATGTTCGATCCTGGAGATCAAAACGTGCCTTAGGGAAAATATTATATGATCGATCCTTGTTCTCAGGAGGGTGGACGTAGCGGGTAGAGATACCCCGTATCGGACTTTGACTTGATTGACAGGGTTAATGAAATAATATGTACCTAATCACCTAGAGGGGGGTGAATAGGTGACTTTATCTTTTTAAACTTTTAGGCAGATTATATCACAGATTTATAACTAATTCTTCACAGTAATCAATCAACAATCACAGAATAAACAAGCACACAACGAACATACAGATTTATAGTGGTTCCCCAAGGTTTGGGTACATCCACTTTCCCCCTTCGCCTATCTATTAGTGTACTAGATTCGGCCAAACTCCTCCACTATCTCAGATCCTCAGATCTTACACTCAGAACCCCAAAACAGGTTCCTACAGCTCAGGCCCAAGGCCCTACAACTCAGTCTTCACAAAGACCTACACTCAGCCTTCAACAAGGCCTACACTCAGCCACAAGGCCTACACTCAGCCACAACAGGCCTACACTCAGAGAAATAGATCTCCTACACTCAGGCACACAGGCCCTACCACTCAACCTTTATAATTGTAGGCTTACAACTCAGATCCCTAAGGATCCTACAAGAAATTTAGAATACAAAGTATATACCTACAACTCAGAAAAAAAGAGATGAGTTGACAGGTTCTTGATGAGTTCTTGGAAGAACTCTGCTGAGATCAACCTCACTTGGCTTTCTTCAAAGCTTCTTGAATGAAGAACACAATAGGATTGATTCTCTGCAGCTGATCTTCAATCACTGCAACTTAAGATTCAGAACTAGGTCTGAACCCTTCTTCACATCCTGGTTCCAACAGCTGTCTTCTTGGAAGGAGCTCTCTCTCTCCAACTACTTAGATCTTCTGATCACTTCAACTGATTTGTGTTAATCTGTGTTGAATCATCATCTTCTGTTGACAAAATAAGCCTATATATAGGCCTTCTTCATGGTGACCGGCTGATCCGGTTCCTAACAGCTTTCTGACAACTCTGACAGTTGCAGTAGACCGGCTGGAATGGCAGCTGTCATGTCATCCAGTCAGTTCTTGAAATATTTGTAACTATCTGAAAGTGTCGAGACAGTCTGTCTTTAAGTGTCTACACTTATAGACTAAGTGTCGACATAAGTAGACTAAGTGTCGACACTTGCCTTCAAGGTGTCGACACAACTCCTTGTGTTGTAGATTTTACTTCTCGACACAGCTTCTGCATCATGTGTCGAGACTGATATTGTGTGTCGACACAAATTCTTATTCTTCAGTACTTAGTTGAATTCTTGTAAGTGTCGACACAACTCCTTCGTGTCGACACATCTTCTTGTGTTGAACTTGCTAAGTGTCGACACATATTCTTAGTTTCGAAACATTCTTCTTATGTTGAGACTTTTGTTGAGTGTCGACACATCTCCTTTGTGTCGACACTTGTACTTAGAATTTTGTTGAACTTTGCTAAGTGTCGACACAGCCTCCAAGTGTCGACACTTTCATCAAGTATTGAGTCTTCTGCTGAGTGTCGACACATTCTTTATTATGTCGACACTTTCTTCAAGTGTTGAGTCTTCTGCTGTGTGTCGACACATACTTCATTATGTCGACACTTATACTTAGACTTTGCTGAAATTTGATGAGTGTCGACACAGGCTCCAAGTGTCGACACTTTCTGATGTAGACACAGTTCCTCTGGGTGTCGACACTGCTTCTAAGTGTCGACACTGCTTCTCTGGACTTCTCTTCATTAAGTGTCGACACAACCTGTATGTGTCGACACTTTTTGTCTGGTGTCGACTCTGCATCACTGGTGTCAACACAAGTACTCCAAGTATCGACATTGCTTGCCTGGGTGCCGACACAAGTCTTCTTAAGTGTCAACACTTTCCTTCTGGGTGTCGACTCATGAACTTAGAATCTTTTCTGCTTTCCCTGCAAATACTGAACCTGCACAAGGCAACTCAAAATACATCAAATACATTTTAATGTATATCATTGAGTAGGGTGAGGCTTCTTCAAATCAGGTACATTTAAACCAATGTACCCAACAATCTCCCCCTATTTGGAGAAGTCATAACCCTTAGTCAATGATATACACCATACACAACAAAATTACAGTATGATGTAAAACAGGATTATGCAATCAGGGAAAGTACATAAACATGTTTCAAATAAAACATGTACACACATATATCTTAGAACAATTATGAAATAGATTTTTCACACATCACATTGTTCTAACAACTTTGTCATATTCATTATACAAAAGTTTACAGAGTGTTTAAAATCAAAAGATTACAGCTGTAAACTAAAGATAAATTCTATTCTATTTCTGCTCAGCCTCCTTGATAACTATGCCCTTCCCAGACTGTATCTTTGCTTGTACATGGGCTTCAGCATCTTCAGCAGCAGCAGGCTTCTTGCCTTTAAGATCCTTTTTCTTTAGCTCTTCAGCTTTGATCTTTTGCCTCTCAAAGTAATGATAAGGCTTGGGAAAGTACTTGCTAGGCTCCTGGGCAGTAGGAGGTAACTTTCCCATCTTTTCCTTTCTTCTATATTGCACAATGGCTTCTTGCCTGGTCTCATGCTTCCTCCACTCCAGTTCAGAAAACCACTTGTTTCTATCTTGAATATTGTCTTTGGCAGCCTTCCATGCAGTTAAGATAATATTCCTGGAGGTGGGGCTCCACTGTTCAAAATCAGGCCTTTGTTCAGCTTGCTCTCTGAACCTCTTCTTAGATAACTGAGTCTCTTGTTCTTTCAGCAACAAAGCTTCTTGTTCTTTTAGTGCAGCCTCTGACACTGGCTGAACCACTTTCTCTATGATGACATTTTGCTTTCTCTCAGGTGGGCTATACATTGAATGTATGTCTGCATGTATCATATCAAAGTCTGGTGGAGGATAAATTACTTGAGCCACTTCAGGTTGCTCCCCTCCAAGATAAGCAGGATTAATCCCAGACTCTGCCACATTGTCATCATTACACAATGGAGGATAACCAAGGGTGGCTCTGACGGAATTGGAAATCCATTTTGCATGATCAGAGCTGGCTTTGACTAACACCCTCTCCCCCTTTATTACTTCACTTTCCATGTGATCCCTTAGATCATCTTTCTGAAACCTTATTTGGGCATCCAAATAGTTTACTCCATCCTTAAAGTAAGGTTTCAACCTTTGGAGTTTTTCAGTGATCAGCTTCTGAGAATCTTGAATTGCAGAAGTTACAGCAGTTAGGCACTCTTGCAATGCTTTGTCAAATTCCTCTTTGGCAGTGGTCAGGGCTGCATTCTGGGCAGTTGCTATATTCTTTAGTTCAGTGACAATAACATTGTGGGAAGCTGTCAAATTATCATTCATCCTTTTTTGATTCTCCAGAACATAGCCTTGCTTCAGTGCAATGTCATCCACTTGAGCTTTTATCTTCTCTTGATGTGTTGCCAAGTAAACCACTGCATTCCCTCCCTTGTGGAAGCAGTCAGTCATCTCCTTCTTATTTAGATTCATTTCAAATCTAATGGGCTTAATGTCTTGTGCAAGATCAAACTGTAAAGACTTATGTCCCTCATCCAGATATGTTTCTATTGCTTTCCTTTGCTCATCAAGCTTTATCTGCATTGCAACCATCAGAGAACTGTAATCTACAGATGGTGCTGGCTGTGGTGTAGACTGTGGTGCAATGGTTTGCAAAGCTTTCTTATAATTTTGCCTCATCCTCTTGAAGACTTGAAACTTTCTCTTTTTAGCTCTGGCAGCCTCCTTATCTTCAGAAGCAGATGTGCTTGCAATATCAACCCTGTCCTTAGGGCTTGGAGGTAACTCCTTCTGCACTTCAGGTTCCTTCCTTACAGTTTCCTCAACAATAACTACTTGCTCCCCCTCAACATGAGCATTCTCCCCCTCAACAGCAGTACTTTCTTTCTCAAAGTCTGTTTGGAGTTGGTCAGGGAATAGCTCTTCTAGGGTGAATTCTTGTTGATGAAGGGGTGGAGAATTCCTGATCTCATCAACTACTTGATCAGACACTACTTGATCTGCAACAGATGTGTCCTCCATGACAACTTCTTGGGGTTGAAAATGAATCTGAGGTTGTTGATTAACATCAGATAACTTGTCAGCTATAACTTCACTCTCAATAAGGAAATCTAATTGATTGATTTCAGTGATTACCTCAAGAATACTTTGAGTAGCTCTTTCACTTTCTAGAGGTGTTGTCTCATCAACTAGTACAGGCTCCCCCTGGATGGAATCCTGGTGAAGTGGGCTAGCCTGTGGTAGCTCCCCCTGCCTGTCTGCAGCTTCTGGTCTATCTGGAGACTTTCCAACAGTTGCAGTTTCTTGTTCATCATCTGGTGTAAAGATAACATGCTCTTCAGAGCTACTAGAGGAATCTTGAGCCACATGGGCTGTCTTCTTCTTTTTCTTTAGTGGGGTTTCCTTCTCAGGTGTTGGCAATTCCTTGGTCAAGACCCTATCCCATCTTGAGAAGATTCTCATGTCCATCTTCCTCATGTGATTGATCATTGATCCTGCAGCTTGGCTCATTACTTCTGGTATACTACCAGCCAAGTAAAGACTTAGTATCCTACCAAAATTGGGTTTCTTCAGGCTCTCCTTAATCTTCTCAAACACCACTCCAGACCAATCAGTGTTTAGTTGGAAGATTAACCTTGTCATAAAACTGAACATATATGCTGAAATCTTGTCATGTCCTCCAGACTTGCACAGGATCACCTTGCCAACAATTTCAGAGAGAAATTTTCCTTGGCTGTTCATTCCCTTTCTGTTGAATACTGATCCAATTTTCATCTTGGAATCCAGTCCACACCATGTTAAAGCTTCTCTGGTCTTAGAAGCAGAAACTTCATCTTCTTCCTTAATCCTTGGTAGGTTTAGTACCTTTCTCAAACTCTTAGGTGAGACCTTCACCTTTTCTCCATGAACCCTTGACTTTATCTTGAGTCCAGACTTGTCTAGGGTTGCTCCATTTAGAAATTCTAGAACTTCTTTCTTCCATATCTTGGTTGGCTCTGAAACAAGAAAATCTAACCCTGAGTTTGCAACTAGGGTTATCACATCCTTGATCTCTGGTTCAGCGTCATCCAACGCATGCCGCACCAGTTCATATCCTTCATTCACGTTCTCTTTGAGCTTGGGCGCCATTAGGGTTTGAAAAATTTGAATTGAGAGAAGAGAGGTGTCGACACACAAGTTTGGTCTCAAAACTTTGGTGAGCGTGTCGACAGACAATGGCGAAATCCTATTTATACCTTTTTAGAATTGAAGATGAAAGGGCGCGTCAAGAAACTTAAATTGTGTCGACACTGTTGAAAAGTGTCGACACAGACTTATAATGTCTCAACACCTATGTGTCGACACAACTTTAGTCGACAAAATGTATGTGTCGACACTTGTTTATGTGTCGACACCGCTCAACTCGACACTTAGTCAAGACTTTACTTGGTTAATTCTGTGTAAATTCTAAGTGTCGACACCACCTTGGTTGTGTCGACACTGACCATGTATGTGTCGACACTAATTATCTGAAGTGTCGACACCAACTTCCTAGATGTGTCGACACCTTTTCTCTAAAGTGTCGACACCAATTTTCTGTGTCGACACAGACAAATTTGTGTGTCGACACCTTTTTACTTAGCCATTTCTGTAAACTTATTCTAAGTTTTTCATACCTAATTCAATTTTGAACCTATTGAATTTGGTTTCTTTTAAAGTCTTAGTATACATGTCAGCTAGTTGATTATCTATTTTTACATATTGTAGTGAAATATCTTCTTTTTCTACATGTTCCCTTAGAAAATGATATTTTCTTTCAATGTGTTTAGTTCTACTATGAGAAACAGGATTGTTTGCAATAGATATAGCACTTGTAGAATCACAAAATGGAGGGGTTCTACTTACTTGAATACCATAATCTTCAAGCTGATGTTGTATCCATAGAAGTTGAGCACAACAACTTCCTGCATCCACATATTCTGATTCTGCTGTGGAGATAGCCACACTTGTTTGTTTCTTGCTACTCCATGATATCAGTCTTCCACCTAGGAATTGACAGGTACCAGTTGTACTTTTCCTATCTTCTTTGCAGCCTGCAAAGTCTACATCTGAATAACTTGTCAGTTCAAAGTCTCCATTCCTAGGGTACCAAAGGCCTAGATAAGGAGTGCCCTTAAGATATCTCAGTATTCTTTTGACTGCTGTCAAATTAGACACTTTAGGGCATGCTTGGTAACTAGCACAGACACATGTAGCATACATGATATCTGGTCTACTTGCAGTCAAATATAGAAGGGAGCCAACTATCCCTCTATACAAAGTCTCATCTATAGGTTTCCCTGCATCATCTTTGCTAAGAGACATACTTGACCCCATAGGAGTTTTCATGGTACTGGATGAATCCATACCATACTTCCTTATCAGTTCTAGGGTGAACTTAGACTGGCATATGGATAAACCATTCTCAGTCTGTCTAACTTGGAGACCCAAGAAGAACTTAAGTTCCCCCATACTGCTCATCTCAAATTATCCTTGCATAAATTTTGCAAACTTTTTGCAAAGACTACTTTCAGTAGACCCAAATATGATGTCATCTACATTTATTTGGACTAGTATGATCTTGCCTCTGGATTGCCTAAGGAATAGAGTCTTGTCTATTTTCCCCCTTGTGAATTTATTCTCAATGAGGAAACTAGACAGGGTTTCATACCAAGCCCTAGGGGCTTGTTTTAACCCATACAAAGCCTTCTTAAGTCTATAGACATAATTAGGTTGAGTTGAATCAACAAAACCTGATGGCTGTTCCACATAGACCTCTTTCTTTAGATTACCATTCAGAAAGGCTGACTTAACATCCATTTGGTATACTTTAAATCTTTGATAGGTTGCATAGGCCAAGAACATCCTTATGGCTTCAAGTTTGGCTACTGGAGCAAAGGTTTGATCAAAGTCAATACCTTCTTCCTGCTTATATCCCTTTGCAACCAGTCTTGCTTTGTTCTTGATAATCACTTCATGTTCATCTATCTTGTTCCTAAAGATCCACTTGGTTCTAATTATGTTGTGGTCTTTTGGTTTAGGAACAAGCTCCCAGACTTTGCATCTCTTGAACTGATTCAGCTCCTCTTGCATTGCTTCAATCCAATGAGGGTCTAGGATGGCTTCTTCAAACTTCTTTGGCTCTACTTGGGATTGAAAACTGGAGTAGAGTACTGCACTCAGATTTCTACTCCTTGTTTGTACCCCTTGTCTTAGATCACCAATGATTTGATCTGCTGGATGATCTCTTAGATGTCTATTAGCTGGAGGCAGCCTGACTTCAGGTTGAACTCCTTCAGCTTCTTCAACTTGTTGCACTCCTTGGTTTTCTTCTACATTAGGTACAAGTAGTACTCCCCCTGGACAACATCCACTATCATCTACATGCTGACTTGCAGTAGATCCTTCTTCAATAGTGAGCTTGTCCATCTTCTTAGTCACACCTGTGGAGCTGCAAATACTTCTAGACAACTCATTGTTAATAAGTCTAGCTTCATCAAATAATACATGTACTGACTCATCTACAACTTGAGTAGACAAGTTGTAGACCCTATAAGCCTTACTATTATTGTTGTACCCAACAAAGATCTCCTTTTTGGGATTTGGCAGCAAACTTAGTCAAGTAAGACTTTCCATTGTTAAGTATAAAGCATTTACAACCAAAGGTCCTGAAATAGGATATGTTTGGTTGTCTACCTTTCACAATCTCATAGGGGGGCTCTTGGTGATAGAAGCCCTATTAATTACATGGCATGCAGTGTTTACTGCCTCAGCCCAGAAATATTCTGGGAGAGATGTATCACTTAATAGGGTTCTACCAGCCTCAATCAAGGTTCTATTTTTCCTCTCAGCAATGCCATTTTGCTGAGGTGTTCTTGGTGAAGAAAATTTCTGAAATATCCCAAATTCTTCACATAGTTTTGTCATGCTATCAGACTGGAATTCAGTACCATGGTCACTTCTTATTTTGACCACTGTACTGTCTAACTCATTCTGAATTTGTTTGACAAAGCTATAAAAGATATTAGGTGTTTCAGATTTCTGTCTAAGGAAGAACACCCAGGAAAACCTTGAGTAGTCATCTACAACCACAAATGTGTAGACCTTCCTACCTAGGCTGTGAACTGGCATAGGACCAAAGAGATCCATATGCAAGAGGTATAAACACCTCACAGCATCTTTGTTCTCAATGCTATTAAAGGTGGATCTAGTCTGCTTGCCCTTTTGACAAGCTGAACATATTCCATCTTTAATACACTTAACTGAGGATCATTCCTCACTAACTCTTTGCTGTAGAGTTGGCCAATTGTCTTGTAGTTAAAATGGGCTAGCCTCTTGTGCCATTTGACACAATAAGAGACTTTCTCATCAGCTACAAGACACAGTGGAGAACCATTGGTCTCACACATAATGTCTAGGCAATAGACATTCCTCCTTCTATAACCTATCAAAATGATCTCTTGATCATTTGATCTCCTGATATGACAACCACCTTTGACAAATGAGATGTCATATCCTAAATCACTCAGTTGACTTATACTAATAAGGTTATGTTTCAAACCTTTAACATAAGCCACTTGAGTAATAGTTATATGGGTGCTAGAAATGTTACCAAAACCCTTGATAATTCCTTTTTCAGAACCACCAAAGGTGACTTTAGGACCATCCTTGATTGGTGTGTAGTCCTTTAGCAATCCCCTAGTTCCAATCATGTGTCTGGAACATCCACTGTCCAAGTACCATATTGGGGCATGGCCACTTGGAATCACCTGCAAAACAGATTAGTTGACCTTAGAACCCAAAGAATTCTTGGGTCCTTGGTGCTGGTTAGTTTGCCTCTTAACAAAGCTACCTGCAGATCTTCCAACAGGCAGTTTGCTACTCACCTTGGCATTAGAATTATGCCAACAGTCTATGGCAAAGTGGCCTACCTTGCCACATCACCAGCACTCAAATCTATTATACCTTTGCTTAGGTACAACCCTAGCTGTTCTATCTACAGCAGGCTTGTTGAGTACTGTGGATTTGCCTTTAGACTTGGACTGAACAGTCCTACCAGGTTTAGTAAACCCTAATCAAGTTTTACCTTTTTGATGTACAAATTCATCAATTAAGGGTAGAACAGACTTTGGTTTAGAAAACCTAGCAACTATGTCTCTCTCCTTCTGAAGACTAATCTCCAGATTTCTGATTTGAACATTCTTAAATGTTATAGTCCCCATTTGAATAACAGTTATGTTCTTCAGTCTGGCTATTTCATTTAACTTTTGATCAATTAGCTTATAAAAATCAGTTCCAGCCACTTTGAGACTTGCAATCTCCTTAGCCTGACTATTGGCCAAGGATTTGCTTTTCTTAAATGCTTGCAACAAAACTCTATATTCATCAATCAACTTATGAACATCCCCTTCAGATTCAGATCCACTGGCATCACTTGATGCTGATGTAGCTGAATCTGAACTAGCACTAGAAATTGAACTTAAAGAATAATTTTGTACCTTACTAGGTTCAGGCTGCTCCTGGATTTTGTCACCTTCTGACAAGGCCATCAGTCCTTGGCACTGAGTGTCCTCTTGCTCATATATAGAGTTCATTAACTGGATGAACTCCACTTCTTCTTCTTAAGCAAACAGTCCAATGTAAGCTTCTGCTTCTGACTCAGTTTCTGAAGAAGACATGTCTGACAGGCTTTTGTCCTTCTTGGCAACAAAGGACCTTTCCTTCTTGCCCTTGAATTGAGTCTTATTCTTATCATTTGACTCTTTCCTTTTCTCTGGACAGTTTGCAACAACATGTCCTTGCTTGTTACAGAAATAGCATACAATTTTTGATAAAGTTGCTTTGCTTGACTTAGGCTTTCTCCTGTCTTTCTTTGATGACTTCTTGTTCTGATAATAGTCATCTTTTCCCTATGAAGTGGATGGCTTTGACCTGCACTGTTTCTTCTTTAGAAACTTCTGAAAGTGTCTTGTGAAAGCTGCAAAATCCTCATCACTCTCACTGCTTTCAGAATTCCTGCATTCTGTTTCATCTGTCTCAGATCCAGCAACCCTTGGAGGTGGAGATGGAGACTTACTTCTGTATTTTCTGGTGGCTTCTGTCTTGAATGCCACTGTTCTTTCTTTATTCTCAATTCTGGTAGTCTTCTCCTCTTCTTTCCTTACCATCAACTGCATTTCATAGGATAGCAGTTTTCCAAACAAAGTTGGAGGAGGAATATCTGCTAACGTGGCCATTTGCCTAATGGCACAGATCTTGGTGTCCCAATCCTTTGTTAGGGACCTCAAGAACTTATCATTCAGCTCATAATTGCTGAATTCTCTTCCATAGGACATTAGCTCATTGACAATCCTATAGAATTTTTTATAGCATTCTATTATGCTATCAGACTTACCTTGCCTGAAACTTTCATATTCTTGGTTTAACAAAGACTTTCTGTCCTGTCTCACTTCTTCTGAACCCTCCATGTACACTATCAAGGTATCCCACATCTCCTTAGATATCTTACAGTGTATCAAGTTCTAAAAGGTAGCATCATCTATGACACTCACAATAATATTCTGAGCCCTCTTGTCCATGGTGGCCAGAATAATCTCTTCTTTTGTCATTTCAGAAAAGTCCTTAGGTGTTCTCTGATTTGCATCTAGGACTGAAACCTTCATAGGCACATATGGTCCTTCTTTAACTGTGATATATATTCTAGGGTCTGAGGCTTCCATAAACAGTCTCACCGTTCTTTCCAGATGCCAAAAATCTCTTTTCTGCAAATGGGCAACTTCATGGATCCAAGTTCCTTATGATTCTCTGTTGAACCCATGTTTCTTGATTTTCTTGATTCTGTACTTTACTTATACTGAATCTGCCAACAGGATCTACTCAGACAGTTAAGTCCTTTTTGAGGAACCTCCCTCTGATACCACTTGAAAGAAATTGTACCTAATCACCTAGAGGGGGGGTGAATAGGTGACTTTATCTTTTTAAACTTTTAGGCAGATTATATCACAGATTTATAACTAATTATTCACAGCAATCAATCAGCAATCACAGAATAAACAAGCACACAGTGAACACACAGATTTATAGTGGTTCCCCAAGGTTTGGGTACATCCACTTTCCCCTTCGCCTATCTAGTAGTGTACTAGATTAGGCCAAACTGGCTCCACTATCTCAGATCCTCAGATCTTACACTCAGAACCCCAAAACAGGTTCCTACAGCTCAGGCCCAAGGCCCTACAACTCAGTCTTCACAAAGACCTACACTCAGCCTTCAACAAGGCCTACACTCAGCCATAAGGCCTACACTCAGCCACAACACGCATACACTCAGAGAAATAGATCTCCTACACTCAGACACACAGGCCCTACCACTCAGCCTTTATAATTGTAGGCTTACAACTCAGATCCCTAAGGATTCTACAAGAAATTTAGAATACAAAGTATATACCTACAACTCAGAAAAAGAGAGATGAGTTGACAGGTTCTTGATGAGTTCTTGGAAGAACTCTACTGAGATCAACCTCACTTGGCTTTCTTCAAAGCTTCTTGAATGTAGAACACAATAGGATTAATTCTCTGCAGCTGATCTTCAATCACTGCAACTTAAGATTCAGAACTAGGTCTGAACCCTTCTTCACAGCCTGGTTCCAACAGCTGTCTTCTTGGAAGGAGCTCTCTCTCCAACTACTTAGATCTTCGGATCACTTCAACTGATTTGTGTTAATCTGTGTTGAATCATCATCTTCTGTTGACAGAATAAGCCTATATATAGGCCTTCTTCATGTTGACCGGCTGATCCGGTTCCTAACAGCTTTCTGACAACTCTGACAGTTGCAGTAGACCGGCTGGAATGACAGCTGTCATGTCATCCAGTCAGTTCTTGAAATATTTGTAACTGTCTGAAAGTGTCGAGACAGTCTGTCTTTAAGTGTCGACACTTATAGACTAAGTGTAGACACAAGTAGACTAAGTGTCGACACTTGCCTTCAAGGTGTCGACACAACTCCTTGTGTTGTAGATTTTACTTCTCGACACAGCTTCTGCATCATATATCGACACTGATATTGTGTGTCAACACAACTTCTTGTTCTTCAGTACTTAGTTGAATTCTTGTAAGTGTCGACACAACTCCTTTGTGTCGACACATCTTCTTGTGTTGAACTTGCTGAGTGTCGACACATATTCTTAGTGTCGACACATTCTTCTTATGTTGAGACTTTTGTTGAGTGTCGACACATCTCCTTTGTGTCGACACTTGTACTTAAAATTTTGTTGAACTTTGCTAAGTGTCGACACAGCCTCCAAGTGTCGACACTTTCTTCAAGTATTGAGTCTTCTGCTGAGTGTCGACACATTCTTTATTATGTCGACACTTTCTTCAAGTGTTGAGTCTTCTGCTGTATGTCGACACATACTTCATTATGTCAACACTTATACTTAGACTCTGCTGAAATTTGCTTAGTGTCGACACAGCCTCCAAGTGTCGACACTTTCTGATGTAGACACAGTTCCTCTGGGTGTCGACACTACTTCTAAGTGTCGACACTGCTTCTCTGGACTTCTCTTCATTGAGTGTTGACACAACCTATATGTGTCGACACTTTCTATCTTGTGTCGACTCTGCATCACTGGTGTCGACACAAGTACTCCAAGTGTCGACACTGCTTGCCTGGGTGTCGACACAAGTCTTCTTAAGTGTCGACACTTTCCTTCTGGGTGTCGACACATGGACTTAGAATCTTTTCTTCTTTCCCTGCAAATACTTAACCTGCACAAGGCAACTCAAAATACATCAAATACATTTTGATGTATATCATTGAGTAGGGTGAGGCTTTTTCAAATCAGGTACATTTAAACCAATGTACCCAACAGTTAACGATTCTTTTGAGTTATTTGTTTACCTTTATATTTGCTTTATATTTGCGTTGGAGAGGAGATAACCAGGTAGACCCGCTGCTTGGCTCCTATTAGCTGGCAGGTCCGAAGGCTCTCCTGTGGGGGAGAGGTCCTATTTCTTGGTTCTGCACTACCCCGAGCGCGGCTCGGCCCCATGTAGACTCACTGCCTGGCTCCTACTAGCTGGCAGGTCTGAAGGCTCGCCTGTGGGGGAGTGGTCCTTGTTCTTGGTTCTGCACTACCCCGAGCGCGGCTCGGCCCAGGTAGACCCGCTGCCTGGCTCATACTAGCTTGCAGGTCCGAAGGCTCGCCTGTGGGGGAGTGGTCCTGGTTCTTGGTTCTACACTACCCCGAGCGCGGCTCGGCCCCAGGTAGACCCGCTACCTGGCTCATACTAGCTAGCAGGTCCGAAGGCTCGCCTATGGGAGAGAGGTCCTGGTTCTTGGTTTTACACTACCCTGAGCGCGACTCGGCCCCAGGTAGACCCGCTGCCTGGCTCCTACTTGCTGGCAGGTCCGAAGGCTCGCCTGTGGGGGAGAGGTCCTGGTTCTTGGTTCTGCACTACCCCGAGCGCGGCTCGACCCCAGGTAGACCCGCTGCTGGCTCATACTAGCTGGCAGGTCCGAAGGCTCGCCTATGGGGGAGAGGTCCCGGTTCTTGGTTTTGAACTACCACGAGCGCTGCTCGGCCCCAGGTAGATTCGATGCGTAGCTCCAACTAGCTGGCAGGTCCGAAGGCTCGTCTGTGGGGGAGAGGTCCCTGTTCTTGTTTCTACACTACCCCGAGCGCGGCTTAGCCCCAGGTAGACCCGCTGCCTGGCTCCTACTAGCTGGCAGGTCCGAAGGCTCGCCTGTGGGGGATAGGTCCTGGTTCTTGGTTCTGCACTACCCCGAGCATGGCTCGGCCCCAGGTATACCCGCTGTCTGGCTCCTACTAGCTGGCAGGTCCAAAGGCTCGCCTGTCGGGGAGAGGTCCTGGTTCTTAGTTCTGCACTACCCCGAGCTCGGCTCGGCCCCAGGTAGACCTGCTGCACAGGCTCTCATCTAGCTGGTAGGTCTGAAGGCTCGCCTGTGGGGGATAGGTCTGGTTTGTGGAAACTTCATCGGCAGCCCGAGCTCGGCGCGGCCCCAGGTAGACCCGCTGCGCAGGCTCTCATCTAGCTGACAGGTCCGAAGGATCGCCTGTGGGGGATAGGTTTGGTTTGAGGAAACCTCATCGGCACCCCGAGCTCGGATCGGCCCCAGGTAGACCCGCTGTGCAGGCTCTCATCTAGCTGGCAGGTCCAAAGGCTCGCCTGTGGGGTATAGGTTTGGTTTGGTAACGTCATCCGCACCCCGAGCTAGGCTCGACCCCAGGTAGATCCGCTGCGTGGGCTCTCATCTAGCTGGCAGGTCTGTGGGCTCGCCTGTGGGGGTAAGGGACCCCGAGTGCTGCTCGGCCCCGGGTAGACTCGCTGCTCAGGCTCTCATTAGCTGGGTAGGGCGGTAGTCACACCTGTGGGGAAAGGATTAGCCGCACGTGTTCAACACATTACAATAATATATGGCTTTGTTATTTCACAATATCTTGAGAAATTATGTACTTATTATAAGTATTGGTATAAGGGCACTTCAATAGCAGGGACCATTTTCAGGTATTGAGTGATTCAAAAAGATCAAAAGTGGCATGGAGAGATTAGTGTTCTAAATGCAGTTTTCAATTTCACTCAAAATTTTTCTTTGGGTCGGCTCCCACTAGCCGGATACTTGGGGTTGGACATTTATTTCCGAGCTTGTGCCAACCTCAAAAAGAGAGGGGATTGTGTACAACCCCGTATCCGGCCAACTGGGACCCTCCCCAATTAACGGGCCAGAGGCGTGCTATAAAGCGGTAGTGTGGTGTAGTCCCGTTCGAAGACGTGCAGCCCCATGCGTGCGTGCGGTGGTTTTAATGTGCGTAGGCCTTCATAAATATATATTTATATATATATATATATATATATATATATATATATATATATATATATATATATATATATATATATATATATATATACGAGGTTAATATTATAATATATAGATTATATTATACATAATATATGGAGCAGAGGATAAGAAAAGAAGGGAGAGGAGTGGAGAGGGATCAGGAATTTCATCTCTCCCCCGCTAGGGTTTGTCCAGAGGAAGCAAAAGGAGCAGCCGCCCATCTCTCTCTCTCTCCGGCCGCCGCCTCAGCAAGGAGCCGCCCGCCGTCTCTCTCTCTCTCGGCCTGGAGTAGCACAACCCTGCCCCCCCCGATCCTCTTCCTGTCCAGGCCTCCGGCGCAAGGAGGTCTGTAGCCCGGCTCCCTCCACCTCTTCCCGTCCAGGCTGCCGCTAGGAGTGCAGCTCGAGCCGCCCCTTTCCACCCTCTATCCAGGCCGACGCCGGCAAGTGCATCTCGAGCTCCGCTCTTCTTCATTGCAGCCGCCAGGAGCAAGAGCTGGCTGAGTCCCTTCCCCTCTCTCTGTCGCCACCGCCTAGGGAAAAGCAAGCCCGATTATGGATTCCTTTCCCGTCGCCGTATACAAGAAGGCCGGCTGGGAGCTCCTCTCACGGTGCTGCCTACATCAAAGCCGGCCGAGAGCTCCTCTCCCAACGCCGCCTACAGCAAGGCTGGCTGGGAGCTCCTCTCCCGGCGCCGTCTACAGCAAGGCCGGCCGGGAGCTCCACTCCCGGCGCCGCCTACAGCATCGTCGGCCGGAAGCTCCTCTCCCGACGCTGCCTACAGCAACGTCGGCTGGGAGCTTCTCTCCCGGCACCGCCTGGAGCTCGAATCGGCCACAACCATGGAAAAATGGAGCTAAAAAAGGAGATTTACTTCCTCTTCCAACAAGGGCTCGACCACCAAAAATATTCAGCAAGGGTTCACTCATTAAGAGGAAGATGAGGATTTCTTACCTCTCCCAACAGGGCTCGGTCTAGAGTGGAGATCGGCCACCGCCGCGGCTACCCAGGGCCAAGCTAGCCAGGAGCTCCTCTCCCGGCACCCCCGCCAAGCACGCGTCAAGGGTAACGATGTTTCTACTTAGGCAGGTGAAGTCCTCAGTTTACATATTTGCATGGAAGCCCCTCTCCACCAACAGGTGGGGGATGGGAGCTCTCTGACGGGTTGATGTGTACGTCCCTGCAATTAATTGCATTAGCACCTGGAAGCATGGGTACAGGTTTAGGCATGCTGTGTGAAGCTCATCCGGACGTGTGAGCCGGATTGGTGATGTTCTGGGGTTCCTGGAGAAGTCTCCGAGGAAGTTGTATATTATCCATTTGCAGGGAATGCACGACACAGCCGCCGAAAAAGGGGTGGGTGCAATATATTTGGTCCGCTCATGCTAGCTGACTGGCATTTAGCTGACTGCCGCATGTCGAGACGTTGGCGTACAGGTGTTGCATTAGCAAGCGTGGAGTAGCGGGCTTAAGCCCAAGCTTGTGCCGGCCCTCGAAGGCCTATTTTTGCTTATATTGTCGGCCTGCGTGCCAAAGTACGGAATTCATATTCCTGTAATTATTTATAATATCTGTGATGCTCTATGTATGTGTAGTTTACTTCTTCTTTGTATCAGGCGGGCGGTGTTCTCGAGAACCGCTCGCCCCATGGGGGCCTCGAGGTGTAGTTGTCGGGAAGCCCCTGATGACCTGTTGACAGCCTTTTAGGACAGCGTGTCGTGGAATTGCTCGGCGAGATTGCACCATCAGTAGGGCGGGTGAGGAGCATTTTGTGTAGATCCAAGGAGACACATCTGGATACGAGAGAGTTGATCTCGAGATTCTCCTTAGATATTCCGGTCGGCCGAGAGTGCCCTCTGAAGGTGTCTTAGCTCAGTCTTTGGCTTGTGAGGGGAAGAGTTTGTTAGTCTTTCGGGTATGCGGTGGGTCCTCCATGCTGA
Source organism: Platanthera guangdongensis (assembly GCA_039583875.1). Taxonomy (NCBI): domain Eukaryota; kingdom Viridiplantae; phylum Streptophyta; class Magnoliopsida; order Asparagales; family Orchidaceae; genus Platanthera; species Platanthera guangdongensis. The sequence goes on from CM077159.1 coordinate 26,918,869, forward strand.
GACCTTGGGTCTGTCCCTTGTGGTCCTAATCTTGTGCCTAGATTGTTCGCTTGAGGGTAGTAGGTGCGCGGTCACCCTTCTTTTGGGACCCCGAACTCCACAAAGTTCATTTTTGGCTTCAACAGATTTTGTCTTCTCTTTCTAAAAGTACAAATGAGAAGACTCTTGTGGATTTGATGTTAGCAAAGGGCTCCCCCTGAGATGTTGAATGGTTCAGGAATATGGAGCTTTGTTATAGGGTAATAGTTCTTCAAACTCTTTGCTTAGACCAGATCAACTCCAGGAATTTCTTGACAGAATGAATATGTGTTGTCCTTTGAAGAATCCTGGAAGAAGACAGAAGAGGACAATTGATTTTGATTGTTTATTCTTCTTCCTTCTTCATCTTGCTAATGGTTCTCTGGTCTAGGGCTTATTTTGCTGTATCAATGTATTTTGTATTGTTGTATGTTGCAGAGACAGTGTATTGTCTTCTCTGTCTGTATTTTATTTTTCAGTCTCCTTATTGAGAGAAGGAAGAAAATCCATTTTATATTTTCCAGAATATCTTCCTTTTGAAATATTAAATTCTTCTACATTCATTGCTGACGGCCTCGAGAATATTTTGCATTGAATGATTTCCCCAACTGTCCCATTGAAAAGCGGCAAACAATAATCCTAAAGAAGACCATAATCATTTAACGGTAATATTCAGAGAATATTTTATCATTAAATACTCAAGAATTATTGCAATAGAATAATGACAGATGGATGAAAATAACTAAGTCTGGAATCGTCGAACAGAGAACAAAATTCATCGAGGTGAGTCCACAGTTCGTCGAGCTGAGAAGTTAAGTTCGTCGATCTGATAATAGCTATTCGTCGAGCTGAGATCCAAGATCGTCGACCTAAGAACAGACTAATGCTTTCTCTAGAACCTTGCCAATTCTGTGCATGAAGTTCATCGAGCTGATTATCTAAGTTCGTCGACTGGAGTTCAGCAAAGTGTTTCTGGACTTAGAATATTCTAGATGTCTCTGAAATGAAGTGTTGAAGTGGAGTTGCCAGAAATCGTCGACCTGAGAACTAGATTCGTCGACCTGAGAACTTCTAACTGCTAGATAAGTCTTGTCAGGAATGTTGTCTAAGTTCATCGATCTGAGAAGGTGAATTCGTCGACTGGAGTATGATCCTGGACTTACAATATTTACTTGTTTCTGGAATAAGAAGTTGAAGTAGAATACCCATAGATCGTTGACCTAAATACCAAGTTCGTCGAGTGGAGTTCAGAGAAATTCTGGACTTGAAATGCTGAAGTAGTGTCCATAAATTGTCGACTTGAGTCCCAAGTTCGTCGAGCTCAGGTCAGAGAATTGTCTCTGAGATCGTCGAGCTGAGCACGACTTTCGTCAACCTGAGTTCGATGAACGTCGAACTCATTTTCCTGAGTCTTTGAAATCTCTAAGTCTTCAGTTTTTTTGCAGTCTAATGATGGTTGGTCCATGCAGTGATGAATCTAAGGACTTAGCCTATACTCTAAGACATAACCATGACCCTGGCTATACATGTTGGGTCAGATGATCCTAACTTAGTGAACCTAGCCCAAATCAAACTAGGGATCCAACAATCTCCGCCTATTTGGGTGAGGTCACTAATTATAGACTCATAATGAAACAAAAATTTACAAAGCAAGACGACATATATCTGGCAGGAAAAATTAGTATATGCAGCAGATATATATACAATAAGCTTTGTATCAGGAAATATAAAAAGCAGTTTTCAAACTAACTCAGAAATATTATGGATAGTTCAAGTATCATTTCTTTTGCTGTTTCTCCTTTTGCTTCTCCTCTTTGCCTTTCTCTCCATACTGAGTGAATATGATTTCGCTGTTGGGATCTGTAGCTTACACCTTTGTCATAGTTATGTCAGCAGTACCTATGATTTTTAGAGATGTAGCCCTGGGTACTACTACTTCTGGATGCAGTTTCATATAGTCATTAATATAGAAAAATTTATTAGCTTTAGCAAACCTGTTGAGCTCTTCCATTCTGTACTTGGACATTGTTGTGTATTCAGATGTGTACATCCCTTCAGCTCTAGCTTTGTTGATCATGAAAAGGCCAACCAGTCCCTGGAACCTGGCCATCCTTGCTGTTGTAGCTGTTTTAGGATCTTCAAATGGTACAGTGGAAGCAGGTCTGTTGGAGCTTTCAGCTTTTTGATGTTCAGGGAGTTGTTGTTATTTTTGTTGTTGATGCTGCTGCTGTTCTTGTTGGTGCTGCTTGTCAGATGAATAATGTCTCTGCTGGCTACTTCCTGAAGATGAAGATCTACTCTGATGTCTTTGGTATGTTTGAAACTGGGTAGACCTTTGAGATGTTGTGCCTGAAGCAGCAGCAGCTGGAGGAGGAGGTGGAGGAGGATCCTTCCTGAATCTTTATGGAGGAGGATAATGTCAGGGCCCCCTCCCTGATCCAAAAACACGGTACGAAGGGGGTCTTATGCCCGGAACAGCCGGCTTGCGGTAGCATTAGCACACGGGCTAACCTGTACCATAAGACGCCTATTCTGCAGGCTACAACCAATATCAATATAAATATGCCAACCCAACCATAACATAAGCAAGAAGAAGTCAAATCCACACTAAGTATATATGTCCAAATGCATCAAATAAGAGAAGCTAAAACATGCTTCTACATTATCAGAGTATAGCTATAAAATTGCCCAAACAGGCTACATCAAAATCTCACAACACTCACATCCGTAACCGACGGTAGCGACGACACCGTCATATCAGGCCCTGTCATCCTGGCCTGACTGTCCTGCTGCAAAGTCTGCGGCTGTTGTACCTGCAAGGTGACCTCCTAAAAAGGAAGACGTAGCAACCATTAGTCGAAAAGACTAAGTGGCTTCACATCCGCTCCCCTGGCGACTCCTCGGCACTGGGCGGAGAAAGGAACAAGGGTACAAGTATAATACAAGTAGTAAATCAGGTACAAGCAGGTGGTAATAGTACATGAATAACTATATTACAAACTAGCAGTTCTACTTGAATAACAATATTATAAACTAGCAGTTCTACTTGGGCAATTGGCAAATCAACAAGTACAAGTAACTACAGTAGGAAAGTAACTTAACTTATAAGGATGCCCATACAAGCTTATAAGTTAAGGATCGGGTTACATAAAAGTAACTCATTGTATAAGAGTGCTCTTACAAACTTATACGATGATGATCTTGTTGTGCAATGTTATGAAATGATATGTATGTTATGCAATGTCTCACCCATGATCACACACATGCAATTGCTATGTCGACACAGACTATAGTTTCCACTATTCGAGCAGGTAGCTAACCTCTCAGGCATCAGCCACCGTGGCTAGGCGGTGATAGTAGAGCGGGAATCTCTACTACTAGGCGGGTATCGACACTACTTCACCTAGGCCTCTGTACGTCTCAATGCTAAGAAAACAACAACGGAGCCCATAAATAATATGGCCCAGCGTGGTCTCAGGTTGATGTGCATTGAGAACACAACCCGAACTGGCCTGGTGTGACTCGGAAGGGGCCTCAGAAGAAGACACGAGTACACAGCCCAACCATTCAATTGGTAGGGAAGGGGCCTGGGGACATTAACACCGAGGACACAGCCCAACCTCCCAAAGTCTAACTTTCAACTCCCATTGGTGTGATGATCGGCGAGCCCGTAGACCTGCCACACTATACTTAATCCAAGATTATGACACCGCGTGTCGACTCACACCGCATGCAAATTCCACATCATCGTGGTATGGAAGGAGCCACGGAAGTAAGCACGAGGACACAGCCCAACCATCCATCTATACCTCATCTCAACTCGAACCCAACTAGTGACGGTCAACACTGCACTTACATCCATCCACAATACTACCTGTATGGAGACTACACTCTAAGTATTGGACTACTACATTTCATTCTAACCATCATACATACTCATGGCCATGGTTTATCCTTCTATTTGTCATTCCAAATGGTTTCGACATATTACAAACATGATGTGCATTAATAATAATCTACCAATTTGTATCTAGTCATTTCATTCATCATATTATAAACATGGTGCACATTTATAATAATCTATCAATTTTAGCAAGTCATATCATGCAATAAAGCTTGCTCAACAATTCAATTTTATGAAATCTAATTAACAAGATTTATCATTCATAGCACTACGGTGGTCAGCAAAAAATAGTTCATCAAAATCTAGAGTTAATTAGCAACATCGATTCCACCGAATTCAAATTCATATTATATAAACCCCAGAATTTATGTGCAAAATAAATATGTATAGCAAATTCGACCGGAGATTCCCAAAGCTATTGGAATCCGTTGAAGACGTGTAACACCTCGTTGGAAAGGTCTTTACATGGGTTACAACTTTCATATTCAGCCCAGAACCCAGACTTGAGTGTATCCTATTTGTAATCAGCCTTGAAGTCCACTGCGTACAAAACACAATTTCTGCATGTAGGATTTATCAAATGTCATGTTCGTTCAGACTTTTCCGTGGCTACAGACTTCGCATGAAGACGTGCAACCACTCATTGGAAAGGTATTTTCAAGTGCTTCAACTTTCGTGTTTAGCGAAAAGCCCAGATCGGATACAGCCTACATGAAAATTGCCAAGACAATCATTGTGCGCAGAATACAGATTCTGTACGTAAAAGAGGGATGAACGACATCGGTTCATCTTCCTCTTCAAGTCGATCTTCCAAAATAACTCCAGAAATTCCTCCTCACTTATTCACCTTCAAGGGCCATGATTTTTCACGAAACTATCCACCCATCATCACATAGAAGAAAGGGGAGGTTGAAGAGATTTAAAACCTAGAACACATGTCCTAGCATGGCCATCCCTAGAAAACTCCTTCTCTCTATCAAAACTCTCTTGAGTCGATATCTCTCCTAAGAAAATAACTAAAGATCTAGCACCAAGGGAGATGGTAGGAAGCTCACCACATTTCCAGCGTTTCCACTATTTTCGGCCATGGATCGTGTAATTCTTCTCGGCGGCATCTTCTCCTTCACGACGACCACAGTTCTTCTCCTCTACAACTAGATCCAACAACTTCCTTCTCTCAACAGGAGTTTCTCTCAGAAAATAGGGATGAAGTGAGCCTGAAAACAACTAGGGTTTTCTCTTCCCCTTATATATGAAAAGCGACACGGGTAGGGACACGCCCGTGCCCTTACCCATATCCTGCTTGGGCGAAACGACAATGACAGTTTACATGTCGGTTCAATACTCGACACAGGTAGGGACACGCCCGTGTCCCGACCCGTGTCCATATGACACGGCCGTGTTCCCTGGCCGTGTCCATCTCTGGATACATTTCGACGAACTCAACTCGACACAACTTGATGGAGCAAGCGAACAGACTCTTATGTGTGTGGTTTGTTCGATGAGTCGATCGCCACGGGCTTGCTTAGGTAGGCAAGTGCACCTATCGTGTGTAGTACAAGATATTTCGGTGTGGAATATTGAGGTCGTATTGTTCTCGTGGTCGGTTCGATTATTTCTACTCTTCCCTGAAGGGGACTATTATTTTACCGATAATTACTTGTCGGGTAATTTTATATACATAAATAAAAACAAAGGAAATAAAAATAAAAGCAATTAAAAGATGGAGCCGATGAAGAGCTTAGCTCGATGGCACTGAATTAAATTTGAACTAAAATATACTTTTAATAAAAAAAGTTCTGAAGTTTCTAATTAATTAAGGCGGAGTCTTGGCCGTGGAGGCTCCACAAAAATGAGCTCACTTATCTCTAGGACTATCGCTCACCTGAACACTAAGACTATTCGACTGGGCTCTCGTCCGACGAAGGATTCCTCTTAACCCCCGCATTAAGCTAAGAACCCTGCTATTGGGTGGGGAACCCAATCCGATAGAGTTTGCGCGCCTCCTCTCTCGAGGGTTAGTGCAGAACTCTCTTTACCCAGGGGCGATCGGTCCATACGCACGACCTCTCGGCTAGCTAGCATATGGACTACGGAAATAGGCCCACACATCGATTATGTGGTCCTACGCGTCGTAAATCGTAGGCAAACCTTAAGTTAATTTTAATTAATTAGAAAAATAGGACCTTTTATTATTTAAAGATATTTTATTTGTCTCAATGCTCTTCGATACTGAGTACTAAGAACGGTTAGCCACTCATCGAAATGGGGACGATTTGCGGTGAAAAAGCAGAAAATTAAAGCAGTAAATGAAAGCGATAAAAGAAAGCAGTAAAAGGAAAGAAGTAAATTGTAAGTCCTACTCAAACGAGTAGGACTGAAATGAAAGCAGGAAAATTACAAATCCCAGCTCAAATGAGTGGGCGGGAGAAATAAAGCGAGTCCTACTCAAACGAGTAGGAGAAAATAAATGCACGCACGCACTCTACTGAAAAGTAAACACATACACAGACCTGCCATTTAACTCAAATGAGTAGGCGGTAAATAAATGCTAGTACAAATACTACTCAAATTTTTACAGAATAAAGACCTGCCATTTAACTCAAATGAGTAGGCGATAAATAAAATCTTGTCATTTAACTCCTAGCGAGTAGGCGGAAATAAATGCTAACACTCACGCACTCTACTTGAAAGTAAAACTCACGCAAACAACAGTAAATTGAAAACACACACACACAAGTTCTACTCAAATGAGTAGGAGAAAATTAAAGCACGCCATTTAACTCATAACGAGTAGGTGAAAATAAATGCAACACATGCACACACTCTATAGAATTGAAAGAAAGCAATTTAAACTAGCTCATACATGCACGCACACGTACAAAAAATAGGAAAAACTAAGTTGCTAAAAAATTAAAACAACTACATTTCTACCGCTAGATTGTGGTAGAAATGCATAAAAAGTAAAAATAAAATTTAAAGGAGCAAAAAAGTTTGCAAATAAACACAAAGTGCAAGTGCTCGAAAAATTAAAACGATTACATTTCTACCGCTAGAATGCGGTAGAAATGAATAAAATGAAGTCAGAAAAATAAAAGGAGCAAAAACGTTTTAGCAAATAAACATGAAAATAAGAATGCTTGAAAAATTAAAATGACTATATCTTCATTCTTATAACTCCGTAAAAGTGCATAAAAAGTGAAAATAAAGTAAAAATAATAAGAAATTTTACAACCTAAAATGGAAAATCTAAGTTAATGCAAGATAAAAATGACTTTGAAAATTCTTTTACGGATTTATAGAAATGCATAAAAAGCTATAAAAAGCCTAAGTCTAACAAGTTTAAGTGAAAATTAACGAAGTATAAAAGCATGAAAACTACTCTCATACACACACACACATTTTAAAAGAACAAAATAAAAGTTAAAACAAAATAAAAGAAATAAGATTGCATAAGAGTGGGAACATAGATGAGGTCCAAAGCAATGTAAAGGGAGAAAATTTACGAATTTTATTGAACTAAATAGGAGATTATAAAGTTAAAAATAAAGGAGATGGCGAGAAAATAACTTTATATAGATTAGGAAATAATCTAACAGCCGGCCCTATACAAAATGGTACCACAAAGTGGAACATGAATGCATACAGAAGCTGAAAATTTATAGACAAAAATTTCATGGGACACGCCCCCTGACACGGCGTGTCCGGGGGCGTGTCAACACTATATAAATGGCGGCCGTCCGATTTGATTTGAGATTTGACTTGGCGGCTGAAAATGCGGCGTTCACGCCCCTAGTCACGGGCGTGACGGTGGGCGTATCGTTCGGCGATTGATGGCGTTGTTGACTTCAGGAGGTCGCTAGTGGCGGTTTGTCGGGCCAGGTGGAGAAGTACACGCCCGTGTCGCATCTTGATACGGGTGTGTCGGTTGAGTCGACGTATGTCGAGTCCAAAATGTCGAGAGATGGTCACGGGCTGGGGTCACTGGGCGTGTCACATGACACGGGCGTGTCGCTCATGGGACATGGGCTTGTCCTTGCGGGTCGACGAACGTCGAGCGGAAAATCGTCGAACTGGCTGACACGGGTCAGGTCACGGGGCGTGTCACATGACACGGGCGTGTCGGATCATGGGACACAGGCGTGCCATGCCTTCAGAAATTTGTCGATTTCACGGGAAATTGACGTATCACGCCCTGGTCACGGGCGTGACCAATAGTACACGGGCGTGTACTTGCAATGTTTTGGACATTTTTCCTGAAAATTTCAGGAATCAACATAAAGCTAAGTTACAATATTATTTACAAAAGAGAAACATTTTATTGTACAAAATTAAGTAAAAATAACAAAAATAAATGAAAATGACTTAATTAATGTACATAAAAATGCGTATATTTCCAACTCATCAAATACCCCCATACTTCAGCTTTTGCTATTCCGGAGCAAAAGTTGGAGATGAACTTATAATTAATTAAAGAAATCCTAAGTTTTGCTACCGTTTGAATTAATCGAAAGAAAGATCTAAATAAATATCCAGGGTATTAGAGTTAAATCCTAAATTATGTCAAACATTTAAATAAACGAAGAGTTTCAGTTAAAAACTTCTGATATGATCGAATTGATAGCAAAAAATTTTATTTGTTAGGCTAACAAAAATAAATTGGAGTTATGAAAACTTGAGTTTTGTAAGAATTACATGAAACAATTTAATTTACGAATTATGCTCTCAAAAAGATTTTAAAATTAAATCTAGATTTGTTTTTGAAAATGGCGGAGTAGGATATCGTGGTATATGAAGAAGGCTTTGAATTACAGGCAAGGGTATATTTTTTCGCTCGAACCTCTAAAAAAGTTTTTGGCTTGAAAATGGATGTTAGAAAAACGAAATCTTATTTTCCATAACATAAAAAAGTTTTTTAACATCTTCATAATAATCCAATATATATGTATAGGAGCAATGAATTTTATCATGTTACTCCATGACATATAATCTTTTTAAATATTGGATGCCTATGTTTACGGAACAAAATCTTATTCCCATGGACATATGATCTTTTAAGGATCGAAATCATGTCAAGTATGACATGAAAAAAAGGTGATAGGTGTTTGTTCAAAAATAACACTATGTTTAATAAAAAGTTTTTGAGAGCAACCTTTATAAATTAAACGTTCCTATATTTCGAAAAAAAAGCTTGGAGTAACATAACTTGAAATCTAAGATTGTTATTTTCTAACAAAATAAATGTGCAACTATTTAGATAAGTAGAAGTAATTCTGAAAACAAGTCTCTATATAAATAAAAAAGGCATACAAAATATTTTTAAAACTTAACCCCAGATATTTAAATCTATCGATCTCCAATTAATAAACGAATAGCAAGCAAAAAATAACTAAAATTCGATTATAAATTAACTCGCAACTAAATTTTTTGGAGAGCGAAGAGGGTTAGGAATTGAGATATTCAATTTTATTTTGTTACGTAATTAACAAAATATTTTTTTGATTTTTGGGGTTTTTATATTTTTTGATTTATTATTATTATTATCTCAATTTTTTTTGAATTTTTATTTATCATCTTTTTAGGATTTTTGATTTTTATCTTTTTAGGCTTTTTGGATTTTCAATTTTTTTCTGATTTTTTAGTTTTTTTTACAAGAAAGGGGGGAGAAAGAAGTAGAGAGGGGAAAAGAGATTTTTACAAAATTGTACAAAGTAAAAACTCGATAGCCCGCGAACAGACTCTTATTTAAGTGGTTGGTTCGATGAGTTAAACGTCGCGGGATTGATAAAAAGCGAGCATTTACAAATAAGAAGTGTGTGGGAGGAATGGGAAAGATTATATATTTATACAAAGATAATTACAAAGAAAAAGAATTTTTTTTTTTGAATTTTTATTGTATGAAATTTTTTTTGAACTTTTTGTTTTATAATTTTTCTTTGAATTTTGTGGTTTTATGATTTTTTTTGAAGTGTTTAGATTATTATAAAAAAATAATGAAACTTTTTTTTTGAAATTTTTTTTTCTCATTTTTTTGTATTTTTTGCTAAGTACAAAATATAAAAAAATACAGAATAGAAAAACACCTTCATACTTAAACCCAACATTTTCCCCAATGTTGCAATCTAAGTATGCGGAAGGAATAATAGACAAAATAAAATATGTACAAAATAAAGTGGAGGGGGGTCTGAACTACCCTTACACGAGTTCGGGGAGGCCCGGGTTGAAACCCTACATTGTTTTAGAAGAAGTAGCAAAAATATAACAGAAAAAATAAAATGAAAAAAATAAACTCGGCCTAAAAAGTGCGGGCGGTAAGGGGCAAATGTGTTAGTGACTCGTAAGCTAACGTCTTAGCTGTGAGTGGGACAGATAAGCGATCCCCTAGTGCACACAAGACTGTGACGTGCCGAAGCGACAAAAAAAAGTTTTATTTATTTTAAGTGCTTATTATTATAATTATTATTTTTTGTGTAAAAAAAATTTGTTGTTTTTTTATAAAAGAACAAAATATATACGAGAATTTTTTTGTGTTGTTTTTTTAGGTTTTTAGATTTTTTTAGATTTTTAGTTTTTAGAGTTTTTAGTGTTTTTTAGTTTTTTATATTTTTATAAGTTTTATAGTTTTAAATTTTTTAGTTTTTTAGAGTATTTAGATTTTTAAGGTTTATAGTTTTTCAAGTTTTTAGATTTTTTTAATTTTTAGTTAGTTTGTTTTTGTCCGAAACGACGCCATTTCAATTTTTGTGTTTTTATAGATAATAATAATATAATAATAATTTTTGTTAGTTTTTTTTGGTTTTTTTAAAGCAGTTTAATATTATTATTAATATTAGGTTTTTTTGTTGGTCATTTGTAAATTTTTTTGATATTTATGTATATAGGTAAAATTAATATATCTCCAGAATTAAAAATAACGACTCGAAAAATTTTCCCGACAACGACGGCAAAAACTTGATGGGGCCCGCGAACAGACTCTTATGTGGGTGGTTGGTTCGATGAGTCGATCGTTGCGGGCTTGCTTAGGTAGGCAAGTGCACCTATCGTGTGTAGTACATGATATTCCGGTGTGGAATATCGAGGTTGTATTGTTCTCGGGGTCGGTTCGATTATTTCTACTCTTCCCTGGAGGGGACTATTATTTTACCGATAATTACTTGTCGGGTAATTTTATATACATAAACAAAAATAAAGGAAATAAAAATAAAAGCAATTAAAAGATGGAGCCGATGAAGAGCTTAGCTCGATGGCACCGAATTAAATTTGAACTAAAATATACTTTTAATAAAAAGAGATCCTAAGTTTCTAATTAATTAAGGCGGAGTCTTGGCCGTGGAGGCTCCACTAAAATGAGCTCACCTATCTCTACGACTATCGCTCACCTGAACGCTAAGACTATTCGATCGAGCTCTCGTTCGACGAAGGATTCCTCTTAACGCCCGCATTACTCTAAGAACCCAGTATTGGGTGGGGAATCCAATCTGGTAGAGTTTGAGCGCCTCCAGTTTCGAGGGTTATTGCGGAACTCTCTTTACCCAGGGGCGATCGGTCCATATGCACGGCCTCAAGGCTAGCTAGCGTATGGACTACGGAAATAGGGCCCACACATCGATTATGTGGTCCTATGCGTCGTAAATCCTAGGCAAACCCTAAGTTTGTTAAATTTTCTCAACGTGGTCAGCAAGATAGCCCAAACGCCAAATTAATATCTTCGGAACTACCCATTTCTCGCGTTGAACCAGCGGAAACCAAGGATCAAAGGTTACACCCAACAAACAATGGAAGCACAAACAGGTCTTTTATACATTCACTTCTTTACAATCCGAGGAATACATAGCGAGACATGATTTCGCTAGTATAACAGCTGTAAACAGAAAGCACCAAAAAAAAGCCGGGCGAACAACACCGGAGTCCGCCGAGACCGCGAGGTCGCCGAGGTCGCCGAGTCCGCTGAGATCGCCCGCACTTAGCTGCAGTCTGCCGAATCACCACGGAGTCCGCCGAAGCCGCGAGGCCGCGCGAACACACCGTTATTCGTCTCCTGCTGAACCTGAACTGAGGAACACCCCTACCCGCCTGAAGCCGGCGGACAGGTTATTGAAGCTGGCAAAGATAAAATAGAACTGACAGGCCGCAGAGCGACATCCTGCTGAGTCTGCAGAGACCGCACACTTCCAAGTACTTGACCGAAGTCACAGCAAAACTCCTGGCTCCTTGAAGCTACCCGCGCGACCTGCACAGAGCAAACGTCAGCCTGAATCAATCCACGCGGACTGACAAACAGAGACCGCAGCACTTCGCTCAACCCAACTTACTGTTCACTCAAGTTACTTAGGTTACTGTAGATGTGCCAGGGGGTCCTATTTATAGGCGAGGTGAGGAGTGTGGTCACCACTCAAGAGATAGCGACACCGCCCCAGCCCGCGCGATAGCAAAACTCTGTCCGCCGAGTCCGCAAGGACTCGGCCGGATACCAAGGAAAACCGCCAGGAGCAAGGCAAACATTGATGAACCCTCTCCAGTCCGCCCAAGCGATGCGGACAAGGCATCAGCCCGCAAAGCTCCAACCACTGCAGGATAGAAACTTCCTTCAATGGCAGTCCGCACTAACCCGAGGCAGTCCGCAAGACTCACACCTCAATCCGCCACAAGTCCACGACCAAAGGCAGACAGCAACGGTCCGCCCGGTCACAGCGGACTTGGCGGATACCACGGACACCATGGTCTTGGCACAAAGTGTGACCAAGTCCAAAACCATAAAAGTCCAATAAGAGCATGGCGGACACAGACTCCCGTCCGCCAAACACCCTAGCACAGACCGCCATCAGTCCGCGAGCTCCTCGCACTCCTGTCCAACACAGCAGCCTCCTCCCGGACTCCAAACACAGTCCGCCAATCGATCTCCACAGTAAAGCGCCTGCTGTGCCACCAGAGCTCGACAAGGCCTCAGCCAAGCTCTAAGCCCAGTCCGCAACAGCCAATACCGCGGACACATTAGTCCGCAAGCTTCCCGCGGACATGAGCCAACCCGCCTATCAGCACAAGCTTGCACCTGCGGCCACTGAGCAATGCACCAGTGCGCAAGCCTCCATCCGCTCAGGCCGCTACTTGGCAAAGCCAATCAGCAAACACCCTATCCGCAGAAACCAGGCTGCATAGTCCGCAGACTCCATGCAAACAACCCGCTCAGAAGACAGCCGGCTTTCCACTAGACCTTCCACCAGGCCGCACATCACAGTCCGCCCAGTCCGCCTAGTCCGCCAAACCTGTCCGCCCCAGGCCGCCCGGCCTGTCCCGTCAACCACTTCCACTTCACAAATGTCAACACTCCCCCTTGAAGTGAGAAGTGGTGACCAAGCCCAGCAAGCTGCACAAGCGTTCAAAAGGCCCCTTCGACAGTGGCTTCGTGAAGATGTCAGCAAGATTATCTTCACTCCGAACATGCCCGACCAACAGAGATCCTTCCAACACCTTCTCCCTGATGAAGTGGTGATCAATCTCTATATGCTTGGTCCTGGCGTGACACACTGGATTGTTAACCAGTTTGAGAGCACTCTCAATGTCACCCCGGAGTAAAGTAGGCCCTTGCACTTCTTCAAGAACATCCTCTATAAGCCTCCTCAACCAAACGGCTTCCCGAGCAGCCAAGGCCGAAGACTTATACTCCGCCTCCGTGGTTGAAACCGACACCGAGTCCTGCTTCTTGCTACACCACGAGATGCTAGCTGAACCGCAAGTGTACACAAAACCTGAAGTAGACCTTCGATCATCCGAATCACCGCCATAGTCAGCATCCGTGTACCTAAGCAACGCAAACTCCGCGTCCCTTCTATAGAGGAGTCCCATATCAGAAGAAGCCTTGACATACTTCAGAATTCCCTTCGCCTCCACTAGATGAGATTGCCTTTGTTCAGCCATATACCGACATACTCGGCCAACAGCATAAGCAATATCCAGCCTTGTAATCGTCAGCTAAATAAAGCTCCCAACAAGATCCCTGAACACTAAAGGATCATGAAGAACCCTTCCCTCATCTCGTCGAAGCTTAAGCCCAGATTCCAGTGGAGTAGAGCACTTCTTCCCTTCGCCCATGTCAAACCGCTTCACAATGCGATCAGCATACCCTTTCTGGCTAATAAGAACCCCGCACTCCTTCCTCTCCACTTCCAGACCGAGAAAGTGATGCAACTCTCCCAAGTCTTTCATCTCGAAGCATATAGCAAGCTCATCTCTGTGCCTTGCTACTTCCTCCTCTGAATTCCCTGTGATGATCATGTCATCCACATACAGTAGGACCAAGACTCGTAGCTCCCCCTTCTTCTTGACAAACAAGCTTAAATCCGAGTTGGAAGCAAGGTATCCACAGAATTGCAAGTACTCTGCAATCTTCCCATACCACGCTCTAGGAGCTTGCTTCAACCCATAGAGAGCCTTCCTGAGTTTACAGACATAGTCCGGATGCTTTTCAGAGACAAAACCAAGCGGCTGATCCATGAAGATGTCCTTGTCAATCTCTCCGTAAAGAAAGGCATTCTTCATATCGAGTTGCCACAACCTCCATCCCTTGCTAGCAGCCAAGGCGATCACACTCTTACAGAAGACATCTTCACAACTAGATTGAATGTCTCCTCATAGTCTTCTCCATACTACTGTGAGAATCCTCTAGCGACCAGGCGAGCCTTGAACCGATCAATGCTCCCATCAGCCTTCTTCTTCAACTTATACACCCACTTACAAGTAACCGGAGTAATGCCATCAACCTTGGGCACAAGGTCCCAGGTTTCATTCTTCTTCAGAGCATCAATCTCTTCCTTCATGGCACATTCCCACTCCTTCACTCCAGTGGCCTCGTTGAAGTTTGCAGGCTCTCGCTCATCCAGAGGACCTGCAAACAAGCAGGAGACAAAGCTTACTGCATTCCCATCACAGTATCGAGCCGGTGGCTTAACCACCTCTTAGATCTCTGAAGACACGGCTCCTTGCTCATGACTTCTGTTGCTTCTTCGGGCTCCACTCCTACCTGGGGCAAGAATTGAGCAGTGCTCCCCCTGCTTCCTGAGCCAGAAGGCTCAGCCTCGGAGTTCGAAGCAACAGGAGCTGCTGGTGAAACAGCAAGCTCCTCTTCCAAGCCTTCAGCAGCCACCACCGGAGCTTCATCAACCTTGCTACTTCCGGTTAGCTCCACCGAGCCACCTCCATATGACGTCAGCTCGTCAAATACAATGTCTCTTGATACCACGAACTTATTCATCACAGGGTCCATGCATTTCCATCCCTTCTTCCGCTCATCGTAGCCAACAAAGACAAGTTTCCTTGCCTTCGCATCCAGCTTTGTCCGTGAAGCATCCGGGACATGCACTTAGCAAGTTGAACCGAACACCCTAAGGTGTCCCACACTCGGCTTCTCCTTCAGCAGCAGCTCAACAGGAGTCTTCATGTTGATAGGGCTGAGTGGCATCCAGTTGATAACATAAGCAGCACAAGACATCCCCTCCACCCAAAAGGACCTTGGGATATCTTTCACATGAAGCCAGCATTTGCAGGTCTCCGTCAGATGACAGATCTTCCGCTCCGCTACCCCATTTTGTTGTGGAGTGTGAGCACAAGTAAGCTCTCGTTGGATCCCGTGCTTCGTGCAGAAGTTAGAAAACTGGGAGGAAACAAATTCACCCCCGTTATCAGTTCTAAGCTTCTTAATCCGCAAGACAAGCCGGCCTTCTACCAACTCCTTGAACTCCACGAACAAACGGAAGGCTTCCGACTTCTCCTTTAATAAGTACACCCAAGTATACCTTGAGTAGTCATCAACCAAGACAAGCATGTATCTGTTTCCACCAAGGCTGGCAGTAATTGTCGGTCCCATCAGGTCGCCATGAATGCACTCCAATTGTTTCTTGCTCCTTGTTTGAGATTTATCAAACGGAAGGCGATGTGCCTTACCGTATTGAGAGCCCGCACAAACATGCCCACCACCAAAGGAGGACAACTTCGTCAACCCCCTCACCAAACTTCTACTAGCCATTGCCTTCAGCTTGTCCATGCCAACATGCCCCAGCCTCTCATGCCAGATAGCAGCACTATCATTGGCCCTCATTTTATCAACTTAAGCACTGGTGGAAAGAACAAACAAGTTCTTCACCCTCCTCCCAACATGAGCAACATCAGCTTTCACCGCTGATACGTTGCAAAGGAACCTCACATCTGTTTGCCCAAACAGAACGTGATACCCAGCGTCCACCACATTGGCCACCGAGAAGAGGTTATTCTTCATGCCCGGCACGTGATACACACTCCTTAACGTGAGTGGCCCCGGATCACTACCCAAAGACACGACCCCCTCTTTCTCTACTACATAAACAGTATTATCAGCAGTGATAATAGTTTCATTACCTGAGTACGCCTGCATGGAGGTGAGCTTCGATTTGTCTCCGGTGAGGTGACGACCACACCCGGATTCCACGATCCACTCGCTGTTGAAGTCCTCAGCAGACAAGGCCCGGACACAAGTGCCCGTCATAAAGGCTCCGCCCCATCCTGCTTCTTCACTTCTCAAGCAAGCTTCCTCCTTTCCCGCAGCATGCCCAGGCTGCAGTTTGACCTTGCAGTCCCGTTTGAAGTGCCCTCGCTGATGACACCGGTAGCACTTCAGGTTCTTCTTCCAGTCCTTAGGAGCATTGCTCCTCTCCGGTGGATATTAAGTTGAACTCTCCTTCTCACCAACGACCTGCACCTTCTTCTTCTTCTTCCCTTCCCATCCTTTCTTCTTGCCTGAGAAGAGAGCTTTGCTGTCTTCTTGATTCAGGTTCACTCCAGCCATCTGCCTTACTAAGCTCTCCTGCGAGGCAAGCAGATTCTCCAGCTCCAGCAACGACGGCTGAGTAGCCCACCCTTGAACAGATGTTACAAAGGCCACATACTCCTTCCGCAAGCCGCGGATAATGTGCCTTTTCATCTTTTCCTCAGAGATAGGCTCATCAGGATCCAGTGCCGGCAGCTCAGCGCACAAGCTCTTCATCTTTAAGAAGTACTTGGAGATGGAAAGGTCTCCCTGAGTTGCCCTGACCAACTCATTCTCCAGGAACTGAAGCCGCGCCACATTCTTCCTATTGAACAACTCATCAATGGTTGCCCAAATATCAGCAGCCGACTCACACCCAATAATATGATCAAACAGTTCCGGAGACACGGCTCTCTTCAGAATGAACTCCGCCTTAGCATTTGTTCTTCTCTAGAGCCTAACCTGCTCAGCAGTACCGAACGCAGCAGTCACTTCCTGTCTGTCGTCACCACCGACGACTTCCCACAGCTCCTCGCCAAGAAGATAGCTCTTCATGCACGACTTCCACTTCTTGAAGTTAGTCGGCGTTAAAAGTTCAATGCCAAGACCTCTTGCAAAACTCCCTTCCATTGCAACACATGTTGGCAGCCTTTCAGAAGCTCCGAGCAACAACACAGGTTGATCACCACTCAAGCACTGAGTAATAACACTGGCTGTAAGACCCCATTTTTTTTTTAAAAAACACAGGGTCTTATGCCCAGAACCGCCGCTTTGCGGTGACACCTTCTCGCCCGGAAGCGTCATCACCACAAAACGCCGTTTCTGCCGGCCAATTCGATCGCAGCATAGTAACAAAATTAGATTAATAACATGCGAAGCAAAACTCTAAGTAAAAGTCCACAGAAATATCACATCAAGTAAAATATCTCCACGATGGGAGAGTCCACAAAACCAAGCACTGTAAATAAGGGCTTATGCCCGATACAACAATTCCTCACCACAAGATCTCTCATGTGGAAATAAAATAAACACTACTAGAGTAAGGGCCTCACGGTCCCAGCTGTCTGAACTCCTGTGCTAGACTGCCCTATCTCCAAGCGTGTCGACCTCTGGGGCTGCTCCTCCAATCTGGGCTCCGCGATCCCCTAAATGATGTGGTTCGAAAACCGTTAGTCTAAAAGACTAAGTCCTATCATCCCCCACCCCTTCCCCCATGGCTCCTAGGCACCGAGCGGAGAGGAAGAAAGGGAGGACTTGAAAGTGGAGAGTATATCAAATGCAGGTGACGGTGGACCTAAAACTAGCAATTTATATAGTAACTAAACATATTTGTAAACAAGTAAAGTAAAGTAACCTTAACTTATATGGGTACATATGAGCAAGGGATCTTTTGCAAGGCTCCCATCGTATAAAGAGTCCCATACCAATTTATACGTTGGGGTGTCGGTTATTAACAGCAATATATATATGTAAAGAAAATTAACCTTAATTTATAAACTTGCCCACACAAGCTTATAGACCAAGGGGTCGTTTTGCAGGGCCTAATGTATAAGTGTCCCATACCACTTATATTTTAGGTGTCAAAGTGTTAAATGAATCGCTTATGCTATGACATGCAAGTGGGTATGATGGATCAAGCAAGTGCAACACACACACCCGACTCTGTGCACACAGACCTTTAGTTCCCCCTTTCTGGAGCCTCACCTCCCAGGATACCTCCGTAGTGGCAGACGGAAGCGGTGGGTTGGGCCTCGCCCACCTCTAAACCAGTATAGCACTACTGGTCAGACCTATCGTACGCCTCAACGCTGGTGCACTAAGCGGACTCCTGCGTACTCTTGCCGGCTGGCGCACCGGACTTCTGTTGGCGAAGTGCTATCACAACACTTGCCGAGTCAACGTATTGGTGTCTGTGCTAAGATCCTCCAATACCGAAGACCCACCACCTTAATTTCATTCCTTTTATGCACATGCAAATTTACGTACCAACACCGAGCCGAAGCTCACCGGGCCATCCTGCCCTCTTACCACAACGACCGAGCCTACTGCTTGATCATCTAGCCAAAATTACTTCCCGTAACCTCGGGGTGTGTGAGAGTGAAACCCTAATTATTCTAGTTACTCTTGAAGTTTCATTATTCCTATGAGTTGCGTTAGCCCAGGACTGTCCAAGGTATTCCCCGTGAAGGGCTCTCGAAGGCACTAGGAACTACGATGGGATTACGCCCAAAGCTCCCTTTCGCAAGGCACTTATTATTATTGGTTACTACACAAATCTCTCAATCCCTTAGGGTTATAATTGAATTCTAACCCAAGTGTATATGACTCCTTCTTTTCAACGAGGATGAGTGATCCTTTGTCGATCCCGAACCCCACACAACTCTAACCAACCTCCACTACTCATCTACACTTCTGATGACAAACCTAATTCACCTACCAGACTAATGCCCCATTATTCCAACTTCCTAAACTCATTGTGCACTTTAATTTGATTTCTGCTGTTTTTACTAATTGCAGACCTCCCTAAGCTAATATGATGTACTCAATAGGTGATACTCTAAATTCTCCTCCAATAACTCTACAAATTTTACCAGAGGTCTATTATGATAAATATAGTCTAAATTCAGAAAATCATATTTTTCCCAATTAATCTACTATTTATTGAATTTTCCTCAAAAACTAGGCCATAGTCAATTTGAACATGAACCATAAGATTTTCTCAGGTAATGGCCTCCAAAAATTTGTATTCACTAAATAACAGAGAAATATTATTGGTTGCCAATTTTCATAATTTTCCAGATAGTTCTTGACCTCTAAAGGATTTATTAAAAATAATTCCTAAGATCAAATATAATGAAGGAAGTGCCACAAATATGTCTCCAATAATTATGTAAAAATTACTAGGGCTTCATAAGGAACTAGAAACATCATGATGAAGAAATTAAAATTTTTTAGACCATTTAAATGTCATTATTAAATTTACCAAAGTTCCATAGAATTAAATAATTAAAGAAGCAACTACTAAATATCATTCTTCAAAAATTTCATAAAACTTTACAGCGATGGGAACCATTATTACAAGCCCCTTTGCTAAGTTTCATCAGATTTAATCAAGTATACCTTTCTCCAAAAATTCCTAAGTGAAAATTGTAAAACATGACTTTGTGAATAAAGTACCAAAAATATTCATCCAAAATTTATTATAAAATTTCCAGAGATATATATACCCTAAACAACTACCCATTCAAAAACTCAGCCCTTTTCAGAAAGTTTTGGTATTAGATCTTATGATTTCAAAGCTAGTGCCCTAAACTAGGGTTATAGATTTAAGGGGTTTAAATTCTTCCAAATGCCCTAACATTTTAACCACAGGACCATAGTAACCCTATGGACATCATTCCCAAGTTTCAAGTCCATCCAAGGTCTTTTGACCCCAAATTCTTCAAACCCTAGAAATTTACCCTAAAGGGCCTACCCTAAAATTCTAGGGCTACCCTAGTCCAAACCACTCCAAACTTCATAAGTGAGTGTAAAAAGTCAAATTATATCAGTGGCCAAAATTTTAGCCTCTGATGAGGGAATTTGGCCACTCAACCATCAAATAGTGGCTTTTGACCAAAATACCCTTATAAGGTCATATGTAGGGTGGGTAAATTACCTATCCTAAACATCTCCAAATGAGCTAAAGTTTTAACCCTATACCTATCATGACATCTAAGACCACCCACCACAATTTGGGGGAGTTTTAAATTAATTAGGTCACATAATTAAATTAATCATGATTTATTAAATTTTTCTAAAAACTATAGAAACAAATTCTCCAAAAATTCTAAATTTTGGACAGGTTCTAGATATGACTAAGACTTTCTCACTGCCCAAATTTCAACTTGTTTGGACAAGGAATGAAGTGTGGGCACCAAAAATAATTTCTGTTTAGGCCTAGGTATAGGTCCTACCAAAAAGGGGTACCCTGGTCTAACCAGTGGCCCAAAAGGGTCCAAGCAATTTTTGCTACAAACTAGACACCAGAAGCTACAATTTTCATGTTGGGCAGATTTCCATTCAGGGTCCCTAAGTATTTTTAAAAATTAAATACATTAAATACATCTAATGTGACAGAAATGAAATGATATTTATTTAAATCCTAAAGTATCTGATTTGATGCCGCGCGAATCTTGGCGCAGATCGACGGCGCTGGGTTATCGTCCCCGATGAGCCAACGACCAGGATTGCTTCTTCCTGTGCCGACTTCAAGCGTCTGCCGCCGGCCACCCAGTCCCTTCCCCGGCCGGCCACCGCCACCATCACCTCCGTTGAGGTGGTGGCTATCGCCAGACGGCGGCACAGCCGCCGGAGGGGCGGATTCCGGCGATCCAACCAATAAAATTTTCGGCTGAAAGCCATGAATTTTGCGAATTGGATCGGGCTCAATTGTGCCCGAACCTTGGCCCTAATGAAACCTAAGATCTACCCATGAGAAAAGAGGAGGAGGAGGACCTTGTTGGCGGCCTGGAGACGAGCGGATCTGCGGGTTGACATGGTGGTGGCGCCGCCGATCGGAATTCTGCAATCTCCCAGTAAACTCGCCGGATTTCTTCAGTTAAGGATTGGGAAATTCTTCTCCAAGCTCACTGATGATGTTTAAAACATCAGAGGGGGAGAAGAATGGAAGAAACTGCCATGGCCATCATGGCCATTAAAGGCTTGTTTCGGCCATGATGGTGGAGGCTGTAACAGCCCCTTGACAGCCAGGAAAATGGCTGGAAACTCCTCCCCTTCACTGGAGGAGATGAATGCTGCCATCAATGGGGACCATTGGCCTTTCCTTGGCCAATCTCCTCCTTCAACTCTCTTTCCCCTTTTCTCTCTCCTCCATTAGTATGGAATGAAGCTTTCTCTCTCTTTCCTAGTCACCAAAGCTGACCATGCTGACTCCCCAGCCTATTGGCAGCCCTTTCCACCCATAATATTTCATTATATTGTGGTTAACTTAAAAGGAAAAAGGGGTTGAGCTTGGGTTGACCCCTCCCCTTTGCTAGGTTAATAATGTTGTGATGGGGTCATGGAGTCATGGTGAAGCCCTAATGTCCTTCTAAATTATTGTTTTGAATTTTACTATTTGCAGACCATGGTAGCTTTCATCCTCCTACCTAGGCCCACTTGGTCCCCAAGGTCTTCCTAGGGTTGGTCTTGACCTAGCCTTGCCCAAAATCACCCTTAGGGGGGTCTAGTTGAAATTGGGATGTTACAAATCCAACAAGTCAAAAAAAGGATTTCGTCCTCGAAATCACGATCTCGCCTACGGTAATCTTCTTACCGAAGAAAATGAACTTATAGTTGTTGTTAAATAGGAAGATTAACCCCTACTCCTACTAAAGTAGTCTTACCTGTTAAAGTCAAGTAATTAATTTAAACTTCTTGAGTGGTTGAGAGGTATACCTGACCAAACAGCTCTGGATATTTCTGTTGCATCAGATCCTGCGGCTCCCAAGTATGCTCCTCTTGGCCGTGGTTCCTCCACAGAACCTTGACTAAGGGAATCTTTTTGCGTCGCAGGATCCGTACTCCTTTATCATCGATCCGCACCGGCTCCAAGTGAACAGATCGGTCCGAAGCTACCGGCCCTTCGGTGGTCGTAATCCGCTGCTCCGGGCGTAGTAGAGCCCTTCTCAGCGAGGATATGTGGAAAACATCATGCAGAGCTGCCAGCTCTGGTGGCAACTCCAGCCTGTAAGCCAGGACCCCTATCCGCTCCAGGATCCTGTAAGGGCCCATATATCTGGGGCTGAGCTTCTTCCTTCGGCCACGCATCCGAGAAACTCCATGCATAGGCCGGATCTTCAAAAACACTCGGTCCCCGACCTGAAATTCCACCTGACGATGGCGGGCGTCATAATACTTGGCCTGCCTGCTCTGTGCCTCTAACATCCTGTCCCTGATCAACCTCACCTGAGCCTCGGTGTCTTCAACAAAATCCGATCCCAAAGCCTTCGGGTCCTCGTCCTGAATCCAAGAGAGTGGGGTTCTGCATTTCCGTCCATATAGAGCCTCGTAGGGGGCCATGCCTATGCTGGCCTGATGACTGTTGTTGTACGAGAATTCCACCATCGGTAACATCTTTTCCCAAGGTTCTCCTCGGTCTAGGATGCATAGACGTAGCAGGTCTTCCAGTGTCCGATTTGTGCGCTCTGTCTGCCCGTCCGTCTGAGGGTGGAAGGCGGTGCTAAAAGTCAGTCGAGTGCCCAAGTATGCCTGAACCGACCGCCATTCCCTGGATGTAAACCGACCGTCCCGATCTGACACGATCGTCCTGGGTACTCCATGATAGCGAATGTACTGCTCCACAAACTTCCGAACCAGAACCCCCACTGAATCGTCCTTCCTGACTGGTATAAATCTAGCCACCTTCGTCAATCGATCTACGATGACCCAAATCGAATCATTTCCCGTTCGTGATCGGGGGAGACCATGAATAAAATCCATCGCAATATCCTCAAACTTCCACTCTGGCACTGGAAGAGGTTGCAACAATCCCGCGGGGTTTCTGCATTCCGCCTTCACCAACTAGCAGGCTTCGCAATGGGTCACGAAGTGTGTAATATCCCTCTTCATTCCTGGCCAGAACATCATCCTCTTCAGATCGGCCATCATCTTGGTGATTCCCGGGTGTATCGAATACCTACTGCAATGCGCTTCCGCCATGATATCCTCCCGGATCTGACCTCCTGCGGGTATATAAATCCTTCCTCTGAAGTACAATAGCCCATCCTTCAAGGAATAATCCCCCGTCGAACCCTCCTCCAAGGTTCGAAATATCGGTTCCGCCCGAGGGTCTGTCTTCTGCCCTTCCCTGATGCGGTCCCGGATATCATCAATAGCGATCATCGACGCCAGATACTCCATGTATAATTCTGGATCGTCCTCGGATACTAGGGATATCTGCATGTCCCCGAAAGACCGGACCAGCTCCATAGACATAAGCTGAGGTCCCTTCCCTGCAGCATCTCCTCTCCGGCTCAACGCATCCGCCACCACGTTCGCCTTCCCGGGGTGGTAGTGCATAGTATACTCATAATCTGTCAGGAACTCCACCCAACGCCTTTGTCTGATGTTGAGGTCTTTTTGCGTGTCCACGTATCTCAGGTTCTGGTGGTCGGAGAAGATGTCGCAATGAACCCCGTACAGATAGTGCCGCCAAATCTTCAAGGCGAAGATTACCGCGCCCATCTCCAGATCGTGGACCGGGTAATTTTTCTCGTGAATCTTCAACTGTCGAGAGGCATAAGCTATCACATGCCCGTTCTGCATCAGAACGGCACCCATCCCTTGGTAGGAGGCGTCGGTATACACCTGGAATCCCTCCCTTCCTGACGGAATAGCGAGGATGGGAGCCGAAGTGAGCCGACTCTTCAGCTCCACGAAGGCTGCCTCGCACTGTGGTGTCCAAATAAAAGGGGATTCCTTCTTCGTCAGAGTCGTAAGAGGGAGCGCGATCCGGGAGAATCCCTCTACAAACTTCCGGTAGTACCCGGCAAGTCCCAAGAAGCTCCGTACATCTGTCGCCGTCTTCAATGGTGGCCAATCCTGAACGGCCCGAATCTTGGCCGGGTCTACCGCCAACCCAGCCCCACTGACGATATGGCCCAAGAAGGCCACCTCCTTTAGCCAAAACTGGCATTTGCTGAATTTTGCGTACAGCTGATGCTCCCGTAACCTTTCCAATGTCAAGGCCAGGTGTCGTGCGTGCTCCCCTTCCGTCTTTGAGTAGACAAGGATGTCGTCAATAAAGATGATGACGAATACATCCAAATATTCCTTGAACACCCTGTTCATAAGGCTCGTAAATGCTGATGGTGCATTCGTGAGCCCGAACGGCATCACTGTGAACTCGAACAGTCCGTATCGGCTACTGAAAGCGGTCTTCGGAATGTCCTCTTCTCGGATCCGCAGCTGATAATAACCTGACCTTAAGTCAAGTTTCGAGAAGAAATGTGCTCCCTCCAGCTGGTCGAACAACTCATCGATTCGTGGGAGTGGGTAGGTATTCCGAACCGTGAGTCTATTCAGCGCTCGATAGTCTATGCACAGGCGGAGACTTCCGTCCTTCTTCTTGACAAACAGCACCGGGGCTCCCCACGGTGAAGAACTTGGCCGGACGAACCCTGCCTCTACAAGTTCCTGCAGCTGACTCCGGAACTCTGCCAACTCCTTCGGGGCCATCCGGTAAGGGGCCCTAGATGCCGGCCTGGCTCCGGGCACTAACTCTATCTGAAAATCCTGCTCTCGACACGGAGGTAGTCCTGGCAATTTCTCTGGGAAGACGTCGACGAAGTCCCGCACCACTGGGATGTCTGTCATGGCCCCCTTGGCCTCCTCTATCTCAAACAGAATCTGGTAGACCTCTTCCCCCTGTAGATGGGCCTTAACGGCCTGTACTGAAGATAAAAGCACACAAGAGGCGGATCTTATACCTTCGATGACAATAAACGAGTCTCCATGCCTCACTGTGATCTTCTTCGCTTGGCAATCAATCTGGGCATGGTTCCAGTGCAACCATGTCATGCCCAGGATCAACTCGAAGACTGGCATTCTAATAATCGTTGCCGCCACTTCGAATGGCTTCCCGCCAATCTCCGCCTCCATGTTGCAGTGGGTAGAGGTGAATAGCTCCGATCCATCAGGTAAACGCACCCTCCTCGTCAGGCCTGTGAACCGTTCTACGCCTTCTAGCCCTTCCACGAAAGCCTCTGATACGAACGAGTGCGAAGCACCCGTGTCGAACAATGTGTAGGCGGGTTTGCCGCTGACGAAGACTATACCTGGATCGGTTAAATGTCTTAGGATTCTGTAACTAGTTTCTTCCTATTTAATCATTTTTTTTTGAGAAGTTCCTAAAAAAAAATTGACAGCAGAGATAACGGAATTTTTATTTAAATAATTTAAAAACTCTTGTCATACCTGTTATGACTTGCTCCGGGTTTCGAGGCTGTGCCAGATCCAAGGCATACACCTGCTCCCTTTCCGGTCTACGATCGCCACCTGGGTATCCACGTCCTCGGCCACGACCCCGGCCTCCGAAGTATGGCGCTGGTGGGGCAGCCTGTGGTGCTGGTGGGGGTGCCCTCCCCATGGGACAGTTCCTCCTAATGTGCCCCACCTGGTGACAATCGAAGCACACTGGCGGTTGATACGCCATTCCCCCGGGTCTCTGTTCGTCCCGCCTCTGAACTGGTGGTGGAGCCATCAACACTGGTCTTCCTATCTCCTGTCTCGCCTCCTGATGAGGCTGGTCTTCTACCCTTCTTCCATCTGTGATGCGGCCCCGCCGCTGATCATTTCGGGCTCCCCGGCTCTGGTCTTCATTTGGCCGCTTCCGGCCCCGAGTAGTAAGCCAATCCGCCTCGATTCTTTTCGCCATCTCCAAAATCCGGGAGATGGGCCCGTCAGATACAAATAGTAAGGTCTCCCTCAGCTCCTCCCGCAGGCCCTTGTAGAACCTTTTCGTATACCCAGCTTCGTCCAACTGATATGAGTCTGCAAACCGGGCTAAATGATCAAACTCTCGGTGGTACTCCACCACCGTCTTGCTCCCTTGCCTCAACTGCAAAAACCTGTCCTCCAGCTCATCTCTGGCTGATTGCGGAACAAAGTTCTCCAATAGCGCGCCCTTGAATTCCTCCCAAGCTATCTCCGCAGCCGTCCTGTCAGCAAAAATCGTATCCAGGGAAGTCTTCCACCACCTCTTAGCATGAGATTCCAAGCAAGACACGACCAAGGGCACCCTTTCCTCCCACGGGCACTTGATCCCAATCAACATCTCGTACATGATATCTAGCCACTCCTCTGTCCGGACGGCAGACTCAGTCCCACAGTAGGATGGGGGAGTGAGTCCTCGAAAGATACTCAGCCAATTGGCCCCCGGGTTTGGCTGCGGAGCCAGAACCTGTTGAGCCCTGAAAGCATCCAAAATGGCTGTCAACGTCTGTCCCACCTCCGACTGTAGGAAAGGAGTAGGGACCGGGGGAGGTGGTGCAACGTCCGGAGTCCGCTGGGCCCCGCCTTGTGGTGTGGGCTGAGCTGGAGGCTGCGAAACAAACTATATTAGTGGGTAATCAGCTCAAATATATGCAAAGTGGACTATTTTACAAGTGATTCCTCCTTAGGGTCTCACCACTGCTTCCGCTGCTAGTTTGTCCGCAAACTAAGCTCGCGCGGGGGTGGACCAGGGGTTGTGGACTGTTACCTTTCGATCGGGGTTTCCCTCTGATACCATTTGTAAGACCCCATTTTTTTTTAAAAAAACACAGGGTCTTATGCCCAGAACCGCCGCTTTGCGGTGACACCTTCTCGCCCGGAAGCGTCATCACCACAAAACGCCGTTTCTGCCGGCCAATTCGATCGCAGCATAGTAACAAAATTAGAGTAATAACATGCGAAGCAAAACTCTAAGTAAAAGTCCACAGAAATATCACATCAAGTAAAATATCTCCACGATGGGAGAGTCCACAAAACCAAGCACTGTAAATAAGGGCTTATGCCCGATACAACAATTCCTCACCACAAGATCTCTCATGTGGAAATAAAATAAACACTACTAGAGTAAGGGCCTCACGGTCCCAGCTGTCTGAACTCCTGTGCTAGACTGCCCTATCTCCAAGCGTGTCGACCTCTGGGGCTGCTCCTCCAATCTGGGCTCCGCGATCCCCTAAATGATGTGGTTCGAAAACCGTTAGTCTAAAAGACTAAGTCCTATCATCCCCCACCCCTTCCCCCATGGCTCCTAGGCACCGAGCGGAGAGGAAGAAAGGGAGGACTTGAAAGTGGAGAGTATATCAAATGCAGGTGACGGTGGACCTAAAACTAGCAATTTATATAGTAACTAAACATATTTGTAAACAAGTAAAGTAAAGTAACCTTAACTTATATGGGTACATATGAGCAAGGGGTCTTTTGCAAGGCTCCCATCGTATAAAGAGTCCCATACCAATTTATACGTTGGGGTGTCGGTTATTAACAGCAATATATATATGTAAAGAAAATTAACCTTAATTTATAAACTTGCCCACACAAGCTTATAGACCAAGGGGTCGTTTTGCAGGGCCTAATGTATAAGTGTCCCATACCACTTATATTTTAGGTGTCAAAGTGTTAAATGAATCGCTTATGCTATGACATGCAAGTGGGTATGATGGATCAAGCAAGTGCAACACACACACCCGACTCTGTGCACACAGACCTTTAGTTCCCCCTTTCTGGAGCCTCACCTACCAGGATACCTCCGTAGTGGCAGACGGAAGCGGTGGGTTGGGCCTCGCCCACCTCTAAACCAGTATAGCACTACTGGTCAGACCTATCGTACGCCTCAACGCTGGTGCACTAAGCGGACTCCTGCGTACTCTTGCCGGCTGGCGCACCGGACTTCTGTTGGCGAAGTGCTATCACAACACTTGCCGAGTCAACGTATTGGTGTCTGTGCTAAGATCCTCCAATACCGAAGACCCACCACCTTAATTTCATTCCTTTTATGCACATGCAAATTTACGTACCAACACCGAGCCGAAGCTCACCGGGCCATCCTGCCCTCTTACCACAACGACCGAGCCTACTGCTTGATCATCTAGCCAAAATTACTTCCCGTAACCTCGGGGTGTGTGAGAGTGAAACCCTAATTATTCTAGTTACTCTTGAAGTTTCATTATTCCTATGAGTTGCGTTAGCCCAGGACTGTCCAAGGTATTCCCCGTGAAGGGCTCTCGAAGGCACTAGGAACTACGATGGGATTACGCCCAAAGCTCCCTTTCGCAAGGCACTTATTATTATTGGTTACTACACAAATCTCTCAATCCCTTAGGGTTATAATTGAATTCTAACCCAAGTGTATATGACTCCTTCTTTTCAACGAGGATGAGTGATCCTTTGTCGATCCCGAACCCCACACAACTCTAACCAACCTCCACTACTCATCTACACTTCTGATGACAAACCTAATTCACCTACCAGACTAATGCCCCATTATTCCAACTTCCTAAACTCATTGTGCACTTTAATTTGATTTCTGCTGTTTTTACTAATTGCAGACCTCCCTAAGCTAATATGATGTACTCAATAGGTGATACTCTAAATTCTCCTCCAATAACTCTACAAATTTTACCAGAGGTCTATTATGATAAATATAGTCTAAATTCAAAAAATCATATTTTTCCCAATTAATCTACTATTTATTGAATTTTCCTCAAAAACTAGGCCATAGTCAATTTGAACATGAACCATAAGATTTTCTCAGGTAATGGCCTCCTAAAATTTTTATTCACTAAATAACAGAGAAATATTATTGGTTGCCAATTTTCATAATTTTCCAGATAGTTCTTGACCTCTAAAGGATTTATTAAAAATAATTCATAAGATCAAATATAATGAAGGAAGTGCCACAAATATGTCTCCAATAATTATGTAAAAATTACTAGGGCTTCATAAGGAACTAGAAACATCATGATGAAGAAATTAAAATTTTTTAGACCATTTAAATGTCATTATTAAATTTAACAATGTTCCATAGAATTAAATAATTAAAGAAGCAACTACAAAATATCATTCTTCAAAACTTTCATAAAACTTTGCAGAGATGGGTACCATGATTACAAGCCCCTTTGCTAAGTTTCATCAGATTTAATCAAGTATACTGTTCTCCAAAAATTCCTAAGTGAAAATTGTAAAACATGACTTTGTGAATAAAGTACCAAAAATATTCATCCAAAATTTATTATAAATTTCCAGAGATATATATACCCTAAACAACTACCCATTCAAAAACTCAGCCCTTTTCAGAAAGTTTTGGTATTAGATCTTATGATTTCAAAGCTAGTGCCCTAAACTAGGGTTATATATTTAAGGGGTTTAAATTCTTCCAAATGCCCTAACATTTTAACCACAGGACCATAGTAACCCTATGGACATCATTCCCAAGTTTCAAGTCCATCCAAGGTCTTTTGACCCCAAATTCTTCAAACCCTAGAAATTTACCCTAAAGGGCCTACCCTAAAATTCTAGGGCTACCCTAGTCCAAACCACTCCAAACTTCATAAGTGAGTGTAAAAAGTCAAATTATATCAGTGGCCAAAATTTCAGCCTCTGATGAGAGAATTTGGCCACTCAACCATCAAATAGTGGCTTTTGACCAAAATACCCTTATAAGGTCATATATAGGGTGGGTAAATTACCCATCCTAAACATCACCAAATGAGCTAAAGTTTTAACCCTATACCTATCATGACATCTAAGACCACCCACCAAAATTTGGGGGAGTTTTAAATTAATTAGGTCACATAATTAAATTAATCATGATTTATTAAATTTTTCTAAAAACTATAGAAAAATATTCTCCAAAAATTCTAAATTTTGGACAGGTTCTAGATATGACTAAGACTTTCTCACTGCCCAAATTTCAACTTGTTTGGACAAGGAATGAAGTGTGGGCACCAAATATAATTTCTGTTTAGGCCTAGGTATAGGTCCTACCAAAAAGGGGTACCCTGGTCTAACCAGTGGCCCAAAATGGTCCAAGCAATTTTTGCTACAAACTAGACACCCGAAGCTACAATTTTCATGTTGGGAAGATTTCCATTCAGGGTCCCTAAGTATTTTTAAAAATTAAATACATTAAATACATCTAATGTGACAGAAATGAAATGATATTTATTTAAATCCTAAAGTATCTGATTTGATGCCGCGCGAATCTTGGCGCAGATCGACGGCGCTGGGTTATCGTCCCCGATGAGCCAACGGCCAGGATTGCTTCTTCCTGTGCCGACTTCAAGCGTCTGCCGCCGGCCACCCAGTCCCTTCCCCGGCCGGCCACCGCCACCATCACCTCCGTTGAGGTGGTGGC
Source organism: Platanthera guangdongensis (assembly GCA_039583875.1). Classification (NCBI taxonomy): domain Eukaryota; kingdom Viridiplantae; phylum Streptophyta; class Magnoliopsida; order Asparagales; family Orchidaceae; genus Platanthera; species Platanthera guangdongensis. The sequence goes on from CM077159.1 coordinate 26,949,451, forward strand.
TATCGCCAGACGGCGGCACAGCCGCCGGAGGGGCGGATTCCGGCGATCCAACCAATAAAATTTTCGGCCGAAAGCCATGAATTTTGCGAATTGGATCGGGCTCAATTGTGCCCGAACCTTGGCCCTAATGAAACCTAAGATCTACCCATGAGAAAAGAGGAGGAGGAGGACCTTGTTGGCGGCCTGGAGACGAGCGGATCTGCGGGTTGACATGGTGGTGGCGCCGCCGATCGGAATTCTGCAATCTCCCAGTAAACTCGCCGGATTTCTTCAGTTAAGGATTGGGAAATTCTTCTCCAAGCTCACTGATGATGTTTAAAACATCAGAGGGGGAGAAGAATGGAAGAAACTGCCATGGCCATCATGGCCATTAAAGGCTTGTTTCGGCCATGATGGTGGAGGCTGTAACAGCCCCTTGACAGCCAGGAAAACGGCTGGAAACTCCTCCCCTTCACTGGAGGAGATGAATGCTGCCATCAATGGGGACCATTGGCCTTTCCTTGGCCAATCTCCTCCTTCAACTCTCTTTCCCCTTTTCTCTCTCCTCCATTAGTATGGAATGAAGCTTTCTCTCTCTTTCCTAGTCACCAAAGCTGACCATGCTGACTCCCCAGCCTATTGGCAGCCCTTTCCACCCATAATATTTCATTATATTGTGGTTAACTTAAAAGGAAAAAAGGGTTGAGCTTGGGTTGACCCCTCCCCTTTGCTAGGTTAATAATGTTGTGATGGGGTCATGGAGTCATGGTGAAGCCCTAATGTCCTTCTAAATTATTGTTTTGAATTTTACTATTTGCAGACCATGGTAGCTTTCATCCTCCTACCTAGGCCCACTTGGTCCCCAAGGTCTTCCTAGGGTTGGTCTTGACCTAGCCTTGCCCAAAATCACCCTTAGGGGGGTCTAGTTGAAATTGGGATGTTACACTGGCTGACTTCCGCTCACGCAACTGAACCTCAGCAACCTACCTCTGATACCATGTTAAATTTTCTCAACGTGGTCAGCAAGATAGCCTAAACGCCAAATTAATATCTTCAAAACTACCCAGTTCTCACGTTGAACCAGCGGAAACCAAGGATCAAAGGTTACACCCAACAAACAAAGGAAGCACAAGCAGGTCTTTTATACATTCACTTCTTTACAATCCGAGGCATACATAGCGAGACATGATTTCGCTAGTATAACAGCTGTAAACAGAAAGCACCAAAAAATAAGCCGGGCGGATAGCACCGGAGTCCGCCGAGACCGCGAGGTCGCCGAGCCCGCTGAGATCGCCCGCACTTAGCTGTTGTACAACCCCATATTCGCTGAGCCAGGCAAGGAAGCACAATGGTCACAGTTGGGTTAGCCGAAGCGTTCTTGCCCTAAGGAAGATCTCGCCCTAAGGAAGATCTCGCCCAAAGAAGGCGGGAATGATTGCGCCTGATCGTTGAATGAGGAACCGTAAGCCAAGACCGTCGAGCGCGGCCTGCGCGGAAGCGCTTGCGCCCGAGCCAAGCTCCTATCTCAAAGAGTTCTCGCCTACGCCGGGCGAGAACGTTCGCGCCATGCCTTGGGCAGAAGGGTCTCGACACAGCTCTCGCCGAGTGGGTCCCCGGGCCTTAGGAAGAATGTCCTAATTGCCCTCAAGAGAAATTACTTCAGTACCCTCAGAAAAACAGCGGGATTCGGCTATTGGCAGACCATCTAGGGGCTTTTCAGTAAATTCAGGACAGCAAAATGCTATAAATGGACCCATAAGGGCTCCTTAGAAGGCAAGCAATCATTGTCTCCCAAATTCCAGTGCTTTCTGAGGAGCTCCTAGACCAGCTTTGGCTTTGGAGGGGAAGCTCTCAGAGATCTTCCGGGTGTGAGGTGGGACCTCCCTGCTGAGGCTTTTGGATCAGTCTTAGGTCCTTAGAATCCAGTCAAGGGGTGAGACTTGAGAGTAGGTTTTGGCTGCACCCCTTTTTCTTCGAACTTCAGTTGGGGTCATATTTGGCTTCAACAGTTCTGGTGCGGTGAGCGTGGAAGGCAGTCGATACAAGAAAGCCTTAAGTTTGGTCCCATGGCTGGAGGTGAAGGTGAAGGGTCAGGTTTTGGAGGATCCCCCACCCGGGGAGAGGAAGCAACGAAGAGGATGCTGGATGAGTTCAGGAGAGAGGTCTTGCAAACAATCAGTTTGGCCTTCTCGGTAAGAGGCGAGTGGGCCACCCCTCAGGTCCCAATTGAAGAGGTCCCACTCTTAGGCGAGAACGCCCCGGGCAGCGCCCGGGGAAGGAGGTCCCGTGGGAGGCTGGCGAGAGAGACGTGGCGGCGCGGGAGCTATTCCCGGGCTAGAGCCAGCGCCCGGGCAAGGAGGCGCTGACAGAGCCAGGCGAGAAGGAGGCGGCGGTGCGGGAACTCTTCCCAGGGCACGGTCTCGCGGATCGGGCAAGCCAGCCGAGGCCGCGAGACGTACCTTCTCGCCAGGCAGGAGGCGAGAGCCCATTTAGCGAGCTCATCATCTCGACTCCGGTACCGGAGGGGTTCCGGGAGCCCGACATGTCCTACTACTTGGGGAAGGATGACCCGGTGCAGCACGTATAGTGGTTTGAAGACGTTGTGTCAATAAGGCAGATGACAGATGCCTTCAAGTGTCGGCTGTTCGCCATCACGTTGAAAGAGAAGGCTCGGGACTAGTTCCACCAGTTGCCAGCAAGGTCAATCTACTGTTTTGAAGATCTGCGGAGAAGCTTCCTGTTAAGGTTCTCAACTTCAAAGAAGCGGAAGAAGGAAGCAGAGTGTCTGTTTGCGGTGAGGCAAAGTCCGGACGAGACGCTGGGTCACTTTGTCGACCGGTTTTAGGAGGAGATCCTCGTGGTCCAGGAGGTTCCAGGGTACGCACTGATGCTGGCCTTCACCCTAGGGCTGAGACCGAGATTTTTTAGCATGGAGTTGAAGAGGGTGCCCCCCTCTCCTTTGAGGAGCTTATGGAGAGGGCGACAAAGGAGATTGACTTCGAGAGAGCAAACCCAGCGTTCGCCAGGAAGTTGGCCAAGCTAGCAGAGTATGACGGGAAGGAACCAGCAACGGAAAGGCAGAATGAGCCGAGGGAACAGAGAGGGCAAATGGAAGAAAGGATAAGGGAGGAGCCCCAAAGGTTTGGGCAGCAGCAGGGTTGGGGGGCCCGGGATCCGATCAACCGATTGGGTTGGAGGCCCCAGGAGGGTCGCCCCCACGGCCCAGGAGAAGGCTATCAGGGGAGAGATAACCTGCGGGAGCCCCGGAGGTTCGATCGACCGGCATGGAGGCAGGAGCCGAGGGGTCGTCCCCCACCACCGCAGGAGGCAATGGAAGTAGGAAGAGGGAGAGGAGCAGCCAGGGGAGCTCGAGGAGGTAGAAGAGGAAGGGGAGACGGAAGAAGGGGCGGGGAGGCGTTGCTCTTTTGTGACTTCCACCAGGAGGAGGGTCACGCAACGGACACCTGCCCGGAGTTCTTAGAGTTGAGGGAGGCCAGAGGAGCATGGAGGCAGGATCCACCGATGAGGATAGTGGAGGTGCAGCAGGGCAAAGTGGAAGACAGATGCGAAGACTGGGTGGATGTAGGGACCCGGGGAGGAATCGGGGTGATTCACGGAGGAGTGGGGATTGAGGCAACCCGTAAGGGGAGCCTGCAAACCATGTACCAGAGAGGGGTGGCCTCCACCTCCCAGGTTCCCCCACCAGAAGAAAAGATTACTTTCTCATCAGCGGACATGCCAGACTATGAAGATCCATTCTGCGACGCCCTGGTGATCCAGATAGCGGTGGAAAACTATACGGTCTCGAGGATACTGGTAGACAACGGGAGCTCGGTTAATGTCATCTTCAAGAAGGCTTTTGATGATATGAGGGTTGAAGGGAAGAGGGTCTTGGCATCGAATGGACCTCTGTTCGGGTTCTCTGGGGAGAGAAAGGAGGTAGAAGGAGGAGTAGGGTTGCACGTAAGGTTGGGGGGCGTGTCGCGGAGCTGCAGGTTCGTGATCGTGGACGCCCCGAGCAGCTATAATGCCATCTTTGGGCGCCCCCTCATCAACGCCTTTCGCTGCATCCCCTCCTCGTTCCATCAGTGTCTTAAGTTCAACAATGGGGGGTGCAGGTCAGAGTAAGAGGAGACCCGAAGGTGGCAAGGCAATGTTACGTTATAGTAGTCAACACCGTTTCATGGATGGCGGAGGCAGAAGAGTTGGAGGAAGAGATGGCGGCCCTAGAGGAGGTTGTTGAGGATGAGGAGATGTTCTTAGAGGGGGCAAGAGGGATAGCTGGGGAGGAAGACGGAGGAGAGGAGACTGAGAAGCTGCAAGGAGATGTGCAGGCGGTCCCGGGGGATGGGGAGCAGGAGAGCCCGGAAGGGGCGTTAGAAGTAGAAGGGCAAGCGGCGGGAGAAGTCGGGAGAGAGGACCCGAGGGGCGTAGAAGTCGAGCAGCAGCAGCAGGGGGGTAGAAGCGATTGAGATTGAGAAGGAGAGAAAAAGAGGAGAGCTGGAGCTGGAGGAAGAGGCAAGGATCGGTTGGGAGCTGTCGCGGCTGGAGCCGGCCGAAGAAGTGGTGGAGATGGAGGTCTTCACCAGAGCAGGAAAAGTACAAAGGGTGCGGGTCAGCGGGGGGTTGAGTCGCGAGGCCCGGGAGCAGGTGCGAGCTTGCATTCAGAGCAATGTTGACATCTTCGCTTGGAGCGCGGCGGACATGCCAGGCATCGACGCCGACGTAGCCTGCCACCGCCTGAACTTGGACCCCCGCACCCGTCCCATCCGTCAATAGATGAGAGCCATCGCCACCAAGATGGAGGAGCCCATTCGCGAGGAGGTCAAGAAGCTCCTGGAGGCGTGCTTCATCTCAGAGATCCAGTATCCAGGCTGGATCTCCAATGTGGTAATGGTGAAGAAAGGATGTGGTAAATGGAGGATGTGTGTTGACTTTTCTTTGTTGAATAAATCATACCCTAAGGATTGCTACCCCCTGCCTCGGATCGACGCGCTGGTTGATTCAGCCGTCGGTTTTTCTGTCATGAGTTTTTTAGATGCTTTTTCAGGTTATCACCAGATCCAGATGCACCCTCCTGACACCAAGGATGTTTCCTTCATCACAAGGGAGGGATGCTTCAGTTACAAGATGATGCTTTTGGGGTTAGAGAATGCAGGGGCTACCTATCAGCGCATGATGGATCGGGTCTTCCGGGATCAGAGGGGGAGGAACTTGGAGGTCTACGTCGACGACCTAATGATCAAAAGCAAGTGCATAGTTTCGCACCTGCAAGACCTCGAGGAAACATTCGCCACCCTAAGAAGGTTTAAAATGAGGCTGAATCCCTTGAAGTGTGTCTTCGGGGCCAGCCGCGGGAAGTTCCTCGGGCATCTTCTGACTCCGGCAGGGGTGGAGCCCAACCCGGACAAGGTCAAGGCCATCCTGGATCTGGAGTCGCCACGCGACACCAAGGAGGTCCAGCACTTGACAGGCAAGCTGGCTGGGCTAAGCAGGTTCCTCTCCAGGGCAGGAGACAAGTGTTCTTCATTCTTTAAGGTGCTGCGGGGGAATCAAAGGTTCGAATGGACGACCGAGTGCGAAGAGGCCTTCCAAGGGCTGAAAAGACAACTCTCTCAGGCTCCCCTCCTTCAGAGCCCAAAGGATGGGGAGGACCTGACCTTGTACCTCGGGGTAGGAGCGGAGGCGGTGAGCTCCGTCCTAGTGAGGGAAGAAGGAAAGAAGCAGCTGCCCATCTACTACGTCAGCCGGATATTGAGGAAAGCAGAGCTTCGCTACCCCATCCTGGAAAAGCTCGCTTATGCCTTGGTCATCTCGGCCAGAAAGCTCCGGCCGTACTTTCAAGCGCATTCGATTAGGGTGGTGACCGACCACCCCCTTCGCAAGATCTTCGAAGGAGTGGAGCACTCGGGAAGACTGGCTAAGTGGTCCATTGAGCTAAGCGAGTTCGACATCTCCTTTGTCCCAAGGCTCTCCATCGAGGCACAGGCAGTGGCGGACTTCCTAGCAGACTATATCGTTGAGGTCGAAGGGGAAGATCAGCAACCGCGAGAAGCATGGAAGTTGATGGTTGATGGGGCCTCAGGAAGGCCCTCCCTGGGGGCAGGGGTGGTGTTGACAAGTCCACAGCGGGTAACCATAGAGCAAGCAGTCATTTTACATTTCCCCGTGACCAACAATCAAGCGGAGTATGAGGCCGTTATTGCCGGCCTTCGCCTGGCAAAGGAGCTGGAGATTCGGGATGTGGAAGTTTTCACTGATTCAAAGGTAGTGGCATCGCAGATCCGGGGAGAGTTTGAAGCTCGGGAGCCAAAACCCTCATCAGATACCTCTCCAAGGTAAGGGTGATCATCGGAGGATTCCGGTCTTTCTCAATTCAACATGTTCCAAGGGAAGAAAGTGTAGCGCCGATCGACTGGCCAAGTTCAGACCTCAGGTAGGAGGGACCTTGACGGAGCTGTTCCGACCGGCTATCGAGGAAGGAGAGTTGATGCTGGTGGATCGGCAACCCTCGTGGGTAGATCCATTTGTGGCCTTCCTAACCACCGGTGAACTGCCTGAGGGGACCAAGGTCGGGAGAAGCTTCAAGCGCAAAGCGGCTCACTACTTGATGATGGAGGGGGGTATGCATCGTAAGATGTTGTCAGGGCTCCTAGCCAGATGTGTGACCGAAGAAGAAATCCCGAAGATTTTAAGGGACGTGCACTCGGGCGAGTGCGGCAGTCACTCTGGAGGAAGGACACTGGAGGCCAGGGTGGTCAGACAGGGGTACTTCTGGCCCACCCTAAGGAAGATGTCATGGAGTTTGCAAGGAGGTGTCAAAAATGACAGCTCTACACCCCCCTTCAACTCTTGGCAGCTCAAAGACTCCGGAGTATCACGGCACCATGGCCATTTGCCATCTGGGGAATGGACTTAGTTGGGCCCTTTCCTCCGGCTAGTGGGCAAAGGAGGTTCCTCTTGGTCATGGTCGATTATTTCTCAAAGTGGCTAGAGGTCAAAGCCTTAGCCAAGGTCACCTCGCAGGTCATAAGGAATTTCATCTGGGGGGAAATCATTTGTAGACATGGGTTGCCCCAAGCAATAGTGACCGATAACGGCCCCCAGTTTGCCAGCGAGGAGTTCATCAGCTTCTGCGCTCAACTAGGGATAGATCTCCGGTTTGCCTCCGTCCATCACCCTCGGAGTAACGGCCAAGTGGAAGCAGCAAACAAAATCATTGTAAACCTACTAAAGAAGAAGGTGGAAAACTTGAAGGGAAATTGGGTGGAGCAGCTCCCATCGGTCCTGTGGGCACTACGAACGACTCCGAACACGGCCACCGGTGAGACCCCCTTCAAGCTCTCTCATGGGTGTGAAGCCGTCCTACCAGTGGAGTTCGAGGTCCGGTCCCCGCGTGTTTTAGTCGCGGGCGAAGGGGACGAGGCTTGGAGGGTGGAGAATGAGGAGGGGCAACGCCTCTCGTTAGATATGGTGGAGGAACTGCGAGACGTGGCGGCTATCAGGCAGGAGGAGATCAAGTGACGGATGGCCAAACATTTTGATAAGCATGTCAGGGTCAAGCAGTTTGCTGAAGGAGATCTGGTGCTGAGAAAGGTTGACGCTGCGGGGAGGTCGGCTCCCGCGGGTAAACTCCATCCGAACTGGGAAGGTCCATACATTGTGAAAGAAGTCCTCGGAACGGGGGGATATAACCTCCAGGACGTGGAGGGAAGAGCCCTAAGCCACACTTGGAGTGGTGATGATCTAAAATGCTTCTACCCGTGAAGGGGGAAGGATGTAACCATGTATCTCAACAATAAACTTATTATACTACATCGATTGATTCTCTCTCAACTATTGTCAAATTTTTCATAACATAATGTAATTGTGTGTTTTGTAATACCCCGAGCTCGGCTCGGCCCCAGGTAGACCCGCTGCGCAGGCTGTCATCTAGCTGGCAGGTCCGAAGGCTCGCCTGTGGGGGATAGGTTTGGTTGGTTTGAGATCTTCATCGGCACCCCGAGCTCGGCTCGGCCCCAGGTAGACCCGCTGCGCAGGCTCTCATCTAGCTGGCAGGTCCGTAGGCTCGCCTGTGGGGGATAGGTTTGGTTGGTTTGAGATCTTCATCGGCACCCCGAGCTCGGCTCGGCCCCAGGTAGACCCGCTGCGCAGGCTCTCATCTAGCTGGCAGGTCCGAAGGCTCGCCTGTGGGGGATAGGTTTGGTTGGTTTGAGATCTTCATCGGCACCCCGAGCTCGGCTCGGCCCCAGGTAGACCCGCTGCGCAGGCTCTCATCTAGCTGGCAGGTCCGAAGGCTCGCCTGTGGGGGATAGGTTAGGTCGGTTTGAGATCTTCATCGGCACCCCGAGCTCGGCTCGGCCCCAAGTAGACCCGCTGCGCAGGCTATCATCTACCTGGCAGGTCCGAAGGCTTGCCTGTAGGGGATAGGTTGGGTTGGTTTGAGATCTTCATCGGCACCCCGAGCTCGACTCGGCCCCAGGTAGACCCGCTGCGCAGGCTCTCATCTAGCTGGCAGGTCCAAAGGCTCGCCTGTGGGGGATAGGTTGGGTTGGTTTGAGATCTTCATCGGCACCCCGAGCTCGGCTCGGCCCCAGGTAGACCCGCTGCGCAGGCTCTCATCTAGCTGGCAGGTCCGTAGGCTTGCCTGTGGGGGATAGGTTTGGTCGGTTTGAGATCTTCATCGGCACCCCGAGCTCGGCTCGGCCCCAGGTAGACCCGCTGCGCAGGCTCTCATCTAGCTGGCAGGTCTGAAGGCTCGCCTGTGGGGGATAGGTTGGGTTGGTTTGAGTTCTTCATCGGCACCCCGAGCTCGGCTCGGCCCCAGGTAGACCCGCTGCGCAGGCTCTCATCTAGCTGGCAGGTCCGTAGGCTCGCCTATGGGGGATAGGTTTGGTTGGTTTGAGTTCTTCATCGGCACCCTGAGCTCGGCTCGGCCCCAGGTAGACTCGCTGCGCAGGCTCTCATCTAGCTGGCAGGTCCGTAGGCTCGCCTGTGGAGGATTGGTTTGGTTGGTTTGAGATCTTCATCGGCACCCCGAGCTCGGCTCGGCCCCAGGTAGACCCGCTGCGCAGGCTCTCATCTAGCTGGCAGGTCTGTAGGCTCTCCTGTGGGGGATAGGTTTGCTTGGTTTGAGATCTTCATCGGCACCCCGAGCTCGGCTCGGCCCCAGGTAGACCCGCTGCGCAGGCTCTCATTTAGCTGGCAGGTCCGAAGGCTCGCCTGTGGGGGATAGGTTTGGTTGGTTTGAGATCTTCATCGGCACCCCGAGCTCGGCCCGGCCCCAGGTAGACCCGCTGTGCAGGCTCTCATTTAGCTGTCAGGTCCGAAGGCTGGCCTGTGGGGGATAGGTTTGGTTGGTTTGAGATCTTCATCGGCACCCCGAGCTCGGCTCGGCCCCAGGTAGACCCGCTGCGCAGGCTCTCATCTAGCTGGCAGGTCCGTAGGCTCGCCTGTGGGGGATAGGTTTGCTTGGTTTGAGATCTTCATCGACACCTGAGCTCGGCTCGGCCCCAGGTAGACCCGCTGCGCAGGCTCTCATCTAGCTGGCAGGTCCGAAGGCTCGCATGTGGGGGATAGGTTTGGTTGGGTTGAGATCTTCATCGGCACCCCGAGCTCGGCTCAGCCCCAGGTAGACCCGCTGCGCAGGCTCTCATCTAGCTGGCAGGTCCGAAGGCTCGCCTGTGGGGGGTAGGTTTGGTCTGGTTGGCATGATTTGGACAAGGCAGGAGGCGCGTTGGGAATACCAAATGAAAAATGAAAAAGATGAGATAGATCTCGGCAGGGATAGATCTCGGCAGGGATAGATCTCGGCAGGGAAGTCCCCATCAAAGGGATCTCGAGGTGGGGAGGCTTTCGCCAAAAAGGCTCCTCTCAGTGTTCTCGAACAAACAGGCGAGATCGTCATGCGACGGGCCAGAGGGGACTCGCGCAGGCTAAAGGGGACGGTCCCGTCCTAAGGGTTCGAGAGTCACGCTTCCGGCTGGCCGGTTGCCGCGGGTTCTTGCTGATCCATCGCTAAGGATTTCCTAGGAGGGCCAAGGGCCTTGGCAGAAGCACACGCCGAAAACATTCAACCACGATAGTTACATCAAACGCATTCACAAATAACAAGACGAGATGTTCGCAAGAAAAACATTTGCATTAACAATACTATATACAGGTACAAAATGATAGCATCTCGCGCTTTACATAGAGGTGAAGAAGAGAAGCGAGAAGGGGGCCCTCAAGGAGACAAACTGTAGCCCTCAGAACTCCCGCTTGAGCTCCCGCTGGAGCTTCCGCCGGAGCTCCCCCCGGAGGTCTCGCCACCCGCTGCGGGGGACGTTGAGACATCTGAGGGAGGGGTATCAGGGGAGCCCAGGGGCTTTGGAATGGGCTCGAAGAGCCATGGAACAAGCTGTTGAGCGGTGATGTCTTTGCCCCTCCCGTCCCAGCAGTCGATGTCGCGCAGCGTCTTCAGCGTCAACTTCACGGTGGCTTGCGCCTTCCCCTGGAGTAGCTTGTCGATGTCATAAGCCGAGTAATACTGGCTCTTCAATCTCTCGTCCAACGGAGGGGCTGCACTCGCCTCGAGGCGCGCGATCTGCTCCCGCAGGAGAACATTGTCATATCGGGCCTGTGACAGCTCCTCGCGAAGTGCGGCTTGGGCGGAATCCTGAACGACGGAAGGTTAGCATAAGAGAAGAGTTAGGGAGGCGAGAACAAGTGATTGTGAAAGGTCTCACTTACCCCTTCCGCTTGGCGCGAGGATAACATTTGCTGGGCCTCGGCCAGCTCCTTGGCCAGAGAGGCCGCCTGAGCCACCGCATCGTCCCTGGCCTTGAACATGTCCTGAAAGTTGCGGTCTATCGTATTGCTCCGCCGGGCACACATGTGCGCAAGCTCCAGCCCACGCATCAAAGCGCGAGTGGAGTCGTAGGCCAGCAGCCGGGTCGACATTCTGTCGTAGACGCTAGCGTCCTCCCGGCTGTAGAGGCAATAGCCTAAGGCGAAAGCCTCGCCGGTGACCTCGTCTCGCTCTGCCCAGCTTGGCAAGAGGGACGAGATCGAGACCTTGTTGGCGTCAGGGTCCTATTGCAGCAGTGGATTGTTTTCCGCGTCCAAGCACCTCATGCCGAGACCAAAGTTGCGATGGCCCCGCAGCACCTCGTCAGACAGGGGTTGGCCGGAGGTCCCGGCGGCGGCACCCTCGCTCTCTGCGGCACCAGGGGTCCGAGGGTTCTCGGCAGGAGTCTCGGGGCCGCCCCTGGTGGCCGCAATCTTTCTTACTGCCTGCAGGACCTCCTCAAAGGAGCGGCCGGCAGGGAGAGGTTGGACGGGCGGTACCACAACAGCCTTGCCCTTCTCGGTATCCGTGGTGTTGGGCCTCTTGATTGGCTGAGGCGCGGAGGCACCAGGCTTTCGCTTCACGACACCGCTTGAGGGGGGGAGGCCCGACTATTTTCGACAGGCTTGAGCAGCGGCTTTCGCAAGAGCCAGCGGGTCCCTAGGCGGTTGACTCCCTCCGGTGCGAGCCTCATCGAAAGGCTGGCGAAGGGGGATCTCGCGCTCTCCTACGAAAACAATAGCGATAAGTTCCAACCTTGGAAAAAGCAAGAAAAAGATAAATAAAGGCGAGACCCTACCTTCTCCCGGAAGTACAGGGGAAAGAGAATCGACGTCTCGCCGGAGGTAGAGGACGTCGAAGTCCTTGGTTCCGAAGAACTCAAGGAGGGCGCTCTCGCGGGAGCCCAAGGACGGAGGCTTATAGGCGGCATCCTCGTATTGGATGGGGGCAAGGGGTACGTTCCCGAAGTCGCCAGAAACGTAGATGAATCTCTCGCCCCAGTGATGGTGCTTGTTAGCGAGACAGATCGTCTTCAGCAGTTACCCGGAGAAGAACACCACGCCTCCTTTCGCGCGGAAAGTAAATAGCTTGCGGAAGATCGGCAAGCTAAACTCAATCCTCTCCGACCGCATATAACATATGAAGGCCATGAGAATCGCCACGGAGTTAGGGTTCAGCTGTGCGGGAACCACCCCGTAGTACCGGAGGGCCTGCCGCATCTCAGGCCACAGCGGGAGGCAGAAGCCCACCTCGAAGTGTTCAATAGGGATGGAGAGCTCCCCCTCCCCTGCGGTGTTTACTTTGTCGTGATTGCCCGGGTTCCGCGCGATGAAGCCGGCGGGAATGTGCTGGGTCTTGATCAGGTTGAACTCGTCCATGGTGAGAGTGCAGGAAGGGAAAAGATGCTTTTGGAAAGCTTCCGCGCAATTGGATCGTCCTTCACCTCCGCCCGGCATCGCGATAAAGTTTGAAGGCGAGATCTACGAGGAGAAGGCGAGAGCGAGAACGGCACGAGAACGGAAGTAGAAGGCGGAGACGGGCGAGAGCTTTGGAAAGACCGCGAGAGCAACATGAGAGGAGAGAGACTGGAATCGGAGAAATGAATGTGGTAGGTGAGCCTCCTATTTATAGAAAATCGTGGTAATGATGGCTGTTTTCAGAAAGGCGGCGGGGGTACAGCCGGCGCGTCCTAGGTCAGCGGCGCTTCGTTTTTCCCGCCCGAATCTGACAGTGACCGATTGACTAAGTGACTAGCGCAAACGTTGTGAGATGTCATGCGACCGGCAAGGTAGGCGGAAGAGAGGTGGCTCTCGCCACCCAAGGACCCGGGAAAATAACTCATACACATACAAAAATATTAAAAACCGAGCTATTGCTCTCGCTGAGCGAGAACGCGATAAAATAATAAACGAATAAAGTGCAGAAACATTAGTTACAACTCTAAGCGAGTAAATAAGGGTACATCAGAGAAGGGAAGGCCTGGGGAAGAGGAGGGGAGGTCTCGAGCTTCAGTATGGCTCCCAGCGCCATTTCCCTTGCTCCCACCGCCATTTGCCTCAGTCCCGCAGCTTGGTCCGGGGTGGCGCCTGCGGGTTGAAGTAGGACGACAGAACGCTGCATCCCAGGTCAACCCGGCGAGACAGATCCCGGATTCGCTCGATGCACCTCTCGGGTGAGGATCCGGCGGTGGCTCCCCCCGGCCGGTCCATCTCGCCGATAAGGTAATCTCGCTCCAGGGACTCTAGCCTCTTCTCCACTGACTGGCGAAACTCTCTTGCTGCAAGGTCGCGGACTCGTTCTCGCCGGATGAGCTTCGACAGAATGGCGGCGACCTTCTTCCCCCGTCTTTTCGCGCTCCCGGCACCGGTCAGGATCTCCTCCATCTCGTCAGACGAAGGGAAGGGAGAGCTCTCGCCATCTTCTCCCTCTCTTTCTTCTTCTTCTTCTTCTTCTTCTTCCTCTACCTCAGCGCCAGGCCGCGAGCCCATGTCCCCTGTCAAAAGAATCCCCATTTTAGCGGGAGCTAAAGGATAGCTGCGATAAAATTTCCGTATACCTTCAGAGTGACGAGGCCCCCCGGTCGACGGCAGGCGAGAAGGCCCAGCCCCCCCCCCCCCCCCCTCAGCTCCAAAGAGGAGGTGGATTGGCTTTCCTTTTCCGGGGGGGGGGGGGGGGGTAAACTTTACGAATAGTGATCCCGGCTTTGTCAGGAGCGGGGGAGCGAGCCTCCTCTCCCGCAGGAGGGCTAGCATCTAACAAAGGCGCAGAGAACTCGGCGGCATTTCCTCCCGCCGGTAGGGAGGAATCAACCGCACGGGCGCACTGATTCGCAGCTCTCGCCCCGCTCCACCGGGTGGCGAGGTCTGGTGGTGCGGAAACTGACACTGCGAGAAATCAGGTCAGCATTTAAAGATACAAGTCAAGGGCGAGAGGGGAACCTTTGCCAGCGGTGTTCGGGTCTGGTGGAGGGGCCGCCTCGGGAACCTGTGGTTGATCATCGTGATGGCTAGAGGGTGGATCCAAAGGTTCTCGCGGGGACGCGGCAGCGTCAGGAACCGTCTCCTGCGAGAGGTATCACGTTAAACAACTGAACAGCTAGTTTTTTAGTGATTGGTATATCAAGCTTACCTTCCGCGGCGAGGGGCCGTCCGCGCGAATAGGGGTCGGGGTAGGCGGGCTCCTGTTCTCGCGGGACAGATCCCGCTGAACCACCTTCGCCCTCTTCTTCTTCTTCTTCTTAGGCAGAGAGGGCTCAACAACCGACGATTGTCTCGCTATCCATGGGGCGACCAGGGCGCTGTTAGCCCTAGCTCGCGTCTGTGCCGCGGTAATACGGTCCTGCAGATCCTGCGGAAGCGGTTTGTCGGCATGCTTGGAAGGCATAGCGAGAGAAGGCGAGAACTCAGGGGGAGAATGACGACTCGAGGGAAGTATTATGGCCGTCTATCGGCACACATATTTATAGGCATCGTACGGCCCACCGAAAGATTCCCTGATGTTGACGCGTGCTCAGCGAATATTTTGGGTTGGACATGTCTTTTCGAGCGTGGGGCTAGCTCAAAAAGAGCGGGGATTGTGTACAACCCCATATTCGCTGAGCCAGGCAAGGAGGCACAATGGTCACAGTTGGGTTAGCCGAAGCGTTCTCGCCCTAAGGAAGATCTCGCCCTAAGGAAGATCTCGCCCAAAGAAGGCGGGAACGATTGCGCCTGATCGTTGAATGAGGAACCGTAAGCTAAGACCGTCGAGCGCGGCCTGCGCGGAAGCGCTTGCGCCCGAGCCAAGCTCCTATCTCAAAGAGTTCTCGCCTACGCCGGGCGAGAACGTTCGCGCCATGCCCTGGGCAGAAGGGTCTCGACACAGCTCTCGCCGAGTGGGGCCCAGGGCCTTAGGAAGAATGTCCTAATTGCCTTGAGGAGAAATTACTTCAGTACCCTCAGAAAAACAGCGGGATTCGGCTATTGGCAGACCAACTAGGGGCTTTTCAGTAAATTCAGGACAGCAAAATGCTATAAATAGACCCATAAGGTCTCCTTAGAAGGCAAGCGATCATTGTCTCCCAAATTCCAGTGCTTTCTGAGGAGCTCGTAGCCCAGCTTTGGCTTTGGAGGGGAAGCTCTCAGAGATCTTCCAGGTGTGAGGTGGGACCTCCCTGCTGAGGCTTTTGGGTCAGTCTTAGGTCCTTAGAATCCAGTCAAGGGGTGAGACTTGAGAGAAGTAGGTTTTGGCTGCACCCATTTTTCTTCGAACTTCAGTTGGGGTCATATTTGGCTTCAACAGCTGCAGTCCGCCGAATCACCACGGAGTCCGCCGAAGCCGCGAGGCCGCGCGGACACACCGTTATTCGTCTCCTGCGGAACCTGAACTGAGGAACACCCCTACCCGCCTGAAGCCGGCGGACATGTTATTGAAGCTGGCAAAGATGAAACAGAACTTACAAGCCGCAGAGCGACCTCCTGCTGAGTCCGCAGAGACCGCACACTTCCAAGTACTTGACCGAAGTCACAACCAAACGCCTGGCTCCTTGAAGCTACCCGCGCGACATGCACACAGCAAACGTCAGCCTGAATCAATCCGTGCGGACTGACAAACAGAGACCGCAGCACTTCGCTCAACCCAACTTACTGTTCACTCAAGTCACTTAGGTTACTGTAGATGTGCCAGGGGGGTCCTATTTATAGGCGAGGTGAGGAGTGTGGTCACCGCCCAAGAGATATCGACACCATCCCAGCCCGCGCGATAGCAAAACTCCGTCCGCCGAGTCCGCAAGGACTTGGCCGGATACCAAGGAAAACCACTAGGAGCAAGGCAAACATTGGCGAACCCTCTCCAGTCCGCCCAAGCGATGCGGACAAGGCATCAGCCCGCAAAGCTCCAACCACTACAGGACAACAACTCCCTTCAATGGCAGTCCGCACCAACCCGAGGCAGTCCGCAAGACTCACACCTCAATCCGCCACAAGTCCACGACCAAAGGCAGACAACAATAGTCCGCCCGGTCACAGCGGACTTGGCGGATACCGCGGACACCATGGTCTTGGCACAAAGTGTGACCAAGTCCAAAACCATCAAAGGCCAATGCGAGCATGGCGGACACAGACTCCCGTCCGCCAAACACCCTAGCACAGACCGCCATCAGTCCGCGAGCTCCTCGCACTCCTGTCCAACGCAGCAGCCTCCTCCCGGACTCCAAACACAGTCCGCCAATCGATCTCCACAGCAAAGCGCCTGTTGTGCCACCAGATCTCGACAAAGCCTCAGCCAAGCTCTAAGCCCAGTCCGCAACAGCCAATACCGCGGACACATTAGTCCGCAAGCTTCCTGCGGACATGAGCAAACCCGCCTATCAGCACAAGCTTGCACCTGCGGCCACTGAGCAATGCACCAGTCCGCAAGCCTCCATCCGCTCAGGCCGCTACTTGGCAAAGCCAATCAGCAAACACCCTATCCGCAGAAACCAGGCCGCATAGTCCGCAGACTCCATGCAAACAACCCGCTCAGAAGACAGCCGGCTTTCCACTAGACCTTCCACCAGGCCGCACATCACAGTCCGCCCAGTCTGCCTAGTCCTCCAAAGCTGTCAGCCCCAGGCCGCCCGGCCTGTCCCATCAACCACTTCCACTTCACAAATTTCAACAAAGTTAATTTTAATTAATTAGAAAAACAGGACCTTTTATTATTTAAAGCTATTTTATTTGGCCCAATACTCTTCGATACTGCGGACTAAGAACTGTTAGCCACTCATCAGAATTGGGACGGCTTGCTGTGAAAAAGCAGAAAATTAAAGCAGTAAATGAAAGAAATAAAAGAAAGCAGTAAAAGGAAAGCAAAAAATTGCAAGTCCTACTCAAACGAGTAGGACTGAAATGAAAGTAGGAAAAATTACAAGTCCCGGCTCAAATGAGTGGGCGGGAGAAATAAAACAAGTCTTACTCAAACGAGTAGGGGAAAATAAATGCACCCATGCATGCACTCTACTGAAAAGTAAACACATACACAGACCTGTCATTTAACTCAACTGAGTAGGCGATAAATAAATGTTAGTACAAATACTACTCAAATTATTACAGAATAAAAGCCTGTCATTTAACTCAAATGAGTAGGCAGTAAATAAAATCCTGCCATTTAACTCCTAGCTAGTAGGAGGAAATAAATGCTAACACTCATGCACTCTACTTGAAAGTAAAACTCACGCACACAACAGTAAATTGAACACACGCACACAAGTTCGAGTGGGCACTCGCGCGAGACAGAAGAATCGGCCTGATGATAGGGGGCCAGTTATATCACTAAGAGCCGCTCGCGCAGGGAGTACATTAAGGAGGGGCGAGAAGGTTTGGTCAGAAAGTTTAACGCAAGAAAAATCAGGGAAGGGACGACTCGCGCTCTAGCAAAAGTCAACTCTCCAACAAAGCGGCGAGACAAAACAGAGCACCGTCTCGCAGGCGTGAGCGCATCAAATGGTCGTCTCGCAGTAAACAAAATAAGGCAAAGAGAAAAGAGAGAATGTGAGGTGGCGAGACCGGTGGGTAGCATCGTCTCGCAAACAAAAGCAAACCAGTAGTTTGTTTTGCCAAATGAAAAATAAAGTAATATGACAAGAGTGTATATTGGATCCATATCAGTTCATCGCAAGTGTCATCAATATATTTTTTGATCTAAAAACGGAACTCAAAAAGTTTAAGTTGTACAACAGCAAAAAGAGGAGGAAGGAGAGAGGGATTATTGATCTTGAAGGTAGCATGTCATTCCTCCTCGCTGGAAGAAGAATCCTCGCTCTTCTCACCATAGAGCTAGGGGACCAGATCGCGAACGGTCACCGTCTCGGATTCATCCTTCACGACCCCCAGATCCTTCATCATTTTTAGGACCAGCTCAGCCGCCCTGATGATGGCGTCTTGACACTGCTCTTTGACTTCATCAAAAGAGTAATGAGGCGGAGGTACCTGGAGGGGTTCGTGGTAAGACGATGACGCGGCGTTGTCCTAGAGACGGTTGAGCTGAGCTTTTAAGTCCTTGTTCTCCTGCTCCAAGGCCGCTATGCGCGAGTTCAACCGCTCCGCCGTCTCAGCATCCTGCGAGATGCCCGGTTATTAGCAAAGAGTGTTTGAAGAAAAGACAAATCAAGGATAAGTCTAAGGCTTACCATGCCGCCCGGGCTTTCGCGAGGAGGGTCTCGGCTACAGACAACCTTTTCGCAAGGTCTTCTGATTTCTCTCGCTCCGTCGCCAGGCTCGTCTCGCTATCTTTCCATATTTTGTTAGTGTAAATTAGGCAGCACGAGGCACTGTGCGAGAACTCCAAAGCGCGTATTTGGGCATGGGAGGACTTCAGGACGAGATCCCGCGAGGACTCGCTCTCAGTGGAGACTGCATCGAGGCCGCCGTAAAGACCGTACCCCACGGTGACAGCATGGCTGGTAGGAAGCTCCTGCTGCTTCCAAGGGGGAAGGATGGTGGAGATGGACACATGATTGATGTCCCGCCCCCACATCAGAACAGGGTCATCGGCGGCGTCTTTGACCACGGATCCCAAGTTGAAGTTCATATAAGAAGAGGGGGCGGGACAGCTGGAGGAAGCAGCTTTGCGAGAGGTGGTAGTTATAAGACCCCAACCTCCCCCTTACCAAGGAGGGCTACCAGGCCTTATGCCCAGAACCGCCGTCTTATGGTGGCACTAACGCAGGGGTTACTCGACACCGCAACATGCCGATCCTGCCGGCTATTACGATCATTTAACCTGTAGGCCAATATGAGAAGAAGAAGTAAAACAGTATATTAATCCACTAGTCCACAAGTCACATAGTACAAATCATATATATGAAATGAAATGTACATCAGCATAGTCCACAAAAGAGTACAAAAAGAAAGAGTAATAAGGGCTTATGCCCGGTACATCAAAATCAACTCTCACTCTCACAAATAAAAGCGGAAGCTATACTAGTACATCAGAATTCGTCCCACATGAGGACGCACAGTAGTGATAGTAGCTTGTTGTAGCGGTATCTGCTCCTCACGTCCTGTCTCCTCGTCGTGCTAGTGCTCCATCTCCACGGGCTCCTAAAAATAGTATGGTCACCGACCATTAGTCAAAAAGACTAAGTCGTTTCCTCCGCACCTTGCCCCGCAACTCCTATGTACCGAGCGGGAGGACGAAGCGGAGGACAACAAGGGGTAGTAAAAGTGGAAGCAGGTGACAGAAACTAACTAGCAGTTATAATAAGTTTTATGGTTCTATTCTAGCAGTTCTATATATGGTACAAGAAGGTAAAGAGTAGTACAGTAAAGGAAGTAAAGAACAGCAGTAAGAGCATGTAAATAAACTATTCTACCACTATACTACCATCACAAAAGTACCCTAACTTATATAAATGCCCATACAAATATATAAGTTAGGATTTCCAGGAAATTTAACTTATCATATAAAAGAGCACATACTAATTTATATGATAAGGATCTATGAAGCGTATGACCTAATATGAATGAATGTTATGATGCAATTTTATGCACAGGCAAGTGCAACTCACACACAATGACACTGTTATCACAGACCTTTAGTTCCCACTTTTTGAGAGCTAGCGTCACTCTCGGGTACCACCGCTGTGGCTACGGCAGCAGCGGAGCGGGCGTCTCCGCTTCTAGGTCAGTATGCACACTACCAAGCCTTAGACCCCTCTCATACGCCTCTGTACACGTCCAAGGTGCACTCTAGAGCCTCGCGTAAGTAATTTGCTGACAACCCATCAGCCTTGTTGGGTCGGATGTGCGTTATCGGGGGTCGTCCTCCAGACCGCAGTGTAAAACAACCCACTGGCCCCTCTAACCCTCACAACCGCCTGGTGCACCGTACTGCCATCGGTGTGACGAACGGCCAGTACCGCATGCCCCGCCGCTATATTTATGCACATGCAAGTAATTCATTCCGAGCCTTCCGCTCGCAGGACCAAACCCGTCCTGAAACCCTCAAACCTAATCCGGGTGAGAACGCACAATAGTGCCTTTATACCAATTCCCTCAGACCCTACACGGGTGAGTATATATCATGAATCTCTCCAACCCTACACGGGTGAGAAGGTACAACAAATGTCTTAACCTATTAGACTACTCTTGTCTACGAGTTATTATACTTAGTGATTTAAGGTTAATCCCAGGACTGCCCAGGGTATACCCGGTGAAGGGCCCTCGGGGGCACTAGGAACTATGATGGGATTACACCCAAATTTCCCTTTCGCAAGGATATTTACTTTAGTTGATGACTACCCATATTTCACCCCAGCTCTCATTGTTGCTCTGGAATAATCCTAATGACTTAAGATATTACCGGGAAACCGACAGTCTTCCGTCGACCTCCACTCCAGTTGCTACCTAAAGATTTGCACTTTTACTCCCGTCACTAAGACAATACTACTCACCAGGGATTATTCATAATGCACCCTTTATTTCTTCCGAAAATCAATCCTCTGGTAATCCCCTAAAGTATACCCTATTTATGCTATATGCAAACCATGTCCTATTTTTACCCCAAAATGGAATCTTCCAATCCTTAAGGCCTCTTGCCCTTAAATATTTATCCTATGGTAGTATGGGCTAATGGAACTATCATATGGGTTCTCATAATTTTCCTTGGCCAATTAATCCCTTAATCAAATCTTTTAAATTAATTCCTAGGTCACTTTTACCCTAAATTCCTTATTTAATACCAAATCTACATAATTTCCATTTTCCATATGAAGTACAAGGAATATGTAATCCAAAATTCCAGGAAAATTACAGAACATATAAAATATTAATTTATGATTATTGGCAGAGTTTCATCATCTTTTATAGTGTAATGGCCTAACAATTCTCATTCTTACATATTTACCAAAATGCCATTATATTAAATTTAAAAATATCAGTACACCCATAAATTCTGAAATAATTATGCAAGACTAATAATACAATTTTACAACACTAGAAATATTTCCAAATTTTTATGAGGTGCATATCCATCAATTCAAGAATAATTGAAATAAGGGTAAAATGGGCATTTCAAGATATTTTACTCCAAAAGTTCTTCAAACAGAAAGATCAAATTTTCCTAAGTCAAATATCACCTTATTTTAACTTGGCAAAGTTTGAGGATTTTTACTTGAGGAAAACCTATTCTTCAAATTTATTTTCAAAAGATGCTATATTTTTAAAAATTCCAATTAATGGGATTTTTGATTCCAAAAATCCCATAATTACTCTGAGGGGTGAAATTTACCCTAATGAACGACTGGAATCAAATCCATGATTTTGGAATGCCTCCATTAGGTTGAATGCACAATATTTAAATTATTACTATTGGCACACCAAGGCAATATATAAACCAACACATGCAAGTGGATTTGCCAACATGTAGTGATCCAAATGTGCTGAAATTTTTATCATGCACCAACGATGTCCACAAGGACCTACCACCAAAATATGGGGCTATGAGGAGTCATATAACTCCAAATATTTCATTTATTTAATATTTTATATTATGGCCAAAACTAAAGAAAACGTTGCCCTAAAAATTCCTAGGTTTTGGCAGGATTTAGGTATGCCCTAATAATGCATGTACCCAAAAGTTGGAGCCATGGTGATTGCTGGTTTGACTTGGGCATCCAAATGCATTTCTGCCCTTGTCTAGGACCAGTCCTAGGAGAAATGTCCTGCAGGACAGAATACTAGACCAAAGTTAATGATTAAGATGTCAAATAAGAGCTAACAGGTAAGGCTACATTTTTCATTCAGGGATCAAGTTCTGGAAATGCATCTAAGAGGCCTAAAAATGGCATGCAAGGTCACTGAATAAGTGTGACATAATTTTACTATTCATAATGATTAAATTTAAATTATATTTAAATATCTACACGAATCCTAAAGTATATTTGAACGGGATCCGGTCATCTTCTCCACCCATCCGATGGCTGAGATCGAGCCGACCTGGGCATCTTTGCTGGCATTTTCGGCCAGCTGAGGCGTCGCCACCCCCGACCAACGGTGCCATCACCTTCACGGTGGTGGTGGCTATCGTTTCCCGGTGATGGGGCGGCGGGAGACGGCTGCGACGGCGAACCCGAGCGGTTTCTAAAACTTGGAAAAATCACACTTTTCTCCCATGGCATCGGGCTCAGTTGAGCCCGATATCTCACCTAATCGATCTAGGATCCTAGTACGGGTAGAGGTGAGGTGAAACGAACATGGATTGGGGCTTGACTGCGGGTAAGGCGGCGGTTTTCCATGGTGGTGGTGCACCGGCAAGCTCCACCCTGAATGCTTGATTCTCCACCGATTTCCATGTTCCAGCACTCAATTTCAATACCTTCCCTCACTCTGAAGCTGATGGAGGGGTTAATTGGGGCTGAGGTGGTGTATATGGGGAGATACAACCAAGGTGAGCTCGGGCTCAGCCTTGGTTGCTCCGCCCCTGCTTGCCAAGTGGCACTCAGCACCTAATTTCTTCTGGAATGAAGTGAGGAGGTCGGCCAGTTGGTGTTGGGCAGAGGATTTCAGCTGAAGGGGTGGTCATGTGGCCACCATTCCCCTTCATCCCCATTTCTCTCTCCTCTTTATCTCAAAATCCCATTTCTACCCCTTTACATGCATTCTCTCTCCTGATTTAGAGGGGTAGTGCTGGTCTTGTTCACTTGGGCTGGCCATGGGCCAAATATGGTGGACTTGGTCCAAGGGAGGGTGGCTTGGTCTTCATTTCCCTCGTTTAGGTCAAATAGTTGACTATGTTGACCTTGAGTTGACTTGGTCAACCATGGTGGGTGGGCTGACCCTACTTGGTGGTAATGGGTCTAGTGGCACCACCCAGCTTGGGTTGGGTCAAGGGGGTGCCCTACTTAGGCTAATTGGGCTTATGAGTGTGAGTTTGACCAAATTAGGCCCAAGGTTGACTTTGGTCAAATGGGGTCAAAGTGTTGACCTCATGGCATGCCCTAGGGTGCACTTAGATTGTTCTTAGGGTTAGGGCAATGTGGTGGCATCATGGTGTGGTTTGGGTCCCTATTTAGGCTACTTTGACCTAGTTTGACTTGGTCCTATAGTGGGCCCCATATGGCTACAACCCAATACCTAGGGTCAAACCTAGCTAAAACCCTTGACACCCATCCCATGCCTAACCCAATCTAAGTGGAAGGGGCCTAGAAGTAACATGGGATGTTACAGTAGCAGCCGGCTGATTGGATGTGGCGGCAGGCTGGTCAGGAAGATTCGTCTTGCGAGTGGGAGAGACGGCCTGATGGGGAGGCGAGCGGGGCCACTGGGACTCTGCTACGGAGATGGTGCTCAAGGACCCCGACATCTCCATCTTCTCTTTTGGGGCCTTCCTTTTTTCCTTAGAAATAACCACAGTTTTTCTCATCTTTTTATTGGGAGGGCTGGAGCGAGAAGGGACGCTGTCACCTGCGGGCTTCTTTGGAGGGGCAGGTTCCAGGGACCCTCGCGCCACCTCAGCCGCCGCGCTGGCGAGACTGAGGCCTTTTGTCACAACCCGCATTTCCTCAACGAGCATATCGTATCAGAGCAAGAGGAACTACGGGTTATGATGCCACGTCGTGCAGGGGATAACTGCACACGCTCAGGCAACTCTTGACGCTGACTTTCCAAGTTGAAATTCAACAGTTACATGCAGGAAAACTTTTGGTTTGAATGGTCGTATCCCTCGGCCTTAGGTAGGAAAACTACATTTGTACGCGGCGGAAATACATGATAGGACGTCTCATGTTTCTGAGACGTCCTAGACCATTTTTGCCTTAAGCACTTTTTACCCTTTTTTGTTTCCTGAACCAACAACTTATTTTGAGCAACATTCCCGGGCGCGGAAAAGTGCAAGCATTCCCTAAGAGGCCTCACCGAGTCCCTCATTTGGACTCCGATTTGCTGGGGCGTCGTGCAACTCGGCAATCAAAACAGCCACTCGCAAGCCCGCGGGACAAACCATGCTCAAACTACAATCAAAGCCAACGTAACAAAGAGGAGTTCTTATAGTAGTATCACTCTAGACTGCATATAGGAGATCATCATAAATCAACAAAGTATTTCCGCCGCGTACAAATGTAGTTTTCCTACCTAAGGCCGAGGGATACGGTCATTCAAACCAAAACTTTTCCTGCATGTAACTGTTGAATTTCAACTTGGAAAGTCAGCGTCAAGAGTTGCCTGAGCGTGTGCAGTTATCCCCTGCACGACGTGGCATCATAACCCGTAGTTCCTCTTGCTCTGATACGATATGCTCGTTGAGGAAATGCGGGTTGTGACAGTTGGTATCATAGGGAAGATTAACATGAGTACATAGTCCACATATTTGGAACACAATCATATGTTTTTGATCAAGGAAAAATCACCTCTCTTGATAGGTTACATGAATATGACAAATCAGCTACATGAGTACATAGTCCACATATTTGGAACACAATCATATGTTTTTGATCAAGGAAAAATCACCTCTCTTGATAGGGTACAAATGTAGTTTTCCTACCTAAGGCCGAGGGATACGGCCATTCAAACCAAAAGTTTTCCTGCATGTAACTGTTGAATTTCAACTTGGAAAGTCAGCGTCAAGAGTTGCCTGAGCGTGTGCAGTTATCCCCTGCACGACGTGGCATCATAACCCGTAGTTCCTCTTGCTCTGATACGATATGCTCGTTGAGGAAATGCGGGTTGTGACAGTTGGTATCAGAGGGAGGATTAACATGAGTACATAGTCCACATATTTGGAACACAATCATATGTTTTTGATCAAGGAAAAATCACCTCTCTTGATAGGTTACATGAATATGACAAATCAGCTACATGAATTAAGCTCAAATAGGGTAAATTGATAATGAATCACAAACCTAAACATGAGAGAGCAAAGTCGTTTAGCATAATTAGCATAAGGAATTAGCTACGTTGAATTTAGCATAGGGCATTTGCTAATTGGAATTAACCTAGGGACTTTCGCATAGAACAAACAAGAGGATGCATCATACGTTGAAGCAAGAAGAACAAACTAAGCATAGGGGAATTGAAAGAGCAATACTAGGCTAATAAGGAAGAATTCAACACCAGATCTAAAGCTAGGAAAATGGAATATTTCATCAAGAACAAAGATTGGCAAGGGTGGAGGACACCGCTTGCCTGTACCGAGACGATGCCGCGACGGTTGCTCCTCTCTTTCCTTGCCTTGCTTGCTCCCTTGCTCCCTTGCTTTCTCTTTGAGAATGAAGAAGAAGAAGAAGAAAAGATGAAATGAGAAACCAAATCTCTGTTTCGGACTTAAGTCATCCAGAACAGAGCTGAACCGTTCGATGTAGGATCAAGGAAATGAACGGCACAAAAAAACTGGAAAAAGTCGATTTTCGGTCCGGTCACGCCCTGTGTCATGCCCGTGACACAGGGAGTGTACCATAAGAGGCGCCGAAAGGCGGCAATTTCACGTTTATCCACACGGTACACGGCCGGGTACACGCCCGTGACGGGTCGGTCATGCCCGTGACCTAGGGCGTGTAACCCGTGTCTCGACACCTCGTCGACAAAAACGTGTCGACACTCGACCCAGCATGACACGCCCTGTGACACGCCCGTGTCACAGGCCGTGTCCCCTCTCTCGACGAATCGACACTCGATACTCGACGCTCGATACTCGACGATCGACACTCGACACTCGACGAAGCGGGACACGGCCCGTGACACGCCCGTGTCACGGGGCTTGTACCCCATTCGTCGAGCTCAACTCGACGCAAGAAAAAATATCGTCGAGTCAAGGAGGTCACGCCCAGGTCACGGCCTAGGTCACGCCCGTGTCAGGGGGCGTGTATAGCACAAAAACGACAATTTTTCCCTTTTGTGAAAAATGTTTCTGAGACGTCCTAGACCATTTTTGCCGTAAGCACTTTTTACCCTTTTTTGTTTCCTGAACCAACAACTTATTTTGAGCAACATTCCCGGGCGCGGAAAAGTGCAAGCATTCCCTAAGAGGCCTCACCGAGTCCCTCATTTGGACTCCGGTTTGCTGGGGCATCGTGCAACTCGGCAATCAAAACAGCCACTCGCAAGCCCGCGGGACAAACCATGCTCAAACTACAATCAAAGCCAACGTAACGCCCATCATGCGTACGTAATCAAAAATCCGGGGCGTTACAATCACTCCCCCTAACAAAAAGTTTCGCCTCAAAACTTTCACAAAAACAAACACATAAGCAAACCAAAATATGCATGCAACCAAACACCAAGTCACATACCAGCTTGTCTACGGGAACAAATGAGGATGAGCCGCCCTCATTGTTGATTCGAGTTCCCAAGTCGCGCTTTCCACATCCTGATTTTTCCATAGCACCTTCACCATAGGAATCTTCTTTTTCCGCAACACGCGATCTTGGGAGTCCAATATCCGGATGGGCATCTCTACATAAGAAAGGTTGGGCGCTAATTGCGGCACAACGACTAACACTTGCTTGTCATTCCGCATACACTTGCGTAGTTCGCTAACATGAAACACATTGTGAACACCAGGAAAGTTCACGGGTAATTCCAGTTTGTAGGCGGATGCTCCAACTCGCGCAAGAATCGGGAAGGGACCCACAAATCTTGGGTCTAATTTGCGCTCCTTTCCACACCGTTTAATCCCAACCATTGGGGAGACTATCACAAAAACAGAATCCCCCACCGCAAATTCTAATTCCGACCTTCGTCGGTTGGCATACTTTTCATATCGCTCTTGGGCGATTCGGAGCTACTCCCGAATAAGTCGTACTGCAAATTCCATATCCTCGAGCGCCTCTGGACCCAACAAGGGCCGCTCGCCAACCTCAGTCCAAAAGAGTGCGGTCCGACATCGTCGCCCATATAATGCTTCGAACGGAGCCATTTGCAAGCTTTCTTGATAGCTATTATTATACGCGAACTCCATAAGCCGCAAACGCTCATCCCATGCTCCGCCATACTCAAGAATGTAACATCGAATCATATCTTCTACAATCTGATTTACTCTTTCGGTTTGGCCATTCGTCTGAGGATGATAGGCCGTGGAATATCGCAAATCTGTCCCCAAACCCTCTTGTAGACTGCGCCAAAAATGAGAGGTAAAGCGGGAATCTCGGTCTGAAATGATATTCATAGGCACACCATGCAGTCGGATGATCTCGTTCAAATAGAGCTCCGCTATGGTCTTCATCGGGTAGTTGACCTTAAAGGGTATAAAATGAGCACACTTGGTCAACCTGTCCACGATCACCCACACGGAGTCATGTCCTCGTGGAGATCTTGGTAAACCGGTAATAAAATCCATTGAGATACTTTCTCACTTCCAGGTTGGAATCTCCAATGGTGTTAACTTGCCACCAGGCTTCCCATGATCAGCTTTCACCCATTTGCAGGTATGACATTCTGAGATAAATTGCGCAGCTTCAAGCTATGTCATCTGCGATGTCTGGGCTGGCACCAAGAGGACAAGAGACGGTTAGAGGCCCCACTAGTTCGACTCCTTCAGTGGCAGTGACACCCCCAGTTGTGGTTCCTCCTGCGATGACTTTCATCTCGCAGTTTCAGCGACTTGGACCACCGACGTATGATGGAAAAGCAGACTTCGTGATCTTGGATGATTGGGTGATTACGTTGGAAGAAATGTTTGTGTATGCTGGTGTGACCAAGGACCAGAAGGTGATGCTTGCTGCCTACCAACTTAAAGGGTTGGCGAAAGGATGGTGGTTACGAGAAAAGGAAGGCCTAGGGGCGGGCTGTTCGTGGGAAGTGTTCAAAGAACTGGTACGGCGCAAGTTTCTACCGGCAGTGGAAAGGGACCGCCTGCTGAATGACTTCTTGTACTTGAAGCAGAGGAAACTCACAGTAGGTGAGTATGAAATTGAGTTTAGCAAGTTAAGTCGGTTCGCTCCGAGCTTGGTGACTACGGAAGCTGACCGAGTCAAGAGATTTTTGGGCGGACTCCGCAGCGACATACAGTAGTTCGCAAGTGCGTATGGAGCGACAAGTTACACTGCGGTGGTTGAGGCAGCGTTGAAGGTAGAAGCGATCGAAAATGCCAAACAAAGAGGGCAGCAGATGAGGTAGGGCAAGAGACAGCTGGTGGGAGAGAAAATGGCCCACGAGTCAGACGTAAAGAAGAAGAAGGAACTATGTAGCTTCTGTGGCCGAGCCGGTCACCCGTTTGAAAAATGTTTCAAGCGGCTGGGGATGCAAAAGAAGGAGCAGGTGCACGCCATTCAAGGTGCGCCAACCAGAGACTTGGAGTGTACATTTTGTGGGAGAAGAGGTCATGATGTGAGCCGCTGCTGGGCCAAAGACAAGGTATGCTTCCAGTGTGGCAGACCAGGACATCTTCGCGCAAGGTGCCCACAGGTTCAAGCTGTGTTGCAACCCGCACCACTCCAGGCTTTGCCTCCGCCTCCGCGCTTGGACAAAGGCAAAGGGAAGTTGAATGTGGTCTCTGCAGAGGAAGCGCATACATCACCGCAGGTTATCGCAGGAAACTGTAAGGTAAAGAACCGTTGGGCGCGTGTTCTCTTTGATTCTGGCGCGACCCATTCATTTGTTGCGCGAAACTTTCTGGATCGATATCATTTGACACCAGAGCGAGTGGGGAATGCGTTTTTGGTGAAATTTCCTTCCGGCGCTTCTGTGGTGGCTGACTGGGGTCTTCTTGATTGTCCCATTTTGTTGGGGGATTTCATAGCAAGAGTTGATTGCAAGGTGATCGATTTGGACGATTTTGACGTCATTCTGGGCATGGACTGGTTAGCCCGTTATGATGCCGTCATCCAGTGCAGAGGAAAGCGCTTGGATTTTATTAAGGATGATGGTCAGCCAGGAAGTGTGTATGGTGATTCTTGCCAGGATTCTCCAGGGATTTCGGCGGTATGTGTTCGGACGTTGTTTGTTTCCGACTGTTTTGCTTGTTTTGTCTCCGTTGTGGGGACGAGTGCTGTTTTGCCGCGTTTAGAGGAGATTCCTGTTGTGCGTGAATTTCCAGATGTTTTTCCTACTGACCTTCCTGGTCTACCACCGAATCGTGATGTCGAGTTTTTTATTGATTTGGAGCCGGGTACGCGACCGATTGCAAAAGCGCCGTATAGGATGGCCCCGCGTGAGCTAGCAGAGTTGCGTACACAGTTGGATGACTTATTGGCAAAAGGGTTTATCCGGCCGAGTTCATCACCTTGGGGTGCCCCAGTGTTATTTGTGAAGAAGAAAGATGGGTCGATGCGCCTTTGCATCGATTACCGGGAGTTGAACAAGGTGACAATTAAAAATAAGTACCCACTGCCAAGAATCGATGATTTGTTTGATCAACTGCGTGGCAGTTCTGTATTTTCGAAGATTGATCTCCGCTCGGGCTATCATCAGCTCAAGGTCCGGGAGTCGGATATTCCGCGGACTGCATTTCGATCACGACATGGTCATTTTGAATTCCTTGTGCTGTCGTTTGGTTTGACCAACGCACCATCAGCCTTCATGGATATGATGAACAGGGTGTTCAAGGACTACTTGGATACATTTGTGGTGGTTTTTATTGATGACGTTCTTGTCTACTCCCGCAGTGCTGAGGAGCATGAACAGCATCTGCGATTGGTATTGGCCACGTTGCGAGATCAACAGTTATTCGCCAAGCTAACCAAATACGAGTTTTGGTTTCCGCAAGTTGCCTTTCTGGGTCATGTCATTAATCAACAAGGAATTTCAGTAGATCCCGAAAAGATTGCGGCGGTTATGGAATGGAGAAGACCAGAAACACCCAAGGAAATTAGAAGCTTCTTGGGCTTAGCCGGCTATTATCGCAGATTTGTCGAAGGTTTTGCGACGTTGGCCGCACCGTTGACTCGATTAACCCAGAAGAATGTGGCGTTTGAGTGGAATGACAAGTGTGAGGCGTCATTCCTGAAACTCAAGAACAGATTATGTACCGCTCCTGTGTTAATCTTGCCAAGAGAAGGAAAGGATTATGAAGTGTTCGTGGATGCGTCGCACGTTGGACTTGGATGTGTGTTAATGCAAGACAAAAAGGTGATTGCGTATGGGTCTCGGCAGTTGAAAAT
This sequence comes from Platanthera guangdongensis, assembly GCA_039583875.1. Classification (NCBI taxonomy): domain Eukaryota; kingdom Viridiplantae; phylum Streptophyta; class Magnoliopsida; order Asparagales; family Orchidaceae; genus Platanthera; species Platanthera guangdongensis. The sequence goes on from CM077159.1 coordinate 26,979,306, forward strand.
TCATGAAAAGAATTACCCAACGCATGATTTGGAGTTTGCAGCGGTAATATTTGCATTGAAGTTGTGGAGACACTTGCTATATGGTGCACAGTGTAAAATCTTTACAGAGCATAAAAGCTTGAAGTATGTCTTCACGCAGAAAGAACTTAATTTGCGCCAACGGCGATGGCTTGAGTATGTAGATGATTATGATGTGGACATTCAATATCATCCGGGAAAAGCGAATGTTGTAGCCGATGCTTTGAGTCGGAAGACGGGGAAATTATTTCATCTTTCCGTCGAACGTCTTGTGGAGGAATTTCTGTTGATGGACATTGCGGTGGGCAAATATGATCCGCAAAGTCATTCGGCAATAGAAGAACCGTCATGGCTGGTGCTTGCAAGACAACATCAAAAAGATGATCCTGATCTTGTACATCTATTTCTTCGGACTGCAAATTATGAATTACCAGATTTTGCGATTGATGGTGCAGGCACGTTAAAGTATCGTGGACGATTTTGTATTCCCGCAGTTGGGGATATTCGCGAAATGGTGTGTAAGGAAGCACATGGCGCAAGTATGGCCTACGATGATGAAAGGAGCGTGTTACCTTGGGTTATGGGGCGTTTTGCGAGGCGAATTCGTGAAGCATGGCGGGAGCGTTTGTGTTAGAATTTTTGCAAGGGGTTGTGTGGTTTCAGCCTGTGGCCACCGGGTTTTGTTTTTGTGGGTAGAGAGACCACTTTGGCCACGATTTGGGCTGGTGTTATTTGGTGCGTTCCACTTTGGCCCCGATTTGGGCTGGTGTTTTGTCTTGCATTAACACACATCCAAGTCCAACGTGCGACGCATCCACGAACACTTCATAATCCTTTCCTTCTCTTGGCAAGATTAACACAGGAGCGGTACATAATCTGTTCTTGAGTTCCAGGAATGACGCCTCACACTTGTAATTCCACTCAAACGCCACATTATTCAACGTGGCTACTTCCTTATCGAGCATACATAGCGAGCATACATAGCGTGCAGACATACCTGTCGGAGGATCACTTCATCCAAGTGAGGTACATTAGCTATTTTGACTAATGATATGTACTCTTGTATATCATGCATACATGTTTTGTTTAACTAACACACACTTTCCAAATAACGTAAACAAAGAGGAGTTCTTATAGTAGTATCACTCTAGACTGCATATAGGAGCTCATCATAAATCAACAAAGTATTTCCGCCGCGTACAAATGTAGTTTTCCTACCTAAGGCCGAGGGATACGGCCATTCAAACCACCACCAATGGGCGCCAACAAGCTGACACGAACCCATTGGGGCACATGTATGTCTGTACAACAAAAAGAAGAACTACCTCGCTATGTATGCTCGGCTAGCTCCCAAGGAACGCCACCAACCAACCTAGCCGCTCAATCGGCTACAACCTGCACCTGAGGCATTCAAGAAAGAATACCTCAACAACCGACCAAGCTATACAAAAAGAGAGCATAAATGTCATATATGATAACAAAGGGGCAACATGTGAGGGTTATGTACTCTTGTATATCATGCATACAAGTTTTGTTTAACTAACACATACTTTCCAAATAACGTAAACAAAGAGGAGTTCTTATAGTAGCCCCGTATACTTCTGTTCATGCCATGACTGTAGTGTACGTGCTTCGGCCAAGACATACTGATGGCACCTCGGTGTGTGTATGAAATGATGCTTACACTCACAAAACAAAAAAGAAAGTTTGCCCGACCAATGTCAAGCAAACCTCCCTCTGATACCAACTGTCACAACCCGCATTTCCTCAACGAGCATATCGTATCAGAGCAAGAGGAACTACGGGTTATGATGCCACGTCGTGCAGGGGATAACTGCACACGCTCAGGCAACTCTTGACGCTGACTTTCCAAGTTGAAATTCAACAGTTACATGCAGGAAAACTTTTGGTTTGAATGGCCGTATCCCTCGGCCTTAGGTAGGAAAACTACATTTGTACGCGGCGGAAATACTTTGTTGATTTATGATGAGCTCCTATATGCAGTCTAGAGTGATACTACTATAAGAACTCCTCTTTGTTTAGGTTATTTGGAAAGTATGTGTTAGTTAAACAAAACATGTATGCATGATATACAAGAGTACATATCATGAGTCAAAATAGCTAATGCAACCTACTAGAAAACCATCCCAAAAGCAAGTACATATCATTTCATCCAAGTGAAGTACATTAGCAGTCTTGTTCATATTTTACATAAAAGAAAACCACCAATGGGCGCCAACAAGCTGACACGAACCCATTGGGGCACATGTATGTCTGTACAACAAAAAGAAGAACTACCTCGCTATGTATGCTCGGCTAGCTCCCAAGGAACGCCACCAACCAACCTAGCCGCTCAATCGGCTACAACCTACACCTGAGGCATTCAAGAAAGAATACCTCAGCAACCGACCAAGCTATACAAAAAGAGAGCATAAATGTCATATATGACAACAAAGGGGCTTACCGACCCCACAGAGATGTTTCATCAAGTAACATGAGTGAACAAAACAAGTGGAAAACGCACCACAATCCATGCCAAACGCACCAAGTGCGTACAAGTTCATCAAATCCTGCTCAACCCGCAGGAACAAATGGCAAAACGCATGCCCATTCCATCATTCATAGGACAAAACCTACTAGACAAGTGAAGCATAAGCAGCGGTTAAGTTCAATTTCGCAAGGGTCTTACCGGTGGCGGCCCTAAAGTGGAACGCACCAAACAACACCAGCCCAAATTGGGGCCAAAGTGGTCTCTCTAACCACAAAAACAAAACCCGGTGGCCACAGCCTGAAACCACACCACCCCTTGCAAAATTTCTCACACAAACGCTCCCGCCATGCTTCACGAATTCGCCTCGCAAAACGCCCCATAACCCAAGGTAACACGCTCCTTTCATCGTCCTTACACACGACTACCAATTGCCAACGTCTAGGTTGATGCCTTCATCCCATAGAAAGAATCACACGCTTTGTATCAAAAATAAAATCACATGATAGGATTTGATTAACATGAGTACATAGTCCACATATTTGGAATACAATCATATGTTTTTGATCAAGGAAAAATCACCTCTCTTGATAGGTTACATGAATATGACAAATCAGCTACATGAATTAAGCTAACATAGGGCAAATTGATAATGAATCACAAACCTAAACATGAGAGAGCAAAGTCGTTTAGCATAATTAGCATAAGGAAGTAGCTACGTTGAATTTAGCATAGGGAATTTGCTAATTGGAATTAACCTAGGGACTTTCGCATAGAACAAACAAGAGGATGCATCATACGTTGAAGCAAGAAGAACAAACTAAGCATAGGGGAATTGAAAGAGCAATACTAGGCTAATAAGGAAGAATTCAACACCAGATCTAAAGCTAGGAAAATGGAATATTTCATCAAGAACGAAGATTGGCAAGGGTGGAGGACACCGCTTTCCTGTACCGAGACGATGCCGCGACGGTTGCTCCTCTCTTTCCTTGCCTTGCTTGCTCCCTTGCTCCCTTGCTTTCTCTTTGAGAATGAAGAAGAAGAAGAAGAAAAGATGAAATGAGAAACCAAATCTCTATTTCGGACTTAAGTCATCCAGAACAGAGCTGAACCGTTCGATGTAGGATCAAGGAAATGAACGGCACAAAAAAACTGGAAAAAGTCGATTTTCGGGCCGGTCACGCCCTGTGTCACGCCCGTGACACAGGGCGTATACCATAAGCGGCGCCGAAAGGCGGCAATTTCATGTTTATCCACACGGTACACGGCCGGGTACACGCCCGTGACGGGTCGGTCACGCCCGTGACCTAGGGCGTGTAACCCGTGTCTCGACACCTCGTCGACAAAAAAGTGTCGACACTCGACCCAGCATGACACGCCCTGTGCACGCCCGTGTCACAGGCCGTGTCCCCTCTCTCGATGACTCGACACTCGATACTCGACGCTCGATACTCGACGATCGACACTCGACACTCGACGAAGCCGGACACGGCCCGTGACACGCCCGTGTCACGGGGCGTGTACCCCATTCGTCGAGCTCAACTCGATGCAAGAAAAAATATCATCGAGTCAAGGAGGTCACGCCCAGGTCACGGCCTGGGTCACGCCCCTGTCAGGGGGCGTGTATAGCACAAAAACGACCATTTTTCCCTTTTGTGAAAAATGTTTCTGAGACGTCCTAGACCATTTTTGCCTTAAGCACTTTTTACACTTTTTTGTTTCCTGAACCAACAACTTATTTTGAGCAACATTCCCGGGCGCGAAAAGTGCAAGCATTCCCTAAGAGGCCTCACCGAGTCCCTCATTTGGACTCCGATTTGCTGGGGCATCGTGCAACTCGGCAATCAAAACAGCAACTCGCAAGCCCGCGGGACAAACCATGCTCAAACTACAATCAAAGCCAACGTAACGCCCATCATGCGTACGTAATCAAAAATCCGGGGCGTTACACCTTTGGCTGGATGGATGCTGCTCTTGTAAGGGGGGTGGACTGGTACGACTCGCTCCCCTAAAAAACAGGCAAGGAAGTGATGAGACGACGAGACAAAAAATAATGAGACGCGAGATAAGAAAGCGAGAATACCTTCGCGAGGGAGCACGGGAGGCAGCGAGTCGAGGCCTCGCCGCAGGAAGTTGACTTCGAAAGTTTTGCCGATGAAGAAGTCGTGCAGCAGCTTCTCTGGGCCGCCCACCTACGGGGATGCATAAAAGCTCTCGGGGGGTGACACTGGCGCGAGCGGGGATGCCACCGAAGTCGCCGCGGATGAACACAAATCGGGTGAGCCAATGATGATTCATATTGGGCGTCTCGCACACTTTGAGCCCTTGCCTGGTGAAATACGAGATGCCGTCGGCATTGGCGTGGTAGATGAAAAGCTTGCGGAAAACCGTCAAGCTGAACTCGATTCGCTCCCGGCGCATATAGCAGGCGAAAGCGATTAACACCGAAATTACGTTCGGGTTAAACTGCGCTGGGACGACGCCAAACTACTTGAAGACCTAATTTGCCTCCGGCCAAAGAGGCAATCTCAACCCCGCCTAAAATATGAGACGGGGAAGGCGAACTCTCTCGGGTAGTATGTATTGATCGCCTCGCTGACCTTGGCGGGCGGCGATTCGAGCCCCTCCCCCTGATACTCGCGAACGAAGCCGCGGTAGTCTTCTTCAAAAAGCCTGCCGAGCAGGAAGTCGTGGTCAATGAACCACTTCCCGCAGTGACTGCGCCCCTCACCGTCCTCTACATTCTTCTTCCCCATTTTTGGCAAGACAGATGTAGGCAAGACTGTTGGAGAAAAGAAGTGGTGAGAAAAGAGAATTGGCGAGACGGCCCGGGGAGGAAAAGAACGAGTGGGAGTGGAGATACGGAAGGAGCAAGGGGCCAAGAGCTTGGACACGTCAGGGGTAAAAAGCATGTATATCCTTCTGATCCGGGGTCGGGGTATTTATAGCGGATATGGACAAACATGAAATGGGCGTGAAAGAAAGATATGCAGGAAGGGGAAGAGTCGATCGGCGGTTCACTCTCTCTCTCCTAAATCTCGATTCGCGCGGCCCATCAGCAAGGCAGAATAAATAAAGAAGAATGAAAGAAATTAAGGAAATTAGGAGATTAAGAGATTAAGCCAACCACAAAAATTCAAAAATGTGTCGTCCCGCGTAATGCGGGCACCATGTTCATAAACCACAGGTTATTGGCGAGACGATCACATAATATATTACAAAGTTATTACATCACGTAGAAGAAAAGAAGAAAAGGGCGAGACGGATGGCCTTCAATACGGGAGTCATTTCCAGCAGCCACCGCAAGCTCCCGCGCAGGGGGGCCTACTCTGCGAGTATAAGGCGCGAACGGCGTCAAGCCTGCTTGTCTTGTGCCAGCAAATGGATGATACACGCGTGCTTCCGTAACAACTCGGCCGTCTTGTTTTTCATCTCCACCGGGTGCGTAGGCTCGCCCAGGTAGTCTTCAAACCCGTCCATAGGGGAAGGAGGCGAGACAGCGAGTCACCTAAAGTTCTCCTCAGCGGGCGAGTTGGTCTGGGCGCCTACACAAGGAGTGGAGGGGCATGGTGAGAGAGGCTCTCGCAGAAGGGTGTGGGAGTAGCGAGTAGGACAGAAAAGCGAGAGGGAAGGTTTTTTACCAGGATGGCGAGAGGTCCCAGTGGCCTGAGAGGGGTCGTAGCAGTGGACGACGGTGTCGTCTCGCGGACTTTCCAGTCGTTGTAGAGCTGTGGGGGATCGCTGAAGAAGCAAATAAATAAAAAAGGCAGATACAAATGTTGAAGGAGTAAAAGAGACAAAAGCGAGACCTCACCTCCTTCTCTCTAGGAGAAGCGGGAGGAGGAGTGGGGTAGGTTTCCAGGACTGCACGAGATGGATCCTCGGCAGAGGAGGAAGGGCAATCTGTCTTTACCCTCTTCAGGCGATACGATGAGGACGGTAAAGAGGGTAGGGGGCGAACTAGAGTTGTGGTCAGAGCGGCCATGTTGGCCTTGTTCTGTTTGCACACCATTGCAAGTCGCTCAAGAAAACTCTGGCTGTGAGACATGGTTGCGGTAGAGTCACGGAAGGAGCAAGCGGGCATCCTCAATCCGGGGTAGGAACCCCATATTTATATGCTTCGATAGGGGGCCTCACCAAAGATTCTCTCATAAATACGCCTCAACCACGTTTTAATGACACGACCCTCAGTTGGACTTTCTTTCCGAGCTTGTGCCAACCTCGAAAAGAGCGGGGATTGTGTACAACCTTGGGCTTACGAGAGGCCCTCAATGTGCGAACAATAGAAGCTAGCGAGAGGTACTGGATAGGCGAGCGGGACCACGTGGTCCACTCGCAGGAGGCGGGACGGGTGGTCTCTACAGTAGGTGAGATGCTCTTTTGGGATGCGAGTAGGCCCTTAGCGGCGAGATGGACCCATGGTGAAGGAGGCCTGCGAGACGAATAGGAGGGCTCGTCTCACCGCTAGGTACTTCCCCACTCTCCACATAGAAAGAAGGCCGTTTTTACAATTCTACACCCATGGGTGATTTTACTCTTCTACCCCGGGTAATTTTACCCTTTTGCCCTCGGTGGTCTGCATATAACTCTTTAGAACAGTAGAGTTTGGTTGTTGGCTGACCCAATCAAGGGTATTTTGGTAATTTCAGGTCAGTTCGGTATGGTTATTTGCAGATCCAACACAGAAAACTATAAATAGGCCCACAGGAGTTCTTCAAAATCACTTTTTTCCTGGGACTTTGGAAGAGTTTTCTATGCTTTCTGAGGAGCTCCAAGCCCAGCTTTTGGCTTTGGAGGGGAAGCTCTCAGAGATCTTCTGGGTAAGCGGTGGGACCTCCCCGCAGAGGCTTTGGGTCGGTTTCTAGTCCTTCACGACCAGTCGGAGGTCAGAGCTTGGGACGAGTAGGTGTTGGCTACGCCTCTAATTTCGAACTTTCGTCGAAGTCAAATTTTGGCTTCAACAATTGTCTCTTCCTTTTTATAAGAAGAATTAGGGTTTAAGTTACTCGCCACATGTCACCCTAATGTTGGACCTCCAATTAGTTTAAGTTGCTTTGCCACGTGTCACCTTAGTATTAGACCGCCTATCATTGCTTTAAATAGGTCTTCTTGAGAAGATCAATGTATTAAATAGCTTTGTTGAAGAGATAGGGTTTAAATTATCCATCAGCGCTTATCCCGAAAAGCCCGATTCAGGCCGTACATATAAACTAGCAAACACGACTTATACCGAAAAATACTCTCAAGTCCAAAAGCATTGAGTGTTACTCGACACTTCATCGATTGACGTCGAGTTCACTCAACGAACTTGATGGTACGTTGAATAGGGTCGAGTTCACTCAATGCACTTACGGCTTATGATTCCAGAACAACTTTCTAAGTCAAAGAGCATGGCGTTGAGACCACTCAACGCACTCGACGCTTTGTCGTATGGCATCGAGTTCACTCGACACCTATTGATCCAGAACAATTTTTCTAAGTTAAAGAGCATGGCGTTGATTCCACTCAACTCACTCGACTCTTCGTCGAATGGCATCGAGTTCACTCGATGCATATTGATCTAGAATAAATTTTCTAAGTTAAAGAGCATGACATTGAGTCCACTCAACGCACTCAACGCTTCGTCGAATGACATCGAGTTCACTCGACGCACTCGACGCCTATTGATCTAGAACAATTTTTCCAAGTTAAAGAGCGTGGCGTGGAGTCCACTCAATGCACTCGAGGCTTCGTCGAATGGCGTCGAGTTAACTCAACGCACTCGACGCCTATTGATCCAGAACCATTCTTCTAAGTTAAAGAGTATGGAGTTGAGTCCACTCAATGCACTCAACGCTTTGTTGAATGGCGTCAAGTTCACTCAACGCACTCGACGCCTTGTTTTTCCAGAACAAATTTTCTAAGTTAAAGAATGTGGAATTGAGTCCACTCGACGCACTTGATGCTTCGTTGAATGGCGTTGAGTTCACTCAATGTACTCGACGCCTATTGATCCAGAATAATTTTTCTAAGTTAAAGTTGACTTGAACCATATAGTGCGCCATATGTGAATCCACCCTAACTCCTTGGGTCAAACCTAGCATAACCCATTCACTCACCGCATGTTCTACCCTAATCTAAGTTAAGGGGTCTCGAAGGAAATGGTATGTTACATATCCCAATAAACAAAAATAATAATTTCGTCCTCGAAATTCAAGTTTCGGTCTACGGGGTTCCTATGCTCCCAGGTGAAGAGTCCCGAATATCGTTCCCGCATCAGATCCGTCGGCTACCAGGTGTGCTTCTCCCGTCCTAGGTCTGACCACAACACCTTGACCAAGGGAACCTTCTTCTTCCGCAGCACTCTGATTGTCATGTCATCGATCTAGACCGGCTACAAATAAACTGATCTATTAGGTGCCATTGGGCCTGCTGTAGTGGTAATATGCTGCTATGTCCGAAGTAGTGCTCTCCGAAGCGAGGAGACGTGAAAGATGTCGTGCAGGTTCCCTAACTCTGGCGGCATCTCCATCCATTAAGCTAAAGGACCGATCTGCTCCAGGATCAAGTATGGTCCAATAAATCGAAGGCTGAGCTTCTTGTGCCTCTGCACCCGGGAAACAACATGAACTGGACGTATCTTCAAGAATACCCTGTATCCCACCTAAAACTCCACCTTATGATGCCTCGCATCGTAATACTTGGCCTGTCTGCTCTGTTCCTCTAGCATCCGACCCCTGATCAACCGTATGTGGGTGTTCATATCCTCAATATAATCTGATCCAAGAGCCGCAGATCATCATCCTGGAACCAAGATAGCTTCGTCTGACACTTCCTACCATATAGGGCCTCATATGACGTCATCCCAATGCTATACTAATGAATATTGTTGTAGGAGAACTCTATCAGTGGCAACAGTCTCTCCCAGGGCTTCCCTGTATCTAATATACATAAGCATAGTACATAGTCCATAGTCTGGTTGGTCAGCTCTATCTGGTCGTCGATCTTTGGATGGAAAGCATTGTTAAAAGCAAGCTGAGAACCCATGTATGTGATGTAGGCTTGCCCCTTTTTGGCATTATGGTGACGGACATAACTAAACGCAACGCTCTCCGCTAACTCTCACATCACGCTCAAGCAACAAAAACGCAGCAACTACGCAAGTCGAATATTCATTAAACATAGACGACGGAGGGTTCGCAAAACCCTTCAAGATAGTACCAAGGCAATAGGCCAAGGTCCTCTCAAGCGAAAGGAACCCACACGGTTCGGTCGAGCGTTATTGTACCAAAAGAGAATCCACCAAAAACAAAAGATTCGGACAAGGGTGGTTCTCTCCCAACAAAATAAAACGAGTGTCGTCACGCCTCACGAACTTAAACGAAAAAAGAAAACACCAACAATATCAATGAAAATTTAACCACGAAATTTCAAACGCTTCACAAGCCACGCAACACACATATGCCACAAGATCTATCAAAAGGAGAAAACACACAACGGTAGAGATTTTTCATTACCCAAACCAGAATAGATGATTCTGATTATCTCGCTTGAATCGCTCTTCCACGGTTCCGCCGGAGTTACGCCGGATGGAGAGGAAAATCGTCCTCCTTTGTCGTGTCACGCCTTGGCTGAGATCCACGAGAGATTACCACAAGCACCTTGCTCTAACCACCAAGAGAGAGGGGTGGCCGGAGTGTTCCTTGAAGGGGGAAGGGGTTGGTCGGGTTGTGCTTGAGAGAGGTCGGTCGGCTATGGATGAAAGGGAGAGTGGGCTAGGGGGTGGTGGCTTATGAAGGAGGGGCTTTGGGTGGCCGAGAGAAGGAGGAGGGAGGGGAGGTTGGCGGCTAGGAGAGGGAGAGATGGCTAGGATTGAGAGGGAGCCGAAATTAGAATAGGAGGGAGAGGGGGGAGATTCGTTTTGGAGGTAGGATTTCAAATTCTCATTCAACTTCACCATATGAAAACAATCCATGTCTATATATAGGCTACACCACTCAATCTCCACCTTAGAAAATTAACACCCTCATGATGGTTATATGCACCCATCATGAATTAAATAAAGCATAGAGTTTGCATGAAGAATAAAAAATGCAAGATGGTTATAAGCATCCATCATGCAATACAAAATTAAAATGATTGAAATAAGATGCTTAAAATAACAATCGATAAAATAACAATTTAATAAAATATATAATTATAATTATTTTATTCATAATTATATATTTTATTTAATAGTGGCGGCGGCGTTGGCGTCGAGGTAGAATTAATAGTGGCGGCGGCGTTGGCGTCGAGGTAGAAATCCCATCCTTGAGCTTGCGGCAACGACCGTCCCAATCCACGAATGCTTTGGCGGTGGCGTTGGCGTCGAGGTAGAAATCCCATCCGTGAGCTTGCGGCAACGACCGTCCCAATCCACGAACGCTTTCAGACGGAGATCCATGGCGCCTTCAATCTTCCCCCTCTCAAAAATACTCATCACTGATGAGTAGGCATGTGAGTACTCGCATGGAAGATCGTCGATGGGGAAGAAGAACCTGCAAGGCAAAAAGTGGTCATGGGGGGACCTTAAAAACGCATTAGCCAACGAAGGAAAAACAATTTCCACAACATCAACCAACATACCTCCGATGGAGACCGAGAAAGAGAACGATCCTGGGAAACTTGCACCACCCAACCTGATAGAATTCAAAGTGGAATATATATACTGAGAGGTAGACATTTCAAGTGGCATAGAAGCATGAAGCGTAAAATATGAAACGATGAAAATAGAATCTATGCCCCAATCAGTGGAAAATTCTAATAGAAAAGTGATGTTACCAAACTCCCTTAAGGTTCGCAAAGGATGGACTTGCCGATTCGTTAATATTTTTAAGGTGCCCGGGGGCATCCGTTCAGGGGTGAGACAAACCAAACCCAAATTATCCACATAACGGTGGGAGACCCTCCGACACGAACTAGCAAGAGATTTAACAGACGCTTCTTGATTGATTAAGATGTTAAGAATGTGCCTAATTAAATTAAAACCGTGAGGGGTGAACCCATGTGCAACATGACTTGAGTTAACAGTAGAAAATAACGGGACTACGTCTGGTGGCACGGGTGCTCTATATTCATTAACGATTTCCGTGGAGTCCAACGTCGTAGTTTTAAATTTTGATTTAAATTTTGATTTAAAAATTTCACAAAGAAATGCCTACGGAAAACGCTCATCACCAACTATAGAGTTGGATGCTCCCGGAGTTGAAAGGTAGTGCGGGAGACACAACTCCACATACCCAACTACGTTCACTATCGTGTGCATGCACAGATCATCAAAAGGCGGAGGATAAATGCAAGCGACCGGGCTTGGCAAATAATTGTGTCTGGGGACACCACATCAAAACGTACCATCGCCATGGAATCACTAGCGGTCCAAAACGAAGCCTTACCCAATGCCAAGCGGTCAGATGAACGGTCCATCCTAGGAACAACATAGTCAGATCTATGAAAAGTAGTGGAAAGACCGAACGCGACAACTAACAAATCGCTCACACACATCTGTCTGGGTAAGTCTAATGGGGAAGCTGGATAAATAAACATCTCCAGATATCTCGGGCTAGAAATGACAAGCTCGTTCCCTAACAAGTCATCTAATCGAGTCAAGTGAACTGGAGGAGGAGTCGACATGGGTGATTCCGGAGGAGGAACTAAATCATACTCACCATCAAAACATGGATTTAACGTCCAAGAAAAATCCTCCAGGTGCAAGCCATCAAAATCAAAGGAAAAAATCAAACAGTAGATTCGTCCTTACCGAAAACTCTGCCGGATCGTCATCATCTAACTCACTATCAGATAAACATACATCACGGGGTGACTCTACCAACCCAGCCGACATGTCTTCCAACCCACTAGATAATTCGTCCAAATCAGAATCAGTATTGGTCTCAAAAGTAGGCAAAATCGTTCTCGACAACATTTCTAATCCATTTTGGGTTTCTGGCGAAGGAGCTAACATCAAAGAAATGTCTATCGGGTCCTCAGTGGTACCGTCATCCACAAATATCCTTCCCACACAGGGTAAATCTTCCAAAACGTCACATCCATCGTTAACCAAATCTTCCCATGAAGTAGGTACATTGTCTAAATCATGACGGAGGGTTGGGCAAATTGAATCACGGGGAGAATCTACATTAGTATGACCCTCAAGCAACGATGATAATATCAATGAACTATCTCCCAGATGTGCCCCACTAAGATTATCCCAAGATAAACATCCATCCAAATGTGTCTCTTCCAACACCGCTGAACCATAGACCAAACCTGGATCAATTATTATAATATTATGATCCTCACTCACACTGATCTGATTGGATTGACCTAACGGGGAAGCTAAATAAATGGGCACCACAATATGTTCCGAGCTAGAAGGAACTAGCTCGTGTTCTAGCAGGTCATCACCTAAATCAGTAATAGGTAAGCTCACAATAAAGGGTGACTCAGCCGGAATGTCTTCTGACTCAGGGTCATCAGAAGTCTCCATAACTATCAAGGGAGACGCATCAGAAACATCGCCGAAAGGAAGAGGAGACGATTCCTCAGAGGAGAAATCCTCATCCAGGTCACTAGGGTAACCAATCTCCTCATCGTCACTCAAATCGCCAGCATATTCAGCCTCGTCCTCAGTTACGGGCACAGTCCTAGACACTGCCTCAGACTCAACAGGAGAGTCAACGACTAATTCAGGCAACTCGGGGAGAGACTTAATAGGGTCTATGGGCGTAATTGGGGTAAGATGCTCAATATAGCCATGGTCAGATACGCCACTAAATTCACAAGTCATAGTCATCTGTCTGCCCCTACAGATAGGACTACTCTCACCCCGCGGGCTCATGATAGTCCTAGTCGTCACATATACCGAACTCGAGATAGGGGACCTCATGATGTCCTTTCCTCTATAGGTGGGTGCAGGTGTGCTATGGGTAGCTCCACCAGCCCGAGGAAAGGATCTGTCCTGGGGGAATAGGTCACCCCTATGATCAGGCTTGGATAAGGTGCCATAACTATACTGGCTAGCGGATGTCGGGCTAGTAGTAAGGAGGTAGGGGGAATAAAATTTCTCCGAGAGTATTCTTCGCATGTGGGGCCAGGAATATGGATAGATACCAGCTCCACGCTCTTCGTTCAGCGAAAACACGTGGGCTCGACCTCTTAACCGCTCTCGGACTACATTAACCTTTTGGTAGTCGCCCAATTTGTTGTAATCAAAATAGATTTCTACCCACTTAAACCAGTCTCTAAAATACTTTGGATCCCCATAACCATCATAGGTAAAAATATTGTTGTGTAGATAAGTCAGAGGACGATTGGAAGCGTTCACGTCGAAAACCATTTCAGTGTGTATCGGAGAGGACACTCGTTCCGGTTTTGGTGCGAATGCAAAAAAAGGGTACTTGAACAACGAATTCTAGGAATGATGGAATTGTTTCTTGCTGGAAAAAATATGAGGTTTATTAATTTTTTTTTATTTTGCTGAAAAATAAGAAATCTAGGCCGCTATTGGCAGACCAGCAAAATTTTTTTTGAATTTTTTTGACTCGAAAGTGCACAAGAAAAGTGCGTGTCGACGTGTAAGAACCAGGGGACGGTGCCAATTGAGAAATTGACGTGAACCTCGCTCTGATACCAAATTGATGTAGGCTAGCCCCTTTTTGGCGTTATGGTGACGGACATAACTAAATGCAACGCTCTCCGCTAACTCTCACGTCACGCTCAAGCAACAAAAATGCAGCAACTCCCCAACTCGGATATTCATTAAACATAGACGACAGAGGGTTCGCAAAACCCTTCAAGATAGCACCAAGGTGATAGGCCAAGGTCCTCTCAAGCGAAAGGAACCCACATGGTTCGGTCGAGCGTTATTGTACCAAAAGAGAATCCACCAAAAACAAAAGATTCGGACAAGGGTGGTTCTCTCCCAACAAAATAAAACGAGGGCCGCCACGCCTCACGAACTTAAACGGAAAAAGAAAACACCAACAATATCAATGAAAATTTAACCACGAAATTTCAAACGCTTCACAAGCCACACAACACGCATATGCCACAAGATCTATCAAGAGGAGAAAACACACAACGATAGAGATTTTTCGTTACCCAAACCAGAATAGATTATTCCGATTATCTCGCTTGAATTGCTCTTCCATGGTTCCGCCGGAGTTACGTCGGATGGAGAGGAAACTAGCCCTCCTTCGTCGCATCACGCCTTGGCCGAGATCCACGAGAGATTACCACAAGCACCTTGCCCTAACCACCAAGACAGAGGGGTGGCCGGAGTCTTCCTTGAAGGGGGAAGGGGTTGGTCGGGTTGTGCTTGAGAGAGGTCGGTCGGCTATGGATGAAAGGGAGAGGGGGATAGGGGGTGGTGGCTTGTGAAGGAGGACACACCCGTATCAAGATGCAACACGGGCGTGTACTTCTCCACCTGGCCCAACAAACTACTGACGGTGACCTCCTGAAGTCAATAACGCCATCAATCGCCGAACGAGACGCCCACCGTCACGCCCGTGACCTGGGGCATGACCGCCGCATTTTCAGGCGCCAAGTCAAATCTTAAATCAAATCGGATGGCCGCCATTTAAATAGTGTTGACACTCACCCGGACACGCCCGTGTCAGAGGCCGTGTCCAATAAAATTTTTATCTATAAATTTCCAGCTTCTGTATGCATTCTTGTTCCACTTTTTGGTACCATTTTGTATAGGACCGGCTGTTAGACGATTTCCAAAGCTACGTAAAGTTATTTTCTCCCCCTCTCCTTTTTTTTAACTTTGTAATCTCCTGTTTAGTTCAGAAAAATTCGTAAATTTTCTCCCTTTACATTGCTTTGGACTTCATCTATGTGCCCACTCTTATGCAATCTAATTTCTTTTATTTTTTTTTAACTTTAATTTTGTTCTTTTAAAATGTCTGTATGTGTATGAGAGTAGTTTTCATGCTTTTATACTTCGTTAATTTTCACTTAGACTTGTTAGACTTAGGCTTTTTATAGCTTTTTATGCATTTCTATAAATCCGTAAAAGCGTTTTCAAATTCATTTTTTTGTTTCATTAACTTAGATTTTCCCTTTTAGGTTGTAAATTTTCTTGTTCTTTTTACTTTATTTTCACTTTTTATGCAGTTTTACGGAGTTATAATAATGAAGATATAGTCATTTAAATTTTTTAAGCATTCTCATTTTCATGTTTATTTGCAAAAACTTTTTGCTCATTTTATTTTTCAGAATTCATTTTATTCATTTCTACCGCATTCTAGCGGTAGAAATATAATCGTTTTAATTTTTGGAGCACTTGCACTTTGCATTTATTTGCAAACTTTTTTGCTCCTTTAAATTTTATTTTTACTTTTTATGCATTTCTACCACAATCTAGCAATAGAAATGTAGTTGTTTTAATTTTTTAGCAACTTAGTTTTTCCTATTTTTGTACGTGTGCGTGCGTGTATGAGTTAGTTTAAATTGCTTTCTTTCAATTCTGTAGAGTGTGTGCGTGTGTTGCATTTATTTTCGGCTACTCGTTAAGAGTTAAATGGCGTGCTTTAATTTTCTCCTACTCATTCTGTCCTTGTTCTTTATGATTGTTCCATCCCCGTCCATCTTGTTCCTGTAGACCCACTTTGTCCCGATGATGTTCTTACCTTTCGGTCATGGAACAAGTATCCATTCTTAGCAACGCTTAAACTGATTTAGTTCTTCTTTCATCGCCATTATCCAAGATGTGTCGGAGTTTTTTTCCTCAAACTTCTTTGGTTCATCCTGTGAGAGGAAAGTCAAATATAAATTCTCGTTAGTTGTAACTCAACAAGTTCTGACACCATCCCAGGGGTCTCCTATGATCTGCTCCATGGGGTGATCCTTCAGATGTCTGAGCTCTAGAGTACTTGCATCTGGAACTACTTATTCAATCACCGGAGTGACTTCATCAACTTGTACGATTTCTTCATCTTGATCATCAACCTCTCCAATCGGGGTTGGAGTGGTGATCTTGATGAACTTTTCACCTTTATTTTCAGTCGATTCTTCCAAGTTAAGTACATTCAACTTTGTACCTGCATCTTCGATGAACAGACTAGAAGAGTTGCCTTGCAGCAAGCTCGTCTCATTAAATACAACAAGTATTGATTCTTCTACAACCAGAGTTTTTCTATTGAATATGATTTATGTCTTACTATGGCTACTATATCCTACAAAAATACCTTCAAAACTCTTTTTGCTAAACTTGGTAGTATGATACTTGTCATTGTTAAGCACGAAGTACTTACAAACAAAAATTCTAAAAGACGAGACAATTGGTTTTCTGCCCTTTAGAAGTTCGTAAGGTGTATTATTATGGTTCTTATTTATGAGTGCTCGATTTTGTATATTGCATGCAGTGTTGACGGCTTCAGCCCAGAAGTATTCCAGAAGTGAAGCATCACTCAACATGGTCCTGCAGGCCTCTATGAGTGTTCTATTCCTTCTCTCAGCCACTCCGTTCTGTTGAGGACTACGAGGAGAGGAAAACTCATGAAAGATACCCAAGCTTTCACAGAATTCTGTCATGACTCCAGAATTGAACTCTGTTTCATTGTCACTTCTGATTTTTACTACGGAATAGTTGTATTCATTCTGGACCTGCCTGACAAAATTAGTACAGATGTCGAAGGTATCTGACTTGTGTTTCAGAAAGAAAAACCATGCAAAGCGCGAGTAATTATCAACATTAACCAATGTATAATCCTTACCTCCCAAACTTCTAACTTGTAGTGGACCGAACATGTCTATATGAAGCAAATGTAAACATCTGTTAGAATCTTTGCCAATAACGCTTTTAAAGGTAGCCCTTGTTTGCTTGCCTTTTATGCATGTGTGACAAGGTCTATCTTTGACATACTTGACATTTGGGGCATCACATGCTAAATTCAGTGAAAATAATTTATTAATAGTTTTGATAATAATATGTTTTAATCTCTTGTGCCATTGGTCACCAAGAGACGCACTATCTTGAGACATAAAGCACACTGGTGTAGAAGAGTTTATACAAATGAAATTTAAACAAAATATATTTCTGCTTCGAGTGACTGATAGAATCATTTCCATTTTGTCAATAGATTTTATCAAGCACTTATTAGCATGAAATTCAACAATATATCCTTTATTATAGAGTTGGCTTATGTTTATGAGATTTTGTTCCAATCTTTCAACATAAGCCACATCTGAGAAGGATACTTTACCATTAGAGATCATACCATAGCCTTTCGTAATTCCTCGGTCTGAACCTCCAAAGATGACCTTTGGCCCGTTCAAGACTAGAGAATAGTTCTGAAGAAGGCTTCTTGTCCCGGTCATGTGCCGAGAGCATCCACTATCCAAATACCAAATAGGCGTTTTGGTGGCCTTTGGACATACCTGCAATTATAAATCAGTTTGCCTTAGGAACACAAACATGTTTGGGTCCTTGGTCTCTTGTTAGAACACTCCCCCTACGAGTATTAGAATTATGAGTGGTCTTTCTCATATGCCAACTTGAGGAGTTGCAAAATTCATGGGATTAAACCAGCAGTCGATGGCCAAGTGACCAATCTTACCACAGCACCAACAGTCAAACTTGTTGTATCTTTGTTTTATGTTCTCTTGCTTTACCTTTTGAGATAGTGGTCTAGCAGGGGCACCATTCTTGTAGGAAGAAGCTTCATGGTGATGACAATCACATGATTTCTTCTCCCTCAGTGGTTTTTCCACAATGGACTTTACCTTTCGTGCTTTCTTAAAGTTATGACCATGATTATAAGGGCCATAGATCTGAAGAATGACTTATTCATAAGGTGCCTTAAAGACACTCTCACCAAAGTTTCTGGGGCGAGTCCATCCTTGTTAACGGGACTTGGGCTCTACATAAGTTGGCCTAGCGAAGTGACCGTAGGATGAGTCAATATCAAACTCATTTATTTTAAATATGACCTTCTTAAAAGAAGCCTGATCTTGAGGGGATTTCCCCTTCTCTTTGGCCTAAGCCTTCTTGGCGGCCTTATTCTTTATTTGAGTCTTATTCTTCCTAAAAGATTTACTAGGAGCTTCTATAGGGACTAGCCCAGCACCGTTGGCCTTAGCTGAGAATTCAGCAACGAAAGGAAGAACAGTGTTCGGCCTCGAGAAACTTTCAACAAGTTTATTTTCGGCTTCAAGTTGTGCTTCCAGTTCTTTTATGATTTTCTACTTATGGTCTAGGTGCTCGAGAGCCTTGTTATATTATTCAATGGCAGTATTCAAGTTTTCTCCCAGTAAGTCGGTCTTAGCAACTTCCTCTATTAGAGTGCTCTCTTCAGCTTTCTGAGACTTTATATCTTTAGCTTGAGTTTTCACGACTCGTCGACATTTATCGTAAGCCATGATTAACTCCTTGTACTGGGCCATGAGTTCAGACTCATCGTCAGAAGAGCTATCCTCACGATCATGCTCAGAAACATCAGAATCGAAAAGAGGAGTGTGAGAGTTTACCTTCCCGGCGAACTGAGGCTCTTGTTCATCATCAGTCTGGGCCATAAGCCCGAAGTTGGCTTCTTCTTCTTCACTCGACTTAGATGAGTCGGAGTCGCTAAGAGTTTTGCCCTTCTTGGCTATTAGGCTCTTCTCTGTCCTCTTCTTATTGTATAAGGACTTTTTATTCTCTCTTTTCACCCTCCTTCTTCTTATGAGGGGATAACTCCTGATTTATTACAACAGTAACAAACGATATCAATAGAAATATGTTTGTTCGATTTAGAAGTATACCTGTCATGACTGCTTGAGCCTTTTGGGTGTCGATCCCCATCACGTCGTGATAATCTGATGGAGGCATCCTTGCCTTTCCATTGCTTCTTTTTGTTCAAGAATTTCTTGAACTGTCGTGAGAGTAGAGAGAACACTCTTCAGATAGCTTTGAGCCTGAGGTACTTGGCTCTAAGGTTTCTTCTTCACTAATTTCTGGTGCTGTGGCAGGAGAGGCAGCCTTGGACTTCCTTGAGGTGTCTGCCTTGAGAGCAACAGACTTCTCCTTAGATGAGGACCTACTCTTCTCTTCTTCAGTTTTTCTCGTATTGAGTTACAGCTTGTATGACATAAGCTTCCCGAAGAGATTTTGCGGGACTGTCTCAGCTAGCTTTCCAAACTCCCGGATAGCACAAACCTTGTTATATCATTCCTTGGTTAGGGATCTCAAGAACTTATCATTTAGTTCTCCATTTGTGAAGACTCGGCCATAGACCCTTACGCCATTGACTATCTTGAAGAAGTTTTCAAAAGTGTCAGCAATGGTATCCTTGTGTTCTTGTCGGAAGGCTTCATATTTCTGATTCAGAAGGGATCTTATATCATCCCTAACTTCTTCTATACCTTCCATCAAGGTGACGAGGGAATTTCACATCTCCTTAGCAGACTGGCAGTGGATTAGGTTTTGCAACATGGAGTCATCAACTGCACTTGCTATTATGTTCTTGGACTTCTTATCTAAAGACACAAGTGCAATCTCATCTTTGTCTAGATCCATCAATTTCTTGGGAACTTTCTTAGTTGGATATATAGTGGAGACGGTCATTAGAATGTAAGGACCCTCTTCAACAATCATGAAGATCCTTGGATCCACAGCTTCCATGAAAAATCTGATTCTTTCTTTCCACTTGGGAAAGTTATTCTTTGTGCACAATGGGAGCTTGGCAAAATCTTTAGCCTTGTCCATGCTTGGAAGATCTCAAAAGACCACTGGTAAGATCTAGTCAAGGTGTTAACCTTTTAGTGATCAACCTGGCTCTAATACCAATTGAAAGTATTTAGTTGTCTACCTAAATTACCTAGAGGGGGGTGAATAAGTGAGTAGTGCGTCTTTTTGTGCAATAAAAATTTAGAGATCTATGCACATAATAATCAACCAAGCAATCACAGAAGACAAAAGATTTATAGTGGTTCCCCAACCTTGGGTACATCCACTTTCCCTCACCGATCTAACAAAGCACTTGACTCGGCTACTCCACTATATCAGAGAGAAAACCAATCCTACACCTCGGAATAAAGTTCCTACAATCTCGATCCGCAACACAGATCTACACTCAGAAGATAAAAACTTCCAACAACTCGGAGTCAAAAACTTCTACACTCGGAGAGAAATCTCCTACAAGAATTAAATTGAGAATATATGAAAAATACAAACAGTAAATCTCAGATCTGGAATCTGTCGGCCTAGGCCTTCTTCTTTGTTCTTTTCGGCTTTATCAGAAGATGTCGAAGAAGAAACTCAGCATGATCTGATCTAAAATTCTTTTGACTCACACGATCCGGGAGACGATGAGAAATTCAAAAGCAATCTCGATCTGTAAGTCCACTTTGTTCTGAATCTTCTTGCATGAAAACCCTAGTCGATGTGCACGATGAAGGTCGGTGGCTTCCCTTTTTAGAAAGAGAGAATAGAATTCAGATTTCTTAGAATAATGCGTTGACAGCTTGTTAGGGTTAGTTGGTTTTGACAAAAAACTTATCTAAGATCTCCCTAACGGTCATAATTAGCATTAATGACGTACACATGGACCAATCACATCAAACCATTTGAAATTCCCGTCGATTCTGGACTTAACAAATTTCTGGAAAAATCTGAATGATTTACTCGAATAAAATATTACCTACTCAAGTACTAATAAGATTACTCGAGAGAATAGAAGGAGACTACTCGAGTAGAAGACTTTGAGTAAATCCAGAATATAATGAGTAATTACTCGAGTACACAAAAAATTACTCGAGTGCTAATATGATTACTTGAGACGTGGAGTTGAACTACTTGAGTAATAGAAATAAACTACTCGAGATGTAGAAGGATTACTCGAGTCAAAGACAGCGGATTTTTCATGAGAATAGAATACGGGTTACTCAAGTATTGGAACTGGACTACTCGAGAGGAGAATAATTACTCGAGTATATGAATATTACTACTCGAGTATAGGACTTAGAAAAATTCTGAGAGACAAATATCTTATCACTCGAGTATTAGAGCTAGACTACTCAAGTAGTAGATAGACTACTCGAGTACAAGAACTTGACTACTCGAGTGAGGCAGAACAACACGAGAATCTGTCTTCTGTAACTCGAGACCAAAGACTTAATTACTCGAGTGGTTAATATAACTACTCGAGTAAATGACTTAGAATAAATTCTTAGAGGAAATTCTGGTAACTCGAGAATAAGAGAAAGTCTACTTGAGTAATGGACTTGGCTACTCGAGAGCTATATTCAGACTACTCGAGAGTCATTTCCCTTACTTGAGTACAGATAGATTTACTCGAGTAATTACCAAGTGTTTAACTCGAGTATATAAACTACTACTCGAGTAAAAGACTTAGCAAACTTTTCTTCAACAAAATTTTCTCTTCTTCATTAAACTCAGCAACACTTCTTTCTGCAATCAATCCTAGTGCTTAAAACATGAAGTGTATCCCAATAGAGAGGCTACACATGATTCAACACCATGAATCACAAAATGAGGGATTATATTGTATGGTCCTGTGTTTGGTGACCCATTGTAGACTGACATTGGTATACACTTGATAATATAGTCCTACAAACACATAACTCAAACAAGACACCAAATACAACTTAATTCATCTTAGTTCAAGGTTGACTTCATCAAATCTGGGTTATTGTGTATATAATACCCAACAGTAAGGCTGGTAGCACAAGGATATAAATAGGAGGAAGGAATTTACTATGATCAGACATTTCCCCTTATTGCAAGACTAGAAGCTATCAGGATATTTCTTGCTTATGTAGCCTACAAGAAGTTCAAGGTCTACCAGATGGATGTCAAGAGTGCCTTCCTAAATGGTGAACTCAAAGAGGAAGTATATGTGGAATAACCACTAGGATTTTGTTGGATCCCTAGTTGATTTGGGCTAGGTTCACTAGCTTAGGATGTGACCCAACATGTATAGCCAGGGTCAAATTTGTATCCTAGAGTCTAGGCCAAGTCCTTAGAGTCAACATCAGATGGACCATCTTTTAACAAGACTATTAGAGACTCAAGAATTAGAAGATTTCAAGACTAAGACAAATGAGTTCGACATTCGTCGAACTCAGGTCGACGAAAGGCGTTCTGAGCTCGACGATCTTGAGACATTTCTTTGTGCTGAGCTCGACGATCTCTGTTCTCTGTTCGACGAAGACTGAGATACTTCAACAAGCTAAAGTCAGGATAACTCCAGATATTTTTCTAAGTCCCGCTTCAGGCTTTGGTCGACGAATACGAATCTGAGCTCGACGAACTTGGACCTCAAGTTCACAACTTCTCAGGTCGACAAAGTCAACTTCTCAGGTCGACGAATTCAGTACTCTGCTCGACAATTTCTGGTCGACGAATTGAATCCTTCTCAGTCAAAGACTTCTCAGATTCTAAGTCCACAATCATTCTTCGGTCGATGATTTTGGATCTCATCTCGACGAATGAAGATTGTCAGTTTAACGAATATTGTAGCAGAATTGACAAGTTTCCCTTGAAGACCAATTTCTATTATCTGGTCGACGAACTCATCAACTCAGCACGACGAACTGTGAACTCAGCTCGACGATTCCTGTTCTTCGTTCGACAATTCTAGACTAGGTCATCTCCAGTTTTCCGTCCCTTTTCTTGGCGATGATTCCTGAGTAATTAATGCTCAATCTTCTCGGAATGTTACCGTTGGAACGAGCATTGATCATGGATTATTACATGCCATTTTTCCATAGGACAGTTAGGGAATTCATTGATTACCGCTTCCTTCCCAGGCCGACTGCATTTACTGCTCAAGGTTTCAAATTTCTAATATTATTCAGTCAGTCTTAAGTCAGAAAAAGACAGATCAAGTAGTACTACAGACACAGACAGACAATTGTACTCAAGAACAATCTGATAGAAATCAATAGTTTTCATACTGCAATCAGCCTAAGCTAGAGAACATCAAGAAGAAGAAGAACATTCAATCACTATCAAGAGTCTTCTTCCTTCAATCCTCCAGGACAACTTCAGAAGGGCAACAATATCTATCTGTGAAAAAAGTTCCTGAAGCAATCTATGGTCCAGGCACTGAAGCTCTTTGAAGACCTGTCACCCTGAAGCAGTGCTCCAGATTTCCTGATTCATTCAAGATCTCAGGGGGAGAAATCTGCTGAAATCAATCCACAAGTCTTCTCAGTTGTCATTGAGAAAGAGAAAATACCATCACCCCTTTTTCCATCTACTGTAAAGGGTTTTAATGCCCTTCAAAATAATTCCTGGTTACTAGTCTCCTACCAAAAGACTTGAGGTTTTGGTTTTTGAGCACCTGAACAAAAGCTCATTGGTGTCAGGCACCTGATCAAAAACCTGAGTGGATTCCTACCAGGGTGGTAAAAGAGTGGATGTACCCAGGTTGGGGAACCACTATAAATTTCTTGTGCCGTCTAGTTGCCCTTTTTCTATTGTTTTGGCTGTATTCTGTGATTGTTTAGGTTGCGGTGCTTATTTCCTTATTTGCTAATCTGTTCACTTAGGATTACAGTAAAAGCTGTAAAGAATTTTTGTAGTGAGCACAATACTCTATTCACCCCCCCACTAGATTATTTCAGATCTAACTTGCACTTTCAATTGGTATCAGAGCTAGGTTGGTTAATCTATCACACCTTGAAAGGTTAATTGGTTGCACAGGGTAACACCTGAACCATAAAAATCCCTCTTGTTAGATCTGAATGTTTTGTTTTTGTTATTAGATTTATTTTTTTCACAGAAATGGCTCAAAACAAAGATTATGCAAGCATCAGACCTCCAGTATGCAATCTTAACAGATTTGCCATCTGGAAGGCAAGAATCAAACTATACATGAATTCTATTGATGAAGATATTTTTGCTTCCATCTTGACAGGAGTACCTCCAGCACCTGCAACTTCTACAAGCACCTCCACCAACATGACTGCAGTACCTCCTCTAGAGAATAATGATGCATACAAGAAAGCCAAAATTGCAGACGCAAAAGCAATGAACATCTTGGCTCAGACAATGTCATATGACATATTTCAGAAGGTGGCTGAGTGCACCTCAGCCAAGGCCATTTGGGATTCCCTCAACCAAATGGTAGCTGGTTTAGCAGATGAAAGGAAAGACAGGAGATCAAATCTCATATCCCTGTATGAGAATTTTAAGAAGGATGAGGCTGAATCAGTGGCTGAAATGTACAATAGGTTGAGCTCAATCATCAATGAGCTAAAAACCTTGCATAAAGACATCACCCTGATAGAGGTGAATGACAAAATCTTGATGTGCTTCCCTAGCTCTTGGGATTCAAGAATCTAGCCTATCAAAGAAGCCAGAAGCATAAATGAGATATCCACTGATTCTCTGCTAGGCAAATTAAAGTCTTATGAGCAGTTGATCAAATCAAGAGAAGCAGCTGAATAGAAAGCAACAACTCCAGTGAGAAAGGATCACAGCATAGCCTTCAAGGCATCTGAGGAAAGTGAGACCTCAACATCCAATGAGGAACTCATTAGCCTCTTTGCAAAAATATTTTATAAGATGGCTAGAAAGGATTTTAGAAGAAAGTCATCCAGGCAGGATGATAAGCCCAGATTTGACAAGAAACCTACCAAGGAGGTTGTGTGCTTTGGATGTAGAAAGCCTGGACATTACATCTCAGAATATCCAGAAAACCAGAAGAAGGAGAAAAGCAGAGAAAAGGACTCCAGGAGAAAACACAGCAGCAGACCCTCCTCAAGCAAGTACAAAAAGAAAGACAAGGGCTTTGTTGCTGAAACATGGAGTGATACTGAAGAAGAATCATCCTCTTCCAGCTCAAGTCAATAAGTGGAAGAAGCAAGATCCAAGGAGGTTTGCCTTATGGAAATTGATGCCTCCAGGAGCAGTTCTGCATCAGAAGGAGAATCTGAAGATGAGGCAGCCTCAGACTCAGAGGCAGATCAGGTTCTTTCAAGCTTTGATTTTAAATCTGATTTATTTAAAATTGAATTCAAAACTATGTGTTTAGATTTAATTAATTCAGAGAAAGAAATAAAAACCACCTTAGAGAAAGACTAGGAAATCTTGAATCTGTTAACTCAAAAAATATTCAACTAAAAGATCAACTAACTTTAGCAAATGAACAGATAATTAAATTAAAATCTGATTTATGTGAGGCCAAACAACTTGAGCAATCTCTTAATAGGAGAAGTCTCAAGCTGATGGACATAACAAGCACAGTAAATGCCAGATTAAATGGCAAGCTGGGCTTGGGTGCATCATCAGGTTTGCCCTCCATAATTAAGAAATATATTCTTACCACACCCATTAAATTTATTTCTACCAAGGGAAAAGAAAAGATAATAGACAAACCAATGTCAGAAAACTACCCAAAACCCATAGATAAGAGAAATAAAAATCAAAAAACAGTTAATAAAAACAAGGTTCAGCAGCATTCGTCGAACTCAGATCGACGAAATGTGGCCAGTTCGTCGAGCCTAGATCGACGAACGCTGAACTCAAACTTCAGTTATAACAATTCGTCTAACTGTGATCGACGAACGTTTTATGGTTCGTCGAGCAGAGGTCGACGAACTTGGGGCGCAGAAAATGACTACTGTCATTCTCTGGGCAGAGATCGACGATCTCAGCCCTATTCGTCGAACTCTGATCGACGAACTTACAGAAATTCGTCGAACCCAGAAGGACCAAACATAAATTATTTCTCTTACAGAAATTCTAAGCCAGCTAATAAACCAATCAATCCAGTAGCTGATTAGGTTATTCCACCTAGGAGATATCACCCCTTAGGTTACAAATCTCAACCTACTTTGTCAGTTATCTCCAGCTTTTCTTTTCAACAAAATAAAGGACCCAAGGTAACCTGGGTCAAGAACAATTGAGTTTTGTGTTTCATCACAGGTACAGGTGAAGAGCTATCCAAGGGTGAGTCAGACCTGGTACTTAGACAGTGGTTGCTCCAAGCATATGACAGGCAGCAAGGACAATCTATCCAATTACAAGTCCAAGCTAGGACCAAAGGTAATCTTTGGTGATTCAAATAGTGGCCAGTCTGAAGGATATGAAGTAGTAAAGATTCTAACAGTTACCTTCAAGAGAGTAACATATGTAAGAGGACTCAAACATAACCTAATATCCATAAGCCAATTATGTGATAAAGGTTATCAGGTACACTTTAACTCTACCTCTTGTTCTATTATTAATAATGAAAACCAAACTGTTTTAATTGAAATTAGACAAGGTAACATATATCTAGTAGACTTTATTTCTACCAAAACTGATGTTTGTTTACTCAATATCACTAGTAATCAAAATGAGTTGTGGCATAAAAGATTAGGCCATGTAAACCTTAAGAATATAGCTAGGTTATCTAAAGACAACCTTGTTAGAGGTTTACCTTCTGGCCCCTACAAGAAGGAAAACCTTTGCAGGGCTTTTCAATTAGGCAAGCAAACTAAAACTAGTTTCAAATCCATTAATAAGAGTGATTCACCTAGGATTATGTATTTGTTTCATGTGGATCTATTTGTACTCATTGCAGTACAAAGTCTAGGAGGGAAGTCATACACTTTAGTGATTGTTGATGACTTCTCCAGATTCACTTGGGTAGCCTTTCTGAGAACTAAGTCAGATACATTCAAGGTTCTTTCAGATTTTCTCAGGACCATACAGATTGAGTTCTCTACTCATGTTGCATTGATCAGAAGTGATCATGGTACAGAGTTTGAGTCTCTTCTTATGCATGAGTTCTGTGAGAAGGACGATATCAGGCAGTGCTTCTCAGCTCCTAGAACTCCTCAACAAAATGGGGTTGTTGAAAGGAAAAATATGAGACTCATTGAATCTGCAGGTACATTATTGGCAGATGCTTACATGCCTCTATCCTTTTGGGTAGAAGCTGTAAACACTGCTAACTATGTCCTGAATAGAAGCCTTATACATAATCTGAAAAATAAGACCCCCTATGAATTACTTAAAGGGAAGAAACCTAAAATCACATATTTTAAAGTTTTTGGTTGCATATGTTATATTCACACAAACAACAAAAGATACATTAGAAAGTTTGAGGCTAAGACTGAAGAAGGGATTTTTCTAGGATACTCCCAAGTAAGCAAGACCTATAGGGTTTTTAATAAATCCACTCTTAAAATTAAAGAGTCAGTCCATGTATCTTTTGATGAAGCTAACATGTCTTATAAGGAGAAAGAGATTTCTACCAATAGCTTTTTGCAGGTTCCACCACTGTGTGAGTCTATGGATGGAATAAACCTTACCCAAGAGGTGTCAACCCATCCTTCTCCACAAGTTGCTGAAGACAGTGAAGAAGAGATTCAAGTGGAAGTGGTTGAACTTCCCTCAACAGCTAATAACATTCCTCAAGAGGAATTAATTATAGAAGTTGTTGCTGAACAAACTCCACCAACTGATCTTGTCACACTTAGAGATCACCCCAGATCTCAAGTGATTGGAGACATTTCAGTAGGTGTTCAGACAAGGCATCAACTCAACCAAGACGTGATGCATG
Organism: Platanthera guangdongensis; assembly: GCA_039583875.1. Classification (NCBI taxonomy): domain Eukaryota; kingdom Viridiplantae; phylum Streptophyta; class Magnoliopsida; order Asparagales; family Orchidaceae; genus Platanthera; species Platanthera guangdongensis. The sequence goes on from CM077159.1 coordinate 27,007,335, forward strand.
CCTATTTTCCCTCTCAAATTGAATCTCTCTCCATCCATGAAGCTGAGCAAGATCCACACTGGATCATTGCAATGCAAGAGGAACTAAATCAGTTTGAGAGATGTAGAGTTTGAGATTTTGTTCCAAGACCTCATAACTACCCAGTTATTGGAACCAAATGGGTCTACAGAAACAAGCTAGATGCTCAAGGGAACATTGCGAGAAACAAGGCTAGGCTTGTTGCTCAAGGCTACAGACAAGAGAAAGGAATTGACTATAACCAAACCTTTTCCCCTGTTGCAAGGTTAGAGGCCATAAGAATATTCCTTGCCTATGCAGCTCACAGGAGATTCAAAGTATTCCAAATGGCTGTCAAGAGTGCATTCTTGAATGGAGTGTTTCAAGAAGAGGTTTATGTGGAACAACCTCCACGTTTTATCTCTCTAACTCAACCCTCTTTTGTATTTAAATTGCATAAAGCTCTCTATGGTTTAAAGCAAGCTCCAAAAGCTTGGTATGAGACTTTAGCAAACTTTCTTTTAGAGTATAAATTTACAAGAGAAACTATAGATAAAACTCTTTTCACTAGACATCATAAGGACCAAATTTTGTTAGTACAAATATTTGTGGATGACATCATCTTTGGGTCTACTGATCCCAAATTATGCAAGAGGTTTGCTGACCTCATGCATTCCAAATTTGAGATGAGTAGCATGTGTGAGCTTTCATACTTCCTTGGTCTCCAAGTGAAGCAGCTCCCTGATGGTATCTTCCTCTCCCAAGCTAAGTATGCTAAAGAGCTTATTAAGAAGTTTGGAATGGGTGATGCTTCAGGAATGAAAACACCTATGGCTACCAATGCTATTGTGGATTCTGATGCAGCAGGGAAACCTGTAGATCAGAAGCATTATAGGGCAATTGTTGGATCCCTATTATACCTAACAGCTAGCAGGCCTGATATCATGTTTGCCACATACCTTTGTGCTAGGTTCCAAGTGAACCCCAAAGAATCTCACCTTATTTTCTTAAAAAGAATTTTGAGATATATAGAGTTGTCATAATCTAGGACTCTGGTATCCTGTAGAGTCAGAGTTTGAGTTAACTGGATACTCAGATGCTGACTATACTGGATGTAGAGTGGACAGGAAGAGTACCTCTGGAACTTGCCAATTCCTGGGTATGAGACTTGTCTCGTGGTTTTGTAAAAAGCAAACATCTATGTCCACATCAACTGCAGAAGAAGAATATATGGCTGCTGGCAGCTGCTATTCACAAATGTTATGGATACAAAACCAACTCCTAAACTATGGTGTCATCTTAAATAATTCAACATTATTTTATGATAATACTAGTGCTATTGCTATATCACAGAATCCAGTTCACCATATTAGGACTAAACATATTGAAATAAGACATCATTTCATTAGAGATAATGTAGACAAAAAAGAAAATTAACCTAATCCATATTCCTACTGATTTACAGAGAGCAGACATTTTCACCAAACCCTTGGATGAGAAAAATCATCTGTTCTTTATAAATCAACTGGAAATAATCAATGGAGAAGAGTTAAATTAGTTTCTGTCTGCATTCGACGAATTTTTCAGAGTTCGTCGAACGGAGTTCGACGAATTAGCGAAAGTTTGGGAGATGCTCGTCGAACGGAGATCGACGAATTCTCTGTGTGTGGAAACACTTTTCGTCGACCGGAGATCGACGAACTTTGCTTCAGAAGATATTTCGTCGAACGGAGTTCGACGAACTGTTTTCGATTCTTATGGATGAGTTCGAGGAATTATTTATCTATAATTTATTTCGTCGACCTCAGTTCAAAGAATTGTTTCTTTTTCGTGGAACGGAGATTGTCGATTAATATTCTGGAAAACATTATATCTAGGTTTTCTTCGACCTCCGTCCAGCGCTTTCAGTTCTCTTGCTTTTGATCGTCGTTTCCTCTATCTCTCTCTTGCAGGTCATCAATGGCGATTCCAACGAGCACCTTGCTGCCATGAAATTCGACACCAGTTTTGGCATGGATTTTGATTAATTCCAGCACTCTGACCCAATATTTCTCTACATTCTGGAACTACTAGAAGAACTTGGTCTCAAGGACTTTATGACCAGAAGGATTAAACTGCATGCAACTGAAATTAGATAATGGGTATAAACTTCTTCTGTTTCTGAGGAAAATGTTGACAGGAAATATCGGGAGCAATACTCTCTCTTTATCTCCCATCGTTCTTTCTGAAATGTTTGGATTGGTAAATGGATAAGACGATCTGGATATAGTTTCCGAAGAGTTTACTTCGATGCTGAATCTGATGGGGTTTACTAGGAGTAACCCTAATAAATTGTTAAAGAAACAACTCTCTGCCGTCTACCAGTTCTTGGCGGACATTGTGGGAAAAGTGCTAATGGGCAAGCACTCTGTGCATGACTACATAACAAGACACCAGTTCCTTATTATGTGCGCAGTGGTCAACAAGAGACAAGTCGATTGGGGTAAGATTTTCTTTGAGTTAATAAAGAAGAAGAACAGTAAGAAAGAGGTTTGCTTTGGAAGAATCTTGGGGATTTTTCTTCAAGAAAAGCTGGTGAATTCATGGTCTCCCCGACCATTTTCATCAATGCCAGCAAGCGCCTCACATGCGCTCTGTTTGGCAGATGGGAGAGGACGATCTCCAAGCCATCCAAGGCTTCCTCCTCCTCCATCCCTGCTTCTGATAGCACCAGGGCTGTGAAGTCCACTCCCCACCCTACATAAGAGGCAACTCCATCTCTTCCAGCACCCCTTCAAGCAAAACAACTCCCTTCCTCTCCCATTCCTTCTTCAACACTTCAATCTCCACAGCATACCTTTGTGCCTACTCCACCTCCAACTCCACCACTTGATATCACTAACATTTCAACACCCACTGCTTCACCTCATGACACATCTATTCCTACACCACCATAGTCTCCTCTTCCCCCACATTTATCCTCCATCCCCTCTTACACCCTACCCTCAGACACCACCATAACAGATGCAATTCCACCTTTATCCCCTCCATCTGTTCCCCTTCCTTAATCTACCTCTCTACCTTCACCAACTCCCTCTCCATCTTTGGACTCCTCCACTGTATCTATAATCATATCTCTGCTCACTCCCCTCATCAAATCCCTAGTCACAGAGGCCATTACACCTCTTGTGAATTCTATTCATTCTTTATCTGCCCAAGTGTCTCTTTTATCTGCTGCCTCCTCTTCATTCAGGGGCCTGGCTCCAGGTTCTCCTGAACCCAGGCAGGGGGAGATGCTCAGTGATGAAGCAGCAGCAGATGCAGATGCAGAAGCAGCAGCAGTAGGTACAGCAGCAAACACAGAAGCAGTTCTTTCTCCAGTAGTTTCAGATGCAGATGCAGAAATTTTGCCAGAATTTGATTCTGAGATGATTGAATTGATTCATTTTATGGATACTGACATTGACTTAGATGAGTCAGTACTAGAGCAAAGAAACACTGTCCGTGATTTCTATTTAAATCCCACAGTTAATTTGACTATTTTATTGAGAAATTTTGATACTGTATATATGCAGTCTCTTCCAGAAGACTTTACTAAGCCACAGTTGGCCATTGTTCCTTATACATCTCCAATAAGTCCAGCAGTTGCTAAACAACTCTGTGACAGTTTTGCTATTCCTATTGTTTCTCCTTCATCCATAGTTATTGCAGAAGCCATCTCAGGTCCAGTTTTTGTTATGGATGACTCACCGATGCCAGATTTGGATGAGTTAATCCTCGCTGATATTGAAGAGGAAAATAAGGCAGCAGCTGAAATCTCTGTCCCAATTACCTCTGGTTCTTGTGTAGTTTCTGAAACTCCAGCTTCTGAACCTTCTGCCCCTCATCCAGAAAAGGTTGTAATTGATGATAAAGCTTTAAAAGCATTGGATGATTTATATGATAACCCTCAGGGTTCTGGTACTGAAGATGATGAAGATGATGATGATGATGATTCTGATGAAGAAGCTGCCAAGAAGAAAAAGAAAATGTTGTCAAAGAAAATAAAGGCTCCTCCTCCTCCTGATCCTAAGCCTAATCCAACTGTTGACACTCCCTACTACATTCTGCATAATATTACTCCTTATAAGGGAATGCCTGCATGGATGTGGTTATCACAGAACCAGCAGAAGGAAATGAAAAGAAGTAGGAGATATTCTCCTCCTCCAGTCCACAGATATAAAAAGGATCCTCCTCCTCCTCCTCCAGCAGCTGGTGCCACTGGCTCTAGCTCTCAGAGATCTGCCCCATGAAAACCTATCAGAGACATTCAGGGAGATCCTCTAGGAGCAGCCAGCAGAGGCAACAACCTTCAGGTAATCAACATCAGCAACAACAACAACAAATCTCTGAAGAATAGAAAGCTAACAGTCCTAAATCCTTACTCTCCTCTTATTCCATTTGAAGATCCTGAAACAGCCAATACTGCAAGAATGGCTACATTCCAGGAACTTATTGGTCTATCATTGATCAATAAAGCCAAAGCTGAAGGTAAAGACATTTCAGGTTTCACAACTATGTCAAAGTACAGGAAGGAAGAATTAAAAAGGTTTGACAAAGGCAACAAACTCTTCAATGTTGATGATTATATGAAGCTCCATCCTGAAGCAGTTGTCCACAGAGCTACATCACTGAAGATCATTGGGGCAGCTGACATGACCATGACTCAAACAGAGGCTTAAAATCCAAACATAGAAATTATCTTCAAAAAGCCAGGAGAGAAGACAACAGAAGACCAGTCTATGCAGAAAAAGAAGAAGTAATCTTTATCTTATTTTAATTTCTTTCTGTGTTTGTTTTCAAACTATGTTCTTATTTAAACAAAGCCTATGTATATATATATCTGTTGCATGTGTTGGTAATTCTCTGTCAGATATATCCTTTTTTTGTGTTTTGTTTATCTGTGTTGAGTCTCTCAGTGACCTCACCCAAATAGGGGGAGATTGTTGGATCCCTAGTTGATTTGGGCTAGGTTCACTAGCTTAGGATATGACCCAACATGTATAGTCAGGGTCAAATTTGTGTCCTAAAGTCTAGGCCAAGTCCTTAGAGTCAACATCAAATGGACCAGCTTTCAACAAGACTATCAGAGACTCAAGAATTAGAAGATTTCAAGACTAAGTCAAATGAGTTCGACGTTCGTCGAACTCAGGTCGACGAAAAGCATTATGAGCTCGACGATCTTGAGACATTTCTTTGTGCTGAGCTCGATAATCTTTGTTCTCTATTCGACGAAGACTGAGATACTTCAACAAGCTAAAGTCAGGATAACTCCAGATTATTTTCTAAGTCCAGCTTCAGGCTTTGGTCGACGAATAAGAATCTGAGCTTGATGAACTTGGACCTCAAGTTCACAACTTCTCAGGTCGACGAAGTCAACTTCTCAAGTCGACGAATTCAGTACTCTGCTCGACGATTTCTGGTCGATAATTTGAATCCTTCTCAGTCAAAGACTTCTCAGATTCTAAGTCCACAATCATTCTTCGGCCGACGATTTTGGATCTCAGCTCGACGAATGAAGATTGTCAGTTCGACGAATATTGTAGTAGAATAGACAAGTTTCCCTCGAAGACCAATTGCTATTGTCTGGCCGATGAACTCATCAGCTCAGCTCGACGAACTGTGAACTCAGCTCGACGATTCCTGTTCTTCATTCGACTATTCCAGACTAGGTCTTCTCTAGTTTTTCGTCCCTTTTCTTGGCGATGATTCCTGAGTAGTTAATGATCAATCTTCTCGGAATGTTACCTTTGGAACGAGCATTGATCATGGATTATTACATGCCATTTTTCCATGGGACAGTTAGGTAATTCATTGATTGCCGCTTCCTTCCCAGGCCGACTGCATTTGCTGCTCAAGGTTTCAAATTTCGAATATTATTCAGTCAGTCTTAAGTCAGAAAAAGACAGATCAAGCAGTACTACAGATACAGACATATAATTGTACTCAAGAACAATCTGATAGAAATCAATAGTTTTCATACTACAATCAGCCTAAGACAGAGAACATTAAGAAGCAGAAGAACATTCAATCATTATCAAGAGTCTTCTTCCTTCAATCCTCCAGGATAACTTCAGAAGGACAACAATCTCTATCTATCAAAGAAGTTCCTGAAGCAATCTCTGGTCCAGGCACTCAAGCTCATTGAAGACCTGTCACCCTGAAGCAGTGCTCCAGATTTCCTGATTCATTCAAGATCTCAGGGGGAGCAATCTACTGAAATCAATCCACAAGTATTCTCAGTTGTCATTGAGAAAGAGAAGACATCAGCACCCCTTTTTCCATCTACTGTACAGGGTTTTAATTCCCTTCAAAATTATTCCTGGTTACAAGTCTCCTACCAAAAGACTTGAGGTTTTAGGTTTTGAGCACCTGAACAAAAGCTCATTGGTGTCAGGCACCTGATCAAAAACCTGAGTGGATTCCTACCAGGGTGGTAGAAGAGTGGATGTACTAAGCTATAAATATTCTGATGGCTTCTAATCTTGCAACAGGTGCAAAAGTCTGGTCGTAGTCTATTCCTTCTTCTTGAGAGTATTCATGAGCAACTAGCCTTTCCTTGTTCCTTATAATTACTCCTTGATCATCCAACTTGTTTCTGAATACCCATTTTGTTCCAACAATGGAGTGATCATTTGGCTTTGGCACTAGTTCCCATACTTTGTTTCTCTCAAATTGAAGCAACTCCTCTTGCATTGCAATGATCCAGTGTGGATCTTGCTGTGCATATTGAATGGACTGAGGTTCAATTTGAGATAGGAAGCAGGTGTGTAACAGGTTTTGGTTGACCTAATTTCTGGTTTGCACACCAGCTGAGATGTCTCCAATTATTTGGGTAATTGGATGGTCTCTTGATGTTACTAAATCAACAGGGGGTGTTGATTGTTCACCAACCTGTGTTGTTGTTTCCTCTTGTGGTACAACAACTGGCTCTTCAAGTTATTCTTCAATGTGTTGAGCATTCCCTTCATCTTCACTGCTTTCATCCTCTTGAGTAACCTGTAACTTGTTCAAGTCTTCAACTAGAAAATGTTTCTGCAAAGGTTCTATGGTAGAAGAAGTCTTCTCCTTGAAAGACATGTTAGTTTCATCAAATGAAATGTGAACAGATTCCTCAATTTGTAAAGATGATTTATTATAGACCCTATAAGCCTTGCTGATCATGGAGTATCCCAGAAACACTCCTTCATCAGCTTTAGCTTGAAATTTTGCTAAATATTTCTAGTCATTGTTATGAATGTAGCAAATACAACCAAAGACTCTAAAATAGCCAACTTTAGGTTTCTTCCCTTTGAGTAGTTCATAGAGAGTCTTTCCCTTTAGTTTATGTATCAGACTTCTATTCAGCACATAGTTGGAGGTGTTCACTGCCTCTGCCCAAAAGGATAGAGGTAGATGAGCATCTGACAACAATGTAGTGCCAGATTCAATAAGGGTTCTATTTTTCCTTTCAGCTACCCCATTTTGTTGAGGAGTTCTAGGAGCTGAGAAAGTATGCCTGATCCCTTCACTCTGACAGAACTCTTGCATAAGAAGAGAATCAAACTCTGTCCCATGATCACTTCTGATCAGGGCAATGTGAGTATTGAACTCAATCTGTATACATTTGAGAAACTCTGTCAGACACTTAAAGTTATCAGACTTCTTCCTTAGAAAGAACACCCAAGTGAATCTGGAGAAGTCATCTACAACTACTAAAGTGTAGGATTTCCCTCCTAGGCTTTGTACTGTGATGGGTCCAAAGAGATCCATGTGTAACAGATACAATATCCTAGGTGAATCACTCTTATTAAGTGACTTAAATCTGTTTTTAGTTTGCTTGCCTAATTGACAAGCCCTGCAGAGTCCTTCCTTCTTATAGGGGCCAGAAGGTAGTCCTCTAACAAGTTTATCTTTGGATAGCCTAGCAATAGTTCTAAGGTTTAGGTGTCCTAGTCTCTTATGCCATAAAATATTTGGTCTACAGATAGAATTAAACAAGCAGATATCTACATCAGTTGAAAGAAAATCTACTAGGTAGATGTTACCTTTTCTTTTACCTGTCAACACAGTTGTGTTGTCCTCTGACTTGATTTTGCATAAGGCTTTGCTGAAGGTCACCTGGTAGCCTTCATCACACAACTGACTGATGCTAATTAGTTTGTGCTTCAGTCCTTCCACATAAGCTACCTTCTTGAAAGTTACTGATCCAATCTGGACTGCACCATATCCTTTAGTCTATCCAAAGTTTAAATCACCAAAGATAACTTTGGGTCCAAGCTTGGCTCTGAAGGATGTGAGGTTGTCCTTGTTCCCTGTCATGTGCTTAGAGCACCCACTATCCAAATACCATTGCTGGTTAGATGTTGGATAGGTCTTCACCTGCACATAAGACAATTCATTTGTTTTTGACCCAGTTTACCTTGGGCCTAGGTTGATAACCTCTAAATTCTGAAATGAAAGACATCCCAGGTTGACTCTTATATCCTTCAGGATGATATCTCCTTGGAGGTATAATCCATTCAGTATAAGGGTTAAAGATTTGGGATGAAGGACCCTTAGGATTCAATTTTGATTTGCCTTTGAAAAATTTTCCAGAGCTCTGACCTCTGTTCGACGATCTTGGAGCTGCGTTCGACGATCTTGGGTCAGATCGTCGAGCTCCGTTCGACGGTCGACTATGGCTGAGGTCAGGTATTTGAGATCGTCGACCTACGTTCGACGACTTTGGCTGAGATCGTCGATCTGCGTTCGACGATTTTGCCTGAGATCGTCGAGCTGCGTTCGGCGATCGTCGATCTTCATTCGGCGATCGTCGATCTACGTTCGACGATTTCTGCTGGGACTTAGTTTTCTGGGGCAGATCAGAATTTTTCCTAGCAACCTCTACAACTCCATTTCCTTTGTCAGAAATGAATTTGATTGGAGTTGTTAGAACAATAGGTTGGCTGGATGAAGCACCCAAGCCCAGTGTACTGTTGAACCTGGAGTTCACTGTGCTTGTGATGTCCATCAGCTTGATGCTTCTCCCATTGAGAGATTCTTCAAGCTTTTTGTCCTCAGAGAGCTCACTTTTCAGTGAAGCTATCTGTTCCCTACAGCACTCCAACTCCTGAGAGAGTTTGAGGTTTTCTGACTTTAAAGTATTGTGTTCAGATAATTAATTTCTGAGAGAGATAATTTCTTTCTCAGACTTTAGCAGGTCTAAACACAGTGCTTTAAATTCAGATTTAAAATCCTCTGAACTAAAATCAAAAGAACCAATTACCTGATCTTCTTCAGGTTGAGTCTCTGAGTCTGACTCTGACTCCTCTTCCTCTGAATTGTGCTGTGAGGCATTGATTGCCATCATGCAGAACTCCTTTTCTTCTGCATCATCCTCATCATCACTGGAGCTGGATGAGGCTTCTGACTCCTCTTCAGTCTCACTCCAGGATTCAGCAACAAACCCTTTCTTGTATGCTTGTTTTTGCTTGAAGAAGGTTTGCTATTGCCATTCCTTTTGGAGTCTTTCTCCTTTCTTCTTTCTTTCCTGTCCCTTCTGTCCTTGTTCTTGTTCTCTAGACAGTCAGGAACTATGTGCCCTGGTTTCCTGCAACCAAAGCAAATAATGTCTTTATTATTACTAATGGACTTATCATACCTTGGCTTATCCTGCTCCTTGTATGATCTTCTTCTGAAGTCTTTTCTGGCCATTTTGTAAAATCATTTGGCCAGCAGACTGAGTAGTTCATCATTGCCTGTGGCTTTGTCTTCAGGCAGATCTTCAGTTGCCTTGAAGGCTATGGTCTTCTCTTTTCTTGTGGCTGGTGAAGAAGCCTTCTGTTCTTCCTCTCTATTCTTGATGAGTAGCTCATAAGATTTGAGCTTACCCAACAGAGCTTCAGTGGTGATCTCATTCAGACTTCTGGCATCCTTAATTGGCCAGATTCTTGAATCCCAAGTGCTGGGGAAGCACATTAGGATCTTGTCATTAAGTTAAATTAGAGAGATCTCTTTGTCCAATGTCCTGAGTTCACTGACAATTAGACTTAGCCTGTTGTACATGTCTCCCACTGACTCAGTCTCTCCCTTCTTGAAATTCTCATATTGAGAGATGAGATGGGATCTCCTATCCTTTCTCTCATCAGCTGAGCCTGAGACTATTTCTGAGAGTTTGTCCCAAATTTATTTTGCTGAATTGCATTCAGCCACCTTTTGGAATATGTCATCAGACATTGTCTGGGCCAAGATGTTCATAGCCTTGGCATCAGCTACCTTCCATCTCTAGATATCAGCATCTGTTCCTGATGGAGGTGGAACAGCATTTGTACTTGTATTCTCTAGGGGTCTTGGACATACTGTCAAAACAGAGTTAAAGATATCTTCGTCAATAGAATTCATGTAAAGTCTGATCCTTGCTTTCGAAAGTGCAAACTTGGATAGATTGCACACTGGAGGTCTGGTGCTAGCATAATCTTTGTTTTGGGCCATGATTTGTGAAAACAAAATCTAATAATAGAATACAAAAGAAAAACAGATCTAACTTGGGATCTTTGGGTTCAGGTGTTAGCCTGTACAACCAATCAGGTATGGTATGTTTAACCAACCTCGCTTTGATACCAATTGAAAGTGCAGCTAGATCTGATATACTCTAGAGGGGGGTGAATAGAGTATATGGTGCTTTGAAACTTTTTACAACAATTGTTGTAATAAGAGTGAGCAGGGAAGCAGAATAAAACTAATCATAGCAATAAGTTAAACAAAAGCTAATCACAGAAAAATCAAGGCCAGAAACAAAAATGAAAACAAGTAAAACTAGAAGACACAAGGAAATATAGTGGTTCCCCAAAACTTGGGTACATCCACTCTTCTACCACCCTAGGTAGGAATCCACTGCAGGATGAGTTGATCAGGTGTCCTGGGCACCAATGAGCTTTTGATAAGGTGCTCAAAAACGAAAGCATATTTTTTGATCAGGTGTCTTGCCACCAATGAGCTTTTGACAAGGTGCTCAAAAACCAAGCTCAAACTTTTGAAGGGAGTTTGAGAAACCCTTTACAGAGAGGGGGTGAGAGAGTTATGGCAGTCTTCTCTTTCTCAAACAACTAAGAAGACTATGTGGATTGTTGATGTCAAAGCTCCCCCTGAATCCTTGAGATCTTCAGGAAGAAAAGCTTTGCTGAGGGTGATAGGCCTTCAAAGATTGAACTCCAGCAATAGATGATTTCAGCAATAGCTGAAATGTTGAATATCTGGAGTCTTGAAAAATATGTTGGCCTTGAACACTTTGAAAACTAAAGAGATCTGAAGATTTGAGAGAGCTTGATCTCCTTGGATGTGTGTTCTTCAGAAATCTTTGAGACAGAATATTTTTGAATGTATCTCTGTAATCTGTGTTCTATGAGTGATTCAAAAATTCTGTCTTTTATTCACTGGTACAGAATAGAATAACATTCTCTGTCAAGAATAGCTGTTAGCTTGCATTAATTGCATCCTTAATTGCAAAATCTCTTCTGGAGGAAAGTCCACAGAAATATTCCTTGAAAAATCCCTTGAAACTTGGTCCAGAAATGAATGAAAACGGCTAGGAAATCTCTGAATTAATTGCAGAATAACTCCTTAACAGATTTGAATTTGAATCTAGAAACATCCTTGAAGTTATCTGAAATCGTCGAACTGAGCTCTGCTATCGTCGAGCTGAGCTCAGCAATCTGGAAATATACAGCAGTAAAGTATCGTCGATCTGAGATCAAAGATCGTCGACCTGAGCTCAGAGATAAAGATCCAAAGCAGAGTCAAAATCGTCGACCTGAGCTCACCGATCGTCGAACGGAGTTCGACGATATAATGAAGTTGAGCTCAGCGATCGTCGAATGGAGTTCGACGATCTGTCGAAGTTGAGCTAGACGATCGTCGATCGGAGTTCGACGAATCATCGTGCTGAGCTCGACGATATGACTTAGTCTCCAAATACAAAATCTTGGTCTTCAGGGTAGCATCCAAACCTAGACTTCTAACCCTTAGACTCAATTCTAATTGACCTATTGAGCTATACAGGAGGTCAAGCATGAGTTTCCTAGAGACATAGTGATCCTGACCCAAATTAGTAATAGGGTGTTCCAACACTCTCCAAATTCTTCTGAAGATTCTTCTGAATTCTTCTTTGAATTCTCTTAACAAACTCTGAGTAGATCACTACTTGAGAATGTCTTCTTAGATCTTCTGTTGAAAATCTTCTTCTGTTTTTCATTTTTTATCTTATGTGTATATGTGTTCTATGTATATATCTATTCTGTTGATGGAGTATGTCTTTATATAGACTTCCACCATAGTAAGCGGCTGATCTGGTTTCTAACGAACTTTTGACAGCTCTGACAGTTGCAGTAGACCGGTTGGTAATGACAGCTGTCAAGTCTTCCAGTCACTTCTTGAAACTCTGTCTCTGTCAGCAAACTGTCGAGACTAAACTTCATCATGTGTCGACACAAGTAGACTAAGTGTCGACATAAGCCTTGGTGGTATCTACACATCTCCCTTGGTGTTGACACTGCTTCTCGACACAGCTTCTGTATAATGTGTCGACACTAGTTCTGTGTGTCGACACAGTCACTTCTTCTCTTCACAAAAATCAACTTTGTTGAAACTCTGCTATGTGTCGACATAAGTCCTGTGTGTCGACACAGTTAATGTCGACAAAGTCTTCTGTGTGTTGACACTGTCTCTGTGTGTTGACATAGTTGATGTCGACTAAGCTTTTCTGTGTGTCGACACAGCCTCTGTTTGTCGACACTATTTCTTTTGGTGTCGACACAGCCTTTACAAGTGTCGACACAATTGACTTCAGGTGTCGACACAGCTTTTATCCAGTGTCGGCACAAGACTACATATGTAACGCCCCTATTCGTCACATGACATATAATGGTGGGTCTGGCCGGGCCCCACGTCATATGTCACAGACAAGTAGTGGAATTACTGGGAAGAGAAGTGAAGGAACTCCATATTTAAGCGTGCTTGGGCGAGAGTAGTACTGGGATGGGTCACCTCCTGGGAAGTCCTCGTGTTGTCCGCTTAACGGGAGAATTTCACTCATCAAAGGGAGGCTGCGACCACCAACAACTCGCCTGTGGAGGCAGAGGGGTTGGGGTGCTTGGGCTGCAGCCCGGTAGCATCGCCTAGAGCGAAGCCGTGACATTATCACGTTGTATCGGCTAGGGGCGTTACATCATAAGTGTGGACACAGCTTCTTCTGGTGTCGACTCATGGACTTAAAAACATTTTCTGCATTCTTGCATTTTCTTAACATGCACATATAAACTCAAAACAACATCAACTACACCTTGATGCATATCATTGTGTAAGGTGATGCTTCTTCAATCTGTTACACATTTTCTAATGTACCCAACAATCTCCCCATATTTGGAGAAGTCATAACCCTTAGTCAATGATATACACCATTCATAATAAACACACATTATAATGTATAAAAACATTACATGACTGGGTAACTTATAAACAAAACATGTATAAAATGTCATCACAGAATAATGATGCAAACACAATGAGCATTAATCATTGTTTTGTTTAAACTTTCAAAAGTTTCTTAACAATAGTTTACATAGATTTTAAAAACTAAAGATTACAATGTTGTAAAATCTAGTTAATCTATTCTAAGGCTGATCAGGCTCCTTGAGAACTATGCCTTTTTCCTGATTTGATCTGAGCCTGCACAGTAGGTTCAACATCATCAACAGGTTTCTTTCCTTTCAAAAGTTTCTGCTTCTGTTCTTTAGCCTTTATCATTTGCCTTTAAAATAGTGAAAAGGCTTTGGGAAGTACTTGCTAGGCTCTTGAGCATTAGGAGGTAGCTTCCCAGCTTTTGCCTTTCTTCCATATTGTAGAATGGCTTCCTATTTAGCTTCATGCTTGTTCCATTCTTGATCAGTATACCATTTACCCCTTTCATGGGTCTTGTCCTTCACAACCTTCCAGGCAGTCAATATAATATTCCTGGAAGTAGGGCTCCATTGCTCAAAATCAGGCTTCAACTCAGCCTATTCTCTGAACCTTTTCTTAGACAATAGAGCTTCCTTCTGAGCTTCCTTGGCAGCCTCTGACATTTCCACTTTCTCAATAATAATATTGTCAACCTCCTGTGGAGGACTGTATATTGACTGTACTTCTTGCTGAATCATATCAAAATCTGTTGGAGGGTAAATGACCTGAGCAACTTCAGGTTCATCACATTCAAAATAAGCAGGTTGCACACCTGACTCAGCTACATTATCATCATCACATAAGGGTGGATATCCAAGGGTGGCTCTGATGCTATTAGATATCCATTTAGCATGATCTGAGCCTGCTTTGACTAACACTCTCTCCCCCTTTATGACTTCTCTCTCAATATGAGCTCTGAGGTCATCTTTCTGAAATCTTGGTCATCTAGATAATTAACAACATCTTTATAAAATGACTTTAGTTTCAGTAGCTGATCAGAAATGATCTTTTGAGAATTCTTAATAGCTGTTTGCATAGCAGTTTGTTCTTCATGTAATTGTTTATCAAAATCTGACTTGTCTTTAGCCCTTGCCTCATTTATGGTAGTAGCAGTATTCTTTTATACTGTAACAATCACATTATGTGATTCAGTCGGATTGTCATTCATTCTTAGTTGATTTTCTAGGGCATAGTCTTGCTTAACAACTATATCATCGACTTGAGTCTTCATTCCTTCTTGTTGTTTTGCCAGAAAAACTACAGCATTACCTCCTTTATGGAAGCAATCTGTCATCTCCCTCTTATTCTGATTTACCTTAAATCTAATTGATTTGATATCTTGAGCCAAGGAGAATTGTAGATATTTATGAGTTTCATCCATATATTTCTATATGGCTATCCTTTGTTCATCTAACTTTACTTGCAAAGATACCAACAAGGAACTATAATCTTGTGTAGGAACTGGATGTGGTGTAGTTTGCAATGCCCTTTTATAGTTTTGGCTTCTTCTTTTGAAAACCATCAGCTTTATCATCTTTGCTCTTAGAGCTTCTCCATCATCAGAATCAGGAGTACTTTCTAGATTCACAGTGTCATTTGGACTTGTGGGCAGCTCTTTGCCAGATCTAGGTAACTCCCCCTGAGTCCCTTGCTCCTCCCCCTCAGTCCTGACTTGCTCCCCCTCAATTTCAGCTTGCTCCCCCTTAGTCCTGACATGCTCCCCCTCAATATTAGCTTGCTCCCCCTCTGTTCTTACTTGTTCTATATCATGGAATAACTCTTCAAGGGTAAACTCTTGTTGAGGTTGTACATTAGGCACCACTAACTCTGGAGCATTAGCAGCTATAGATGTATCCTTCATGATAACATCCTGTGCTTGAGTGGTCTCAAGAATAGTTTGAGTAGCCATTTCACTTTCTAAGTGTGTTGGCACTTCCTCAAGATGAGGCTCCCCCTGCACCTGAGCACCATCTGTAATGTCTTGTGCAGCAGATTTTTCAGCAATCTCTGGCCTCTCTTCATCAGGCATGTCCTTTATTAGGACTCTATCCCATCTGGAGATTATCCTTATATCCATTCTTCTCATGTGGTTGATCTTAGAACCAATAGTCTGTTTCATTACTTCTGGAATTGTTTCAGCCAAGTATAGACTCATGATTCTTCCCAGATTTGGCTTCTTGATGCCTTCCTTAATCTTTTCAAAGATTACTGCAGACCAATCTGTGTTCAGTCTGAATATAATCCTTGTCATCAGGCTGAACATATAGGCTGAAACCCTATCATGTACCCCTAGCTTGCAGAGAATGACCTTTACAACCACTTTAGAAAGGAATTTTCCTTGCAGATTCATCCATTTCCTGTTCATTGCAGATCCAATCTTCATGGTGGGATCCAATCCACACCACCGAAGTGCTTCCCTTGTCTTGATTGAGGGTACTTCTTCTTCTTCTTGAGTTCTTGGGAGTTGAAGAGTTTTCCTCAAGCTTTTCAAGGTAAGTTTAACTTTAGCTCCCTGAACTGTAGATTTGATCTTAAGTCCAGTCGAATCTAAAGTACCCGCGCCATAGAATTCCAGTATTTCTTTCCTCCATATCTTTGTAGGTTCGGATGCCAGAAATTCCAAACCATTCGCAGTAATTAGGGTAATTACTATTTTAATCTCGGGTTTCGCATTATCAAAAGCGTTGCGAACCAGCTCATAGCCTTCGTTTATGTTATCTTCAAGCTTTGGCGCCATTGGGGTTGAGAGAAATCTTGGATTGAGACGAGAGAATTTGTCGACACAAGGTTTTGTTCTCGAAAATATGGAGAGTGTGTTGACAGAGTATGTTGTTGACCTATTTATACCTTTCTAAATAATGAAGTTCAAAAGGCATGTCAAAATTCTCTTAATGTGTCGACACATTTGAAATGTGTCAACACAGACTTCTAATATCTCGACAGAAGTGTTGACTTCTATGTGTCGACACCAATTGATGATGTGTCGATACAGATATACTTATCAGTTTGACAGAAATTCTGTGTCGACTCTAATTCTAAGTGTCGACACAACTTCTGGATGTGTCAACACAACTGCTCTGAAGTGTCGACACTAATTTTCTAGATGTGTCGACACCAATTTTCTAGATGTGTCGACGCCACTTTCCTGGAGTGTCGACACCAACTACTATGTGTCGACACAGACAACTTTTTGTGTCGACATAATTTTACTTAGCCAACTTTGTTAAACTAATTTATATTCAATATTCCTAATTCAATTTTGAAATTATTGAATTTAGTTTCATCTAATGGCTTAGTGAACATGTCAGCAATTTGTAAATCTGTATTAACAAATTCTAAAGAAATATCTTCTTTCTCTACATGATCTCTAAGAAAATGCTATCTTATTTCTATATGCTTTGTTCTACTATGAGAAATTGGATTATGAGCAATAAAAATAGCACTACTAGAATCACATAATAATGGAGTTCTACTTACCTGAATACCATAATCTTCTAACTGATGTTGTATCCACAACAGCTGTGCACAGCAACTTCCTGCAGCAACATACTCAGACTCAGCTGTGGAAATTGCCACACTAATCTGCTTCTTACAGCTCCATGACACCAATCTTCCTCCTAGAAATTGACAGGTGCCTATTGTTCTTTTCCTATCTACTTTGCATCCTGCAAAGTCTGCATCTGAATAGCCTATTAGTAGAAAACATCTATTTCTAGGATACCAATGGCCTAGATTAGGTGTGCCCTTAAAATATTTCAAAATCCTTTTGACAGCAGTATAATGAGATTCTTTAGGGATGGATTGGTACCTAGTACAAACACATGTAGCATACATGATGTCAGGTCTACTAGCAGTCAGATAATGGAGGGAGCCAACTATCCCTCTATACAAAGACTCATCTACAGGTTTTCTTGCATCATCTTTGCTTAGAGACATACTTGTCCCCATTGGAGTTCTCATGGTAGTGGATGACTCCATACTATACTTCTTAATTAACTCCTTGGTGAACTTAGACTAGGATATTAACATGTCATCATCAGTCTGTCTTACTTGAAATTAGAGTAGATTTAATTTTTCTGTATGCTTTTAGTTTTATATTTTTCTAATTGCGTAAATACTTTTTATTCTACTCAAAAGTTGGTGAATCCGGTGTGAATGCGACGGTAGCTTAGGGATGTGTGTAGACGGCCGTTAGGTTCATATTGCTCGAGTCGGGAGGATAGATAGTCTTTCTCGTTGGCTAAGAACTTGCCCCAAGCTATTCTCGAAGTATGGGTATAGGTTAGTCATGCATGAGCGTTATGTAGACCATCATTTTGGCCCGGTTGACCTTTGTACCATTCCTAACGTCTTATCCTCGCTAGCCCCGTTGTGCCTACCCCTCCTTTTTATTCAGCTCCACCATGATTTCACCAAAGCCTCATAGTCAATCCTAGTCGCACACCCAAGTCGAGTTTAGTGTTTTATATTTTCATGTTGGGATGTGATGTGGTGTTATTATTTGTGAAAATGTGGAAGTGCTCCCGAGTTTATATCTGCTGAATTGTGCAAATAAAATGAAGAAAAAGAAAAAAAAATATTTGTAACGAAAAAAAAAGTGAAAAGAAAACGTTTTAATTGAAAATCATTTTGGAAATGAGATTGTATTTGGAGTAGGCGGTACACACACCCATTTTTGAAAAATTAAGTCTGGGGGTGTGGTGTACCTGCGTGTATTTTGCTTAGTAGAGGGATTCATTTTATAGTAGCTCATTTGGGTTAGGTGCATAGCCTTCCTGTTTATCTTTGTATACCTCACCGAAACCCAAGCCCCATCTCTTCCACTACAGTCCTACTGATTCGTGTGTGAACCCAAACCAGTGCCGTGGAGAGAGTGTGAAAGGGCAAGCATATGGTCACCGACATTGGTGGATTCCTTTGGAGGTTATCCCGAGCCCTGATCTTTGGCAATGCTCGCCTAGCGATTAGTCTACTTTCTCCCTACGCATGACCGGATGATTCACCGTGATTCCATTTTTGAGTAATAATAAAATGTTGATACGCATTGTGAAAAAGATAAACTATTTTGCATACTTAGAAATTTCTTCTATTATATTTTTACGCGTGCGAGCATGCGACTTCGCATGGCACTCTGTATCGCAATTTCATTGTTAGTTAGTATTTTTCCCTATCTGCTTAGATTTTTTTTTGCTCGGGAAGCGCAAACAGTTAAGTCTGGGGGTGTGATGAGTCCACTTTATATACCTATTTTCGGACTCATCTGGGTTAGTTTTAACGCGTTTGCACTTCACTTTTAGTTCTATATCGTTCATATTTCATCTTATCTTTATTTCCGTAGGAAGTGCACATTTATGCCCGTGATTGTGTATTTTGTTATTTTTATAGTTTGTACTCCTTTGTGTGATTGCCTGGAATTTCTGCACATATCAGTGATTGGTTTTTATTTTCGGTACAGGGGTCGTGTGCGTGTTCCGGGATGGTTGTGAAACAGGAATACTACACACGATCATGGGATCTAATGCGCACGACCACTGTTCATGCGCCCCTGATCGTACGCACTACTCTACGTTTTCCAGAATCAGCCTAGGGTAAGCGCACGACCACTAGACATAATGCGCACGACCACCGGTCGTGCGCCCCTGATCGTGTGTATTGATTCCTCTTTTCTGGAGTCCTGTCTGGGGTAATCGCACGACCATTGGACTTAGTGCGCACGACCACTGGTCGTGCGCCACTTCTCGTGTGCGTTATCCCAATTCTTCTTCCTGATCTTCCATGCTAGTGCGCATGATCACCGGACATAGTGCGCACGACCACTGGTCGTGTGCCTGTGATCGTGCGCATTGTTCATTTCTGCTTTGTATAAATAGTGCAAGTCTCGCCCTAATTTGAGAGAGGATCCGAAGCTCGGCATTTCTCCGCCGTTTTCCGCCTTCTCCGCCGTTCCCCATCATCTTCCACCCTAGGGAGGTGCTCCGGGCAAGCTTTCACCGCCAAATCCAAGCCAGAGCTTCCTTTCGGCCTTCTCCTTCATCCGTGAGCTTCAAGTAGGGTTTGACTCCATAGCCATAAAGCAAAGGAAAGCTAGCAAACTTCGTCCGCTATCGTGAGACGGAGAAGACGGGCCATTGGAAGGTGGTGACAACCCTTCTCTACCCCGGACGCTGTTGAGGACCGAGCTTGGACGCGGATTGACAACCCGACGATTCCAACCGTGATTCCTCAGCAAGACTTCGGATTCGGTCGATCTCTTGACTTGTTCTTGCTTTATTGTTGAATATTGATGTTTAAATCTATTTATATTGATGAAGTGCACTATGGTTGTATATGTTATGTGTTTCATGTCTATGTGATTCCTATTTCATTTTACTACTTAAGTTGCTCGAGTTGCGCCATATTCCATCCACCACCATCCACCCTTGCCGCACTAGAAATTGCTAGTGGCGTGCATAGCGAAGAGGTGCTCACGACCCTCATTCTGCCATTCTAACCACCTCATTCGCTAGCCTTCTCGCCCATCCGCCTAGTGATTCAGTGCATAGCGGCCCGACTAGTCTTCCATCCCGCCTGGCGAAGCATCGCATAGCGGTGTTGCATAGGTGTAGTTGATATTGTTTTATTTTCTTTATCCGCAATATCAAAACCCCCATCATTACCGCCGACCTAAGGACTTCAATCTCTAGTCCTCCTCGAAATTAAATCCACCTTACTGTGTTCCTTGTGAGATCGATACTTTGGAAAACCCCCATTTTATATTACTTGTGCGTCCGGTTCACTGCCGTGATCTTTAGCATCAGAGCCCCGGGATGTAGACACCGAGGACCAAGCCCAACCGCCCAAAGTCTAACTGTCAACTCCCGTCGGTGTGATGATCGGCAAGCTCGTAGACCTGCCACACTATCCTTAACCCTAGATTACGACACCGCGTGTCGACTCACACCACATGCAAATTCCACAACAACGTGGCATGGAAGAGGCCTCGGAAGTAAGCATGAGGACACAGCCCAACCATCAATCTATACAACATCTCAACACAAACAAACTAGTGACGGTCAGCACCGCACTTACATCCATTCACAATACTACTAGTAGGGAGACTACGCTCTAAGTATTGGACTACTACATTTCATTCTAACCATCATACATACTCATGGCCATGGCTTATCCTTCTATTTGTCATTCCAAATGATTCCAACATATTACAAACATGATGTGTGTAAATAATAATCAGCCAATTTGTATCTAGTCATTTCGTTCATCATATTATAAACATAATGCACATATATAATAATCTATCAATTTTTAGCAAGTCATATCATGCCATGAAGCTTGCTTCACAATTCAGTTTTATGAAATCTAATTAACAAGATTCATCGTTCATAGCACTACGGTGGTTAGCATAAAATAGTTCATCAAAAATCTCAAGTTAATTTTCAACGTCGATTCCACCGAATTCAAATTCATATTATATAAACCCCAGAATTTAAGTGCAGAATAAATCTAGACAGCAACTTCGACCGGAGATTCCTGAGGCTACAGGAATCCGATGAAGACGTGTGAACCCTCGATGGAAAGGTCTTTCCACAGGCTACAACTTTTATGTTCAGACCACAACCCAAATTCAATGGTATCAAACTTGAAATCAGCCTTGAAGTCCGTTGCGTATAGAACACAATTTCTGCATGCAGGATTTATCGGATGTCATATTCGTTCAGATTTTCCCGTGGCTACATACTTCACATGAAGGCACCCAACCACTCGTTGGAAAGGTATTTTCAAGGGCCTCAACTTTTGTGTTTAGTCGAAAGCCCAGATCTGGACATATCACATCTGAAAATGGCCAAGAATACTGCTGCGCGCAAAACACAGATTCTGCACGCATCTGAAAGAGGAATGAACGGCATCAGTTCATCTTCCTCCTCAAGTCGGTCTTCCAAAATCATACCCTATCATTCTTCCTTGGCACCATGGAAAAGTATGCGGATGTAAAGCACCACCCTCTCCTTGCCTCCGTAGATCCAAAGTCGGTTCGCGATTTGGAGCTCTGAAGCTCTGCCGGTGACCGGATCTAGACTTCTTCTTCCCCATTGCTCTCCCCTCTCTCTAGAACTTAAACA
Source organism: Platanthera guangdongensis (assembly GCA_039583875.1). Lineage (NCBI taxonomy): Eukaryota > Viridiplantae > Streptophyta > Magnoliopsida > Asparagales > Orchidaceae > Platanthera > Platanthera guangdongensis. Next base: position 27,028,922 of record CM077159.1, read on the forward strand.
GAGAACTAGTGAATAGAAGATGAGGGTTTTGAAACCCTACACTCGGGTATATCCCAATAAGAATAACCTCTAGCCGTCGGATCCCAACATAAAGAAATGTACGGCTACGATCCGGGTCTGATATGGAAAAACTGGGCCGAACACCGTACGGTTCACAAACCAAAGCAGGACACGTCCGCAACAAACTCACACTGTGTCGGAACATTAAGTCGAGACCCTGCCAAGACCACTGTATCAACACTGTGTGTCGACACAGCACAACCTGTGTCGACACAACACACCCTAGCTGTGTCGACACAGCTGGCCCTGTGTCGACACAGCTGGCCCTGTGTCGCCACAGCTGGCCTTGTGTCGACACAGCAGGCCCTGTGTCGACACAGAAGGGGCTGTGTCGACACAGTAGGCCCTGTGTCGAGACAGCAGGCCCTGTGTCGACACAGCAGGCCCTGTGTCGACACAGCAGAACCTGTGTCGACACAGCAGGCCCTGTGTCGACACAGCAGGCCCTGTGTCAAATACGCCACAACCCGCCAAGGACACGGCCTATGACATGCCCTTGTCCCAGTCCGTGTGACCCCTGCCAAATTCCAAACATGGCTGAAAATGCCTCCCGTCTCTCTTTTGAGTTTCGGGTCGTTACATGAACTGCTCCATAAAGATGTGTACCAAGACATCCACGTGAGCCTCTTTCTTCATAGGGATGAAACGAGCTACTTTCGTCAGTCGATCAACGATCACCCACACTGAATCATTCCCTGAGCGCGAGCGAGGTAACCCATGGACAAATTCCATGGAGATATCCTCAAACTTCCACTCGGGAATGGGCAACGACTGTAACATACCTCTGGGGCTCATGCACTCCGCCTTCATCCTTTGACAGGCTTCGCAATATGTAACAAAATACCTGACATCCTCCTTCATTCCCGGCCAACACATGGTCTTCCGTAAAGTGACGTACATCTTGTCAATACCCGGGTACACTGAATACTGAGAGCAATGTGCCTCTCTCAAGATATCCTCCCGGATTTTACCACTCTTGGGAATGAAGAGCCGGCTGCAGAAATAAACGAGGCCGTCTTTTAGTGTATACGCATCAGTAGTGCCATCTTCGATTTACTTGATCGTCGGGGCCAGAGCTGCATCCCTTCCTTGCTCCACCCGGATTCGGTCCCGGATATCACAAACTATGCTCATGCTTGCCAAGTACTCCGTATACTCTGCCGAAGAATCCTTATACACCAAAGTAATATCCATCTCTTCAATCATCCGAGCCAACTCCATACTCATCAACCGAGACTCTAGGCTCGAGTCTGGTACCTTTCTGCTCAATACATCGGCCACCGAGTTCTCTTTTCTGGGATGATAGTTCAAGGTGAACTCATAATCGCACAGAAACTATAACCATTGCCGTTGTCTCAAGTTCAATTCCTTCTATGTGGGAACATACTTTAAGTTTTTATGGTCTGAGAAAATCTCGCAGTGGATATCGTATAAATAGTGCCTCCAAACCTTCAAGACGAACACCACTGCTCCCAATTCCAAATCATGAACAGCGTAATTAATTTCATGCTTATTCAGCTGTCTTGAAGCATAAGAAATCACGTGTCTGTGCTGCATCAACACTACTCCCATTCCTTGATAAGATGCATCGTTGTAAACTTGAAATCCTTCCTTCCCAGACGGAAGTGCTAGGATGGGTGTAGTTGTGAGTCTGTCCTTCAGCTCTTGGAACGCTGCTTCACAATGGGGTGTCCACTCATATAGCACACCTTTCTTCGTCAAGGATGTAAGAGGGAGTGCAATCTTGGAGAATCCTTTTACGAACTTGCGGTAGTACCCAGCAAGTCCAAGGAAGCTCCGCACATCAGTCGTTGACTTCAAGGGAGACCACTCCTTTATAGCACACACCTTGGCCTGATCCACCGCTAATCCAGCTCCACTGATCACGTGGCCCAAGAAAGCAACCTTCTAAAGCCAGAACGCGCACTTGCTAAATTTAGCGAACAAGGCGTGCTCTTTTAATTTCTTCAATACCAAGGTTAGGTGCTCAATATGATCCTCCTCCGTCTTTGAGTAGACTAGGATGTCGTCAATGAAGACGATGATGAAGACGTCCAAATAAGGCTCAAACGACTTGTTCATCAGGCTCATGAAGGCCGAGGGGGCATTTGTGAGCCCAAACGGCGTTACAGTGAACTCGTACAGTCCGTATTTTGAGCTAAAGGCCGTTTTCTGGATGTCCCCTTCTTGTATCCTCACCTTATAATATCCCGAGTGTAGATCCAACTTCAAAAACAAATGTGCTCCTACCAGTTGATCGAACAGCTCGCCGATCTGGGGTAGAGGATAAGTGTTACGCACCGTCACTCGATTGAGTTACTGATAGTCATGCATAAACGCAGGGTTCCATCCTTTTTCTTGACGAACAATACAAGGGCTCCCCAGGGTGACGAGCTGGGGCGAACGAACCCTGTGTAACTCCCCAAATCTCAGGTTTGGAAAAAAATGGGGTGACACGGCCTGGGATACGGGCGTGTCCCAGGGAGTGTCCTGCTTGGGTGAGCTGCCGGAGAGAGTTCGACGAACCTTCATTCGACGAGCAAAATGAGGGCACACGCCCTCTGACACGGGCGTGTCAGAGGTCTTGTCCTCTGTGGGTCGACGAATTTCAGGTAGACGATTGTCGAGTGCTTAGTACACGGCCTGTGACACGGGCGTGCCACAGGGCGTGTCCTCGTTGGTCGACGAACTCGACGAAATCGAGCTCGGGCGTGTATGGTATCATGTAATGGGCACACGGCCTCGGACACGAGCGTGTCACAGGCCGTGTAAGTCTCGAGTTGATTTCTATGTTGTGCTGCCTGAAGAACACGGCAACAGACACGAGCGTGTCTGAAGGCGTGTCAGGTGACACGGCTCGTGACACGAGCGCATCACATGGGCGTGTGCTGGTTTGGATGATTCGGTTGAGCACCGATTAGGGAACACGGCCCTGGACACGGGCGTATCATAGGCCGTATCAGGCAAAAACATGATTTTGTGGCAAAATCATGGTCGTTCCTTTTCTCAGCTGGGATCCAATGGCTGAGACCCCTCTCTGTGTCCTTAAGGCCGAAAATGAGATGAGAATTCTCATTTGTTATTTGGCCTTCTCTTTCTTCAAAGCTAGAGAGAGAAAGGGAGAGGAAGGAGGAGGAGGAGGAGGAAGAGGTTTTGGCCACCGGTGGTGCTGCGGAGTTCCGACGAGAGGTCCGAGACCAGCGTTGCGAAGGAAAAGCTATTGCGGTTCTTTCTACCCAACTAGGAGCTCATAGCACCGAAGCGGTCTTCAAGGGTAACGACTTTTCTTCGTAGCCATGTGAAGGCTTCCTTTTTGGCATATGCATATGATTCCCCCACCAGAGGGTGGCTAATTATGGTAGTGTTTTGGGTTGATTCAGGAAATCCACAATTATTTGGCATATAGATCCGAAAATGGAGTACGGAATAGGCATGTTGTGTGAAGCCCATATGGACAGGTTGGTCTGGATTGGTGATGTTGCATATATGCACTGGAGAAGACTCCGTAATAAACGTATAGTTTAGTAGTCGATGGGTTAACCCTGTGAAAGGTAGTAGCAGGAAGTACTAGAGTGGTAGTCCAGGAAAATACCCTTGTGATACTTGTGATGCATGTGCTATTGGGTTGTACCTGCGAAAGAAAGTAGCAGGAAGTACTGGATTGGAAGTCCAGGAAATACCCTTTGTAATGCTTGGTGTTCATGGGTGGACCTGTGAAGGGAAGTGGTAGGAAGTACTGGCATGGTAAGCCATGGAAATACCCGTGACATTGGTTATATTGTGGGGTCATACCTGTGAAGAGAGTAGTAGGAAGTACTGGTGTGCTCAGGAAAGACCCGCTGATGTGTGAGATGAAATGGGTGTAAGAGTAAGTACTGGTGTGCCCAGGAAAGCACCCAAGCTTGAATGCCAGAACAGGATAGGTGAAACCGACCCGCGCCTTTTATATAGCCGCGAGTACGTTATGCTCGGTGATGGCAAGGCGATTTGAGAAACGGGGGGTGGATGATCCGACATGCGCTATGCCCGTCCAACATGAGACCTGAAAGTGCGGTCTGTTGGAGCGCATAGCAAGAGTAATAGACCTGCGCGCCATGACATAATGGGGGCTACGGGCCAATCCCGGTGCATTACGACTAGAACTCTGGCTGCACGCCATGGAGTAAAATGCTCAATGTTTTTCCTTTGGGTTGTGACCCTGATACAGTGGTGGGCAACTGGTTTTCCGGTACACGAAGAATGTGCCCTGAGTGCACGGATTGTCGGGCGGGTGGCTGACAGTTGTGATGGAATGTATGTGCGTGAGAGCACATTGTATGAAATATATGTGCTTGTGAAATACTATGCCTGTAGGGAAGGAATACCACCACCCCGGGAAAAGGGGTGGGGTCGTTATAATTTGGTCCGCTGAATGCTGACCGTTGCCTGTTGCCACTGATGGGTGGGTTGTCCCAGTGCAGGTGCTGGAGAGCCAAGAGGGATGCATAAAGGTTGAATTCTCTGCTGCTGTTGCTGCTGCTAGCCCACGAAGGCTAACTTATAAATGCTGTGTTTTATGTATACGTGGTCGGCCTGCGCTCCAATGTTGAGGCCACTGTTGTGAAAGCCCTGTAAGGCCATAAGGCCAACTGTTTGTATTTGTAAAACATTCATATGCTATATCTAAATGAGGAGCTTTATATGTTAGACATTCAGGTATGCAGTTCAAGTTTAGTGTTTAGGCTTCCGCTAGAATGTCATGTGTTAGGGTGTGCTGCGCTAATCTGGTATCATACCGTACCTTCACCATCTATTTTGTGGTATATACTGTGGGGCCCCGGTCGGACCTTCTAGTATATACTATGTAAAAGGATGGGGTTGTTACATTTTTGGTATCTGCTGTCTTGGTCTTTCCCTTTCGAAGTCGTGGTCGACTTCTTATGTGGGGTTGCGAGCACGTGTCTGTGCGAACCAGTGTTACACGATTGAACTCCTGAATGTCCACTGTAGTAATGCAAATGCATGTGTTTGAGGAAGCTGCGCGTTCCTAACTTGTTGATATTGCTTGTGTACGTTCGCTAATATGTGTGTCATGTTCACCTATAGGTGACACGGAGTGGAGCTGGGCAGTCGGAGCACCAGCATTCTGAAGAAAGTACGGCACCAGTTGAGGTACCTACACCTCCACCATCCGCGGAAACTGTGCGATTAGTTACTGAGGCTTTGTTCGCCATGATACAAGCCCAGCCGATTGGGCAGGCACAACCGGCAGTGAGGCCAGAACAGGTGGCGGCGAGGCCATAACCTGTTGCGGCTGTAGAACCTCGAGCAACTGAGAAGCAGTTGAAGCAATTTATGAGCTTTCATCCGCCTACATTCTCTGGAGTGGGATCTCCTGCGCAGGCTGAATATTGGTTGTCACGCGTCAAGCGAATAATGATGGCAATTGGATCGGAGGAACATCAGAAGGTCACCTTACCTACCTTCTTGTTGGAAGGAGTGGCGCGTTTATGGTGGGACGAGATGGAGCTACATCACCGGGCAGAGAGACCGTTAACAGAAGTGTCAATGGAGGAATTCTCTAGACTCTTCCCGTCAAAGCACCTCCAGGAGGCACAACGTATTGCTATGGAGAACAAATTCCAAAGGCTAATGCAGGGTGAAGGCAGTGTTGAAGCTTACCTGCATGAGTTTACACGCTTGGGGCGGTATGTAGGTTCGATCTTTACTGATGAGCAGAGGAAGACAAATAGGTTCTACGAAGGTCTGCGGGACGAGTTGAGGTTCCTGCTTTCTAGTTCTATGAACCAAGGCTTCCAGGAATTGGTCGACACTGCGTGCACGCTGGAAAAAGACATGAAGCGGGTGCAAGGGAAGCGGGCCTTGGCTGTGACACAGCAGGAGTTTAAGGTGCCCCGACCAGCGAAGTCATTGTATAAGAAGAGATGGTGTAAGAAGTCCAAGATGGCTGGACAAGCTCCTTCTTCCGTTGCCTCGGGAGCAACATCGGGGGCCACCTCAAGGCCGGATACTCGTACATGCTTTAATTGTGGATGGGTGGGGCATATACCCCGTGAGCATCAGGTGCCGCCAAAGAGTGAAAAGAAGGCGGGAGCATTGTATGAGGAAAAAGGAAAGGCAGTGGTGGAGTCTTTTGCCTCGCAGGCGCAGCCCCAGACCTACAATCTTGTCCTGCAGGAGCCCATTAAGCAGAGTGAAGTCATCACAGGTACGAGTCAGGTTATTGAGTATTGTATTGCTTTCATTCTTTGTTTATTGCCTATGCATATGTGACTTGTGTGTGTGACATGATTGGCACAGGATTTGTAATGATTCGGAACACGCTGGCGCGAGCTCTGTTTGATACGGTTGTGTCTCATTATTTTTTGTCTAAAGAGTTCATAGCGCGGCTGGGGATACCTAGTCGTGTAAAGACAGATAGCCTCAGGGTGGTGTTGTCGAATGGTTGTTTGATGCTTGCGGATCGAGCTTGCGATGTGATGATTCAGATAGGAAGTCAGGACTTCTGTTTGACTGCACCTGTATTACCGAAATCGGAATTTGACGTGGTATTTGGTATAGATTGGCTTGCGGAGTAGCATGCCTTGATTGATTGTAATGCCAAAGAGATCACGTTGGGACAGAATACCGAGCAGGAGACGAAGTTCGCGGGTTTATGAGGAGTTGGAGGGACATTGATGTATGCCCTCCAAGTTGTCAAAGCTGTTCGAAAGGGCGCGGAGTTATACTTCACGCTGATTCAGGCTGTTGAGCCCAAGGACAGTGTATGTGATGTTCCGATGGTATCGGAGTTTACAGATGCGTTTCCCCAAGGATCTCCCTGGGCTACCACCCCAGCGTGATATTGACTTCGCGATCGAGTTGGTGCCAGGTGCAAAACCTGTGGCTCGCTCGGCATATCGCGTCGCTCCAAAGGAGATGGCCGAGTTGAAAGTCCAACTGCAAGAATTGCTGGAGCAAGGTTATATATGCCCAAGCATGTCACCTTGGAGTTCCCCTGTGCTTTTTGTGAAAAAGAAAGACGGCGGTTTGCGGTAATGTATTGATTACCGCGAAGTGAATAAGCTGACAGAGAAGAACAAGTATCTGATTCCGCGGATTAATGAGTTGTTCGTTCAGCTGGTGGGATCGACCGTCTACTCGAAGTTGGACTTGAACTCTGGTTATTACCAGTTGAGAATCCGGGAAGGTGATATTCCCAAAACTGTATTTGGAACATGGTACGGGCATTATGAGTTCATGGTAATATCGTTTGGGCTGTGCAATGCGCCCTCAGTGTCTATGGACTTGATGCGCCGAATATTTCGAGAGTACCTGGATCTGTTCTTGATTGTGTTCATTGATGATATTCTGGTCTACTCTCGATCGAAGGCCGAGCAAGAAAACCACTTGCGGTTGGTGTTGAATACCTTGAGGCAGAATACGCTCTATGCCAAGTTATCGAAGTGCGCGTTTTGGCTACCGTCAGTGGCTTTTCTAGGCCATGTGGTGAGTGGAGCGGGCATAGTAGTGGATCCAGCAAAGATAAGAGCCATACAGGAGTGGCCGGTGTTATCTTCAGTGGCCGAGGTCAGGAGCTTCCTTGGACTAGCGGTCTACTATCAAAGATTTGTTTAAAACTTCTTGCGGATTGCTTTGCCGCTAACCACGCTGACGAGGAAAGATGAGAAGTTCGTTTGGTTGCCATAGTGCGCGCGAGATTTTGAAGAGTTGAAGGTTTTGTTGACCACGGAGCCTGTGTTGTCATCTTCATGTAGTACCGATAGATTTGTAATCTATAGTGATGCCTCAGGAAGCAGCTTAGGTTGCGTTCTTCTGCAAAATGGGAAGGTAATTGCTTATGGCTCACGCCAGCTAAAGGTGCACGAGCGAAACTATCCCGTCCATGACTTAGAGTTGGAGGCGGTGATCTTTGCACTAAAGCTGTGGCGACGCTATCTTTATGGTGTGAAGGTGGAGATCTATACAGATCACATGAGTCTAAAGTACCTATTGGAGCAGAAGGACTTGAATATGCGACAACGAAGGTGGTTGGAATTCCTTGGGGACTACACCTTTGAGAATCACTATACGCCCGGAAAGCGAAATGTAGTCGCGGATGCCTTGAGTCGGAGAGCTCCGACAAGGGCTAGTTGGTTGCAAAGGCATGATGAACGTCTCATCCAAGAGCTAGAAGCGTTGGAGATTTATTGTGTTGACAAAAATTCCACAGCCAATGCATGTTTGAACTGGACGGAGGTACAGTGTGACCTTGCGGACCGGATTCGACGAGCAACAGAGCTGGATGAAGATCTCCTATGCTATGCTAAAGATGGGCCAAAGGGAAAGTTCTCCTGGGATGATGGTCTTTTGCGGAAAGAGGGTCGTTTGTGCATCCCGAATTTGGGTAAATTGAGGGAAGAACTGATGTATGAAAAGCATTATACGAATTACTCAATTCACCCAGGGAGCACAAAGATGTTCGGGGATATGAAAAAGTGTTCTGGTGGCCAGGGCTAAAGAAAGATGTTGCTCATTATGTGGCCAAATGCCAAACCTGTGCTATGGTGAAGGTGGAATGCCAGAAGCATGGCAGTTACTTGAAGTCGTTGCCGATTCTAGAATGGAAGTTCGACGATATTTCAATGGATTTCATGCACGGGTTGTCGAGATCTCAGCGCGGTAATGACTCAATTTGGGTAATTATCGACCGACTAACGAAAGTGGCACACTACCTGCCGAATAGACTGGATGATTCGGTGGAAAGTTTGGCAAAATTATTTGTTGAGCAGATTGTGCGGCTACACGGTGTTACTCGGAGCATCGTAAGTGATAGAGATGGACGATTCACATCGAATGACTGGAGGCTAGTTCATAAACATCGCCTGGGTGTGGATCAATTAGGAGACTCCTTCAATGTCAAGCTCCCTTCTAGTGATTTGGTGATATCTAATCAAGAAGTTCTGAGATGCCCTATTTATCTTGGCAATTTTTTGGCCTTTGCGGATCTGATGATTTTAGATCTGGCTGATTTCGACGTGATTTTGGGCATGGACTGGATGTCCAAGTATGATGTGGTCATCCAGTGCAAGGCTAAGCAGCTGGATTTCAGGATGGACGACAGACAACCTATGAGCGTCTATGGATTTCAGCACAGAGTTTCCCCTGTCATTTTTGCTATACGTGCTTGTCGTGCTATAGAATCTGGTTGCGATGCGTTTTTAGTTTCTATTTCTGCTCTGGAATCAGCTTTTGTTACACCATGTCTTGAGGATGTCTCGGTGGTGCGAGAGTTTCCAGATGTCTTTCCTAATATTCTTCCAGGACTTCCTCCTGAAAGGGAGATAGAGTTTGTGATAGACCTCGAGCCAGGTACTCGTCCTATTGCCAAAGCACCGTACCGTATGGCTCCGCGTGAGTTGGATGAGTTGCGTACTCAGCTCGATGAGTTGTTGGGGTATGGTTTTATTAGACCAAGTTCTTCTCCGTGGGGTGCTCCGGTTTTGTTCGTAAAGAAGAAGGATGGATCGATGAGGCTTTGCATCGATTATAGGGAATTGAACAAGGTAAACATTAAGAATAGATATCCCCTTCCAAGGATTGATGGTCTGTTCGACCAATTGCGTGGTAGTTTGGTATTCTCAAAGATTGATCTTCGCTCAGGCTACCACCAGTTGAGGATTCGTGCGGCAGATATTCCCCGAACTGCTTTCCATTCACGGCATGGACATTATGAGTTTTTGGTGATGTATTTTGCTTTAACCAATTCACCCTCTGCTTTCATGGATTTCACGAATAAGGTGTTTAAGGATTTCTTGTACCGATTTGTTATTGTATTCATAGATGATGTCTTGGTGTATTCCCGCAATGTTGAGGAGCATACTCAGCATTTGCGTTTGGTTTTGTCGGCGCTGAGGGAGCATAAGTTATATACAAAGTTGAGCAAGTGTGAGTTTTGGCTACCTCAGGTGTCCTTTCTGGGTCATGTTGTAAGTAATGAAGGTATTTCTGTAGACCCGACCAAGATTTCTGCTGTGATGGAATGGGAGAGACCTTCTACACCTAAGGAGATTAGGAGCTTCTTAGGCCTGGCTGGCTATTATAGAAGATTCGTGGAAGGATTTTCAGTATTGTCTCCTCCTCTAACAAGACTTACTCAGAAGAATACTGCGTTCATTTGGAGTGATAAGTGTGAAGTGCCTTTTCAGGAACTGAAGAAGAGATTTTGTACTGCTCCAATTTGAACCTTACCTACTGAAAGAGTTGGGTATGCTGTGTTTGTTGATGCGTCACATATCGGACTTGGTTGTGTTTTAATGCAAGATGGTAAGGTGATCGCGTATGGATCAAGGCAACTAAAGATTCACGGGAGGAACTATCCTACGCACGATTTGGAGTTTGCTGCCGTAATTTATGCACTGAAGCTGTGGCGACAATTATTGTATGGCGCGTTGTGCAAGATATATACAGACCATAAGAGCTTGAAGTATGTCTTCACTCAGAAGAAACTAAATCTGCGGCAGCGTCGGTGGTTAGAATATGTGGCTGATTATGAAGTGGAAATTCTTTATCATCCAGGAAAGGCTAATGTAGTAGCCGATGCTTTGAGTAGAAAGATCGCTAAAATTTTTAATCTATCGGTACAGTCCTTGGTAGAAGAATTTTTGTTGATGGATATTGAGGTTGAGAGTAGTACTGTGCCTGCTAGTCTAGAAGCAGAAGAACCCTCTTGGATTTTCCTTACTCGAGCACATCAGAAGGATGATCCGAATTTGTTACACCTCCGTAATAGAACTGTGAAGGGAGAGTTACCTAATTTCTCTGTGGATGAGTTTGACACCTTGAAGTATCGGGGTAGATTTTGTGTCCCCGCCTTCGGCGATATTCGAGCTAAGATTTATGCTGAAGCTCATGGTTCTAGTGTAGCCTACCACCCTAGTTCCACTAAGATGTATAAGGATCTAAAGCAAATTATTTGGTGGTCAGGGATGAAGAATGATAACGTGAAGTTTGTATCAGAATGTTATACGTGTCAGTGTGTTAAGGCTTATCATACATGGCCTGGTGGTAAGTTGACACCGCTCGATATTCCAAGTTGGAAATGGGAGAGTATTTCAATGGATTTCATCACCGGTCTCCCAAAATCTCCTCGTGGGCACGACTCTGTTTGGGTGATAGTCGAAAGATTGACAAAGTGTTCTCACTTTTTTCCGTTTAAGATTTGGTATTCGATGAAGAAGATAGCTGAGCTATATCTTGAAGAGGTCATCAGGTTGCATGGAGTGTCTGTTAGCATTGTATCAGATTGGGACTCCAGATTTACGTCTCGCTTTTGGAAGAGTTTACAGGAGTAGTTGGGTATTGATTTAAGATATTCCACCGCCTATCATCTGCAGACGAATTGTGAGACGGAAAGGGTAAACCAGATCGTAGAAGATATGATCAGGTGTTATATTTTGGATCATGGTGGTGCTTGGGACAAGCGTCTCAGACTCATGGAGTTTGCATACAATAATAGTTATCAAGAAAGTCTGTAGATGTTCCCGTTTCAGGCATTATATGGGAGGCGTTGTAGAACTCCTTTGTTTTGGGCTGAAGTTGGTGAAAGACCGTTGCTAGGTCCGGAAGCCCTTGAGGATATGAATTGTGTTGTGACTCATATTCGAGAAAATCTCTGCATGGCTCAGGAGCACTATGAGAAGTATGATAATCAACGAAGGGTCAATCTGGAGTTTGTCGTTAGAAACTTGGTTTTTCTGAAGGTTTCTTTGATGTCTGGCGTTAAAAGGTTTTGAAGGAACCACAAGTTAGACCCCCGATATATGGGACCTTTCCAGATTCTTGAGTGCATCGGTGTGTCAGCTTATAGGCTAGAGTTGCCTGTAAACTTCCCTGGTGTCCATGATGTGTTCCATGTGAGCCAATTGCGGAAGTGTGTTTGTAATGATCGTCAAGCCCTCCACTCGATACCACAGATTCAGCCTAACCTTACGCATGTGGAAGAACCTATTCGTATTTTGGATTCTCAAGAGCGTGTGTTGCGGAGAAAGACAATCCCTATGGTCAAGATTATTTGGAGAAATCAAGACGTGGAGAGCGCGACATTGGAATTGGAATCGACGATGAGGGAATCTCATCTGCACCTCTTCTCTTAGTTTCGGGTATGTTTTTATGTTTTCAGTAATGTTGGATTTTATAGTTTTGGTTTGGTTTTGAAGTTGTATTAAGTTTCGGGACGAAACTTCTTTTTAGGGGCAGTGACTGTATGCTCCTGATTTTGTTTTCGATGATTTTATTTGAATGGGCAACGTCATATTTATGACGTCGTGGCGTTACTTTTACCGTCGAGTTGACGACGCAATGTTGTTAAGGCATTTTCGCGTCCGTGCAGTCGATTCGGCTGAATCCTTGTTGTGATGGGAAAATTTTGCATTTGAAATTTAAGTTATGTAATTTTGGGCTTGCTCGTCAAGTTTCGTCGCAATCCGAGCATTTTTGGAGTCTCGGCGCGTGATTGAAGTTTTGGATTGTTTATGTTCGCCGTATACTTTGAAGATTAATATCTCGGGAATGGCTCGACGGATTTTGATTTTGTCTTCGTCGTTGTGTTCGTAGCATCATTATTCGCCTACGACGTGAGTTTCGTTTAATTCGGCGATCATTTGGGCCTTCGTTTTGATCTCGTAGTCTCCTTGTTCAAAAAATATATAAGTATGATTATTTTAATTTTATAGTACTATTCAAATATGTCTTTTACTATTCATTCATATAGTTTGATCAAAAATTTACATTTCCAAAGAAATTGATTTTCCTGCAAGGCTTGACTCGAGTGAAATTGATGCGTCTCGAGTAGGTCCCTTCTTGTACTCGAGTAGTTGCCTTACTACTCGAGTAGTTATTTTCGAGTACTCGAGTAGCTGCCTTATAAGTACTCGAGTAGGTGTTTCTTGTACTCGAGTAGTTGCCTTACTACTCGAGTAGTTCTTTTTGAGTACTCGAGTAGGTGCCTTATAAGTACTCGAGTAGGTCTCTTCTTGTACTCGAGTAGTTGTCTTACTACTTGAGTAGTTCTTTTCGAGTACTCGAATAGCTGCCTTATAAGTACTCGAGTCGGTCCCTTTTTGTACTCGAGTAGTTGTCTTACTACTCGAGTAGTTCTTTTCGAGTACTCGAGTAGCTGCCTTATAAGTACTCGAGTAGGTCTCTTCTTGTACTCGAGTAGTTGCCTTACTACTCGAGTAGTTCTTTTCGAGTACTCGAGTAGGTGCCTTATAAGTACTCGAGTAGGTCTCTTCTTGTACTCGAGTAGTTGCCTTACTACTCGAGTCGTTCCTTTCGAGTACTCGAGTAGTTGCATGGCACTCGAGTAGGTCTTTTCATGTACTCGATTAGTGATCTTACTACTCGAGTAGTTCTTTTTGAGTACTCGAGTAGTTCTTTTCTTGTACTTGAGTATCCCTTGCTGTACCCGAGTAGTACCCCTATAGTACTCGAGTGGCCAGTTCCTTCTGTCTCGGAAAACCGGTTTTAGCTGAACCTGGTTTATTTCTGCTGTTTGAGTATAAATACTTTTTTCTTATTCATCATCATTAAACCGACCGAGAATTTCTTCTTCTTCCTGAACCAGAGCGGCGTGTGGGAAATAGTTCATCTGTCCGTTCTTCTTCCGGTGGCCACCGACGGTGCTTCGATGCTCGAAATCTTCAAACGAGTATAGATTTGGAAAGCTCTTGCCGAGAGCTATACCATCGTGGTAAGATCTTACCCATTTATAGAGATTTCTCATTTGGTTTTTTCGGCCCTAACCTCCTTTTCGGCCGTTCTTGTTCAGATTTCAACTCCTCCCGCATCCTTTTGCCCTGATCTACGACGTGGAGTGATTCGGTGGACTTTTTCGGTTAAACCAAGGAAAGTGGTGGTTTCCCCTCGTTTCTCCTTGTTCGATTTGATGGTAACGGCTATATTTTCATGTCTTTAAAGTTTTCTGCGCTTATTCTTCCAAGTTATTGTTATAATTAACTGTTTCAACGATCATATGATGTTGTAAGGTTTTGTCATGGTAAGCTCGATCTTGTCTGGTTATGTTTAATCATTCCTGATGTGTCTTAATGATGACTATAAATGCCTTAGCTTTCGTTATTAAACGCGTTAGAGTTTATCTAGGATTGTAAATTGCTCCTAGAAGTTGATCAACCGCGTCTTGAATCTGGTAATGTCAAGTAGAATCTGTCGAGCCAATTCTCGAGATATTTGTGTTGTGGTTTCTTTGGGTTTCTTGATTGCGGGAGTTAGTGGACGATTCCACCTCCGCAGTGGTTGTTTCGTTCATTAGTTCCCTATGGGAGTCTACCCGGCTTTTGGATGTCTGCGGGGTATGCTGGAGAGTACGACACTCCCTCGTAGTTAGACAGATTTTATATTCGTGTTTTTGGGTGGTGTGTCCAAGAGTGACCACCTCGCCCTTATTTTTGGGTGGTGTGTCCACGAGTGACCACCTCGCCCGTGTTTTTGGGTAAAGTCGACCACAGGTGCCTAATAAAGGATTTGTTTTTCTTCCTTACGAATTATTCATGTTGTCGTCTTATAGCCTCGTGCGTCTGGTGTACTATTGTTGTACGTGATGAATCACGTAAGTGTTCTTTTTCATGATGATGACTTGTTCCTCTTTTGTACTTTATTTCAGTACTGTTGGTCTTGGGTTGGTACCCCATTGACCTTTGTTTTTTTAGGCTTATTAATTTCTGCCACTATTTGTTCCTTTTTGCTGAGGTGTTTTGTCTTTGGAATTCCTTAGGTTCTGAGGAGTAGAAGATAAAAGAGCTAGTTTTGGAGTTTCTGGGCGGTAGTGTTGGTCGTGGTTGTTACCTCGTCTCAACGAGATAGTTTGTTATTTATTCAGTTACTGGTTCAGACATACTTTTCTGTATGTGGGTTCGTGTCAGTTTGTTGACGCCCACAGTATTGTTACTTTTGATACTTGTTAGCTGCTTAGTTTTTCTATATGTGGATGTGGATTGCTTACTCTCTGGGATGATTTATGCTAGGAATGCATGTTAGGTATTTTTAAGAATAAAATCTATTACTATTACTTCATGCACTGCATAATTTAAAAACTTTAACTTGTTATATTTGGCGACCGTAAAAGCTATTCTTACTACTATTATAAATTTAGAGTCTTGTATAGCATGAGTTGTCCTTTGGGGACGTTTATACTCATGTATGATGTTTGAGTCAATCTAAACAAGTATTTTTCCGCAACGTATAACTATATTTGATTCGTGGACTAAGTGAGACACTAAGACGAGGGATACGGCTAACTATTGCACTTAGCTGATTTTCCTTAAAATAACTGAAAAAAATCTTTCTTCATGTTTACATAGGTGTCTGCCTGAGCGTCCGCAGTTATCCCCTGCTGACGTGGCATCATGACACACATTTTCCCTTACTCTGATAAGTTATTATATGCGGTGAAAATGCGGGTTGTGACAAGCCCGAAGCCTGTTGTTGCACTGGAGGATGCTGCGCCATAAAGGCATCCAGGATGGCGGTGAGCGTCTGCCCCAACTCGGATTGCTGGAATTGAGTGGGTATGGAAGGGGCAGGAGTGCCCCCCATCGGCTCAACAAACACTGGAATTTGCACGTAGAATACAAATGTATGGTCAGGTTGGCTAATTTTAAGGTCAAAGTTGGACATACTTAGTGTGAATTACACATGAGCACACCACTGCTTCTGCTAAGTCAGTTTGTCCCCAAACTGACTAATCGAACGAGAGTGGTACCATTGTTGAATGACTTCTTTAGTTGAGGAACGTGGCAAGCTGATACCATTTGTAAGACCCCCCCCCCTCCCAGATCCCAAAACATGGCACGAAGGGGGTCTTTTGCCCAGAACAGCCGCCTTGCGGTAGCATTAGCACCCGAGCTAATATGCACCACAAGACGCCTATTCTGCTGGCTACAACCAATATCAATATATACATGCCAACCCAACCAAAATATAAACAAGAAGTCAAATCCACATCAAGCATATATGTCCAAAGTACATCAAAATAGAGAAGATAAACATGCTTCTACAATATCAGAGTACAGAAAATAAACGCCCAACGGGGCTACATCAGAGTCGCTCAACTTTCACATCAATAACAGATGGTAGCGATGGTACCGTCACTTCAGGCCCTATCATACTGCCCTGGTTGTCCTGCTGCGTAGTCTGTGTTGAAACCGAAAATCGGACTCCTGTGGAGTTCGACACTTGGGGAAGGGGTGGTCTCGCGCTTACTTCACTCCTGCAAGAAAAACAACAAAGAAGACAAGGAGAAACGAACCCAAGGGCTCGGCGAAGAGGTCCCACCACAAACCCGGAAGATCTCAGAGCGCTTCCACTCCTTAGCGAGAAGCTGAGCTAAGGTACCCTCAGAAAGCACTTGAAAACTGTAGCAGGAAGGCACATGAAGCATGCACTCTGGGGTACCCCTTGGGTCCTATTTATAGTTTTTAGAATCTGGACTGCCAATAACCAAAAGAACTGACCTGAAATTACCAGAAAAACCTTGGTTGGGTCTGCGAACAGCCAAACTATGCTTTTTTGAAGGGCTATGGGCAGACCAGCGGGGGCAAAACAGTAAAAAGTAACTCATTGATCCAGGCGAGCTGGGGAGCTTTGACCACCTCGGCAGGTCCTGCTCACCTACTGTTGCCGAGTTCCACTACCAGGGTGCGAGCGGGGGCTAGCTCGGCGGATGCCGAGCTCGGGGTCGGCGAATACCAATCTCCGGTCGACGGTCGCCGATCTCTGGTCGACGAATGCCGAGCTCGGGCTCGGCTCCCCTGCTGCCGAGCTCTCCTACTGTCTCCAGCCCGATCTGTCAGGTTCCTCACAGCCTTGCTCGCCGAACACGGGGTTGTAACCGAAATGTTAAAACCTAAAATCGGTCTCCTGTTGAGTTCGACCCTTGGGGAAGGTGTGGTCTCGCTCATACTTAACTCCTGTAAGAAAAATAACAAAGAAGACAAGGAGAAACCGACCCAAGGGCTCGGCGGGGAGGTCCCACCACAAACTCGGAAGATCTCAGAGCGCTTCCCCTCCTTAGCCAGAAGCCGAGCTAAGGTACCCTCAAAAAGAACTTGAAAACTGGAGCAGGAAGGCACAGGAAGCATGCTCTCTGGGGTAGCCCTTGGGTCCTATTTATATTTTTTAGAATCTGGACTGCCAATAACCAAAAGAACTGACCTGAAATTAGTAGAAAACACTTGGTTGGGTCTGCCAACAGCCAAACTCCGCTGTTTTGATGGGCTATGGGCAGACCTGCGGGGGCAAAATAGTAAAAAGTACCTCATTCATCCAGGCGAGCTGGGGAGCTTTGACCACCTCGGCAGGTCCTACTGGCCTACTGTTGCCGAGTTTCACTGCAAGGGTGCGAGCTGGGGCTAGCTTGGCGGATGCCGAGCTCGGGGTCGGCGAATACCAATCTCCGGTCAACGGTCGCCGATCTCTGGTCGACGAATGCCGAGCTCTGGCTCGGCTCCCCTGCTGCCGAGCTCGCCTACTGTCTCCAGCCCGATCTGTCAGGTTCCTCACAGCCTTGCTCACCGAACACGGGGTTGTACACAATCCCCGCTCTTTTTAAGCTTGCCAAAGCTCAGAAAGAAACATCCAACCCCAGGTGTGTGGCGAGCGCGGGTTGGCGAGTTGGAGGGAATCTTCGGGTGGGGTCCACCTACGGCTATATATATGTGCACCTGCTCACCTGTCTGACTCTTGTCATTCCCTTTGCTCTAACCCTGCCAAGATGCCTCTTCCCAAGGAGATCCAAGAGCGCATAGACCGAGCTCGCCAAGCTTCCGCAGCTCGCGTAGCCGCCCTGACGGCGGTCAATGCCAAGGCTCCTCAAATTGATTCTACCAAGCCCGGCTCCAAGAGGACAAAGCCATTCCCTCAGGCGGCCGAGCCTATTTACCAAGACCTAAGGGCACCCTGGAGCGCGAGACCGGCTCTTCCACCTGGACAATTCTTGAGAAGGATAGAGAGGTTGTCGTAGTCGGCGACGACCCGGACGGTCAACCAGATGGCGGGGGCGTCGCGCCGCAAGAGCCCACACCGCGAGACGAGACGACTCTCGCGGACTCACGGTTCACGGCACCGGACAACCGTCCCCAGGACTCTCCTCTTCTCTTTGGGATCCTGCCTGTGAGCTCGCAGAGGCCGAACTCGCCAGTGCGCGCCTCCCCTCCTCGCAAAACTGTCGTGGCCGCGGGGGCAGGTCTGGGAACCATCCCCACCCCGAGATTCGAGCTCCTCTCATCGGGGAATCGCGGCCCAGGTCGCGGGAAGGATCTGAGGTTCATCCTTCCCCACATCTCCTTTGAGCTGCCGAGCTCGTCAGGTCAGTCTTGCTTGACTTCTTGCCCCATGAGTTTTTTCTGCGTTTCTCATCTTGCTGACACTTGTCTTCACAGCACTTCCCAGCCAATCCGCCATCGAGGAATCCTCGCAGGCAGCCCACTACTCTCCCCTCCCTTCCCCAAGCTTGCTAGACTCTTACCTGGGTCCTGAGGTGGATGAAGGCGAGCTGACGAGGAGGGAGGTCAAACTCCTCAAGAAGCTGGTGTGCGGGCTGCGCGAGGTGCAGGGGGTCAACGAGACGCTCCAACGCGACTATGCGCGTCTCGCCGACGAGGTGCGAAGTGGCCGGGCTGGCGAGCTGATGTCCCCCTCCCGGCTCCTATACGAGATAGATGACGGTCTCTCGGTGGCGCAGAGGAATTCGGGAAGGATGCGCGAGTTGCTCCGCGCGCAGCAGTCTGGGGGGCGGGGGTCGTGAGGTCGGGGTAGGTAAGTGGGCGGCTCCTTTACCAAGCCGACCGGTACTCGCATCCCGATGCTCCCCCTGTTCGCGCGCTCCATCCTTTGGTTCCTGAACTTTGTTTCTGTAATAAGTAGCCTTTTTTAGAATATTCTTGGACATGTTATTCAAATAATGTACTGCAATGTTTGACTTAGCCTTGGTTTGGATATGCCGGAAGTCGGCGAGCTGGGGTGGCGAGCTGAGCCGATTGGACGGCCTGCCCCAGATTTCTTTTCCTATAAATAGCCACCCCCCCCCCTCAACTACCCCTGTATTGTGCCTTTATTGCTTTCTTCCCCTTTCCCTGTGCTTCTTTCTCTTCCTGCTCGCGCTTCGCTCGTTCCTCCGCAATCATGGGCAAGACCAATCCAGATGCTGACGGCCGTTCCAAGTGCGCGCAACACTTCACGGAATATTGCTGCTTCGATGGGCACACTAGCGAGGCGGAGCATTTGTGACGCCCGGTTTCGAGGCGCGCGGGCCGGGGGAGGGGGAGGCTATCAACACGTTCTACGAGGACGAGCTCGCCTTCCCGATCTCGCATTTCGAGGTGGGGTTGCGCCTCCCCATCTGGCCGGAGATCCGGCAAATCTTGAAATACTACGGCGCGGTTTCCGCCCAGCTGAACTCCAACGCCGTCTCAATGATGGCGGCGTTCGCGAGCTATCTCCGGCGGGAGAAGATCGAGTTCAACCTGACAGTGTTCAGGAAGCTGTTCTCCTACAAGGCGACACCGGAAGGGATCGCCTACTTCGGAGGCTCTCTGATCAAGGTTCACGAGATCGCGAACAAGCATCACACCTAGATGACCAAGATCGCCTTCATCAAGGGTGATCTCGACAACATCCCCTACTCGCCCCAGCAAAAAGGTGAGGAGGTCTACCACCCCCCTGCCGTGTCCGGCAACGACGCCGAGCTCCACAAGTACTTCCTCCACAAAGACTTTGAGGTCGCCTTCCTGCGGAGGGGCCTCGACACGCTTCCCCCTATTTTACCCGGCGAAGGTACTGTTCTCTCCTCATCTTGCCGAGCTCGCCCGATCGCCGAGCTCGCCATATTGTTGCTGAACCAATTCTAATTTTTCTCAAGTATTTTCCTTGCAGGGGAGCTGATTATTCCTACGAACCCGCCGTTTGCGGATCCGGGGTCGCACCCGGACCCCTTTGCCCGCGAGAAGGCGGCAGCGGAGGCCTGCCGAGATGAGGCGGCCCTCTCCCAACCCTCTTCCAGCAAGAGGCGACCTGGCGATGCAGGGTCGAACCCGCCACACCGCCAGTGACCTCTAAAGAAGATGCGGAGGGCCCTGTTGGCTCCATGGGGGCAACAACAACAACAACATCAACGGCCCAGCCCCCAATACATCAGCTCATCGGAGACCCCTCCTGACGCGTCGCCGGAGATCGTGCTGAAGAAGATTACCAGCAAGGGCCGGAAAAGTGGCGAAGGCCCCTCCTCCACGGCGGCGATCTCCCCTCCTCCATCGGCGAAGAGGGCGGCCCGCGAGCGCGCGGCACCGAAGCAACATCCCCTCTTCAACTTCGGTGGGCGGTAGAAGGACTCGGCGGGCGAGCCCATGCTGCAGTGGGATGAGCTCGCTCATCGAGTCTCCATCTCCACCCTGCACCCCTCCTAGCATGACCGCGAGCCTGCCACCGGCCATGCCTACGCCCTCAGCTTCGGCCTTTATGGCCGCGAGGATGCCGAGGCCTACAAGCACATGACCCTCCGGCAGAGCGGCCATGAGGGTCTGCAGGCCCATCTCCGGACCCTAGAGCTCCACCATATGCTGGCACGTCGCAGCTTTGCCCTCAGCCACCAACTACAAAAGGCTGAGCAGGCTCGCGACATCGCCAAGGATAATGTCATTGACCAGGCGAGGCAGCTCGGCATAGCGGAGGGTCTACTCGCCCAAGCCGCCAGACTGGATTTTCTCTTTACCAGGATTCCAAAGCTACAGGGGAGCTTCAGGCTCGCAATGTCGAGCAGGGGGAGGAGATCAGCTAGCTGCGTGCACGCCTCGCCGAGCTGGAGGGCGCGAACACGAAGCTGAAGGAGGAGAAAAAGCACCTCCTCAGCGAGGTCCGCCGCCAGGCGGAGATCTTCTTCCCGCCCAACGACATCGACCCTACCCTCCCCTACAAGAGCCCGCGGATCTTTTGCGAGGCCGACCTCGCCGAGAGACTGCAGTTCAACTCCATCCAAGCCTCTGAGTGCACCCTCCAAATGATGAAGGACTCGGGGGGTGCTGGTGGAGGGATGCAAGGGGATCTCGACCCGGGACATGATGCCGAACATGTTCCCGGCAATGCCGCCCAGCGAGAAGGAAGACAGCTTGGATGCGATGTTTGGGAAGAGCTTCCAGGATCCGTCGGGTGAAGGCGAGGACCAGTCCGGCGGGGGGGGGGGGGGGGAGAGGCCTGAGGATACCTTGTACTTTCTCCCTTTTCCTTTTTTGTTTACTCGCCGAGGCGAGCCCCCTGTAACTATTTTTGTAAACACTTGCTTAATGAAAGAATGTTTTTGATCATACCTGTGCCACTCTTCTTTTACCTTTTTCTTTGTACTTTGTTTTTTATGCTCTGAATACCGGCGAGTGCTTCCCCATGCGACTTCGCCGAGACAGGTTCCGCAAGTGGGGTAGTCATGAGTGTGCGCCCGCGAGTGGATACGATTTGAGTGCTCGCTGGACCCCAAGCGATTCGGGAGCGGGCTGCTCTCCGCCCTTGCCGCGCCACCTTAACTCGCCCGTGAGCCATCCTGGTTGAACTCAAAAAGAAAGGAAAATCTTGTAAGGAAAACAGGCAAAGGGGTGAAGTTCCCCGGCCAGGCTCGCCTTCCTTCAGCGAGGCCCGGGCTCGCCTCCTCTTTGCTGATGCCGAGCTGGGGTCGTCGAGTCCAGACTCGCCTGTACAGAACCTTCCCCCCTTTTTCCTGGCAATTTCGAGGCCTACACCATCGAGTGACTTCCTGCCCTGCCAGCTACGTGAGAGCCTGACAGCGGGATCTGCTCGAGGCCAAGGGTGACACCGAGTGACTTCCGGCCCTGCCAGCTAGGTGAGATCCTGGTAGCGGGATCTGCTCGGGGTCGAAACACATTCCATCGAGCGAATTCCGGTCCTGTCAGCTAAGTGAGAGCCTGACAGCGGGATCTGCTCGAGGCCAAGGATGACACCGAGTGACTTCCGACCCTACCAGCTAGGTGAGAGCCTGGCAGGGGGATCTGCTCGGGGTCCAAACACATTCCATCGTGTGACTTCCGGCCCTGTCAGCTAGGTGAGAGCCTGACAGCGGGATCTGCTCGAGGCCAAGGATGACACCGAGTGACTTCCGGCTCTGCCAGCTAGGTGAGAGCCTGGCAGTGGGATCTGCTCGGGGTCGAAACACATTCCATCGATTGACTTCCGGCCCTGTCAGCTAGGTGAGAGCCTGAAAGCGGGATCTGCTCGAGGCCAGGGACGACACCGAGTGACTTCCGGCCCTGCCAGCTAGGTGAGAGCCTGGCAGCGGTATCTGCTCGGGGTCCAAACACATTTCATCGAGTGACTTCCGGCCCTATCAGCTAGGTGAGAGCCTGACAGAGGGATCTGCTCGAGGCCAAGGATGACAACGAGTGACTTCCGGCGCTGCCAGCTAGGTGAGAGCCTGGCAGCGAGATCTGCTCAGGGTCCAAACACATTCTATTTCTCTATGCAAGCTAGCTATGATAGTACTGAAGTGTTGAAGAAATTTATTATAATCAAAGTATCGCTTACATGCTTCAGGGAAAAAACGCTTTAAGTCTTCACCACTCCAGGTGAGACACACGGTCTCGCCCTCTACATTTTGGAGTCGATAGCCTCCTGACTTCAAAGCTTCCTTTAAAATAAACGGTCCCTCCCAGCTGGGGTTGAGCTTCCCTACGGATGCCGACCTCCATGCTGCATCCACCTTCTTCAGCACCAAGTCCCCTTCCACGAACTGCTTGACCCTGACATGCTTGTCAAAGTACTTGGCCATTCTTCTTTTCACCTCCTCCTGTCGGATAGCGGAAAGGTCCCTCAGCTCTTCCACCATGTCAAGGGAGAGCCTCAGCTCCTCCTCATTCTCTGCTTTCCATTCCTCTCGGCGCTCTTTGGCCGCAACGACTCGAGGTGTTTGGACTTCAAATTCCAGGGGAGCACTACCTCGCACCCATGGGAGAGCTTGAAGGGGGTATCTCCAGTAGCCGTGTTGGGGGTGGTTCTTAGGGCCCAAATAACCGCGGGAAGCTGCTCCACCCAGCTCCCTTTCCAATTCTCCACTTTCTTCTTGAGGAGGTTGACGATGATCTTATTTGCGGCCTCCACCTGCCCGTTGCTCCTGGGGTGATGGACTGAGGCGAACCTGAGGTCAATTCCAAGCTGCTCGTAGAAGCTAGTGAATTTGGCGCTGGCTAACTGGGGCCCGTTGTCCGTGACGATGGCTTGGGGCAGCCCATGGCGGCAGATGATCTCCCCCCAGACAAAGTTCCTGATAACCTGGGAAGTCACCTTAGCCAGCGCCTTCACCTCCAACCATTTGGAGAAGTAGTCGATCATTACCAGGAGAAACCTCATCTGCCCGCTGGCCTGGGGGAATGGCGAAACCAAATCCATTCCACAAATGGCGAAAGGCCAGGGGGCCGTGATACTTTTGAGTCGCTGGGCCGGTTGTAGCTGGAGGGGGGCAAACAACTGGCACTTATGACATCTCCTTGCGAACTCCGTGGCGTCTTGGCCTAGGGTGGGCCAGAAATACCCTTGCCTGACTATTCTTCCCTCCAGGGTCCGACTCCCGGAGTGCCTCCGACACTCTCCGGAGTGGACTTCCTCCAAGATTCTTTGTACCTCTCCCTCAGCCACACAACGAGCCAGCATCCCTGAGAGTGTCTTCCTATACAGTTGCCCGTCCTGGAGGAGGTAATATGCCGACTTGTGCCTTAGCTTCTTCTTATCTTCCCCCTCCGGATACTCTCCCGTGGAGAGGAAAGTCACAACTGGGTCCATCCACGAAGTTTGTTGATCAATTTCCATGAGCTCCCCCTCTTTGATGGAGGGGCAGAACAGGTCGGTGATGGTGCCCCCCACCTGGGGACCATGCTTTGCTAGTTGGTCGACTTGTTCATTCTCTTCCATAGGCACGTGTCGGATGGAGAAGGTTTTAAAAGTGCCTATGACCCCCTTCACTTTGGCTAAGTATAATCGCCGGGTGGGCTCCCTTGCCTCAAACTCCCCGTTGATCTGGGAAGCTAGCACCATGGAATCGGTGAGGACCTCCACGTCCAACACCCCCAGCTCCCTGGCTAGACGTAGCCCTGCTTTCACGGCCTCGTAGTCGGCCTGATTATTTGTAATGGGAAAGTGCACCACCATCGTCTGCTCAATTTGAGTCCCCTGAGGGCTTTCCAGGATCACCCCCACTCCTATTGAATGCCTCCCCGAGGCGCCGTCTACCTTCACCTTCCAAGGAGCCGGGCGGGTGAGCTCTTCCTCTGCCACTTCAATCACATAGTCAGCTAAGAAGTCGGCCATCGCTTGAGCTTTGATCGAGAGTCGCAGAACGAATGAGATGTCGAACTCCCTCAACTCCACCAACCACTTGGCCAGCCTGCCCGAATTCTCCACCCCCTCGAAGATGTTGCGGAGGGGATGGTCAGTC
Source organism: Platanthera guangdongensis (assembly GCA_039583875.1). Lineage (NCBI taxonomy): Eukaryota > Viridiplantae > Streptophyta > Magnoliopsida > Asparagales > Orchidaceae > Platanthera > Platanthera guangdongensis. The sequence goes on from CM077159.1 coordinate 27,053,463, forward strand.
ACCACTCGGATTGAGTGTGCCTGGAAATAAGGTCGCAGCCTCTGGGCTGAGTTGATCAGGGCGAAAGCCAGCTTCTCCAAAATCGGGTACTGGAGCTCGGACTTCCTCAGGACCCGGCTTACGTAATAAATGGGGAGCTGCTTCTTTCCCTCTTCACGAACTAGGACGGAACTCAAGGCCTCCGCCCCCAACCCCGAGATATAGAAACAGATCTTCCCCCTCTTTCGGCACTTGGAGTAGCGGCGCCTGAGTCAACTGCATCTTGAGGGCCTGGAATGCCTCCTCGCACTCCTTGGTCCATTCGAACCTCTGGCCATCCCTCAATGTTTTGAAGAAGGGGGAGCATTTCTCCCCTGCCCGGGAGAGGAACCTGCTCAACCCTGCCAGCTTCCCCGTCAGTCGCTGGACCTCCTTAGCGTTCCGCGGAGACCCCAGCTCCAAGATAGCACTGACCTTATCAGGATTCGGCTCGACCCCCGCGGGGGTGAGGAGGTGCCCCAAGAACCTTCCCCTACTAGCCCCAAAGACACATTTTAGGGGATTCAAATGCATCTTATATTTGTGCAGGGTGGCGAAGTTCTCCTCCAGGTCCCGGAGCTGGGAGTCCACATCCTGACTCTTGATCATGAGGTCATCTACATATACCTCCAAATTCCTCCCCCTTTGCTCCTTGAAGACCCTATACATCATCTTTTGGTAGGTTACCCATGCGTTCTTCAGCCCGAAGGGCATCATCTTGTAATAGTAGCATCCATCCCCTGTAATGAACGAGACATCCTTGATGTCCGTGGGGGTGCATCCTGATTTGATGATAACCTGAAAAAGCATCTAAAAAACTCATTACAGAAAAACCGACGGCTGACTCAACCAGCGCGTCGATCCGAGGCAAAGGATAACAATCATTAGGACAAGCTTTATTAAGTAAAGAAAAATCGATACACATCCTCCACCGGCCATCTCCTTTCTTTATCATGACCACGTTGGAGACCCAGCCGGGGTATTAGATCTCAGACACGAAGCCGACCTAGAGGAGTTTCGCCACCTCCTCCCTGATAGGCTCCGCTAGCATGTCCACAGTGGACCTCTTCTTCTGCTGAACGAGGCGTGTTCCCGAGTCCAGGTTGAGGCGGTGGCAGGCCACATCCGCGTCAACCCCCGACATATACGCGGCGTTCCAAGCGAAGATGTCCATGTTATTCTGGATGCACTCCAGTATTCTGCCTTGGTCCTCCGGGGTCAGCCCCCCGCTGACGCGGATCTTCTCCATCCTGCTTCCACGGGTGAGCACCTCCAGATCCACCACTTCTTCTGCAGCCTCTAGCCTGGACTGCTTTCCCCATTCCTTAGCATCCCCTTCCTCCGGAACGGGGACCTCTACCACCATCTCTTCCTCTACGGCCATTACTTCGGCCACTTCCAGATCTCCTCCTGCCGCCTCCTCCTATGCGCAGTTCATCTCCAGCTCCTCCCCTCCTACTTCCTACTCAGCTTCCTCCATCCTTCGCCCCATCCCCTCCGCTCCCTCCTGCCAGGAGATGGTGTTCACCACAGTGACATAACACTCCCGCGCCACCTTTGGGTCCCCCCTGACCCTGACCTGGATCCCCTCAGCGTTGAACTTCAAGCACTGATGGAAGGACGAGGGGATGCAGCGGAAGGCGCTGATAAGGGGCCTCCTGAAGATGGCGTTGTAGCTGCTGGGGGCATCCACGATGATGAACCTACAGTTCCTGGACTGCCCCCCCCAAGGTAACATAGAGGCCTACTCCTCCCTCCACTTCATTCCTCTATCCTGAAAACCCGAACAAGGGTCCATCCGAGGCCAACACCCTCTTTGCCTCCACCTTCATCTCGTCAAATGCCTTTTTGAAGAAGATGTTGACGGAGCTCCCGTTGTCAACGAGGATCCGAGAGACGTTGAAATTCTCGATGGCTGCCTTGATGACCAGCGCATCACAGAACGAATTCTCGTGATCTGGCATGTCGCTTCTGGAGAAGGTGATCCTCTCCTCCGGGGGTGGGGTATGGGAAGTGGAGGCAACGCTCCGGCGGTATATGGTGTGGAGGCTCACCTTGCGGGAAGCCTCGACCCCCACCCCCCCGTGGATCACTCTGATCCCTCCTCGAGTTCCAACATCCACCCGGTCCTCGCAACGATCCTCCTCCGTCCGAGGGAGGACCTCCTCAATCCTCCCTTCTTGTCATCCTGCTGCTGCTGCTGCTCCCTATTCCCTCTCATCTCAAGAAATTCCGGGCACGTGGCTGTTGTGTGCCCCTCCTCCTGATGGAAGTCGCAATAGGGCAACTCCACCCTCACTTCTCTCCTCCTCCTCCTCATCATTCCCCTCCTCGCCCCCAAGGCTATGGCCATTGCCTCCTCTTGATCGGGAAGTCGGGGCCTCTGGGCCTGCCTGCAGCCTGGGGGGTGGAACTGATCTTGCCTCCCCTGGTATTGTTCCCTTCCGTGGTATCCCCTTTGTGGCCCCTACCCTTACCACTCAGGTCTCCAGCCCAGTCTACGGTCGGGCTCCTGACGCCCCCACCTCGGCTGTTGCGGCCACTAGAGCTGCCTTTGCTCCCTCCGCCGAGGCTCTCCTCTTCTCTCGTCCTATCCTCTCCCTCCACCCGACTCCTTCTCTTCCTCTGTGGCCCACTTGGCCAGCTTTCTCTCAAACTCCGGATTCGACGCCTCCCCGTCAACTTCTCTTGCCGCCCTCTCCATTAGCTCCTCATAGGAGAGGGGGGGGGGAAACTCTCTTCAGCTCCATCCGGAAGAACCCCTGCTGCAGGCCCAGGGTAAAGGCCATCATCATACTATGGCCCGGCATCTCCTGGACCTGAGTAACCTCCTCCTGGAACCGGTCCACATAGCTTCCCAACGTCTCGTTCACCCCCTGCTTGATGTGGAACAGGGACTCAGACTCCTTCTTCCTCTTCTTCGAGTTAGTGAACCTCAGCATGAATCCCCGGCGCAGGTCCTCGAAGTAGTAGATGGAGCTGGCCGGTAGCTGATGGAACCACTCCCTTGCCTTCTCTCTGTGGGTGATAGTGAAGAGTCGACACCTGAACCCGTCCGACATCTTTCAGATGGAGACTACATCCTCAAACCATTGCACATGATGGACCGGGTCTCCCTTCCCGGTGTAGTAGGACATCTCGGGTTCCCCGAACCCATCTGGAACTGGAGGTGAGGAGACCAGCTCGCTGAAAGGACTGCCTCCCCCATTGGGCGAGCGGGCGAGTCTCGCGATCCCAACTCGTCGAACCGGCCTCGGCCTGCCGAGCCAGGGAAGAGCTCGCGCCCAGGGAGCTCGCACCCCCGGCCTTCCTCGGCCACCTCCTTCCCAGCTCGCCTGCCGGGAGCATCCTCGCCCAAAGAGGGGGCGGCCGCGATCTGGACTGCCAGAGTCGAGAATTCATCCCGCGTGCCGAGTGCGAACTTGACGAGGCTCAGCACCTCGTTCCTGAAATCTTCCAACATCCCCACCGTGGCGAGAGGCGGGTGGGGGGGGGGCGAGTTCGGCGTTTCAGATCCCTGTCCTCCTGTCATCGAACTCGCTGAAGCTTTTCTGCACTGACCACTTTCCACGCACGCCGCACCAAAATGTTGAAACCGAAAATCGGTCTCCTGTGGAGTTCGACCCTTGGGGAAGGGGTGGTCTCACGCCTACTTCACTCCTGCAAGAAAAACAATAAAGAAGACAAGGAGAAACTGACCCAAGGGCTCGGCGGGGAGGTCCCACCACAAACCCGGAAGATCTCAGAGCGCTTACCCTCCTTAGGAAGAAGCCGAGCTAAGGTACCCACAGAAAGAACTTGAAAACTAGAGCAGGAAGGCATAGGAAGCATGCTCTCTGGGGTACCCCTTGGGTCATATTTATAGTTTTTAGAATCTGGACTGCCAATAACCAAAAAACTGACCAGAAATTACCAGAAAACCCTTGGTTGGGTCTGCCAACAGCCAAACTCCGCTGTTTTGAAGGGATATGGGCAGACCAGCGGGGGCAAAACAGTAAAAAGTACCTCATTCATCCAGGCGAGCTGGGAGCTTTGACCACCTCGTCAGGTCCTGCTCGCCTACTGTTACCGAGTTCCACTGCCCGGGTGCGAGCTGGGGCTAGCTCGGCGGATGCCGAGCTCAGGGTCGGCGAATACCAATCTCCGGATGATGGTCGCCAATCTCTGTTCGATGAATGCCGAGCTCGGGCTCGGCTCCCCTGTTGCCGAGCTCGCCTACTGTCTCCAGCCCGATCTGTCAGGTTCCTCACTGCCTTGCTCGCCTAACATGGGGTTGTACAGTCTGCGGCTGCTCTACCTGCGGGGTGACCTCATAAAAAGGAAGACGTAGCAACCGTTAGTCGAAAAACTAAGTGGCTTCACATCTGCTCCCCCGGCGACTCCTCGGCACCAGGCAGAGAAAAGAGCAAGGGTACAAAGTATAATAAATAGTATAAGCAGGTACAAGCAGGTGGTAATAGTACAATAAGATTAACAACAATATAATCTAGCAGTTCTACCAAAGCAATAACGATCATCAAGTACAAGTAACTACAGCAGGAAAGTAACTTAACTTATATGGATGCTCATACAAGCTTATAAGTTAAGGATCAGATTACATAAAGTAGCTCATCGTATAAGAGTGTCAATACAAACTTATACGATGAGGATCTTGTTGGGCAATGTTATGAAATGGTATGTATACTATGAAATGACTCACCCATGTTCAAGCACATGCAATTGCTATGTCGACACAGACTATAGTTCCCACTATTCGAGCAGGTAGCTAATTTCTCAGGCATCAACCGTCATGGCCAGGAGGTGACAGTAGAGTGGGCATCTCTACTACTAAGCGGGCATCCACACTACTTCACTTAGGCCTCCGTACGCCTCAACGCTAAGAACACAACAGCGGAGCCCATGCGTACTATGGCCCAGCGGGGGTCTCGGGTAGATGTGCACCGAGAACCCAGCACTGAACTGGCCTTGTGTGACCCAGAAGGGGCCTCGAAAGAAAGCACGAGGACACAGCCCAACCATTCACTTGGCACGGAAGGAGCCCCGGGACGTGAACACCGAGGGCCAAGCCCAACCGCCCAAAGTCTAACTGTGAACTCCCGTCGGTGTGACGATCGGTGAGTCCGTAGACCTGCCACACTATCCTTAACCCAGGATTACGACACCGCGTGTCGACTCACACCGCATGCAATTCAACATCACCGTGTCTTGGAAGGAGCCTCGGGGAAAGCACGAGGACCAAGCACAACCATCCCCTCGGCACAGAAGGGGCCCCGGGGAATGAACACCGAGGACCAAGCCCAACCGTCTGACTTTGTCTCATCTCAACGCAATCCCAACTAGTGACGGTCAACACCGCACTTGCACCCTTCCACAATGCTACCCGTAGGGAGACGACACTCTAAGCATTGGACTACTAAATTCATTTCATTAATCAAATATTCATATGGCCATAGATTATCCTCCTACATGTCATTCCAAATGGTTTTAACACATTATAAACATGATGCACATTTATATTAATCTACCAATTTCTATCAAATCATTTCGTTTAAGTATGCTTCGCTTCACAGATCAATTTCATGAGATCCAATTATTAAACTTCATCAATTAAAGAAATAAGATGATTAACATAAAAGAGGTCACCCAAACCTCAAGTTAATTACAACATTGAATCCACCGAATCCAAATCCATGTTATACCAAACCCATAATTTAAGTGCATAATAAATATGGACAACAACTTCGACCGGCGATTCCTGAAGATACAATTATCTGGTGAGTACGTGTAACCCCTCAATGGAAAGGTCATTCCATGGGCTACAACCGTTATGTTCAGACCACAACCAAGATTCAATAGTATTATACTTGAAATCAGCCTTGAAGTATGTTGTGTGCACAACACAATTTCTGCATGCAGGATTTATCGGACGTCATTTTCGTTCACACTTTCCCGTGGCTACACACTTCGGCTGGAGACGTGCAACCACTATTTGGAAAGGTATTTTCAAGTGCTTCAACTTTCATGTTTAGTCGAAAGCATAGATCTGAACATATCATACCTGAAAATGGCCAAGAAGATCGCTGCGCACAAAACACAGATTCTGCACGCATCTTAAAGCAGAATGAACAACATCAGTTCATCTTCCTCCTCAAGTCGGTCTTTCAAAATCACACCAGAAATTCCTCCTCCCTTATTCACCCTCATGAGGCCATGATTCTTCATGAAACCATCCCCCATCTTCACATAGAAGGTTGGAGAGGTTGAAGACACAACTAGCCTTAGAGCACAAGCCCTAGAACGGCGTCTTCCTAGACAAATCACCATCTCGCCAGTCTAGACTCTTTTGAGTCGACATCTCACCTAGATATTCACAGATCTAGCACCAAAGGAGAGGGGAGGAAGCTCACCTCATTTCCGGCATTTCCACCATTTCTGGCCATGGACCTTGTGACTCTTCGCGGCAGCATCTTCTTCTTCACGACGACGACGGTTCTCCTCCTCTTGGACTTGCTCCAGCAATTCTCCCTCTCTATAGAAATTTCTCTCAGGAAAAGCGGTGGAATGAAGATTGAAAACGTCTAGGGTTTTCATAACCCTTATAAATAAAAAGTGGCACGGGTAGGGACACGCCCGTATCCTTACCCGTGTCCTGCTCGGGCGAAATGTCGACGATAGTTTTAGTGTCGGTTCAATACTCGACACGGGTAGGGACACGCCCGTGTCCACATGACACGGCCGTGTTCTCTGGTCGTGTCCATCTCAATTATTGAAATAATATGATTAACATAAAAGAGTTCACCCAAACCTCAAGTTAATTGCAACATTGAATCCACCGAATCCAAATCCATGTTATACCAAACCCATAATTTAAGTGCAGAATAAATCTGGACAGCAACTTCGACCGACAATTCCCTAAGCTGCAGGAATCCGGTGAGGACGTGTAACCACTCGATGGAAAGGTCATTCCATGGGCTACAACATTTATGTTCAGACCACAACCAAGATTCAATAGTATTATACTTGAAATCAGCCTTGAAGTACGTTGCGTGCAGAACATAATTTCTGCATGCAGGATTTATCGGATGTCATATTCATTCAAACTTTCCCGTGGCTACACACTTCGGCTGAAGTCGTGCAACTACTAGTTGGAAAGCTATTTTCAAGTGCTTCAACTTTCATGTTTAGTCGAAAGCCCAGCTCTAAACATATCATACCTTAAAATGCCCAAGAAGATCGCTGCGAGCAGAACACGGATTCTGCATGCATCTTAAAGCAGAAAGAACGACATCAGTTCATATTCCTCCTCAAGTCGGTCTTCCAAAATCACACCAAAAATTCCTCCTCCCTTATTCTCCCTCATGCGGCCATGATTCTTCATGAAACCATCCCCCATCTTCACATAGATGGTTGGAGAGGTTGAAGACACAACTAGCCTTAGAGCACAAGCCCTAAAACGGCCTCTTCCTTCACAAATCAGCATCTCGCCAGTCTAGACTCTTTTAAGTCGACATCTCACCTAGATATTCACAGATCTAGCACCAAGGGATATGGCAGGAAGCTCACCTCATTTCCGGCATTTCCACCATTTCTGGCTATGAACCTTGTGACTCTTCACGGCAATATCTTCTTCTTCACGACGACGGCGGTTCTCCTCCTCTTGGACTTGCTCCAGCAGTTTTCCCTCTCTATAGAAATTTCTCTCAGGAAAAGGGGTGGAATGAAGAGTGAAAATGGCTAGGGTTTTCATAACCCTTATAAATAAAAAGTGACACGGGTAGGGACACGCCTGTGTCCTTACCCGTGTCCTGCTCGGGCGAAATGTCGACGATAGTTTAAGTGTCGGTTCAATACTCGACACGGGTAGGGACACGCATGTGTCCCTACCCGTGTCCACATGACACGGCCGTGTTCTCTGGCCGTGTCCTACTATGGACATACCTAGAAGAACTCAACTCGACACACACGGGTAGGGACATGCCCGTGTCCCTACCTTTGTCCTTATCAGGTACTCTTCGTCGATCTCAACTCGACGCACACGGGTAGGGACATGACCATGTCTATACCCGTGTCACCTTCACACGTGTAGTGACACGCCCGTGTCACTACCCGTGTCCTTCGCTGGACACACTCGAGTCGTCGACTCGAGAGCTGCGCTCACACACACGGGTAGGGACACGCTCGTGTCTCTACCCGTGTCCCATTCTAGACTAACTTCTTCCCCCATTTACAAGCGCAGCACAAATGCCAGCACTCCCCGGAACCCAATTCAACTCCCTTGACTAAAAAATGGGCACGAGGGGGCTAGTGTGAATCAATATGTTACAGCTGAAGGGACAGAAACTTCAATAGTGAATGAAGTGTTAATGAGTCTGTTTGCCAAAAGATTTTATAAAATAGCAAGGGAAGACTTCAGGAAGAAATCATCCTGGCAGGATGATAAGCCAAGGTATGATAAGACCACTACTAAAGAAGTAGTGTGCTTTGGCTGCAGGAAACCTGGGCATTTCATCTCAGAGTGCCCAGAAAATCAAAAGAAAGAAAGGAGAAGAGAAAAGTATTCTAGGAGACAACAAAGCTCAAGGCCTTCCTCCAGCAAACACAAGAAGAAGGAGAAGGACTTTGTAGCTGAAAGCTGGAGTGAAACTGAAGATGAATCCACATCTTCCAGCTCCAGTGAATAAGAAGAAGAGGCAAGGGCCAAGGAAGTCTGCCTCATGGCCATTGATGCCTCCAGAAGTCAATCAAAAGAAGAAGATTCTGACATTAAGAAGCTTCAGAAACAGAAACTGATCTGGTACTTTTATCTTTTGACTATAATTCGGATGCTTTCAAATTTGAATTTGAAAGCATGTGTATTGATTTAATAAACTCTGAAAAGGAAATCAAAACACTTAGGGAAAGATTAGCTAATCAAGAAAATATGATTTATGAAAACACTAGGTTAAAGGATGAACTAAATCTAGCTAATGAACAAATTAACTCCTTAAAAATAGAGCTATGTGGGCCAAACAACTTGAGGAATCTCTCAATGGGAGAAGCCTTAAGCTGATGGACATCACAAGCACAGTCAATGCTAGATTTAATGCCAAACTGGGCTTGGGCGCTTCATCAAGTTTACCCCCCATTCTCAAAAAGAACATTTTATCAACCCCCATCAGATTTGTTACAACTAAGGGTAAGGAAGTAATGAACAACAATCAAACCACAGAAAAAGTAACTAACTCTAAAAATCACAATAACAGAAACCAGAAAATAATAGATAAAAACAAGGTTCAGCAGATTTCGTAGAAATCAGATCGACGAAATGTGGCCAGTTCGTCAAACTCAAGATGACCAACGTTGAACGCAAATCTATATAATATACATTCGTCTTACTGCGATCGATGAACTGTGTATGGTTCATCGAGCAAAGATCGACGAACTTGGGGCATAGAAAATGAACATGTTCATTCTCTGAGCAGAGATCGACGATCTCATCCCGTTTCGTCGAACTCCGGTCGACGAACTCACAACATTTCGTCGAACCCAGAAAGAATTAATAAAAATCATAACTACAACAGCAACTCTAATAAATCTAGGAAACCTTTCAACCCTCTTGCTGACTTGATAATTTCTCCTAGAAGATATCACCCATTAGACTACAAATCACAACCTGAATTTTCAGTAATATCTAGCTTTTCTTATCAACAATATAAAGGACTCAAGATAACCTGGGTCAAGAACAACTAACTATTTTCATTGCAGGAAAAGGTATCTCCAGCAAATAATCAAAAATGGTATCTGGATAGTGGATGCTCCAAGCACATGACTGGCAACAAGGACAATTTAATTAACTACAAGTCCAAGCTGGGACCAAAGTTTATCTTTGGTTATTCAAATTGGGGCCAGTCAGAAGGCTTTGGAGAAGTAAAGATTGAAGCAGTCACTTTCAAGAAGGTGACATATGTAAGTGGACTCAATCATAACCTCATCTCCATAAGTTAACTATGTGATGAAGGTTATCAGGTACACTTTAACTCAACATCTTGCATTATTTCTAATAAGAAAAAACAAAATGTTTTAATTGGAAATAAACAAGGAAACATATATTTAGTTGATTTTTATTCTGCACCTTCAAATATTTGTTTGCTTAACATTGTTAGCAATCAAAAAGAATTATGACATAAAATTCTAGGACATGTAAATATGAAAAACATTGCTATGCTATCTAAAGACAACCTTGTGAGAGGTTTACCTTCTGGTCCCTACAAGAAGGAAGACCTCTATAGGGCTTGTCAATTAGGCAAACAAACTAAATCTAGTTTTAAATCATTTAATAAAAGTAATTCACCGAGGATTTTGTGCTTGCTACACATGGACCTATTTGGACCTATTGTTGTACAAAGCCTAAGAGAGAAATCCTATACTCTAGTCATTGTAGATGACTTCTCAAGATTCACTTGGGTGTTCTTTCTGAGATCTAAGTTAGATACATTCAAAGTTCTTTCAGATTTTCTCAGGACCATACAGATTGAGTTCTCTACTCATGTTGCATTGATCAGAAGTGATAATGGTATAGAGTTTGAGTCTCTTCTTATGCATAAGTTCTGTGAGAAGGAAGGTATCAGACACTACTTCTCAGCTCCTAGAACTCCTCAACAAAATGGGATAGCTGAAAGGAAGAATAGAACACTAATTGAAGCTGCAGGAACATTACTTGCAGATGCTTTTATTCCCCTATCCTTTTGGGCAGAGACTGTAAGCGCAGCAAACTATGTACTGAACATAAGTTTGATACATAAACTTAAGAATAGCACTCCCTATGAATTTCTTAAATGGAAGAAACTTAAAATCACTTATTTTAAAGTATTTGGGTGTATATGTTACATACATAATAATAACAAAAAATATATTAGAAAGTTTGAAGGTAAGGCTGAAGAGGGAATCTTTTTACGATATTCGCAAGTAAGTAAAGCTTATAGGGTATTTAATAAATCATCTTTAAAAATTGAGAAATCAATACATGTAACCTTTGATGAAACTAACATGTCATGCATGGAGAAAGAAATTTGCAACTTGCAGGTACATCACTTGTATGAGAAAATGGGTGAATTAAACCTTCCATAAGAAGCTATAGCACCCTCTCCTCCACAAGTTGTTGAAGACAGTGAAGATGAATCTTTGGAAGAGGCTGAACCCATTCAACAACAAACATAATTCCACAAGAGGAATTAATTCCAAATGCTATTGCTGAACAAACTCCACCCACTGATCTTTTCACACTACGGGATCACCCTAGATCTCAAGTGATTGGAGACATATCAGTAGGTGTACAGACAAGGCATCAACTCAACAATGATGTGATGCATGCATGTTTCCTCTCTCAAGTTGAGCCTTAATACATAAAAGATGCTGAGCAAGATCCCCACTGCATCATTGCAATGCAAGAGTAACTCAACCAGTTTAAGAGATATAAAGTTTGGGATTTGGTTCCAAGACCCAAAGACTACCCAGTTATTGGAACCAAATGGGTATATAGAAACAAGCTAGATGTTCATGGTACAATTGTGAGGAATAAGGCCAGGCTTGTTGCTGAAGGATATAAATAAGAAGAAGGCATAGACTATGATCAAACATTTGCACCAGTTGCAAGGTTAGAAGCAATCATAATCTTCCTTGCTTATGCTGCATACAAGAAGTTCAAAGTTTATCAGATGGATGTAAAGAGTGCCTTCCTGAATGGAGTATTGAAAGAAGAGGTTTATGTTGAACAACCTCCAGGTTTTATCTCTCCAACTCATCTCTCATATGTTTTTAGATTACATAAAGCTCTCTATGGTTTAAAGCAAGCTCCAAAAGCTTGGTATGAGACCTTAGCTAGCTTTTTGATAGAGCATAAATTCACCAGAGACATTGCAGATAAAACATTATTCACTAGGCACCATAAGGATCAAATCTTGTTAGTACAAATATATGTAGATGACATTATATTTGGGTCTACTGATTCCAAGCTATGCAAGAGGTTTTTTGACCTCATGCATTCAAAGTTTGAAATGAGTAGCATGAGTGAGCTCTCCTACTTCCTTGTTCTCCAAGTGAAGCAGCTACCTGATGGCATCTTCATCTCCCAGGCTAAATATGATAAAGAGCTTATTAAAAAGTTTGGGTGGCTGATGTCTCAGCAAAGAAAACACCTATGACCACTAATGTTGTAATAGACACTGATGAACATGGGAAAACAGCTGATCAGAAATTATATAGGGGCATTGTTGGGTCCCTATTATATCTTACAACTAGCAGACCTGATATAATGTTTGTCAAATGTCTTTATGTTAGGTTCCAAATGAACCCTAAATAATCTCACCTAGTTTTTCTAAAAAGAATTTTGAGATATATAAAGAGTTGTCCTAGTCTAGGTCTCCGGTATCTCACTGAGTCAGAATTTTAGTTAACTGGATACTCAGATGCTGACTTTGCTGGATGCAGGGTTGACAGGAAAAGTACCTCAGGAACTTGCCAGTTCCTTGGTATGAGATTAGTGTCTTGGTTCTGTAAGAAACAATCATCTGTGTCTACATCAACTGCTGAAGCAGAATACATAGCAGCTGGCAGTTGTTCCCAGATGTTGTGGATTCAAATCCAACTCCTAGACTATGGTTTCAACTTAAATAATTCAACTAAATTATGTGATAACACAAGTACTATATCCATAGCACAAAATCCAGTCCATCATAGTAGGACTAAGTATATAGAAATTAGGCATCATTTCATTAGAGAGTGTGTAGACAAAAACAAAATTAAACTTGTCTATATCTACACTGATTTACAAAGAGCTGATATTTTCACCAAACCCTTGGATGAAAGAAATCACTTGTTCTTTATAAATCAGCATGGAATGATCAATGGAGAAGCTTTAATTTAATCTCTGTCTGCACTCGACGAATTTTTCAAAGATCATCGAACGGAGTTCGACGAACTGGGAAACGTTCTTGAGATTTTCGTCGAACGGAGATCGACGAATTTGCTTCCGAAAACTTTCATCGAATAGAGCTCTACGAAATGTTTTCAAATCTTTAGACTGATCTCGACGAATTATTTAACTATAAATTATTTCGTCGACCTCAGATCGAAGAATTATTTTATTTTTCGTGGAACGGAGTTTGTCGATTCATATTCTGGAAAATCTTATATCTAGGTTTTCTTCGACCTCCGTCGCACGCTTTCAGTTCCATTGCACTTGATCTTCGTTTTTCTCTTGCAGGTGAACTAATGGCGATTCCAGCAGGCAGTCTTGTAGTGATGAAATTTGACACTAGATTTGATGTAGACTTTGAATCCTTTCAACACTCAGACCCAATATTCCTGGACATTCTGCAACTGCTTGAAAATAATCAGTTAAAGAACTTGAGGACCACCAGGTGTTGAATTTTCTCAAAGTGGTCAGCAAGATAGCTTAAAGCCAAATTAATATTCTCAGAACTATTAAGTTAACACCTTGATCATGCGGAAGCCCAAAGAGCAAGCTTATCACCAAATGCAAATGGAAGAACAAGCAGATCTTATATTCATTAACACTTCTTTACATGACAAGGTATACGTAGCAAGATATGATTTCGCTAGTACACAAGCTAAAAATAGAAAGCACAAAACAAGCCGGGCGAACTGCACTGGAGACCGCCGAGACTGCCCAGTTCGCCAAGGTCGCCGAAGCCGCCCGAATTGCTGCTGCTACAAGCTGAATAGCACACGGAGTCCGCCGAGACCGTGAGGTCGCGCGGACACACCGTTATTCGCTGGCTGCTGATGAACAGAAGAACAGACCGCCTACCCACCTGAGACTGGCGGACAGGTTATTGGCACTTGGAAACGCTGATGCAGAGAACAATTGAAAAGCTGCAGAAGCGGCCAGCTGAGACTGCAGAGACCGTACATTTCCATGTACTTGACAGAAGTCAAAGCCAAACTCCTGGTTCCTTAAAGCTAGCCGCGCGACCTGCACACAGCAAACCGTCAGCTCTACTCAACCCACGGGGATAGGAAAAACCTGTAAGACCCCCCCCCCCCTCTCACGGATCCCAGAACACGGCACGAAGAGGGGTCTAATGCCCGAAACAGGCGCATTGCGGTAGCATTAGCACACGGGCCAACCTGTACCACAAGATGCCTATTCCGCAGGCTACAATCAATATCAATATGAACATGCCAACCCAACCATAATATAAGCAAGAAGAAGTCAAATCCACGCTAAGTCAATAGTCCAAATACATCAAATAAGAGAGAAGCTAAAACATGCTTCCACAAATATCAGAGTACAACTAGTAATTGCCCAAACGGGCTATATCAAAATCTCACGTCACTCACATCCGTAACCGACGGTAGTGACGACACCATCACATCAGGCCCTGTCATCCTGGCCTGGTTGTCCTACTACAAAGTCTGTATGCTCTACCTGTGGGGTTACCTCCTAAAAAGGAAGACGTAGCAGCTGTTAGTCGAAAGACTAAGTGGCTTCACATCCGCTCCCACGGCAACTCCTCGGCACCGTGCGGATAAAGGAACAATGGTACAAGTATTATATGCAGTAAAACATGTACAAACAAGTGGTAATGGTACAATAAGATTAATAGCATTATAATCTAGCAGCTCTACACAACAATTAGTAAATAAAAAGTACAAGTATTAGTAAATCAACATGTGCAAGTAACTACAGCAGGAAAGTAACTTAACTTATAACAGTGCCCATACAAACTTATAAGTTAAGGATCAGTTTACATAAGTAACTCATCGTATAGGAGTGCCCATACAAACTTATACGATGAGGATCTTGTTGTGCAATGTTATGAAATGTTATGTATGCTATGCAATGACTCACCCATGATCACACACATGCAATTGCTATGCCGACATAGACTATAGTTTCCACTATTCGAGCAGGTAGCTAACCTCTCAGGCGTCAGCCGCCGTGGCCAAGCGGTGACAGTAGAGCAGGCATCTCTACTACTAGGCGGGTATCCACACTACTTCATCTAGGCCTCCGTACGCCTCAATGCTAAGAACATAACAGCGGAGCCCATGCGTACTATGGCCCAGCGGGAGCCTCGGGTAGATGTTCACCGAGGACCAAGCCCCGAACTGACCTTGTGTGACCCGGAAGGAGCCTCGAAAGTAAGCACGAGGACCATGCCCAACCGTTCACCTGACACAGAAGGAGCCTCGGGACGTAGACACCGAGGACCAAGCCCAACTGCCCAAAGTCTAACTGTCAACTCGCGACGGTGTGACGTTCGGTGAGCCCGTAGACCTGCTACACTATCCTTAACGCAGGATTACGACACCGCATGTCGACACACACCACATGCAAATTCCACAACACCGTGGCATGGAAGGGGGCCTCAGAAGTAAGCACGAGGACACAGCCCCACCATCCACTCGACATGGAAGGAGCCCTGGGACGTGAACACCGAGACCAAACCCAACCATCCATATATACCTCATTTCAACATTAACTCAACTAGTGACGGCCAACGCCGCACTTACATCCCTCCACAATTCTACCCGTAGGGAGACAAGGCTCTAAGTATTGAACTGCTACATTTCATTATAACCATCATACATACTCATGGCCATGTCTTATCCTTCTATTCATCATTCCAAATGATTTCAACATATTACAAACATGATACGCCTAAATAATAATCTGCCAATTTGTATCTAGTCATTTCGTTCATCATATTATAAACATGATGCACATATATAATAATCTATCAATTTTTAGCAATTCATATCGTGCCATAAAGCTTGCTTCACAATTCAGATTTATGAAATATAATTAACAAGATTCATCATTCATAACATTACAGTGGTTAGCATAAAATAGTGCATCAAAAGTCTCGAGTTAATTTGCAACATCGATTCCACCGAATTCAAATTCATATTATATAAACCCCAGAATTTAAGTGCAGAATAAATCTGGACAGCAATTTCGATCGGGGATTCCCGAAGCTACATGAATCTGGTGAAGGCGTATAATCCCTCGATGGAAAGGTCTTTCCATGAGCTACAACGTTTATGTTCAGACCACAACCCAGATTCAATGGTATCATACCTGAAATCAGCCTTGACGTCTGCTGCGTACAGAACACAATTTTTGCATGCAGGATTTATTGGATGTCATATTCGTCCAGACTTTCCCGTCGCTACAGACTTCGCATGAAGGCGTGCAACCACTCGTTGGAAAGGTATTTTTAAGGTATTCAACTTTCGTGTTTAGTCAAAAGCCCAGATCTGGCATATCACATCAAAAATGGCCAAGGAGATTGTTGCGTGCAGAACACCGATTCGACACGCATCTTAAAGAGGAATGAACGGCATCAGTTCATCATCCTCCTCGAGTCGGTCTTCCAAAATCACACAATAAATTCCTTCACCCTTATTCACCCTCGTGAGGCCTTTATTCTTCACAAAACCATCCCCCATCTTCACATAGAAGGTTGGAGGGGATGAAGACACCACTAACCAAGAGCACAAGACCTAGATCGGTCTCATCCTAGAGAAATCACCATCTCACAAGTCTAGACTCTTTTGGGTCGACATCTCTCCTAGATAACTACAGATCTAGCACCAAGGGAGAGGGGAGGAAGTTCACCTCATTTCCTGCGTTTCCACTATTTCCGGCCATAGATCGTGAGACTCATCTCGGCGGCATCTTCTTTTTCACGGCGACGGCGGTTCTCCTCCTCTTGGACTTGCTCCAGCAGTTTTCCCTCTCTACAGAAATTTCTCTAAGGAAAAGTGGCTGGAATGAGGAGTGAAAACGTCTAGGGTTTTCTCTTCCCCTTATATATGAAAAGTGACACGGGTAGGGACACGCCCGTGTCCCCGCCCTTGTCCTGCTTGCGCAAAGCATTACACCGTTTTTTAGTGTTCGTTCATTATTCGATACGGGTAGGGTCACGCCCATGTCCCAATCCGTGTCCACATGATACGGTCGTGTTCCCTGGCTATGTCCTCCTTTGTATACACCTCGACTTAACTCAACACAATGACACACGGGTAGGGACACACCCGTGTATCTACCAGTGTCATACTTGTCTCACACACATACACACGGGTAGGCCCGTGTCTTGCATCATGGTGTCGACACTAGATTGTCAACACCTCAACACCTGGGTGTCGACACACTGTGTCGACACCTGGTTCTAGTGTGTCGACACAGCATGTGTCGACACACGGTGTCGACACCGGTGTGTCGATACCTCGACCCTAGGGTGTCGACACACTGTGTCAACACTTGGTTCCAGTGTGTCGACACAGCGAGTGTCGACACACGGTGTCGACACCAGTGTGTCGACACCTCAACCCCAGGGTGTCGACACAATGTGTCGACACCTTCTTCCAGTGTGTCGAAACCTTGACCCAGTGTGTCAACACCTCGACACCAAAGTGTTGACCAATTGTAAGACCCCCCCTCCACCTTACCAAGGAGGCTACCGGGTCGTATGCCCAGAACTGCCATCTTACGATGACACTAACGCACGGGTTAGTCGACACCGCAACACGCCGATTCTGCCGGCAAATACGATCATATAACCTGTAGGACAAAATGAGAAACAGAAGTATAGCGGTAAAATCAAACCACAACTAATCCACAGTCACAGTACATATATATAAATATATGAAAGGAAAACATCAGTCCAAATGAGTACAGAAACAAAATGAAGAGTAATAAGGGCTTATGCCTAGTACATCATATCAAAATCTCTCTCTCAACTCTAAACAGCGGAAGATATCTATCATCACCAAGTCATCCCACCTGAGGCAACTCTGTAGTAGTAGTAGTAGGCGGTGGTATCAGCTCTCACGTCCTGCCATCTCGTCCTGCTGGTCGTACTGGTGCTCCATCTCCTCGAGCTCCTAAAAATAGTTTGGTCACCGACCATTAGTCAAAAAGACTAAGTCGTTTCCTCCACACCTCGCCCCGCAACTCCTAGGCACTGTGCAGGAGGACGAAGCGGAGGACAACAAGGGGTATCAAGAGTAAACATGTGGCAGTGGCACTATACTAACAAGTATATGAGGAGTAATAGTAGTTTTACTCCAGCAGTTCTATGTAAGAATTACAAGTGCAGTAAGTACAATATAAAACTGAAATAAGTAAGACAAGTGCAGTACGGTAAAGTAAGTAAAGAACTGAAAGTAAGTGCAGGAAAGTAAAATTATGCTACCACTACTCTACCATCGTAAATCGTATCTTAACTTATAAAAATGCCCATACAAATTTAGAAGTTACGTTTTTCAGGAAATTTAACTTATCATATAAAAGAGCACATACTAATTTATATGATAAGGATCTATGAAGCGTATCACCTAATATGAATCAATGTTTATGATGCAATTTATGCACAGTCAAGTGCAACTCACACAAAACGACTCTATGATCACAGATCTTTAGTTCCCACTTTTTGAGAGCTAGCTTCACTCTCGGGTACCACCGCTGTGGCTACGCAGCAGCGGAGCGAGCATCTCCACTTCTAGGCCGGTATGCACACTACCAAACCTTAGACCCCTATCATACGCCTTTGTATACGTCCAAGGTGCACTCTAGAGTCTATGCGTACGTACTTTGCTGACAGCCCGTCAGTCTTGTTGGGTCGGGTGTGCGTTATCAGTGATCATCCTCCATACTGCAGTGTAAAACAACCCACTGGCACCTCAAACCCTCACACCCGCCTGGTTCACCGTACTGCCATCGGTGTGACGATCGGCCAGTACCGCATGACCCGCCACTAAATTTATGCACATGCAAGTATTTCATCCTGAGCCTTCAGCTCGTAGGACCAACCTATCCTGAATCCCTCAAACCCTACACGGGTGGGCATTTATCACAATCCCTCCAACCCTACACGGGTGAGAACGCACAATAGTGCCTTTATTCCAAATCCCTCAAACCCATCACGGGCGATAATGAACCACAATGTCCAAACCTATTAGACTACTCTTGTCTACGGATTATTATACTTAGTGATTTAAGGTTAATCCCAGGACCGCCCAGGGTATACCCGGTGAAGGGCTCTGGGGGCACTAGGAACTACGATGGGATTACGCCCAAAGCTCCCTTTCTCAAGGATATTTACTTTAGTTGATGGCTACCCAAAATTCACCCCCAGCTCTCGTTACTACTCTTGAGTGACCCTATTGACTTAAGATGTTCTCAGAAGGGCGACGGTCTTCCGCCGGCCTCCACTCCAGTTGTTATCCAAGGGCTTGCACTTTACTCTCGAGACAACTCTACCCACCAGGGTCATATTCCAATTGAAGTCTCTAGCTCATTTATTGATCTATCCCCCGGTTGTCCTTATAACATGACCTACTTACACTATGCGCAACCCATGACCTAATACCACCGCGAAATGCAACCTCCAATTCCTTAGGCCACCTGCCCCTAATTATTTATCTTAGGATGGTATGGACTAATGAAGTGAGCCTATTGATTTTCGTAATTTTCTTAAGTCATTAAGGCCTCTAATTAAATCATTTAATTAATCCCTAGGTCATTTAATACATGAAGTATCACAAATTATAATCCACTGACCTAAGAAATTTTTCCTGATTTATATCTTGGTAAACTATTATTGTCTACCAAAATTTATAATTTTCCTCTGAATATTTTTATTTATTACATAATTAATACAAAATTCATACAAATGTCATTTTCCAAATGAAGTATAAGGAATACATTTCTAAAAATTCTAGGAAACTTAAAGAGCATATATATCATGAATTTATGGTTAATGGTAGAGTTTCACCAACCTCTATAATGTAATGGCCCACAAATTTCAATTCTTAAAAATTTACCAAAATTTCATTATAAGGTTTTTAAAATTACTGAGTAATCCACAAATGCTGAGAAAATTATACAAGGTTATTCATACTCAGATATATCATCAAGAAAATTTTCAAAATTTTCTACTAAGTATTTTCACCAATTTGCTAATTAAGTAAAATGAGGGTAAAAAGATAATTTCCACATAACTCTTATCAAAATTCTTCAAACAGAGACATAAAATTTTCAGGAGTTAAATCTAACATAATATTGACCTTGACAATAATTGGTGATTTTATCTCAATGATGAACCTATTTTACATTTATTTTTCAAAAGTTTTATTATTCCAAAAATTCCAAATAATGGGATTTTTGCTTCCAAAAATCCCATTATTATAATGTGCGGTATAATTCACCCTAATGAGCCTCTGAAATCAATACCATGATTTTTGGATGTTCCAAATAGGCTTAATACACAATATTTCAAAATTGGCTATTTGCACCCCAAGTCTATATATAACCAACACATGCAAGTGAGTTTACCCAACATGCATTGGTCCAAATGTGCTGAAATTTTTACCATGCATATGTACAGTCCCCAAGGACATGCCTCCAAAATTTGGGGCAATTTGGAGCCATAACCCTCCAAATATTTCATTTATTTAATTTTGTGTATTATGAATAAAACTATAGAAAAAGTTTTCCAAAAAAATCTCAATTTTTGGCAGGGGATAATTATGCCCTAAAAATGCATGCACCCAAAATTTGGGGTATGTTGATTACTGGTTTGGCTTGGGCATCAAATTGAAGTTCTGCCCCTTGCCTGGGACCAGTCCTAGGAAAACAGACCTACAGGGCAGTATACTACTTCAAATTACAAGATTAAGGTGGCAAATTAAAGTTAAGAGGTTAAGCTATAAATTTTATTTAGGGTGCATGTCCTGGAAATGCTTTTAAGAGGCCTAAAATAGCCATGAAAAATTACTGAATAAGTGTGACAAAATGTATATTTATATACTATAGTTTTTTTTGATCTAATAAATATCGGGCTGCACGAATCTTGACGCAAGATAGACGGAATCTGGTCATCATCCCCAATCAGCCAAAAGCCCAGATTGATTCTGGCTGGGCCACCTTTGCTGGTAATTTTCGGCCAGCTGAGCCACCACCACCGCCGGCGGATGTCGCCACCACCTTCACTGAGGTGGTGGCTAGCGGTTTCCGACGATGAGGCCGCCGGAATTGGCTCCTCCGGCGAACCCGAGAAAGAAGAAAAGCTCGGAAAATTCTCATTTTCCTCTCATGGTATCGGGCTCGATTGAGCCCGATGTCTCTCCTAAAGGTTCTAGAAATCTAGTACGAGTAGAAGGTAGGCGAAACGGACCCGATAGGCGGCACGGCGGCGAGGTTGGTGGGGTTGGCCATGGTTGAGCTGCTCCGACGATCTCCTGCTCAAATCCTTGATTACCCACCAAAAGCTTTGCTTCAAGACTCGTTTTCCACTTGATTCCATCCTCTGAAGCTAATGGTGTGGTCGGTTTGTGCTGGAAGTGGTTGTATAGGGAGATACAACCAAGGTGAGCTCGGTTTGGGGCTTTGGAGGCTTCACCCTTGGTGCCAAGTGGCCACCATGCTGCCAAATTCTCTGGAATTTACTGAGGAGGCCAGCCAACACCATTTTGGGCTGATGGAGCCAAGGCCAAGTGGCCTCTTCTTCTTAACTCACCTTCTCTCTCCTCCTTTTGGTAAATTCTCCAAAACTGCCCCTTGCATGTGTCCTCTCTGCAAAACCAGAGGGGTAGGGCTGGACTTTGTCACCTTGGGCTGATAATGGGCCATGTTGGCTGGGCTTGGCCCACGGGGAGTGGGCTTAGCCCTCATTTTCTCCTTTAGGTTAATTAGGTTGACTAGGTTGACTTGAGTTGACTTGGTTAACCATGATGAGTGGGATGACCCCACTTTGTGGTCATGGGTCTAATGGCACCACCCAACTTGTGTTGGGTCAATGTGGTGCCCTACTTGGCTAATTGGGCCTATTGGTATAGGTTTGACCAAATTAGGGTCATGGTTGACTTTGGTCAACTAGGGTCAAAAGGTTGACCTAATGACATGCCCTAGGGTCCACCTAGATTATTTTAGGGTTAGGGAAATGTGGTGGGCTCATGGTGTGGCTAGGGTTCCTATTTAGGCTAGTTTGACCTAGTTTGACTTTGGCCCCTTAGTGGGCCCCACATGGCTACAACCCACTACCTAGGGTCAAACCTAGCTAAATTTTCCTATCACCCACCCCATGCCCAACCCAATCTATGTTAAGGGGTATAAAAGTAACATGGGATGTTACAAATCCTATAAACAAAAACAATAATTTCGTCCCCGAAATTTAAGTTCAGGTCTATGGGGTTCTACTAGCAAGAGTTATAAGAAATTTAAACGCATAAACTAAAGTATACCTGAAGTGAATAGCTCCACGTGTTGCTCCATCATCAGATCCCTCGGTTCCCAAGTGTGCTCCTCCCGTCCATGATTGGACCACAATACCTTCACGAGAGGGAACTTCTTCTTCCGCAACACACGGACATCTGTATCATCAATCCGGATCGGCTCCAATCTGACAGATCTGTCTGGCGCTATCAGACAGGTTGTAGTAGTAACGTGATGCTCCGGCCGAAGGAGGGCTCTTCACAAGGAAGAGACATGTAAGACGTCATGTAGGGTACCCAACTCCAGTGGTAGCTGCAGTCGGTAAGCTAAGGGGCCGATCCGCTCCAGGATTTAGTATGGCCCTATGTATCGAGGACTGAGCTTCTTGTGCCTCCGCACCCGAGAGACACCGTTTACCGGATGTATCTTCAAGAAAACTCTGTCTCCAACCTGGAACTCCACCTTCTTGTGCCGAGCATCATAATACTTCGACTGTCTACTCTGGGCCTCTAAGAGCCGATCCC
Source organism: Platanthera guangdongensis (assembly GCA_039583875.1). Taxonomy (NCBI): domain Eukaryota; kingdom Viridiplantae; phylum Streptophyta; class Magnoliopsida; order Asparagales; family Orchidaceae; genus Platanthera; species Platanthera guangdongensis. The sequence goes on from CM077159.1 coordinate 27,076,227, forward strand.
TGATCAAATGAACCTCAGCTTCCGTATTCTTCACATAATTAGAACCAAGAGCCTTGGTATCCACATCCTGAACCCATGATAGCGGTGTTCGACACTTCCTCCCGTAAAGTGACTCATATGGAGGCATCCTGATGCTAGCCCTGTGGCTGTTATTATAGGAGAACTCGATCAATGGTAGCAGCATATCCCAAGGCTTCTCCGTATCCAATATGCATAGGCGGAGTAGATCCTCTATGGTCCGGATGGTCCGCTCGGTCTGTCCGTCGGTCTGCGGGTGGAAGGTAGTACTAAAAGTAAGCCGAAAGCCCAGGTAAGCATGCACAACCTTCCACTCGCTCGAAGTGAACCGACCATCACGGTCCGAAACAATCGTCTTGGGGATGCCATGGTATCTGACGAACTGCTCCATGAATAATCTAACCAAAACTGCAACTGGAGCATCCTTCCTGACTGGAATAAAGCGCGCCACCTTGGTCAGTCTGTCCACTATGACCCATATAGAATCGTTCCCAGAGTGGGAGCGAGGTAGTCCGTGCACAAAATCCATAGAAATGTCCTCGAACTTCCACTCTGGGACTGGCAATGGCTGTAACAAACCTCCCCGGCTCTTATATTCCGCCTTAACGCGCTGGCACGTCTAATAATACGTCACAAAGTTGGTGATCTCCCTCTTCATCCCATGCCAACACATAGTCTTCCGTAAATCTGCACATATCTTGGTGATGCCGAGATATACTGAATATCTGGAGCAATGTGCCTCTCTAAGTATATCATCCCGGATACCGCCACCTGCTGGTATATAAATGTGTCCACGGAATCGAAGGAGATCATCCTGTAGCATGTTGTCCTCGACCTTGCCCCTTTCCAGGGTACTAAAAATCAGCTCCAATGTAGCATCCAGCCTCTGATGCGCCATAATGCGCTCCCGAATGTCATCATCTCTGATCAATGAGCTCAGTTAATCTCGATATCCTACAGGATCGGACTCAGAAACCATAGTAATATGCATGTCATCCATCACCTGTATCAGCTCCATAGCCATCATCCGAGGCTCCGAACCAGAGGTGTCGGCCCTCCTGCTCAATGCATCTGCTACCGTGTTTGCCTTCCCCGGGTGGTAGTGACTCTGGTAATCATAGTCATAGAGAAATTCTAACCATATCCTCTGTCGCAGGTTTAGGTCCTTTTGTGTATCGATGTACTTGAGATTCTTGTGATCTGAGAAAATGTCACAATGAATCCCATACAGATAATGACGCTATATCTTTAGCTCAAATACAACAGCCCCAAGCTCCAAATCGTGTACCGGATAGTTATGCTCATGCGTCTTCAACTGTCTCGAAGCATAAGCGATAACATATCTGTGGTGCATCAGTACAGTACCCATCCCTTCGTATGAGGTATCCGTATATATCTGAAATCCCTCACTCCCGGATGAGAGTGCAAGGATAGGGGATGAGGTAAGTCAGTCCTTCAACTCCTGAAATGTTGTCTCGCACTACTCTTTCCTTGTAAACTCTACATTCTTCCTCGTCAAGGTCGTGAGGGGGAGTGCTATCCTCGAGAACCCTCCATGAACTTACGATAGTAACCTGCTAATCCCAAGAAGCTGCGAATGTCTGACGATGTCTTCGGCCGTGGCCAATCTCTCACTGTCTCTATCTTGGCTGGATCCACCGCCAATCCAGCTCCATTGATCGTATGCCCCAAGAAGGCCACCTCCGATAGCCAGAACTGACACTTAGAAAACTTCTCATACATCTGGGACTCCCGCAGCCTCTGCAAATCCTGTGTCAAATGCTCTGTGTGCTCCTCCTGAGTCCGGGAATAGATCATAATATCGTCGATGAATACAATCATGAAGTGGTCCAAGAAGGGATCGAATATACAGTTCATTAGACTCATGAATGAGGCAGGGGCATTCGTGAGCCTAAAAGGCATCACCGTGAACTCATATAACCCGTATCGTGAGCTAAAAGTCGTCTTCGAGATGTCTTCCTCTCAGATGCGCAGCTGATAGTAACTGGATCTCAAATCCAGCTTAGAGATCCAGAAGGCCCCCTGAAGCTCATCAAATAACTCGTCTATATGAGGCACTGCATAGGTATTTCGGACCGTCAACTGGTTCATCTCCCTGTAATCTATGCACAGCCACAATGATTCATCTTTCTTCTTCACAAAGTGAACTGGTGCTCCCCACGGTGATGAGCTCGGCCGCACAAATCTCGATTCCACAAGCTCCTGAAGCTGAGTCCCAAATTCTGCCAACTCTCTGGGAGCCATCTTGTAAGGTGCCCGGGACACTGGCCTCGCCCCCGGCACCAACTGAATCCTGAAATCCAAATCCCATGCTGGTGGTAGTCCGGGCAATTTCTCCGGGAATACATCAGAGAAATCCTGAACCACCGGGATATCAACTATAGAACTCTCTACTGCCACCATCTCAAAGCAGATAACGTACACCCCTCCCCCCTGCTCATAGGCCTTAACAGCCTGTATAGAAGATAATGATAGATGGGGGATAGGTCGGATACCTTCAATAGTAATTTAGGAGTCTCCATACCTCAGTGTGATCCTCTTAGAGGGGCAGTCGATCTGGGCATAGTTCTAATGAAGCCAGGTCATGCCCAAAATCAAATCAAAGTCCGGCAATCTCAAGACCACTACCGGAGCTTATAATGTCTTGCCTCCTATCTCGGCCTCCATGTTGCAGCTATCCGTGGTCCGTAGCTCCGAGCCATCAGGAAGACACACCCTCATCTCTATGCCGGGGAATCTCTCCACACCCTCTAGTCCTTCAATAAAGGTGTCCGACACGAATGAGTGGGAAGCACCCGTGTCGAAGAGGGTATGTGTGGGCTTGTCGTTGATCATAACTATGCCTGAGATTTATTTCAGGTATAATGGATGTTATTTCTATGGTTTTCAAGGCACTACTGGGTTGAAATTTCTAAATTAAAATAATTTAAGTACCGGTAATCACTTCCTCGGGGTTCCTCTGCTCCGTGACGTTCAAAGCGTACATCTGCTCCTGGTTACGTCCTCTGCCATAATATCCCCAGCCTCGGCCTCGACCTCTTCCTCGGCCTCGGCCTCGACCTTACTATACTGGGGCCACTGGAGGTGGAAGAGGAGGAGGAGGAGGATGGAACCGATGCGGACACTCTGTTCTAATGTGCCCGGGCTGGCGGCATCCGCAACAAACTACCGGCTGATGTCCATGGTCATCCTGCATCCTCGGAACATGCACCTATAGATGTGGGGGAGCTAATGTTGGAGGAGGCCCCTGCTCCTGCCCGAAGTTGGGACGACGACGTCCCCCACCCCTCTTGTATCCAATAGTCCTGCCTTTTTGAGAGCCCCTGCTGCTCTCTCTTGATGTCGACCTATCATACGGTCTCTTTCCTCTGCCTTACACAATCAGCTGGTCAGCCTCCAACTTCTTAGCCATCTCGATGATCTAGGCTGATGTGCCGCGAGAAATGAACAACAAAGCCTGCCTCAAATCATCTCTAAAGCTCCGGTACAACCTCTCGGCATACCTCCTGTCATCTGTATCCTGTATCCCTGCAAAACTGGCAAGGTGGGAAAACTCCCTCTGGTATTCAATCACCGATCTACTCCCCTGCCTGAGGTTCAGAAACCTCTCCTCCAAAGCATCTCTGTCTGTAGTAGATACGAAGTGATCCAAAAATACATCGTCGAATGCCTCCCAAGATATGTCTGACAGCTCCTAGTCTGCATATGTAGACTCTCGTACAGACTTCCACCATCTCTTCGCATGAGCTTTTAGTGCAGAGGTGGCTAGGGGAACTGTCTGGCCGACCGGGCAGCTGATGCCTGCCAATATCTCATGCATGGCCTCCAGCCATTCCTCCATCTTTACAGTATCCTCTGTCCTACGGTACATCGGTGGGCATAGGCTCTTGAAGGCACTTAGCGAGCTTGACCCCGGATTTGGCTGCGGGGCCGGGACTTGCGGGGCTTTGAAGGCTTCCATGATCGCCGTCAAAGTCTGCCCCATCTCCGTCGGTAGAAATGGAGTGGCAGCTGGCGGGGGAGGAATCACATTTTGCGGCGCAGCGACCTGTGGAGGTTGCATAAAGGAAAGGTTAAAATAGAACTGGCCTAACTCATTGCACTTAATGGACTGTTTTATGTGACTTTTTATGCATTGACATACCACTGCTTCCGTTGCATAGTTTGTCCGCAAACTAATTCTCGCGCGGGGTGGTCTAGTGTTGGGACTTCTTTCTCATATGATCGTTCGGTCAAGTGATACCAGTTTGTAAGACCCCCACTCTCCCTTACCAAGGATGCTACCGGGTCTTATGCCCAGAACCGCTGTCTTATGGTGACACTAACGCACGGGTTAGTCGACACTGTAACACGCCGATTCTACCAGCTAATACGATCATATAACCTATACGCCAAAATGAGAAACAGAAGTATAGCGGTAAAAGCAAACCACAACTAGTCCACAGTCACAGTATATATATATAAATATATGAAAGGAAAACATTAGTCCAAATGAGTACAAAAATAAGATGAAGAGTAATAAGGGCTTATGCCCAGTACATCATATCAAAATCTCTCTCTCAACTCTAATCAGCGGAAGATATCTATCATCACCAAGTCATCCCACCTGAGGCAACTCTACAGTAGTAGTAATAGTAGGCGGTGGTATCAGCTCCTCACGTCCTTCCATCTCGTCCTGCTGGTCGTACTGGTGGTCCATCTCCTCGATCTCCTAAAAATAGTTTGGTCACCGACCATTAGTCAAAAAGACAGTCGTTTCCTCCACACCTCGCCCCGCAACTCCTAGGCACCGTGCGGGAGGATGAAGCGGAGGACAATAAGGGGTATCAAGAGTAAACAGGTGGCAGTGGTACTATACTAACAAGTATATGAGGAGTAATACTAGTTCTACTCTAGCAGTTCTATGTAAGAAGTACAAGTGCAGTAAGTAAAGTATAAAACAGAAATAAGTAAGATAAGTGCAGTGCGGTAAAGTAAGTAAAGAACTGAAAGTAAGTGCAGGAAAGTAAAACTATGCTACCACTACTCTACCATAACAAATCGTACCTTAACTTATAAAAATGCCCATACAAAATTATAAGTTACAGTTTCTAGGAAATTTAACTTATCATATAAAAGAGCCCATACTTATTTATATGATAAGGATATATGAAGCGTATGACCTAATATGAATGAATGTATATGATGTAATTTATGCACAGGCAAGTGCAACTCACACAAAACGACTCTGTGATCACAGACCTTTAGTTCCCACTTTTTGAGAGGTAGCTTCACTCTAGGGTACCACCGCTATGGCTACGGCAGCAGCGTAGTAGGCATCTCCACTTCTAGGCCGGTATGCACACTACCAAACCTTAGACCCCTCTCATACGCCTCTGTACACGTCCAAGGTGCACTCTAAAGTCTATGTGTACGTACGTTGATGACAGCCCGTCAGTCTTATTGGGTCGGGTGTGCGTTATTAGGGATCATCCTCCAGACCGCAGTGTAAAACAACCCACTGGACCCTCACACCCGCCTGGTTCACCGTACTGTAATCGGTGTGATGATCGGCCAGTACCGCATGACCCGCCACTAAATTTATGCACATGCAAGTATTTCATCCCGAGCCTTCAGCTCGCAGGACCAACCTGTCCTAAATCCCTCAAACCCTACACGGGTGAACATTTATCACGATCCCTCCAACCCTACACGGGTGAGAATGCACAATAGTGCCTTTATTCCAAATCCCTCGAACCCGTCACGGGTGAGAATGAACCACAATGTCATAACCTATTAGAGTACTCTTGTCTATGGATTATTATACTTAGTGATTTAAGGTTAATCCAGGACTGCCCAGGGTATACCCGGTGAAGGTCTCTCGGGGGCACTAGGAACTACGATGGGATTACGCCCAACACTCCTTTTCTCAAGGATATTTACTTTAGTTGATGGCTACCCAAAATTCACCCCCAGCTCTCGTTATTACACTTTAGTGATCATAATGACTTAGGATGTTCTCAGAAGGGCGACGGTCTTCCGCCGGCCTCCACTCCAGTTGCTATCCAAGGGCTTGCACTTTACTCTCGTCACTAAGACAACTCTACCCACCAGGGTCATATTCCAATTGAAGTCTCTAGCTCATTTATTGATCTATCCTCCAGTGGTCCTTATAACATGACCTACTTACACTATGCGCAACCCATGACCTAATACCACCCCGAAATATAACTTCCAATTTCTTGAGCCATCTGCCTCTAATTATTTATCTTAGGATGGTATGGACTAATGAAGTGAGCCTATCAATTTTCATAATTTTCTAAAGTAATTAAGGTCTCTAATTAAATCATTTAATTAATCCCCTAGGTCATTTAATACATGAAGTATCACAAATTATAATCCAATGACCTAAGGAATTTTTCTTGAGTTAAATCTTGGAAAACTATTGCTGTCTACCAAAATGTATAATTTGCCTTTGAATATTTATATTTATTCCTTAATTAATACAAAATTCATACAATTGTCATTTTCCAAATGAAGTGTAAGGAATACATTACTAAAAATGCTAGGAAACTTACAGAGCATATATATCATGAATTTAAGGCTAAGGGAAGAGTTTCATCAACCTCTACAATGTAATGACCTACAAATTTCAATTCTTAATAATTTACTAAAATGCCATTATAAGGTTTTAAAAATTACTGATTAATCCAAAAATGCTGAGAAAAGTATACAAGCTTATTCATACTCAGATATATCATCACGAAATTTTCCAAAATTTTCTACTAAGTATTTTCACCAATTTGCTAATTAAGTAAAATGAGGGTAAAAAGGTAATTTCCACATAACTCCTGTCAAAATTCTTCAAATAGAGACATAAAAATTTTCATGAGTTAAATCTAACATAATATTGACCTTGACAAAAATTGGGGATTTTATCTCAATGATGAATCTATTTTAAACATTTATTTTTCAAAAGTTCTATTATTCCAAAAATTCAAAATAATGAGATTTTTGCTTCCAAAAATCCCATTATTACAATGTGGGGTATAATTCACCCTAATGAGCCTCTGAAATTAATACCATGATTTTTGGATGTTACAAATAGGCTTAATACCCAATATTTCAAAATTGGCTATTTGCACCCCAAGCCTATATATAACCAACACATGCAAGTGAGTTTACTCAATATTAAGTAGTCCAAATGTGCTGAAATATTTACCATGAACATGTATAGTCCCCAAGGACATGCCACCAAAATTTGGGGCCATTTGGAGCCATAACACTCCAAATATTTCATTTACTTAATTTTATATATTATGAATATAACTATAGAAAACATTTTCCAAAAAATTCTAAATTTTTGGCAGGGGCTAAATATGCTATAGATATGCATGCACAAAATATTTGGGGTCATGTTGATTAATGGTTTGTCTTGGGCATCAAATTGCAGTTCTGCCCTTGCCTAGGACCAGTCCTACGAAAACTGACCTACAAGGCAGTATACTGCTCTAAATTACACGATTAAGGTGGCAAATTAATGGTACGCAGTTAAGCTACAAATTTCATTTTGGGTGCATATCCTGGAAATGCATCTAAGATGCCAAAAATAGCCATGCCAAATTACTGAATAAATGTGACAAAATGTATATTTATATACTATAGTTTTTTTTATTTAATAAATATCGGGCTGCACGAATCTTGACGCAAGGTAGACGGAATCTGGTTATCGTCCCCAATCAGCCAACGGCCCGGATTGATTCTAGCTAGGCCACCTTTGCTGGCTATTTCCGGCCAGCTGAGCCACCACCACCGCCGGCGGATGTCGCCACCACCTTCACTGAGGTGGTGGCTAGCGGTTTCCGGCGATGAGGCCGCCGGAATTTGCTCCTCCGGCGAACCCGAGCAAGAAGAAAAGCTCGGAAAATTTTCATTTTCCTCTCATGGTTTCGGGCTCAATTGAGCCCGATGTCTCTCCTAAAGGATTTAGAAATCTAGTACGAGTAGAGGGGAGGCGAAACAGACCCGAATGGCGGCACGACGGCGAGGTTGGCGGCGGTTGGCCATGGTTGAGCTGCTCCGGCGATCTCCTGCTCAAATCCTTGATTCTCTACCAAAAGCTTTGCTCCAAGATTCGTTCTCCACTCTATTCCACCCTCTAAAGCTGATGGTGTGGTCGGTTTGAGCTGGAAGTGGCTATATAGGGAGATAGAACAAAGGTGACCTCGGTTTGGGGCCTTGGAGGTTCATCCTTGGTGCCAAGTGGCCACCATGCTGCCAAATTCTCTGGAATTTACTAAGGAGGCTAGCCAACACCATTTTGGGCTGATGGAGCCAAGGTCAAGTGGCCTCTTCTTCTTAACTCACCTTCTCTCTCCTCCTTTGGGTAAATTCTCCAAAATGCCCCTTGCATGTGTCCTCTCTCCAAAACCAGAGGGGTAGTGCTGGTCTTTGTCACCTTGGGCTGATAATGGGCCATGTTGGGTGGGCTTGGCCCAAGGGGAGTGGGCTTAGCCCTCATTTTCTCCTTTAAGTTAATTAGGTTGACTAGGTTGACTTGAGTTGACTTGGTCAACCATGATGAGTGGGCTGACCCCACTTTGTGATTATGGGTCTAATGGCACCACCCAACTTGGGTTGGGTCAATGTGGTGCCTTACTTGGGCTAATTGGGCCTATAGGTATAGGTTTGACCAAATTAGGGCCATGGTTGACTTTGGTCAACTAGGGTCAAAGGGTTGACCTAATGACATGCCCTAGGGTCCACTTAGATTATTTTAGGGTTAGGGCAATGTGGTAGGGTCATGGTGTGGCTAGGGTTCCTATTTAGGCTAGTTTGACCTAGTTTGACCTAGTTTGACTTTGGCCCCTTAGTGGGCCCCACATGGCTACAACCCACTACCTAGGGTCAAACCTAGCTAAATTTCCCTATCACCCACCCCATTCCCAACCCAATCTAAGTTAAGGGTTCTAAAAGTAACATGGGATGTTACACCAATGACTCGGGTGATACAAATCCTATTCACATGTGCTGCCCAGTTATCAGCACTCCCCTGGACCCAAGTCAGCCCTCCTGACTCAAAAACACGTACGAGGGGCCTAATGTGATTCGGGACGTTACAAATCCTATAAACAAAATAAAAGATTTCGTCCAGGAAATCAGGCTTAGGCTATGGGGAGAAAAGCATAACAGAAAATACAATATGCTTTTAAATAAAAATACCTTGAGCAAACAACTCCGGATAGCATTTTTGCATCAAATCCATTGGCTCCCATGTGTATTCCTTCTTCCCATGATTAGACCATAGCACCTTCACCAAGAGAACACTTTTGTGAAGTAACTTTCTTGTCTCGCTATCCACGATCCACACCGGCTCTAGTCGCACAGACCTATCAGACGGCACAGCACCATCGGTTGTGGGGATGTAATGATCAGGCTGCAACAACGCCTTCAGAAGCAACGACACATGGAACACGTCGTGGAGGTTCTCTAGCTCGAACGGTAACTCCAACCGATAGGCCAACGGGCCAATCCTTTCCAATATAGTATAAGGCCCAACATACGTTGGGCTAAGCTTTTTCATACCACGCACACGTGACACTCCATGCATCGGTCGGATTTTCAGGAACACCTTATCACCCACTTGAAATTTCACCAGCTGGTGCCTTGTATTATAATACTTCGCCTGCCGACTTTGAGCTTCCAACATGCGATCCCGAATTAGTATAACCGTCGCATCAGTATCCTCAATATATTCAACACCCAAAGCCTTCAGGTCTTCATCTTGCACCCAAGACAAGGGGGTTCTACACCTCCTTCCATAAAGAGCTTCATAAGGAGCCATGTCGGTACTAGCCTGATGGCTAATGTTGTAGGAGAATTCTACCAACGGTAAGAGCCTTTCCCACAGCTCTCCTCTATCCAACACACATAATCTCAACAAATCTTCCAATGTCTGGATGGTCCTTTCAAATTGCCTGTCCGTCTGAGGATGAAACGCGGTGCTGAAGGTAAGGCGCGAGCCCAAATACGCCTGTACCGCCTTCCACTCCCTTGCGGTGAAACGACCATCCCGGTCCGAAACGATTGTCTTAGGCACGCCATGATAGCGTACGCATTACTCCACAAAGAGGCGTACTAAGACATCCACATGAGCTTCTTTCTTCATTGGGATAAACCGGGCTACTTTCGTCAGGCGATCGACTATCACCCACACCGAATCATTTCCTGAGCGTGAGCGACGTAATCCGTGGACAAAGTCCATGGAGATATCCTCAAACTTCCACTCAGGGATGGGCAATGATTGTAGCAAACCACCGGGACTTTTGCATTCCGCCTTCACTCTTTGACAAGCTTCGCAATGTGTAACAAAATATCGGACATCCTTTTTCATTCCCGGCCAACACATGATCTTCCGTAAGTCGGCGTACATCTTAGCAATGCCCGGGTGCACTGAATAGGGAGAGCAATGAGCCTCTCTCAAGATATCCTCCAGGATTTTACCGACCTTGGGAATGTAGAGCCGGCCACGAAAATAAACGAGGCCGTCTTTTACCGTATACTCATCCGTAGTCCCTTCTTTGATTGACTTGATTGTCGGGGTCAGTGCCGCATCCATTCCTTTCTCCACTCTGATTCGGTCCCGGATATCACAAACTATGCTCATGCTTGCCAAGTACTCTGTATACTCTGCCGAAGGAGCCTTAAATATCAATGTAATATCCATCTCCTCAATCATCCGAGCCAACTCCATACTCATCAACCGAGACTCTAGACTAGAACCTGGTACCTTTCTACTCAATGCATCAGCCACCGAGTTCGCCTTTCCGGGGTGGTAGTTCATGGTGAAATCATAGTCGCATAGAAATTCTAACCATCGTCGTTGTCTCAACTTCAACTCCTTCTGAGTATGAACGTACTTCAAGTTTTTGTGGTCTGAAAAGATCTCGCAGTGGACACCGTATAGATAAGGCCTCCAAACCTTCAAGGCGAACACCACTGCTCCCAATTCCAAATCATGAACCGGTAAATTGATTCCATGCTTCTTAAACTGTCTTGAAGCGTAGGCAATCACGTGTATGTGCTGCATCAACACTACTCTCATCCCTTGATATGATGCGTCAGTGTAGACTTGAAATCCTTCCTTCCCAGACGGAAGTGCAAGGATGGCTGCGGAGGTAAGTCTATCCTTCAGCTCTTGGAATGCCGCTTAACATTGGGGTGTCCAATCAAATGACACACATTTCTTCGTCAATGAAGTAAGAGGAAGAGCAATCTTTGAAAATCCTTTTACGAACTTGCGGTAGTACCCGACAAGTCCAAGGAAATTCCTCACATCGGCGCTGACTTCAAAGGCGACCACTCCTTCATGACACGCACCTTGGCCGGATCCACTGCTACTCCTGCTCCGCTGATCACATGCCCCAAGAAAGCAACCTCTTTAAGCCAGAATTCACACTTGCTGAACTTGGCGAACAAGGCGTGCTCTTTTAATTTCTTCAATACCAAGGTCAAGTGCTCAACATGCTCCTCCTCCGTCTTTGAGTAGACCCAGATGTCGTCAATGAAGACAATGACGAAGACATCCAATTAAGGTTCAAACACCTTGTTCATCATGCTCATGAATACCGAAGGGGAATTTGTGAGCCCAAACGGCATTACCGTGAACTCATACAGTCCATATCTTGAACTAAAGGCCGTTTTCTGGATGTCACCTTCTTGTATTCTCAACTAATAATACCCAGAGCGCAGATCCAGCTTAGAAAACCAATGCGCTCCCATAAGTTGACCGAACAACTCGTCGATCCGAGGTAGCGGATAAGTGTTCCGCACCATCAACCGATTGAGTTCCTGATAGTCTATGCACAAACGCAGGGTCCCATTCTTCTTCTTCACGAACAATACAAGGGCTCCCCAGGGCGACGAACTGGGGCGAATGAACCCTGACTCCACCAGTTCTTGTTGTTGAATTCTAAACTACGCGAGTTCCTTCGGGGTCATTCGGTAAGGGGCCTTGGATACCGGCTTGGCACCCGGTACTAGATTAATCTGAAAGTCAACCTCTCTATGCGGGGGTAATCCTAGCAGTTTCTCAGGGAATAACTCGGGGATATCCCGCACTACCCGTACGTCTTTCATATCCAGCGCCTTCTCCTTCAACTCGAACCAGATCATGAATACTTCATCCCCCTTCATATGGCCTTTTACTGTCTGAACTGAAGATAGCAACATGCGATGTGCGAAGCTAATACCTTGGAAGATGACGTCGGAGTCTCCATTGTTAACCCAGAAATCGGCGATCCTTCCCACGGTGGCCAGCTGGCTAGTCGCGACCCTTAGGTTCTCCCTTTCAATCGAGACAAGCCCCCGCGTAGGCGGGCAGTTTTCCCTGTCCGCCTAGGTTTCCTAGCAACCGCGTGCCCTGCGGGACGACGGGCTATTCCCATGGCTCACCTTCGCGGGACATGCGGTTAGGTCCGCTAATCGTGCAGTGCTTTTTCTTGCAGGAGTTCGCCAACAGCACCACCGGGAGCGACCTCCTAGTCAGCCCAAGGGGCGGCAGTCTCCTGCCACCGTCCTTCGGGGTCGCCCACCAGGGGCAACCTCCCTGCTTCCCGAGAGGCGGCGGCCTCCTGCCGCCGTCCGTCGAGGCCGCCCACCCGGGGCGGCCTCTGCACGCCAGCCGGGCGGACTCCACCTGGAGTTCGCCCAGGCCGCCCGCAAGGGGGCGGCCTGGCCCGTCGGGCGGACTCCCCCTGGAGTCTGCCCAGGCCGCCCGCTAGGGGGCGGCCCCGGCGCCCAGCCGGGTGGACTCCCCCTGGAGTCCGCCCAGGCCGACCGCAAGGGGGCGGCCTGGCCCGCCGGGCGGACTCCCCCAGGAGTCCGCCCAGGCCGCCCGCTAGGGGGCGGCCCCGGCGCCCAGTCGGGCAGACTCCCCCTGGAGTCCGCCCAGGCCTCCCGCAAGGGGGCGGCCTGGCCCGCCGGGCGGACTCCACCTGTAGTCCGCCCAGGCCGCCCGCTAGGGGGCGGCCCCGGCGCCCAGCCGGGCGGACTCCCCCTGGAGTTCGCCCAGGCCGCCCGCAAGGGGGCGGCCTGCCCCGCCAGGCGGACTCCCCCAGGAGTCCGCCTAGGCCGCCCTCTAGGGGGCGGCCCCGGCGCCCAGCCGGGCGGACTCCCCCCGGAGTCCGCCCAGGCCGCCCGCAAGGGGGAGGCCTGGCCCGCCGGGGGACTCCCCCTGGAGTCCGCCCAGGCCGCCCGCTAGGGGGCGGCCCCGGCGCCCAGCCGGGCGGACTGCCTCCGGTCCTCTCCAGAGCCTCCTGCAGTCTTCCTCGGTCAAGGTGGCGGACGCAAAATCTCAGTCTGCGGAGTCCGCACAGGTCGTCATGTAGATGTCACTGGGCCCCGCTTCTTCAAGAACTTCCCTGGGCCTATAAATACCCCCTGAAGCCTCTCATTCAAGGATCCTGGAGGTGGAGACAAGTCTTGCCAGCAGCCCCTGCGGACTCCGTTTTCCAGTCCGTCATCACCTCTCCAGCAAGCTCTGCGGACTCAGTTTCCTGTCCGCGCAGTCCTCCACAGCTCTTCAGCAGCCTGCCAGCAGACTCTGCAGACTCAGTTTCCCAGTCCTCCGGCAGCTGGCAGACTATTTTACTTAGTCTCTAGCAGCTTCTCCTCTTTGTTTTCTGGCACTTTCTCCTCCTTTAGCCGCCAGCTTCTCCTTGTACCCTTTAAGTGATTTTGTTGTAAAGGTGTACTTGTAAGCTTGTAACCTCTAGCTTTTAATAAAAGGAAAGCCCGTCGCAGGAGTGGCATTTAGGCCGCGACGGGCGAAGTGTGTTGTTGCCGCTGCTAGCGGCCCCCTCTTCTCTCCTCTGCTCAGCAAGCCTTGCTCCTCTGCTCAGCAAGCCTTGCTCCTCTGCTCAGCAAGCCTTGCTCCTCTGCTCAGCAAGCCTTGCTCCTCTGCTCAGCAAGCCTTGCTCCTCTGCTCAGCAAGCCTTGCTCCTCTTCTCAGTAAGCCTTTCTCCTCTGCTCAGCAAGTCTTGCTCCTCTGCATAGCAAGCCTTGCCTTCAGCTCAGCTCAGCTCTCCTCGGCATCCAACCAGCAAGTGCAACCGTTGCGATTACTGTCTGCTCGACCGTTCCCGGTCTCCTTCCTCTTCCCCTCTTGATCAACCCTCTCTGTTGATCAAGGCTCGCCTCTTCTCTGAAGCCTCTCCCTTCCTCCGCAACTTTCTCCTTCTCACCTAGCCTGTGAGGCCCAAGACACCCCCTCGGTGATAGCTGTCCCCCCGGTGCCGTTTTCGCGCATCAACAGTTGGTGCGGTAAGCATGGATCCGTTCAGCTCACGCGCAAACCTTTAGATCTGAACAGGCAGTGAAAGCAACAGCTAACCATGTTAGACCATCAGTCAGCCGAGAACCATGCTCCAAGTCCCAGTGAGGATCCTCTCTGGGAAGCCTTTGAGCAGTCGCGTCGTGAGAATGCTCAACAGTTCCAAGCTATCAACAAAGTTCTTGCTGCTATAACGCAGCGATTGGACGCTCATCCAACAGCTACTCCAGCTGCTCCAATCAACCCAACACCAACAGCAGAGCATCAGCAAGCTTACTCTCAAGCTTGCCCGCCGTTCTATCCCCCGTACACTCCAACCTTTCCGCAAGGGCCTGCAGCTCCTTTGCGAACTCAAGATGAAGAGTTTGCTGCTCGCCATAACTTCTTCCGGAGAGCAGCCAGGGGAAGTCCAGCAAGAGTTCTCAACTTTCAGGGAAGTCATCCCTACCCTTCAGCTCCTGCCCCTGCTCCTCCTGCAGCAACTTTTCCTTGTTATCCTCATGCACCTTTTGCAGCTGCAGCTTATGCTCCTTTCTTTCCTTATGCTGTAGGAGAACAAGAAGAACCTTCACCATTCACGGAGAGTGTCCGCCATGAGCCTACTCCAGCAAACTTCAGAGAGCCTCGACTACCAACCTACACTGGAGAGACAGATCCAGTAAAGCACCTCCAAGCTTTTGAGTCAGCCGTTGCTCTCAAAACTCTTTCAGATGCAACCAAGTGCAAGCTCCTTGTCACCTCTTTTGACGGACAAGTGAGGGACTGGTTCTATGACCTCCGTCCTCACTCCATTTCTTCCTTCCTTGATCTTCGAAGGGAGTTTCTTCTCAGATTTTCTACATCAACTAAGAGAAAGGGTGGTCCTGAAGCCCGATTTGAGATCAAGCAGCGCGGAAATGAGACTTGGTCTCAGTTTGTGGATCGATTCCAAAGAGAGATTTTGGATATTGAAGTTACTGATCAAGAGATGTACCGAGTGGCTCTTATCCACGGTCTTCGTGAAGGTCCTCTCAAATTTGAAGCCAACGTCCGTGCTCCAAGGACATATCAAGAGTTAATTGCTCTGGCCAACTCATACATCCGAGACGAAAAGAGTAATCCAGGCTTCGTCTCCAAACTTCTATCCGAGGAGGATCCCTCCCGCAAGCATCCTCCGAGGTCTCCCCGCAATCACGCCCCAACTTACTCAAGGAAGGAGAGAAGGCTTCATCGCCAGCGATACTCCTTCCCAAGCCGAGACAATGCTCAAGATCCATTGATGTCGCTAGCTCCTTCTTTGCAAACAGCAACTGTTCAACAGCAGCAGGATGATGACTTGCATGAGTCTGATCTCGACGACGTCGTGCAAGAAGTGATCCAAATCATGAAGGTTAGGGCAAGCTTCAAGAAGCATTATCGGCCAACAGATCAGAGGTCTAGAAACTCGGAGCCCTTCTGCGAATTTCACAAAGAATCAGATCATCGAACGGAAGACTGCCGAGCATTCCGCCAGCTTGTGCAAAGGATGCTCCGACAGGGCAAGATGCATGAACTTCTTAAAGAAGAGCGCTCTGATCAAGCAACTTCAAGGGGCAAAGAACTTGCATACGCTCCTTGCTCCTCAAGAGGAGTGAACCACGTCGAAGAGCCTCCTCTCCTCATTGTTAACCCAACCGTCGAATGCTTCGATGCCGACGACGAGGGTGTGCTGGGAAGGATATTCTAAGCTCGCGATGGACTTCACAGTCCTCCAAAGCGATGGACTTCACAGTCCTCCGGAGCTCCTTGCAACCTTCAGGGGTTATCTCAACCCTTTCTCTCTCTCTCTCCTTTTCAAACATTTTCATTACAACACTTCTCAGTGTTCTTTACTTGCTTTCCAGCAAAACTTTTATTCAGGGATCCTGTACTGACACAGTTCCCTTCTTGTGTTGCTCCTTCCTCTCTTCTCCCTCTCTTAGGATCGTTACGCCAATGAGATTTCGCCGAGCCTGAAACGTTCCCTCCGTGGTTTGTTCTCGCACAACCGCTACGACCACACATGGCGGGAGTATACCCATGTGTGCAGTGGGAGCAGTTCAATCACGGGAATGGGCTTCAGACTTAGGATACTAGCCAGCATCTGACATAGAGTGTGTGCTAGGGGAGCCCCATGTGTTAGCTCTGCTGTGCGTCCTATAGGATACATTACGGTTAGGATGATCTTCGCTGGACAAGCAATGACGATCAAGCGTAGCCTTGTCTCTTTGCTCATCCTTCAACTGTGGTGGCCGAAGCACTCTCCGGTATCCTCGATCCGTGCCTTGTCGGGTTCGCAACTTCACTGATCAATACACAGACAAGATAGGCCTCTTGGCGCAACCCGTCTCGTTGGTCAGTGATGCTTGTACCCAAGGCGAGAGAGCGTTCCTTCTAGCGGTCCTTCTCAGGACCTTTCCCTTGCTTTTCTCTTTTTTGCCCTCCTCGAGGATGCGCGGCCAGCCCGCCTTGTGCAGGTTCATACTCGGAATGATTTTCTCAGGCCAGTGATGCATAAGGCCCACGGGGAACACCTGTGGCAGCATTCAACCCTCATTAGTCATTCCGAATATGGACCTCTTTTTCCTTTTCGCCCTTCTTGAGGATGCGCGGCCAGCCCGCTTTGAGTAGGACTATACTCGGGATGACTTTTTGGGCAAGTGATGCATAAGGCCCACGGGGAACACCTGTGGCAGCATTCAACCCTCTTTAGTCATTCCGGGTACAGACCTCCTTTTCTCTCTTCCCTCCTTTCACAGGTGAACAGGTTAATCCAACCTACCAAAAGGATTTCCAGCCATGTCAACAGCTAGTGCTCGATTCATTAATCTGGACTTCGTGATAATGTTCATCGGGCATTTCTCTTGCTACTTGGTCATATCGACCATATCTCATCAACCTTCATGGGTTATCTCAAATAGATTTTCAGCAATCACCTTGCTTATGCTCATCTCATATATTTTGCCTGCTCAAGCTCTATCATATGGAGATTCACAGAGCTGCTCATTATTCTTCCCGAAGTCTAATGACGTCAATCATTAATTGAATCATACGATTCTGGTGCGGTCATCCTCGCGTCTTGTTTGCTTTTAATCCCTCTCTCTCTCTTTGTAGAGGTTAGAAAACCCTTGCAAGTCTGCTCACAGGTATTTGCAAACTTCTTTCATATGCATATTGTCTGCTTCTAACTCTCCTCTTGCAGAGGTCAGCGACACTTGCAAACTCCATTCAGGTACTTGCAAGTTACTTTTATGCACTATGCATACCCTAAACTCTTCTATTGCAGAGACCACCAAAGATTTGCAAGCCCCTTCCAGGTACTTGCAAGTTATTATGCCTTTCTTTTTTCCCTCAATATTGTTTTGCAGAACTTAACAGAAGACACGCCTTCTTCGTTTTACAAAAATCAAACTCAGGTACACACTCGATGTACCACCAATACGTGCTTACCCTTAATTTTCCTCTTGCAGGAAAATAGACAGGAAACACCAAGCTTGTAAGGAGAGGCTTCAGGTTCTATCTCTCCTTGCCTCCCCCTCTCTTTCCTTTGGGGTGGATCACGATTTTCGTGGGTCTCCAACTTTTTCGAAGTTCCCTTCTGAACTTAAAAAGTGCGGGGATTATGTTAACCCAGAAATCGGCGATCCTTCCCAAGGTGGCCAGCTGGCTAGTCGCGACCCTTAGTTTCTCCCTTTCGATCGCGACAAGTCCCCGCGTAGGCGGGCAGTTTTCCCTATCCGCCTAGGTTTCCTAGCAACCGCGTGCCCTGCGGGACGGCGGGCTATTCCCATGGCTCACCCTCGCGGGACATGCGGTTAGGTCCGCTAATCGTGCAGTGCTTTTTCTTGCAGGAGTTCGCCAACAGCACCACCGGGACCGACCTCCTAGTCAGCCCAAGGGGCGGCAGTCTCCTGCCGCCGTCCTTCGGGGTCGCCCACCAGGGTCAACCTCCCTGCTGCCCGAGAGGCGGCGGCCTCCTGCCGCCGTCCGTCGAGGACGCCCACCCGGGGCGGCCTCTGCCCGCCAGCCGGGCGGACTCCACCTGGAGTCCGCCCAGGCCGCCCGCAAGGGGGCGGCCTGGCCCGCTGGGCGGACTCCCCCTGGAGTCCGCCCAGGCCGCCCGCTAGGGGGCGGCCCCGGCGCCCAGCCGGGAGGACTCCCCCTGGAGTCCGCCCAGGCCACCCGCAAGGGGGCGGCCTGGCCCGCCGGGCGGACTCCCCCTGGAGTCCGCCTAGGCCGCCCGCTAGGGGGCGGCCCCGGCGCCCATCCGGGCGGACTCCCCCTGGAGTCCACCCAGGCCGCCCGCAAGGGGGCGGCCTGGCCCGCCGGGCGGACTCCCCCTGGAGTCCGCCCAGGCCGCCCGCTAGGGGGCGGCCCCGGCGCCCAGCCGGGTGGACTCCCCCTGGAGTCCGCCCAGGCCGCCTGCAAGGGGGCGGCCTGGCCCGCCGGGCGGACTCCCCCTGGAGTCCGCCCAGGCCGCCCGCTAGGGGGCGGCACCGGCGCCCAGCCGGGCGGACTCCCCCCGGAGTCCGCCCAGGACGCCCGCAAGGGGGCGGCCTGGCCCGCCAGGCGGACTCCCCCTGGAGTCCGCCCAGGCCTCCCGCTAGGGGGCGGCCCCGGCGCCCAGCCGGGCGGACTCCCCCTGGAGTCTGCCCAGGCCGCCCGCAAGGGGGCGGCCTGGCCCGCCGGGCGGACTCCCCCTTGAGTCCGCCCAGGCCGCCCGCTAGGGGGCGGCCCCGGCGCCCAGCCGGGCGGACTCCTCCCGGAGTCCGCCCAGGCCTCCCGCAAGGGGGCGGCCTGGCCCGCCGGGCGGACTCCCCCTGAAGTCCGCCCAGGCCGCCCGCTAGGGGGCGGCCCCGGCGCCCAGCCGGGCGGACTCCCCCTTGAGTCCTCCCAGGCCGCCCGCAAGGGGGCGGCCTGGCCCGCCGGGCAGACTCCCCCTGGAGTCCGCCCAGGCCGCCCGCTAGGGGGCGGCCCCGGCGCCCAGCCGGGCGGACTCCTCTCGGAGTCCGCCCAGGCCGCCCGCAAGGGGGCGGCCTCCGGTCCTCTCCAGAGCCTCCTGCAGTCTTCCTCGGTCAAGGTGGCGGACGCAAAATCTCAGTCCGCGGAATCCGTGCAGGTCGTCATGCTGATGTCACTGTGCCCCGCTTCTTCAAGAACTTCCCTGGGCCTATAAATACCCCCTGAAGCCTCTCATTCAAGGATCCTGGAGGTGGAGACAAGTCTTACCAGCAGCCCCTGCGGACTCCGTTTTCCAGTCCGTCATCACCTCTCCAGCAAGCTCTGCGGACTCAGTTTCCTGTCCGCGCAGTCCTCCACAGCTCTTCAGCAGCCTGTCAGCAGACTCTGCAGACTCAGTTTCCCAGTCCTCCGGCAGCTGGCAGACTATTTTACTTAGTCTCTGGCAGCTTCTCCTCTCTGTTTTCTGGCACTTTCTCCTCCTTTAGCCTCCAGCTTCTCCTTGTACCTTTAAGTGATTTTGTTGTAAAGGTGTACTTGTAAGCTTGTAACCTCTAGCTTTTAATAAAAGGAAAGCCCGTCGCAGGAGTGGCATTTAGGCCGCGACGGGCGAAGTGTGTTGTTGCCGCTGCTAGCGGCCCCCTCTTCTCTCCTCTACTCAGCAAGCCTTGCTCCTCTGCTCAGCAAGCCTTTCTCCTCTGCTCAGCAAGCCTTGCTCCTCTGCTCAGCAAACCTTGCTCCTCTGCTCAACAAGCCTTGCTCCTCTACTCAGCAAGCCTTGCTCCTCTGCTCAGCAAGCCTTGCTCCTCTGCTCAGCAAGCCTTGCTCCTCTGCACAGCAAGCCTTGCCTTCAGCTCAGCTGAGCTCTTCTCGGCATCCAACCAGCAAGTGCAACCGTTTCGATTAATGTCTGCTCGACCGTTCCCGGTCTCCCTCCTCTTCCCCTCTTGATCAACCCTCTCTATTGATCAAGGCTCGCCTCTTCTCTCAAGCCTCTCCCTTCCTCCGCAACTTTCTCCTTCTCACCTAGCCTGTGAGGCCCAAGACACCCCCTCGGTGATAGCTGTCCCCCCGGTGCCGTTTTCGCGCATCAACATCCATGTCTCAAGTAGATTTGTTTCTCCGCACAATCAATCCTTGCAAAGTGCTAGTGCAACCACGCCATGCCCAAAATGATGTCAAACTCCGGCATTCTCAAGACCGTGGTAGGAATATCAAATGCCTTTTCTTTGATAAATATCTCGAACTCGCACTTAGCGGTTGCAATCATCTCCGAGCCGTTTGGTAGGCGCACTCGTCGGGCTATACCAGTAAAGTATTGTACACCCTCCATGTCCTTAATGAAATCCTCAAACACAAAGAAGTGTGAGGCACCAGTATCGAACAGCGCATAGGCCGTCTTCCCGTCAGCTATCACGTGCCTAAGTAACAATAACCAAAACTTGTTTCTAGGTGTCTAGTATGTCTCAAGCAACTTTAAGTTTAAGAAAATAAAAACGTGATAATTATTTAAATTATACCTGCAATCACATCTTGGGGATTCCATTCTTGCGCCATGTCTAGCACGTGCACTTGATCCCGAGCAGGGCCGGGGTTTCCTCCTCGCGGTCCTCGTCCTCGACCACGCATGTAACCTCGCCCCGGCGGAGCTGCCGGAGGTGGAGCAGGAGGGACATTCCCATACAACTGCGAGCAATAGCATCATATGTGGCCCGGTTGGTTGCATTCGAAACACACCAGCCCACGACGCCTCTCAGGTTGCTGAAATTGTTGAGGCTGAGGCGGTGGAGGCAACGCAGGCGGCTGCGGAACCGGATGCTCCACTCTATAGTTTTGGTGGAAACGCCCTCCGCCTCATTGATGCCCTCTTAATCATCTAAAGTTCCGCCTCCTCCTATTTCTTGAACCAGCTTCCATCACGTCCTCCGCAGTTCTCTTACCACATCCCAAGTGGTCCGCCTCCAATCTCTTTGCCATATCGATAATCTCCGCCAAACTAGCATCCACTATAAACAAAAGGGCCTGCCTTAGGGGATCTCGCAGCCCTTTATAGAAACGCTTGGCGTATCCTCTATCATCCAGGTCATATGAGTCTACGAACCTTGCAAGATGCTGGAACTCTCGCTGGTATTCCGTAACCGATTTTGATCCCTGCTTCAGTAGTAGAAACCTCTGCTCGAGCTCGTCTCGAGCCGATGATGGAATGAAGTACTCCAAGAAGACACCCGAGAACTCGCTCCAACTTATCTCGGTATACACTTGTCCTTGGAACGTGGAGCCCATGAGTGACTTCCACCACCTCTTAGCATGTAGATCTAAGACGGACACCGCCAACGATACAGCCATGTTGGCCGGGTAACGGATCCTCGCCAATAGCCCTAGGACCGTGTCAAGCCATTCCTCCGTACGTACGGCCGACTCCGTCCTGAGGTATGCGGGATGGGAGAGAGCCCGAAAGGTGCTCAGCTAGTTAGAGCCCGGAGCCTGTTGTTGAACCGGATGATGTTGCGCCCTAAAGAAATCCAGGATGGCGGTGAGCGTCTTCCCCAACTCGGATTGTTGAAACTGAGTGGGTATGGATGGGGCAGGAGTGCCCCCCATCGGCTCAACGTGCACTGGAACCTACACGTAAAACACAAGCGTATGGTTAGGCTGGCTAATCTTGCGGTAAAAGTTGGACAACTTAATGTGAATTACATATGGGCACACCACTGCTTCCGCTAAGTCAGTTTGTCCGCAAACTGACTAATCGAATGGGGGTGGGACCATTGTTGAATGACTTCTTTAGTTGAGGATCGTGGAAAACTGATACAATTTGTAAGACACCCCTTCCCGGATCCCAGAACACGACACGAAGGGGGGTCTTATTCCCGAAACACCGCCTTGCGGTAGCATTAGCACACGGGCTAACCTGTACCACAGGAGGCCTATTCCGCCGGCTATAATCAATATCAATATGAACATGCCAACTCAACCATAATATAAGCAAGAAGAAGTCAAATCCACACTAAGTCAATAGTCCAAATACATCAAATAAGGGAGAAGCTAAAACATGCTTCCACAAATATCAGAGTACAGCTAGTAATTGCCCAAACGGGCTACATCAAAATCTAACGTCACTCACATACGTAACCGACGGTAGCGACGAAACAATCACATCAGGCCCTGTCGTCGTGGAATGGTTGTCCTACTGCAAAGTCTGCGGCTGCTCTACTTGCGGGGTGACCTCCTAAAAAGGAAGACGTAGCAAACGTTAGTCGGAAGACTAAGTGGCTTCACATCTGCTCCCACGGAGGCTCCTCGGCACCGGGAGGAGAAAGGAACAAGGGTACAAGTATTATAAGAAGTAAAACATGTACAAACATGTGGTAATGGTACAATAAGATTAATAGCATTATAATCTAGTAGCTCTACACAAAAATTAGTAAATCAACAAGTACAAGTATTAGTAAATCAACAAGTGCAAGTAACTACAGCAGGAAAGTAACTTAACTTATAAGGGTGCTCATACAAACTTATAAGTTAAGGATCGGTTTACATAAGTAACTCATCGTATAGAAGTGCTCATACAAACTTATACGATGAGGATCTTATTGTGCAATGTTATGTATGCTATGCAATGACTCACCCATGATCACACACATGCAATTACTATGCCGACATAGACTATACTTCCCACTATTCGAGCAGGTTACTAACCTCTCAGGCATCAGCCGCCGTGGCCAGGCGGTGATAGTAGAGCGGGCATATATACTAATAGGCGGGTATCCACACTACTTCACATAGGCCTCCGTACGCCTCAACGCTAAGAATACAACAGCGGAGCCCATGCGTACTATGGCCCAGCGGGAGCCTCGGGTAGATGTGCACTGAGGACCAAGCCCCGAACTATCCTTATGTGACCCGGAAGGAGCCTCAGAAGTAAGCATGAGGACCAAGCCCAACCGTTTACCTGGCATGGAAGGAGCCGCGGGACATAGACACCGAGGACCAAGCCCAATCGCCCGAAGTCTAACTGTCAACTCCCATCGGTGTGACGATCGGCGAGCCCGTAGACCTACCGCACTATCCTTAACCCAGGATTACGACACCGCGTGTCGACTCACACCACATGCAAATTCCACAACACCGTGGCATGGAAGGGGGCCTCGGATGTAAGCACGAGGACACAGCCCCACCATCCACTCGACAAGGAAGGAGCCCCGGGACGTGAACACCGAGGACCAAACCCAACCGTCCATCTATACCTCATTTCAACATTAACTCAACTAGTGACGGCCAATGCCGCACTTACATCCCTCCACAATACTACCCGTAGGGAGACTACGCTCTAAGTATTGGACTGCTACATTTCATTCTAACCATCATACATACTCATGGTCATGGCTTATCCTTCTATTTGTCATTCCAAATGATTTCAACATATTACAAACATGATGCGCCTAAATAATAATCTGCCAATTTGTATCTAGTCATTTCGTTCATCATATTATAAACATGATGCACATATATAATAATCTATCAATTTTTAGCAAGTCATATCGTGCCATAAAGCTTGCTTCACAATTCAGTTTTATGAAATCTAATTAACAAGATTCATCATTCATAGCATTACGAAGGTTAGCATAAAATAGTGCATCAAAAGTCTCGAGTTAATTTGCAACATCGATTCCACCGAATTCAAATTCATATTATGTAAACCCCATAATTTAAGTGTTGAATAAATCTGGACAGCAACTTCGACCGGGGATTCCTGAAGCTACATGAATCCGGTGAAGGCGTGTAACCCCTCGATGAAAAGGTCTTTCCATGAGCTACAACCTTTATGTTCAGACCACAACCCAGATTCAATGGTATCATACTTGAAATCAGTCTTGAAGTCTGTTGCATACAGAACACAATTTCTGCATGCAGGATTTATCGGATGTCCTATTCGTCCAGACTATCCTATGGCTACATACTTTGCATGAAGGCATGCAACCACTCGTTGGAAAGGTATTTTCAAGGGCTTCAACTTTCATGTTTAGTCGAAAGCCCGAATCTAGACATATCACATCAGAAAATGGCCAAGGAGATCACTGCGCGCAGAACACCGATTCTACACTCATCTTAAAGAGGATTGAACGGCATCGGTCCATCTCCTTCCTCGAGTCGGTCTTCCAAAATCACACCAGAAATTCCTCCACCCTTATTCACCCTCACGAGGCCTTTACACTTCACGAAACCATCCCCCATCTTCGCATAGAAGGTTGGAGGGGTTGAAGACACCACTAACCAAGAGCACAAGCCCTAGATTGGCCTCATCCTAGAGAAATCACCATCTCACAAGTTTAGACACTTTTGAGTGGACATCTTACCTAGATAACTACAGATCTAGCACCAAGGGAGAGGGGAGGAAGCTCACCTCATTTCCGGAATTTCCACTATTTCCGTCCATAGATCGTGTAACTCTTCTCGGTGGCATCTTCTTTTTCACGACGACGGCGGTTCTCCTCCTCTTGGACTTGCTCCAGCAGTTTTCCCTCTCTACAGAAATTTCCCTCAGGAAAAGTGGCTGGAATGAGGAGTGAAAATGGCTAGGGTTTTATCTTCCCCTTATATATAAAAAGTGACACGGGTAGGGACACGCCCGTGTCCCTGCCAGTGTCCTGCTTGCACGAAGCGTTACAGCAGTTTTCAGTGTCGTTTCATTATTCGGCATGGGTAGGGACACGCCCGTGTCCCAATCCGTGTCCACATTACACGGTCGTGTTCCATGGCCGTGTCCTCCACTGGATACACCTCGACTTAACTCGACACAACGACACACGGGTAGGGACACGCCCGTGTCTCTACCCGTATCATACTTGTCTCACACACTCACATACACGGGTAGGCCCATATATTGCATCATGGTGTCAACACTAGAGTGTCGACACCTCAACATCTGGTTGTCGACACACTGTGTCGACACCTGTTTCCAGTGTGTCGACACAGCATGTGTCGACACACGGTGTCAACACCGGTGTGTCGACACCTCGACCCCAGGGTGTCGACACACCGTGTCGACACCTGGATCCAGTGTGTCGACATAGCGAGTGTCGACAAATGGTGTCAACACCAGTGTGTTGACACCTTAACCCCAGGGTTTCGACACACTGTATCGACACCTGGTTCCAGTGTGTCGACATAGCGAGTGTCGACACACGGTGTCGACACCAGTCTGTCGACACCTTGACCCAGTGTGTCAACACCTCGACACCAAAGTGTTCACCAATGACTCGGGTGATACAAATCCTATTAACATGTGCTGCCCAGTTATCAGCACTCCCCCGAACCTAATTCAGCCCTCCTGAATCAAAAACACGTACGAGGGGCCTAGTGCAATTCGGGACATTACAAAACCAGACCGCAACAATTGACCAAGCCCTAGTAACTGTTCACTCAGTTACTGCAGACGTGTCGGGGGGTCTATTTATAGTCAAGGTGAGGAGTGTGGTCACCACCCTATTGAATAAGGTCACCAACCCAGCTCGCATACTAGCAAAGTCCCGTATGCTGAGTCCGCAAGGACTTAGCAGGATTCCAAGAAAACTCGCCAGGAGCAAAAACGAAGATGTTCACCAACAGGAGAACTCACATCAGTCCACCCATACTATGCGGACAAGGCACCAGTCCGCATAGCCCGCAAACATCACCACACATGGACAGCCACCACTGCGACAGTCCACAAACTATATGTGCGGACAAGGAGGCAGTACACACAACTCGAAAGCCAAGCCTCCATCCGTCATAAGTATACGACCAACAGGCAGTCCTCCCAGTCAACAGCGGACTCGGCGGATACCGCAGACACACTAAACTTGTCACTGATTGTGACCAAGTCCAGAAAACCACCAAGAGCAAGCGCGAGCTCGGCGGACAAGGCCCAGTCTGCCTGCACCAAAGCAGATCGCCAAACACACCACCAGAAGGCAGATCTCGCAAGCCCTACACGCACAGCTGCCAAGACATCGGCCACCTGCCGGACTTCAACACCAGTCCGCGCAGTCCTCCATAGCAGCTAACACCTGCTGCACCACCAGAGCTCGACAAAGGTCACAGCCGAACTCCAAGGCCAGTCCGCAACAGCAGACACCGCGGACTCTCTAGTCCGCAAAGCCTCCCTCGGATAGAACACCCAAATCGCCGGTTAACACAAGCTTGCGAAACCACAAGGCCGGTGATCAAACTAAGAACTGCCTATAGTCCGCGAACCGTAGTCCGCTCAGGCCGCTTCTCCTGAAGCCCTTCCTTGGCCATAGGCCAACCAGGCCGGAAAACAGCCCGCCCAAGACCGCACAAAAGGCCGCACAGGCCTCTCCTCTAGACCAGCCAAGCCACTAAGACAGCCAAGGTCACTCAGGCCACAACCAGTAGTCCTCCAAGGCCGCGGACTCAGGCCGCTCAGGCCGCACAATCCGCTCGGCCTACCCATCACTCACTTCCACTTCACAAATTTCAACACTCCCACTTGAAGTGAGAAGTGGTGATCAAACCCAGCAAGCTTCGTAACCGCTGAAATGGCCCCTTCGACAGCGGCTTTGTGAAGATATCAGTAAGATTATCTTCACTCTGAACATGCCCGACCAGAAGAGATCCCTCCAACACCTTCTCTATTATGAAGTGGTGCTCGATCTCAATATGCTTAGTCCTTACATGACACACTAGATTGTTTACCAGTTTGAGAGCACTCTCATTGTCACCCCGGAGCAAAGTAGGCCCTTGCACTTCTTCATGAACATCCTCTACAAGCCTCCGCAACTAGATGACTTCCCGAGCAGCCAAGGCCGAAGCCTTATACTCAGCTTCTGTAATAGATACGGACACTGAGTCCTACTTCTTGCTACACCACAAAATGCAAGTTTATCCATAAGTGAACACATAACCAGAAGTTGATCTCCGATCATCCGAGTCACCACCATAATCAGCATCTGTGTATCCAAGCAAAGCAAAGTCCGCATCCCTACTATAGATGATTCTGATATCAGAAGTTGTCTTGACATACTTTAAGATGTTCTTTGCCACCACCAGATGAGACTTCCTTAGTTCATCCATAAACCGACTTACTCGGCCAACAGCGTAAGCAATGTCTAGCCTAGTAATCATCAGGTAGATCAAGCTCCCTACAAGAGCCCTGAACACCAAGGGATCAGGAAGAATCCTTCCTTCGTCTCGTCGAAGCTTCAGCCCATATTTCAGTGGAGTAGAGCAACTCTTCCCTTCGCCCATACCGAATCGACTCACAATGTGATCCGCACCTTTTGGCAAATGAGTATTCCGCTCTCATTCCTCTCCACTTCAAGACCAAGGAAGTGATGAAGCTCTCCCAAGTCTTTATTCTCGAAGAGTATAACAAGCTCAGCCCTGAGCCTAGCTACTTCCTCCTGCGAATTCCCTATGATGATCATATCATCCACATACAGCAAGACCAGGACTAGAAGCTCCCCCTTCTTCTTGACGAACAAGCTCGAATCTGAGTTGGAAGCAAGATAACCGCATAATTGAAGATACTCTGCTATCTTTCCATACCAAGCTCTAGGAGCTTGCTTCAACCCGTAGAGAGTCTTCCTGAGCTTGCAGACATAGTCCAGATGAAGTTCAGAAACAAATCCATGTGTCTGATCCATGAAGATGTTCTTGTCAATATCTCCGTAAATAAAGGCGTTTTTCATATCAAGCTTGGGAAAGGTGTTGAATTTCTCAAAGTGGTCAGCTAGATAGCCTAAATCCAAATTAATATACTCAGAAGTATCCAGTTAACACCTTGATCATGCGGAAGCCCAAAGAGCAAGCTTAAAACCAAATGCAAATGGAAGCACAAGCAGATCTTATATTCATTAACACTTCTTTATAGGGAAAGGTATATGTAGCGAGACATGATTTCGCTAGTACACAAGCTAAAAACAGAAAGCACAAAACAAGCCAGGCGGACGGTACTGGAGACCGCCGAGACCGCCCAGTCCGCCAAGGTAGCCGAAGCCGCCCGAACTGCTGCTGCTACAAGCCGAATAGCACACGGAGTCCGTTGAGACCGCGAGGTCGCGCAGACACACCGTTATTCGCAGACTGCTGATGAACTGAAGAACAGACTTCCTACCCGCCTGAGACTGGCGGACAGGTTATTGGCAATTGGAAACGCTGAAGCAGAGAACCACTGACAAGCCACAGATACGACCAGCTAAGACCGCAGAGACCGCACACTTCAATGTACTTGACCGAAGTCAAAGCCAAACTCCTGGCTCCTTGAAGCTAGCCGCACGACCTGCACACAGCAAACCGTCAGCACTACTCAACCCGCGCGGACATGAAAAACCAGACCGCAACAATTTCCCAAGCCCCACTTACTGTTCACTCAGTTACTGTAGACGTGTCGTGGGTTCTATTTATAGGCGAGGTGAGGAGTGTGGCCAACACCCTAGTTAATAGCGTCACCACCCCAGCTCGCGCACTAGCAAAGTCCCATCTTTTGAGTCTGCAATGACTTAGCCGGATTCCAATAACAAAGATGTTCACCAATAGGCGAACTCGCATCAGTCCGCCCATACTATGCGGACAAGGCACCAGTCCGCATAGCCCGCAAACATCACAACACATGGACAGCCACCACTGTGATAGTCCGCGCGGACAAGGAGGCAGTCCGCACAGCTCGAAATCTAAGCCTCCATCCGCCACAAGTCCACGACCAACAGGCAGTCCGCCCGGTCAACAGCGGACTCGGCGGATACCGCAGACACACTGAACTTGTCACTGAATGTGACCAAGTCCAAAAATCCACCAACAGCAAGCGCGAGCTCCGCGAACAAGGCCCAGTCCGACTACCCCAAAGCAGATCGCCAAACACACCACCAGAAGACAGGTCTCGCAAGATCTACTCGCACAGTTACCAAGACATCGGCCACCTGCCGGACTTCAACACCAGTCCGCACAGTCCTCCATAGCAGCTAACACCTGCTGCACCATCAGAGCTCGTCAAAGGACACATCCGAACTCCAAGGCCAGTCCGCAACAGCGGATACAGCGGACTCTCCAGTCCGTAAAGCCTCCCTCGGATAGAACACCCGAATCGCCGGTTAACACAAGCTTGCAAAACCACAAGGCCGTTGATCAAACTAAGTACTGCATACATTCCGCGAACTGTAGTCCGCTCAGGCCACTTTGCTTGAAGACCTTCCTTGGCCATAGGCCAACCAGGCCGCACAACAGCCCGCCCAAGGCCGCACAACAGGCCGCACAGACCGCTCCTCAAGACCAGCCAAGCCCCCAAGACAGCCAAGGTCACCCAAACCATAACCAGCAGTCTGCCCAGGCCGTCGACTCAGGATGCTCAGGCCGCATAATCCACCCAATCTGCCCATCACCCAATTCCACTTCACAAATTTCAACACCAGGATCAAACTAGCCAGCGCTGAAATCAGAGAGTGGGTCTACACTTCCTCCACCACAGATAAGAACTCTATGAGTGTCACAATCTCTGGTAATGTTATTTCACTTACCCCCACCGTCTTGACTGACATTTTTAGATTAATAAATGGTGACGTGGAACTTGAAATTGATAATGAAGAATTTACTGAAATTCTAAATAAGATGGGTTATTCTGGAGAAACCCCAAATAAATTGCTGAAAAAACACCTATCTGCTGAGTACAAATTTCTAGCAGATATTGTGGGGAAAGTACTGCTGGGCAAGCACACTGCCCATGGTTACAAAACCAGCATCAGTTTCAGGTAATGTGTGCTGTGGTGCACAAGTAGCCTGTGAACTGGGCTCAAATTATGTTTGAAATGATAAAGAAAAAGAATACCAAAAAGGAGGTTTGTTTTGGAAGAATACTAGGAATCTTCCTTAATGAAAAGACTGCTGAATCCCTGGTCACCCTGACCATATTCATAAATTCCTCCATGAGGCTCACCTGTGCCCTCTTTGGTAGGTGGGACAGGAACATTGTAACGCCCCGAAACTCAAAAGAGCGACAGTGACGTTTTGGGCCAGTTTTGGGTTCTGGCAGGAGGCACACGGCCTGTGACACGGGCGTGTCCAAGGGTATGTCAGGCTTGTGTCGACACTCAGCTGGCGAAGTCGACATTTTGCTCTTGACATTGTGTGGAGACAGGGCACACGGCCTGCGACACGGGCCTGTCATAGGGCGTGTCGACCCGTGTCGACACTCAGCCCGCGAAGTCGACATTTTGCTCTCGATGAAGTGTCGAGACATGGCACACGGCCTGTGACAAGGCGTGTCGCAGGGCGTGTCGACCCGTGTCGACACTCGTCCCGGGGAGTCGATGAATTTTGCTCGACGATGTGTCGAGACAAGGCACACGGCCTAGGACACGGGCGTGTCCAAGGCCGTGCCGTGAGGTCGACGAACTTTGCTGGACGAAGTGTCGAGTGTCGAGACCGTGTACACGGCCTGGAGCCTAGGCATGTTGAGGTAGACACGGGAAAGGACACGGGCATGTCCTAGAACCCCTGTAGTTCTCGGGCTGTTTTCGGGTAAAATCGATGGGGGTACACGGCCGGCCACACGGCCGTGTCAGGTGGAACACGGGCGTGTTTGATGCCCGTGTGTGGTTCCAGGTGCGTCGATTTTGATGGTGAATGAGGCACACGACCCTGGATACGGGCGTGTGCCCAGCCGTGTTCGGTCCAGATTGGTCATTTCAGGCACGAATCAAAGCCTTTCGTTTCTTTAAGTTGGGACCCAACGACTGGGGGTTGTTCCTGATGGGATATACCCAGGATTGGACCCTTGAAACCCTCACTTTTACTTGAGTGGTTATCTTTCTAAAGATTAGAGATAGAGGAGAGCCAAGGAAGGAAGAAGAAGCTAGATCCGGCCATTAGAGGAGCTTTGAAGCTCCAAATCTTGAGCCGACTCCGGATCCATGGAGGCGAAGAGAGTGCGGTGCTTTTCATCCGCTTACTTTTCCATGGAGCCAAAGAAGAACGCAAGGGTAACGATTCTCTTCTTGAGCATGTGTAGCTCTCCTTCTTTGCATAGGAAGCCCGCTCTCGCTAGTTTGCGGTGAGTTGGAGGCGTTCCTTCGGGTAGATATGTAAAGTCCCCGTTGTGTAGAGTCCGTAAGCGAGAACGGACATAGGCATGATGTGTGAAGCCTATCTGGACATGTTGGTCTGGATCGGTGATGTTGCATTGCATAATGCCCGAGAAGACTCCGAGCTATTCGTTGTTTTGCGGGTTTTCTACACGGTAAATTGCAAGAGGGAGCCTTGGGGATTAACCCAAAGGTACACCCGGAAAACTGGGCGGATGCGTGATCTTGCCAACTTGGAGGCCTGAGAGCCAACTTGAACATAACCGAATTATGTGAAATGTGACGGAAACGGGACTCGGGAGAAGTTTGACCCACGCAAATGGCTTAAATTGTCGTTGCGATGTGAGCACGGGTTAGATGGAACCGTACCCGTTCTATGTCGTTTGGTTAGAGCCGTTGTCATAGATGAGGGTCTTCGGCGGTCTATGGCTTAAACTGTCGTGACCCATGCCGGTAAGACAAAATGCTCATAGGTTTGGCCGTCAAAGTGGCAGTGGTGAGTCCGGAATGTCTATGGCTTTAATTGACGTGACATCGACCGGTTCACCGAGAATGTGCCCTGAGAGTATGGGGCGTGTGGCCGTGCGAGCCAACGTCTGTGATGAAATGAATATTGATATATTGCTCGCTTATGCTAATGAAATTCAGGGAAGGAGAATCGCCGCCCCGAGCTGGGGGCGGGATCGTTATAATTTGGTCAGTATTGCTGACCGTTGCCTTGTTTTGCCACCGCGCGGTGGTTTGTTGCTTGCAGGTGCTGCTGGACCAAGCGGTCAATAGCGGGCTAAAGGCCAATTTGCGAAGCCGTCCCTCGAAGGCCTAATTGTAGTGTTTACTGCTTTTATTCATGTATGACCGGCCTGCGTGCCGTGTTTTGTAAAACATGTAATATGAAGTGAACAATTTTGTAAGGCCTTAAGGCCTGTACTTGTGTATGTACAACATTCCTATTTTGGTATTAGTGGACATTCATGTTTTAGTGCTGGGTTCTTTCTTGCAACTTATATAATCTGCTTCCACTAGAATGCTCTGTGTTGGACGTTATGATTGGTTGGATGGTTTCGATAAGTAACCACCCGGTCTGTCTGTGGTATATGGCGTCGGGCCCCGGCCGGACCTACTGCTATATGCTATGAGATGGATAGGGGGTGTTACAATTTTGTATCAGAGGCCTTGTTTCGGTCTGGCTTAAGATGAATTCGTGGGCGAATTCTTTTTAAGGGGTGGTGAGCACATGTGTGTGCGTCATCGTTATAACAGTAAAAGAACCCATGAATATCCACTTAGGAATGAAATACACGTGTTTGAGGAACCTGCGTGTTCCTATAATTGCTGTTTGCAATTTTATTTGGTCGCTTAACGGTGTTTTGTACCACTATAGGTGACCAGAAGTGGTGTTGGGCCGTTGGAACGTCGGGTTTCTGAGGCTAGCAGTGCACCTAATGAAGCTCCTGCAACACCTCTATCGGCTGAGACCATACGATTGGTGGCTGAAGCAGTGTTGGCTATGATTAATGCGCAGCCTGCATGGCAAACGCAGCAGCCCGCTCCTGCGATGGAGCAGGTACCGCTGCAAGAGGCTGAGCCGAGGAGAGTGGATCATGTGGTAGTGGAGCCGGTGGTGCCAAGGAGGGCAACCGAGAGACAGCTCAAGCATTTCATGAGCTTTAGTCCTCCGGTATTCTCGGGGTTGGGAACCCAATCTCAAGGTGAAGACTGGCTCTCCAGAGTGAAGAGAGTCATGAAAGCAATGGAGACGGAGGAGTGGCAAATGACCACCATCACTACGTTCCTTCTGGATGGTGAAGCGAGAATGTGGTGGGAAGGATTGGAGCTACACCTATTGAGAGGTAGGCAACTTGTTAATGTCTCGATGGAGGAGTTCTCGAGATTTTTCTTGGCTAGATACCTCCCTTCGGCGCAGAGGATAGCGTTGGAGAACGAGTTCCTGAATTTGGTACAAGGAGACAGTACCGTGGATGAATATCTCCACGAGTTTACTCATTTGAGTCGATATGCTAGCTCCACCATCACGGATGAGGAGCGCAAGACGAATCGATTCTACGAATGCTTGAGAGATGAGTTGAGGTTACTACTCTCGGGGCCAATGACGCAGGGTTTCTTGACCATGGTCAACACGGCCCGGTCCTTGGAGAAGGACATGAAGAACGTACAGGCAAAGAAAATCTTGGGTGACAAGAAGTTTGAATTCAAAGTGCCGACTACTTCAAAGTCCGGTTATCGAAGATTCTTCAAGAAGCATAGGGCTTCGGGTCCAGCTCCTTCTGGTGCTTTTGAGGTGACCACGAGTCGGACCCCGAGCGCGTGTTTTACTTGCGGAAAGTCGGGGCACTTTGCCCGCGATTGTTGTAGCGGACGCCCCAAGTCCGAGAGAAGGTCGGGAGCGACTTATGAAGAGAAGGGCAAGGCGGTGGAGTGGACCGCATCGCACTATGCTCCGGCCCAACCAAGTGAGTATAATCTTGGCCAACAGGAGGCCATCAAACAAGCTGATGTCGTGACAGGTATGATTTAATTTATAGCGAGTCAATTTCTTTAAATACTTGTTATGCACATGTTACCTTACCACTGCTTGTTTAGGGTTTGTTTTGTTTTGTGAAAATCCGGCAAGAGCACTCTTCAATACTGGAGCTTCACACTCCTTCTTGTCCGAGGGATTTATATCACGCATCGGAGTCCCTTCTTCGATGGCGAAGGATAAGTTGGATGTGTTGTTGCCCAATGGGTGTTCGATGCGCGCGGATAGGATCTGCGATGTTAAGGTTCGTATTGGGAATCAGGAGTTCGATCTGCAAGAGTCGTTACTTCCGTTGGTGGAGTTCGACGTTATATTTGGCATGGACTGGCTCTCGGAGCAGCAGGCCTATATTGATTGCGGTCTCAAGGAAGTGAAGTTGGGAGCAAGTCATGAGACAACTTTTACCGGCTTAAAGGGGTCGAGCAAGACGTTGATGTCTGCTCTTCAGGTGGTGAAGGCGGTTCGTGCTGGTACAGAACTGTTCTTTACACTAGTGGAGGTTGCGAAGCCGAAGCACGCGTTCGATAGTATTTCAGTGGTATCGGAATACCTTGATGTTTTCCCTAGAGATCGTACTGGAGCCCCGCCTCAGCGGGAGATAGATTTCACGATTGAGCTAGTGCTAGGTGCAAATCCTGTGTCACGATCTCCATATTGGCTAGCACCTAAGGAAATGGCGGAGCTAAAATTTCAACTGCAAAAGTTGTTGGAGTAAGGGTATGTGCGCCCAAGTTCTTCGCCTTGGAGCGCGCCGGTCCTCTTTGTTAAGAAGAAGGACGGAAGCTTGAGGCTATGTATTTATTATCAGGAGCTCAACAAGTTGACGGAGAAGAACAAGTACCCGATCACCCGGATCGATGATCTTTTTGATCAGTTTGTCGGGTCGACGGTGTACTCGAAGTTGGATCTCAAGGCTGGGTACTATCAGCTGCGAATAAGGGAGAGTGATATCCCGAAGACAGCGTTTAGTACGAGATACGAGCATTATGAGTTTACGGTCATGCCGTTTGTGCTGACTAATGCGCCGTCAGTGTTCATGGATTTGATGAACAGGACTTTCAGGGAGTACTTGGACCATTTTGTGATCGTCTTCATCGACAATATTTTGGTCTACTCGCAAAGTGAGGAAGATCACTTCAAGCATCTTCATTTGGTTTTGGAGACGCTAAGGAGGAATCAACTATATGCCAAGTTCTCGAAGTGCGAGTTTTGGTTATCCTCAGTGGCGTTCCTCGGTCATATAGTGAGTGGAGAGGATATTGCTGTGGATACGAGAAAGATTGTTGCGATACGGGAGTGGCCTGAGCTTGCTACGGTAGCGGAAGTCCGGATCATTCAGGGGCTTGCCGGCTATTATAGGCGCTTCATAGAGAACTTCTCGCGGATAGCGTTACCTCTTACTACTTTGATGAGGAAGGAGCAGAAGTTCATTTGGATGCCGGAGTGCGCGTGAGCTTTTGAGGAGTTGAAGTGTCGGTTGACCACGGCGCCTGTGCTGAGTTCACCATGTGGGACCGAAGGCTATGAGATTTATAGTGATGCTTCGGGCAGCGGTTTGGGTTGCGTGCTACTGCAACACGGAAGTGTGATAGCTTATGGCTCGAGACAGCTGAAGATGCACGAGAGGAATTATCCGGTCCAGACTTGGAGTTAGCGGCCGTGATTTTTGCCTTGAAGCTGTGGAGACACTATTTGTACGGTGTGAAGATTGATATCTACACCGATCACAAGAACTTGAAGTATCTGATTGATCAGAAGGATCTGAATATGCAGCAGCGTAGATGGATGGAGTTCCTGGGGGAATATATTCAAGATCCACTACGTGCTTGGTAAAGGTAATGCTGTTGCGGACGCGTTGAGTCGCCGAGCCCCAGCTCAAGCCAATTGGCTATCATTGCATGATGAGCGGTTGGTGCGGGAATTGGAGGCGTTGGAGATTGTTTGTGTGGATATGCAATCAAGTGCTGAAGCAGTTCTGCATTGGACTGAAGTCCAATATTAGCTGGCTGATCGGATTCGGCAGGCTTTGGACATGGATGTCCATATGAAGAAGTTCATGGTAGAGGCTCTGGATGGGTTAAATTCCGAATTCGTTGTGGAGGACGGATTGCATTGGAAAGACGGTCGTCTGTGCGTCCCAAGTGTGGGTAATTTGTGGGTGGAATTGTTGTACGATGCACACCATACCAAGTACTCGATTCACCCGGGGAGCACGAAGATGTACCGCAATGTGAAGAAACTATTTTGGTGGCCGGGTTTGAAGAAAGATGTGGCGCTCTACGTGGCGAAGTGCCAAACTTGCGGCTTGGTGAAGGCGGAATGCCAAAAGCCGGGAGGATTTCTTAAGTCCTTGCCTATTCTAGAGTGGAAATTCGACGACATCTCTATGGACTTTGTGCACGGTTTGCCAAGGTCGCAAAAGGGGAATGACGCCATTTGGGTGGTCGTGGATCGGTTAACGAAGGTGTCGCATTTCATTCCACATAGGAAGGATGATCTGGTGGAGAGGTTGGCAAAACTGTATGTGGAAAACATAGTACGGCTTCACGGTGTGCACCGTAGCATCGTGAGTGACCGAGATGGGCGGTTTACGTCCAATGATTGGAGGCTTGTGCAGCAAATGTTGGGAACAAAGCTAAAATTCAGCACAGCCTTTCATCTACAAACGGATGGGCAGACCGAGAGGGTCAATAGAACTATGGAAGACATGCTCCGCATGTGTGTCTTTGATTTTGGGAAGCAATGGGAAGACCACCTTTATTTGGTGGAGTTCGCATACAACAACAGCTACCAAGTGAGTATTCAAATGGCGACCTTCGAGGCCCTATATGGTAGAAAATGTCGCACGCCCTTGTCTTGGATAGAAATGGGTGAGTCAAAGTTGTATAAGCGATTAGAAGTAGAGGATGCTACTTCTTTGGTGAGAACCATTCTGGAGAGGTTACTTATCGCTCAGGACCGGCAAGCAAAGTACTATAATGCCAAGCACAGGAACATGGAGTTCGCTGTGGGCGACTATGTGTACTTAAAGATCAAGCCGTTCAAGGGTGTCTCGTGGGTGCAGCGATTGAAAAAGCTAAGCCCGAAGTACCTTGGACCGTTTGAGGTTTTGGAGCGAGTTGGTGAAGGAGCCTATCAGTTGAAGCTTTCAGTGGAGCTTGGTGGATTACATGATGTATTTCATATTTCGGTGCTTCGGAAGGCACTGCAAGAGCCTACGCAAGTGATCGCGGTTGATCAAGTGCCGGTGGATAGTGGGCTGACGACAAAGGTCAAGCCCGTGCAGATTGAGGACTTGGGGGTCAAGCGGCTACGCAATAAAGAGATCAGGATGGTCAAAGTCCGATGGGACAATTGCGGTCGTGAGGAGCTCTCTTGGGAACGAGAGCAGACTATGCTTGATGAGTATCCGGAGTTGTTCCGCTCAGGTACAAATTTTGGTTTTGTACATGTCTTTCCTTTATATAATTTCGTGGACGAAATTCTTTTAAGAGGGGGAGAGTTGTAACTCCCCGAAACTCAAAATAGCGACGGGTGACGTTTTGGGCCAGTTTTGGGTTCTGGCAGGAGGCACACGGCCTGGGACACGGGCGTGTCGCAGGGTGTGTCAGGCTTGTGTCGACACTTAGCCGGCGAAGTCGACATTTTGCTCTCAACATTGTGTGGTGACAGGGCACACGACCTACGACACGGGCATGTCGTAGGGCGTGTCGACCCATGTCGACACTCAGCCCGCGAAGTCGACATTTTGCGCTCGACGAAGTGTCAAGACATGGCACACGGCCTGCGACACGGGCGTGTCACAGGGCGTGTCGACCCGTGTCGAAACTCGTCCCGGGGAGTCGACGAATTTTGCTCGATGATGTGTCGAGACAAGGCACATGGCCTAGGACACGGGCGTGTCCAAGGCCGTGTTGTGAGGTCGACGAACTTCGCTCGACGAAGTGTCGAGTGTCGAGACCGTGTACACGGCCTGGAGCCCAGGCATGTTGAGGTAGACATGGGCAAGGATACGGGCGTGTCCTAGAACCCGTGTAGTTCTTGGGTTGTTTTCGGGTTAAATCGATGGGGGCACACGGCCGGCCACACGGCCGTGTCAGGTGGAACACGGGCGTGTTAGATTGAGCACGGGCGTGTTCGATGCCCGTGTCTGGTTCCAGGAGGGTCGATTTTGACGGCGAATGAGGCACACGGCCCTGGACACGGGCGTGTGCCAAGCCGTGTTCGGTCCAGACTGGTCATTTCAGGCCCGAATCAAAGCCGTTCGTTTCTTTAAGTTGGGATCCAATGGCTGGGGGTTGTTCCTGATGGGATATACCCGGGATTGGACCCTTGAAACCCTCACTTTTACTTGAGTGGTTATCTTTCTAAAGCTTAGAGAGAGAGGAGAGCCAAGGAAGGAAGAATAAGCTAGATCCGGCCATTGGAGGAGCTTCGAAGCTCCAAATCTCGAGCCGACTCCGGATCCAAGGAGGCGAAGAGAGTGCGGTGCTTTTCATCTGCTTACTTTTCCATGGCGCCAAAGAAGAACGCAAGGGTAACGATTCTCTTCTTGAGCATGTGTAGCTCTCCTTCTTTGCATAGGAAGCCCGCTCTCGCAAGTTTGCGGTGAGTTGGAGGCGTTCCTTCGAGTAGATATGTAAAGTCCCCATTGTGTAGAGTCCGTAAGCGAGAATGAACATAGGCATGATGTGTGAAGCCTATCCGGACATGTTGGTCTGGATCGATGATGTTGCATTACATAATGCCCGAGAAGACTCCGTGCTATTGGTTGTTTTGCGGGTTTTCTACACGGTAGATTGCAACAGGGAGCCTTTGGGATTAACCCAAAGGTGCACCCGGAAAACTGGGCGGATGCGTGATCTTGCCAACTTGGAGGCCTGAGAGCCAACTTGAACATAACCGGGTTATGTGAAATGTGACGGAAACGAGACTCGGGAGAAGTTTGACCCGCGCAAATGGCTTAAATTGTCGTTGCGATGTGAGCACCGGTTAGATGGAACTGTACCCGTTATATGTCGTTCGGTTAGAGCCGTTGGCATAGATGAGGGTCTTCGGCGGTTTATGGCTTAAACTGTCGTGACCCATGCCGGTAAGACAAAATGCTCATAGGTTTGGCCGTCAAAGTGGCGGTGGTGAGTCTGGAATGTCTATGGCTTTAATTGACGTGACATCGATCGGTTCACCGAGAATGTGCCCTGAGAGCACGGGGCGTGTGGTGGTGCGAGCCAACGTCTGTGATGAAATGAATATTGATATATTGCTCGCTTATGCTAATGAAATGCAGGGAAGGAGCATCGCCTCCGCGAGCTGTGTGCGGGATCATTATAATTTTGTCAGCATTGCTGACCGTTGCCTTGTTTTGCCACCGTGCGGTGGTTTGTTGCTTGCAGGTGCTGCTGGACCAAGCGGTCAATAGCGGGCTAAAGCCCAATTTGTGAAGACGGCCCTCGAAGGCCTAATTGGAGTGTTTACTGCTTTTATTCATGTATGACCGGCTTGCGTGCCGTGGTTTGTAAAATATGTAATATGAAGTGAACAATTTTGTAAGGCCTTAAGGCCTGTACTTGTGTATGTACAACATTCCTATTTTGGTATTAGTGGACATTCATGCTTTAGTTCTGGGTTCTTTCTTGCAACTTATATAATCTGCTTCTGCTAGAATGCTCTGTGTAGGATGTTATGATTGGTTGGATGGTTTCCATGAGTAACCACCCGGTCTGTCTGTGGTATATGGCGTCGGGCCCCGACCGGACCTACTGCTATAGCTATGCGACGGATAGGGAGTGTTACAAACATCACCAAGCCCTCCAAGGCTTCTTCCTCTTCCATAAGCCCTTCTGAAAGCACCAGGGCTGATCCAGCCACTTCCCAACTTGCTGAAGATATCCCTCCTCCACCTCCATCACCTCTTGCCATCCAAACTCATCCTCAGATGACACACCAACTCCCCTCCACAGTACATATTCCCACACCTCTATCATCCCCAATACATACATCCCCCACTCATATTAACTTTCATACATCCCATTCCACCCAACATGGTACATCAATTCCATCACACACTCCCTCTCCTACTTCATCTCCCCATGGTACACCAACTACATCACCACCTTCATCTCCATTACCTCACCATCTGGACACAATCCCCTTCTTCAATCTACCTTCATCCCCCCTCCATACATATACTCCTCCAGATGAACACATGCCAGATACTCTACCTCCTCCTCCACCATCAACTACCATCCCCACTTCTGTCTCCACTGAGCTGCCCGCAGCATTCCTAACCCTATCATTCCCCCCCTTCTAGCACTTCTCACTCCCTCCGCAAAAATCTTATAGCAGAGGCTATTTCACCTCTAGCTTCCTCCATCTCTTCACTTACTGATGCCATCTCTGCACTCTCTGCTCCTCCATCTTCAGTCAGGGTCCTGGCTCCAGTTCCCACTGAAACTAGGTAGGGGGAGATGCTCTATGAAGAAGTAGAAGTAAAAACAACAGTAACATCAGAAACAACAGGAGCAGTAGCAACAGCAGCAGCAGTAACAACAGAAAAAGAAGCAGCAGAAGCAGAAGCAGAAGCAACAGCAAATGCAGATGCTGATAAAGATTTATTTGATTTAATTAATTTTATTGAGTCTGATATGGATCTGGATGAGCAAGTCCCAGAGGAAATAATAACTGATGGTGATTACATTATAAATCCGACAATTGATCTGATGAATCTATTGAAAGTTTTTGATACAGTTTATTTGAGTGTACTTCCAGAGTATAGTACAAAGCCATCCTTGGTCATAGTCCCTTATACCTCACCAATAAGCCCCAAGGTTGCCAAGTAACTTAAGGCTACTTTTGTTGTTCTAGAAGCTCCAGTCCTGCCATCTCCTCCCAAAGCTACATCCCCCATTATTGCATCACCTCCAAAATTTATTTCTGCTCCAACCTTCATAATGGATGACTCTCAAATGTCTGATCTTGATGAATTGATCATGGCTGATTTAGAAGAAGAGAGTAGATCAGTTGCTGAAAGCACTAATATATGCAGTTCTCCAATTCCAGCTCCTCCTCAGGCGGAAACTCCCATTGATAAATCAATACTAAAGGTTATTGATGCCTTATATGATACTCCTCAAGATTCTTCTTCTTCTTCTGATGATTATGATGATGATGATGAGTACTATGATGATGAGCCTAAGAAAAAGAAAGTCTCCAAGAAAAGAAAGGATCTTCCACCTCCTGCCCCAAAACAAAATCCAGCAAATGATACTACATATTATATACTGCAGAAGATCACACCATACAAGGGCATACTAGCATGGATGTGGCTGTCCAAGAACCAACAAAAAGAAAGAAAGAAAAGCAGGAAGGACTCCCCACCTCCTCAAAGAAATAGAAAGGATCCTCCTCCTCCTCCTCCACCTGCCATTGGTGCTTCAGGTTCTTCAACTCAGAGGACTACCCAGTATCAAACCTATCAGAGGCCTACCCAGTATCAAACCTATCAGATGCATCAGGGTAGGTCCTCCTCTTTAGGAAGCAGCCAGTAGTGGCATTATTCATCAGGCAGACTACAACCACAGCAACATCAACAACAACATCAACAACATCAACAACAACAAATCTCTGAATATAAAGAAGCTGAAAGCTCAAAAAGACCTGCCTCCCCTCCTGTACCTTTTGAAGATCCAGAGACAGCTACAACTGCAAGGATGGATAGGTTCCAGGAACTGGTTGGCATATCCATGATTAATAAAGCAAAAGCTGAAGGGATGGATCCCTCTCAATACTCAAACATGTCCAAATACAGGAAGGAAGAACTTAACAGGTTTGCTAAGGCTAATAAATTCTTTAATGTTGATGATTATATGAAACTGCATCCTAAAGCTGCAGTGCCAAGGGATACTTCCCTTAATATCATTGGTGTTGCTGATATGACAATGACCAAAACTCAAGCAGCTAACCCTAACAAGGAAATTAAGTTTACTCAGCCAGGAGACAAAGCTAAGGAGGTTAAGCCAAAGGAGCCCAAGAAGAAGAAATGAACATTTTCAACTATTTTTAGTCTCTCCATAATTTTAAAAACTGCTTGTATATATTCTTGATACAAAGCTCTCTGTATATATATATCTGCTGCATATGTTAAAATTTCTGCCAGATATATTTCTCTTGCATTGTTATTTATGTGAGTCTGTATTTAGTGACCTCACCCAAATAGGGGGATATTGTTGGATCCCTAGTTAGATTTGGGCTAGGTTCACTAAACTAGGACGTTTGACCCAACATGTATAGCCAGGGTCATGTATGTGTCCTAGAGTCTAGGCCATATCCTTAGAGTCAACACTGCATGAACCAGCCATCAACAGAATACAAAAGAAACAAGACTGAGAGAAATTTCAAAGACTCAGAAAATGAGTTCGACGTTCCCCGAACTCAGGTCGACGAAAGTCGTGCTCAGGTCGACGAACTCAGAGACAATTCTCTGAGCTGAGCTCGATGAACTTGGTTCTCAGGTCGACGATTTATGGACATTATACTTCAACATTCCAAGTCCAAAATTCCTTTCTCTGAACTCCAGTCGACGAACTTGGTTCTTAGGTCGACGATTTCTAGATCATCTACTTCAACATTATAAGACCAGAAACACTTAAATATTCTAAGTCCAGAATCATTCTTCAGTCAACGAATTAATATTCTCAATTCTATGAACTTAGACCTCAATAGCAAGTAGCAGTCAGCAATTCTCAGCTCGACGAACTTAATTCTTAGGTCGACGATTTCTGGATACTTCACTTCATTATTCTAAAGTCCAAGAACCATTACTCTGAACACTAGTAGACGAACTTAAATTCTCAGCTCGACGATCTTGATGCATAGAGTTGGCAAGGTTCCAGAGAAAGCAGTTATCTGTCCTCAGGTTGACGATCTTGGATCTCAAGTCGACGAACAACTATTATCTGGTCGACGAATATATCTTCTAAGCTTGACGAACTATGGACCCAGGTCGACGAATTATGTTCTCTACTCAACGATTTCTGGGAAGTTCCATACGTGGATAATCCCCTCCCTCTGTCCTCAATTTATTGCAATAATTTCTGAGTAATCAATGCTTAATATTCTCTGAATATTACCATTAGACGCAGCATTGATTATGGACTTCATCGGGATTATTACTTGTCGCTTTTCAATGGGATAGCTGGGGAAATCAATCAATGCAGATATTCTCCAGGTCGTCAGTATTGAATGAACGAAGGAATTCAAAATTCAGAAGGAAGATTTCATGGGAAATATAAAAAGGATTTTTCCTCTTTCTTCCAGAAGATAGCACATATGGATTTTCTTCTTCCTTCTCGACTAAACACAGAGAACAATATACACAGGGCAATAACACAGTCAAGAGACAAGAAGCCCTAGCCCTTCACCAGAGAAATTACAGCAAGCTGAAGAAGAAGAAGAACATACATCCAAATCAAGAGACTTCTTCCTTCTTCATCTCAGGATTCTTCAAAGGACAACAAACACTCTATCAGTCAAGAAGTTCCTAGATACCTTCTGGTCAAAGCTAACAATTGAGGACCTACTCACCCTGCAGCAAGGCTCAAATCTTCCTGTTTTCAATATCTCAGGGGGAGCTTTGCTAACATCATATATCCACTTAGTCTTCTTAGTTGTATTTTGAGAAAGAGAAGACATAATCACTCTCTCACCCCCATTGTAAAAAGGGATCTTTAACTCCCTTCAAATGTTATTCTTGGTTGCAAGTCTCCTGATCAAAAGACTTGGGTTGGTTTTTGAGCACCTGATCAAAATTTCATTGGTGGCAGTCACCTGATCAAAAACCTGAGTGGATTCCTACCAAGGTGGTAGTAGAGTGGATGTACCCAGGTTGGGAAACCACTATAAAATTCTTTTGTTATCTGGTTGCACGTTTTCTTTTGCTTTTACTATGGCTGTGCTAGTTAGATTATTTTTGTTGTGCCCGTGGTAGAATAATTATTTTAGGACTAAGTTTTTATTTTACAGTAAAAAGCTTTTAAGTTTTAAAGATACTCTATTCACCCCCCCACCTCTAGAGTATTTCAAATCTAACCATAACTTTCACGGTTGATTGCCTGAAATTATTGGATGGTTTCCCATCGCGATTTCTCCAAGGCTTCCCAAAGAGGATCTTTGCTATGGCTTGAAGGAGCAAAGTTCTCGGCTGGTTGATGATCTGTCATGGCTAACTGCTGGATTTCACCGTCTGTTCGGGATCTGAAGGTCATGTGTTAAATGTTGATACGCAGAATGGGCGTACCAGCATATAACGGTGTTCGAACTCACTGGGATGATGTAGGAGGTTGATCAAG
Organism: Platanthera guangdongensis; assembly: GCA_039583875.1. Classification (NCBI taxonomy): domain Eukaryota; kingdom Viridiplantae; phylum Streptophyta; class Magnoliopsida; order Asparagales; family Orchidaceae; genus Platanthera; species Platanthera guangdongensis. The sequence continues at coordinate 27,120,495 of CM077159.1, forward strand.
AACTGTCCAGATGTCGGTTACTTTGACAATTAGGATTGGAGGTTGATGCCGAGAGAGGAGAGGAGAGGGGTCCACTGGTAGCCGCAATAACAGACTTCGCCTACCGTAGCTTAAATTTCACTCTTGCGATGGGAATTCCTTTGATTATAATTCAGCGTTACAACTTGAGTTGAGCCCTTTACATGAGAATGTAATGGGTATAAGGGAAAGCTGGCAGCTAGAGGAAAGAAGATGCCAGAGGCCGCGCGATTTGACCAAAGAGGCTGGAAGACCGTGCGGAAAGCTGATCCCACAGTTCGTGACTATAAGACGAGCGGACTGCGCGAGCAGACAGAGACGACCATGTAGGTCGCTGAAGCCAATGCCGGGAACCAGGCCAGAATGAATTAACCGCGCAGACAAGGAAGTTGTGTCCGTAGGGTTTGCTGTGATGATTGTCCCTGAAGGCTTTGTCCTTGACTCCCCTGTCCCCAATGAGTGGTATGGGGGTCTTTTTATAGGCCCAACGAGGTGGCAGTCTTGGTAACGTTACCCCCGGTATGTTGGTGAGTTTTGCGAGTTGACATGGAATCCGTCGAGTCCGCGCCATGTGCGGATAGGAACTTGTCTAGAACTCATCTGTTATTGGCGAACTATGATGAGTCCGCCTCTGTTGCACTAAGCGAGCTTGTGTCAAGCTAGGTGAGCTGAGGAGTAGTTCATCTGCAACTGGTAAGTGGTCGGTGCTAGGAAGCTGGAGTGCTGCCTCAGTTACTGGATGGAGCCAGTTCGCTACCTTCTTGCGGGTAGGAGCAGATCACCCTTGCTGGAGGAGTGAGCTAGCCACCTTCTGGCGGGCTAGAGATGAGTGCGCGTTGTGTTGTGTGGGCTGGTGAAGGGTTGTCGGTCCTACTATGAAGTCCCTCCTCAGGCAGACAGAGATTGAGTCCACAAACTAGTGGCGGACAGGTGGATTAGGTCGCCCCCGCTGGTGGGCAAACTGGGATGTTGTCTCCTGCCTGTCGACCTGAAGCTTGTCACATACTGTTGGGCAGCCTTGTGGCAGGTCGCATACTTCTTGGCAGAATGGGATATAGGGGAGAGCTGTCTGAACCTATAGACAGGATGGCCGCATGGCGTTAACATAGCCTTGCTGGCCGAACGACCTACAGGAGCGGGCTGGAGTGCAGACCGCGCCTCTTGCTGAGCATGTGGTTACGGAGCGGTCTAGGCGGATAACAATGCCAGTCCGCCACCTAGTTGGGTAATACACACCTATTGTAATTGAGGGAACCATTGCACAGTTAGTCAACCCAACTGTGCGGCCTGCAGGGGCGGACTGTGGAAGCAGTCCGCAGACCCTACAAAATTAACGGCTGCTGCGTGACCTGGGCGGTTAGACCGAGGAGACTTTGTAATGCCCCTAATTTTTTTATATTTGTTTAATTCATTATCCGGCGTGTTTATTACGTCAGGGCATTACGTTGACGTGTTTTCGACATATGCCGTTATTAGAGCGTGGTTTTAGCTCTTAGGATTCTCTATGTGTGGCTGGGTTTATCTTATTTGCAAGATTCCCTAACGAGTCGGGTTTGTTTTGGCGACTCGGTGGAACCTCTTTGGGAATACTTGTGTTTTTGCTTCGGGAGGTGTTTGACCAAGTTTAGTTCGTCGAATCTTAATTTTGACTACATTGTTGGGTTCGTAGCGTCGGTATTTAGATATGCTGTGATCTTTATAAAAATCCGTGTTGTCGTGAATTTTGGGTCGTTTGGACCACTATTTAGAAACTATTATTATAATACTTATATGTCTAAGTATAAATTGCCTTGTGAATAGACAAACCCTATTCATCATCTTCTACTTGAAAACTGTCGACATGTTTGCGTAAGAAAGAGGCGTCCATGTAGTGCCTTTGACAGTCGATTGGAGGAGATCTGGTGTACGAAATTTTAATCAGAGAGTAGATTTGAATAACTCTCACCTAAATCTACATTTCAACCGTATGTTTTTCCTGTTTTGAGGATTTTTAGAGGTTTGGGTTGTGGTTTTGACCCTTTTTCATCCTGAAAAGTTTCAGGAAGTATTTCTTACGGGTTGTTGCTGCCAGATCCATGAGGAGGAGCGTTTACGTGGCTAGATTCGGAGATTTGAGGCAAGTGGTGACTTCTTCCCCTTGTCAAACGTTTGTTTCCTTGTATATTTGCCGATCAGATTTATGATATAGTTTTCCGGCCAAGTTCAACAAACATATGATTCATTATATTATATTCATTATGTATTTGTCGGTTAGGAGTGGTCAGAGTTCATTGAACAAAAGGTAATTCGTCGAACGGAGTTCGACGAACAGAAGGCAATTCGTCGAACGGAGTTCGACGAACAGATGACAATTCATCGAACATCGTTCGTCGAACAGAGTTCGTCGAACAGAGGGCTAATTCGTCGAACGGAGTTCGCCGAACTGAGCTAATTCGTCATACGGAGTTCGTCGAGTAGAGCTAATTCGTCGAACGGAGCAGATTCATCGGGTAGGCATTTTGTAACACCTCCCCTGTAATGACCGTATAATATGGGTCCGGCCGGGGCCCCACAACATACGAACGCCACAGCTTTAGTATTATAAGTTGATATAGCTACCCAAACTCAAAACACTTGCACAACAAAGCGGAAACAAAGCACAACTAGAAGTTATCCACTAACCAAAAGAGTTACAACTAAGGCCTTAAGGCCTACCACAATAGTCCATACTCAAGTAAAATTACAATCATGAATGTGCATAGCACTCCTGGTCTACCTCGGCATGCAAGCCGGACAAAAGAGTCTCAAACAAACATCATCAAAAATGTAGTGCTACAAAAGAGGGAAAAAAACACTTCATGGGGCTTAGGCCTTTCTGGCCGGCGTGCTAGCTCCTGCATGCGATCCTTGCCCTGTAAAAATTATTAGTAACGTGGGTCAGCAAAGGCTGACCTCAAACTGTGTAACAACACATCTCCTCCCGGCCGTCCCTAACGGAGCCCGGGGAACCCTCCAACCTGCAAGTCAGCACTTCATATGCAATATAAATATCTATAACAGAAAAGCTTTAAAACAAGCTTGGATGTCTCAATCATCACACATGTTCTCTATTGGTTGAGCATATAATAAAAGGGCCTACTATGCAACATGAATGCAACACCCGGGCTTCACCCAAGGCACCCTACTGCGTATTCATCTAGCACAACATCACAACATTTGGGTACTCACATAACCCCATTGGCATAAAGCCGCAAACAGTAAGGGAGACACGACTCCCTCAAACGGCACACAGGCCGCCACATGGATTTCTTGCCAAGGCCCCACCCGCTCGAGGGCTTATCCCCGGGCTTGCCTGCAAGCTCTGATGTCTCATATCAGGATTCCAACAAACACAGACTGACCGATTCTAAGAAGCCTTGCTGGACCCCACCCGCTCATGGCCTCATTGCCCGGGCTTGCCCCAAGCTTGGCATTCTCGTCAATCTCACAAAAGGGGACTAGTCTCGCCGGGACACTCTCCACACATGACGCACATGTCACGGGATAGCCAGCCGACCACGGAGACATAGCCACGCCTTGGCACATCACAATCCAAGACTAAAATCACCATAATCCCTCATTTGTACTGCAGCGTTCCCGCGCACCAAGGAAACCATCTCGAACTCGTGCGGAGCTAACCTTGTCCACCAAGGAAACCATCTCCAACTCATAAGAAGTTAACCTTGTCCCTCAAGGAAACCATCTACCGCCATGAGGAGCTAACCTTGTCCGGTTCCGACTACACGTACCTTTTCAAACAAAAGGGAATTCACCACCACAACACAAACGACATCTTGCCGCAACGGAATCTCTACGAATCCCTAAGTTCGTATGCAATATCACCGAGTCGGACTAACGGTCGCGACTACGGCTTCACCCACCATGCCTAATCCACTAGCGGAGCGGATCTCTAATGCAAAATATGTCGGGGACGGACTCAATCAACCCGGAGGTTCCTCTTGAACCTTGGCAACCAAAACATCTCTCATTCGAGTGGTTGGTGCCCAAAACCTAGAAGAAAACGATGCTAAAAACATGCATCCTAAAGACCGAGAGGAGAGATGTCGTTACCTTCCGACTCCTCTTCCTTGCCATGGTAAAATAGCCGGATGAAAACCTTCGCAACGATCTAAGCTCCATGGATCTGGACTCGGTTCGCGATTTGGAGCACCGAAACCCTTCCTACAGCCCAAGACCTTCTTCTCCTTCCTCCTTGTTCTAGCTTCTCTTTAGAGCTTTGGAAGAGAAGACTTGGAAAACAATGAGGGTTTCCAGCCCTAAAATCGGACTTAACTTCCCAAGAGATAGCCTGAACCGTTAGATCCCAAAACCAGAAAAGAATGGCCACGATTCGCCTGGAAAATAGAAAATCTGGGCCGAACACGGCCTGGCACAAGCCCGTGTCCAGGGCCGTGTGCCTCATTCGCCGTCTCAAATCGACGCACCTGGAATCGCACACGGGAATCCGACACGCCCGTGTTCAATCCGACACGCCCGTGTCCCCAATGACACATCGACACGTGACACGGCCTGGGACACGCCTAGGTGTGCCAAGTCTCGACACCCGTGTAGTCGACACCGCGGAAAAACGTCGAGCGAAGATCGTCGACCAAGGCGGACACGCCCCGTGACACGCCCGTGTCACAGGCCGTGTGCCCCAGTCTCGACACTCGTCGAGCGAAGTGTCGACACCCCGGACCGAGTGTCGACACGGACTCGACACGCCCTGCGACATGCCCGTGTCGCAGGCCGTGTGCCTCCTGACAGAAACCCAAAAATTTTTCCAGAACTGCAGACTGAACCTCTTGCAAAACTGGGGTGTTACAACTCTCCCCCACTTAACAGAATTTCGTCCCGAAATTTCAAAACAAAGGAGGTACAAAACTTAAATTGTACCTGACAAAAAGAGTTCTGGATAGTCTTCTAGCATGGCCTGTTCTCGCTCCCAAGAGAACTCCTCACGACCGCAGTTGTCCCATCGAACTTTCACGAGTCTAACTTCTTTATTTCGCAACAGTCGAGTCTCTGAATCCTCTATAGCAATTGGGAGGACTCGCGTCCTCAAGTCTTCCTCAATCGTCACCGATGCCGGCTCAATCACTACGCTAGCCTCCACCAAGGCCTTCCTCAAAACGGAGATGTGGAAGACGTCATGTAATCCACTCAAATCTGCGGACAACGCCAACCGATAGGCTGCTTCTCCTACCCGCTCAACAATTTCAAAAGGCCCCAAAAACCTTGGATTCAACTTCTCGAGCCAGCGAATATGTGAGACGCCTTTGAACGGCTTGATCTTCAAGTAGACCCAATCGCCTACCGCGAACTCCACCTTCCGGTGACGAGCATTAAAGTATTTAGCTTGACGGTCCTGCGCCACCTTCATACGTTCTTGGATGGTCCGTACCAACTCACAAGCGTCAACTACCACATCCTTTCCCAAAAGTTTGGTGTCTCCCGCCTCTGCCCAAGACATTGGCGTTCGACACCGCCTCACATACAAAGCTTCGTATGGCGCCATTTTTATGCTTGCTTGAAAACTATTGTTCTACGCGAATTCTACCATGAAGAGGTGATCCTCCCACCTCTTGCCAAAATCAAGAACACACATCCTCAACATATCCTCCATAGTACGGTTTGTCCTTTCAGTTTGCCCATCAGTTTGAGGATGGAACGCTGTACTGAACTTTAGCTTCGTGCCCAAGCTATTCTGAACCAATCTCCAGTCCTTGGACGTAAACCGTCCATCGCGATCACTGACTATGCTGTTGGAACACCCTATTACTAATTTGGGTCAGGATCACTATGTCTCTAGTAACCTTTGTTTGACCTCCTGTATAGCTTAATAAGTCAATTAGAATTGAGTCTAAGGGTTAGAAGACTAGGTTTGGAAGCTGCCCTAAAGACCAGGATTCTCTGTCTGGAGACTAAGTCTGATCGTCGAGCTCAGCACGATGATTCGTCGAACTCCGATCGACGATCGTCTAGCTCAACTTCGACAGATCGTCGAACTCCATTCAACGATCGCTGAGCTCAACTTCATTATATCGTCGAACTCTATTCGACGATCGGTGAGCTCAGGTCGACGATTTTGACTCTGCTTTGGATCTTCATCTCTAAGCTCAGTTCGACGATCTTTGAGCTCAGATCGACGATATTTTGCTGTTGTATATTTCCAGGTCGCTGAGCTCAGCTCGACGATAGCAGAGCTCAGTTCGACGATTTCAGATAACTTCCAGGATGCTTCTAATTCAAATTCAAATCAGTTAAGGAGTTATTCTGCAATTAATTCAGAGATTTCCTAGCCGTTTTCATTCAATTCTGGACCAAGTTTCAAGGGATTTTTCAAGGAATAATTCTGTGGACTTTCCTCCAGAAGAGATTATGCAATTAAGGATGCAATTAATGCAGGCTAACGGCTATTCTTGACAGAGAATGTTATTCTAGTATGTACCAAAGAATAAAAGACAAAATGTTTTTGAATCTCTCACAAGAACACACACAATACAGAGAGAGAATACAGATTACTGAGATACATTCAAAATATCTTCTGTCTAAAAGAATTCTCAAGAACACTCATCCAAGGAGATCAAGTCTTCAGATCTCTTTAGTTCTCAAAGTGTTCAAGGCCAACATATTTCCAGACTCCAGACTTTCAACATTTCAGCTATTACTGAAATCATCTATTGCTGGAGTTCAATCTTTGAAGGCCTATCACCCTCAGCAAAGCTTTTCTTCTTGAAGATCTCAAGGATTCAGGGGGAGCTTTGACATCATCAATCCACATAGTCTTCTCAGTTGTTTGAGAAAGAGAAGACTTCCATGACTCTCTCACCCCTACTCTGTAAAGGGTTTCTCAAACTCCCTTCAAAAGTTTGAGCTTGGTTTTTGAGCACCTTGTCAAAAGCTCATTGGTGGCAAGACACCTGATCAAAAAATCTGCTTTGGTTTTTGAGCACCTTATCAAAAGCTCATTGGTGCTCAGGACACCTGATCAACTCATCCTGCAGTGGATTCCTACCTAGGGTGGTAGAAGAGTGGATGTACCCAAGATTGGGGAACCACTATATTTCCTTGTGTCTTCTGGTTTTGCTTGTGTTTATGTTTGTTTCTGGCTTTGATTTTTCTGTGATTAGCTTTTGTTTAGCATAGTGCTGTGATTAGTTTTATTACTGCTTCCCTGCTCACACATATTACAACAACTGTTGCAAAAACTTTCAAAGCACCATATACTCTATTCACCCCCTCTAGAGTATATCAGATCTAGCTGAACTTTCATATGCTTTTAGGAATTCCGTGCAGTCGCACGATGTTACGAACATACAACTCCACCAGCTTCTCTACGCTGTCCTCTTTCCGATTTGGGATGAAGTGTGCCACCTTGGTTAGGCGATCCACGATCACCCAAATAACATCAATACCATGCTGCGATCTAGGCAAACCATGCACAAAGTCCATGGAGATGTCCTCAAATTTCCACTCAGGAATTGGAAGGGGATTCAGGAACCCGCCCGGTTTCTGACATTCGGCCTTCACCAAGGCACATGTTTGGCAATGATTCACATACAAAGCTACCTCTCGCTTCAACCCCGGCCACCAAAAGGATTTCTTCATATCCAAGTACATCTTTGTACTGCCCGGGTGAATGGAGTACTTTGAGAAGTGAGCCTCAAACATCAACTCCTCACGGAGATTGCCAAACTGTGGTACACAAACCCTTCCATCCTTTCTCAAGATTCCACCAATCATCTCCCAGGCGCTGCTCTCGCCCTTTTGAGCCTCCAACACAAAAGGTTGAAACTCCACATCCAATCGAGTCGCTTCCCGAATACGATCAGACAAGTCGTTTTGCACTTCAATCCAGTTCAACCGAGCCACGCTAGACTCGCCTCTCACAACACATTCCAATCCAAGGGACTCCCATTCCCGTACCAACCGCTCATCATGAGCTTCGATCCAATTTCCTTGCCCCGAGTACTTTCTACTCAAGGCATCCGCCACCACATTGGCTTTACCCGACATATACTGAATCGCCACTTCGTAGTCTCCAAGAAACTCAACCCATCTGCGTTGCCGCATGTTCAAGTCCTTTTGGTCCAGAAGGTACTTCAGACTTTTGTGATCCGTGAAGATCTCCACCCTTGCGCCATACACATAGTGTCGCCATATCTTCAACGCGAAGATTACCGCCGCCAACTCCAAGTCATGGACGGGATAATTCCTCTCATGAGGTTTCAGCTGTCTAGACCCAAAAGCTATCACCCTCCCATGTTGCACCAAAACGCAACCCAAACCGCATCCCGATGCGTCACTGAAGAACTGAAATCCCTCGGTCCCTTGCGGGAGACTCAGGATTGGAGCCATCATAAGCCTCTCCTTCAGTGCCTCAAATGCTTGACTGCACGCTTTGGTCCATTCAAACTTATGGTCTTTACGAGTGAGAGAGGTGAGGGGTAGAGCTATCTTCGAGAAATTCTCCACGAATCTCCTATAATACCCGGCTAGTCCAAGAAAACTTCTGACCTCTGCCACGGTCCTCAACACCGGCCAATCTCTGATGGCTTCCACTTTCGCTGGATCCACTGCCACCCCATCACCACTAATCACGTGGCCCAAAAACGCCACCTTGGCTTACCAGAACTTGCACTTTGAGAACTTTGCAAACAGCTGGTTCTCCCTCAACACTTGCAGGACCACTCTCAAGTGGGTCTCATGCTCCACTTCAGACTTGGAGTACACCAAGATGTCATCAATGAAGACAACCACAAACGAATCCAAGTAATCCCGAAATACTCGACTCATCAGATCCATGAACACCGATGGTGCGTTCGTCAACCCGAACGACATCACCGTAAACGCAAAGTGTCCGTACCTTGTCCCAAAAGCAGTCTTGGGTATGTCCTCGTCCCGAATTCGCAGCTGATAATAGCCCGACTTCAAGTCCAGTTTTGAATATACCACTGACCCCACCAATTGGTCGAACAAATCATCTATCCGAGGAATCAGATACTTATTCTTGATGGTCAATTTATTCAGCTCTCGGTAGTCTATGCATAGGCGCATGCTACCGTCTTTCTTCTTTACAAACAACACCGGTGCGCTCCACGGTGAAGAACTGGGTCTAATATACCCTTGCTCCAACAGTTCCTGTAACTGTACCTTAAGTTCCGCCAACTCCTTTGGTGCCATCCTAAATGGAGGACGCGACACTGGTCTAGCCTCCAGCACTAACTCGATCGAGAAGTCGATCTCCCGCCGAGGAGGCGCTCCAGGAAGTTCATCCGGAAACACATCCTTGAACTCTGCCACACCGGGCACTTCCCCAATAGATAGTTGGGAGAGACGAACCTCCAACAACGCTACCAGCGCCACACCACCCTGGTTAACCGCCTGCATCATTTGCATGGCCGTAACTAGGGAATGGGCTACTCCACAAAGGCCCACAAATTTGACTACCGCTTGCCCCTTACTTTTTAGGGTCACTAACTTGGATAAACAATCGATGCTTGCGCGCTGCTCTGCAAGCCAGTCCATGCCCAAAATGACATCGAACTCTACTAACAGTAACACTACTGCTTCCAAAACGAAGACAACTCCGTCTAGCTCCCAACAAATGCGCCCTTTAGCCCCGGTGGTCATAGATGACCCATTGGGCATGCACACTTTCAGCTCTGCTCCTGAGGAGAAAGACCCAACTCCTATTTTTCGGATGAAGCTCTCCGCAAGAAAGGAGTGCGATGCTCCCGTATCGAACAATACCCTAGCGGGGTATCCGGAAACTAACACGAAGCCTACAACAAGACATCTCACAAAAGGGGGGGTCTAAAATTATGAAGCACAAATGCAAACTTAAGTTTTCTTCATACCTATCACCACATCGGTTTGACGGATCGCATCTTGCTGTCCAAGGTTGTAAGCCCTTGGTTGCACCGGTTGGAACCGAGAAGTGCTCGACTCCGCCATCTTTCCTTTCTATGCAGCACTGGGGCCCGAGAGCACAGACTGCTCCTGCTTTGTATCTTGCCCCACTCCCCCTTGCTGACAAGCACGGGCTATGTGCCCAACCTTCCCGGAGTTGTAACACGTCGGTGGTCCCCTAGAGTGAGAACCTCATGGCGCCCACTTGCTCTTTTCACCGGACCCGAAAAAGTGAGGCTTCTTCCTCCACCTACTCCCATCAGACTTTACATGAGATTGGGAAGGCTTCCCTTCCCCTTGCTTGGGAGTAAAACCCTTTCGATGCTGGGTTCGCTCCAGATCATTCTCCAAACTCCTGGCGGCTTTAACTAGTTCATTAAATCCCGCCCTCTTCATGGAGAAGAGGGGTTGTCTCAGATTTTCCCTCAACCCTTGGTAGAAGAGGTTATCCCTCTCTACATCATCCGCCATTGTCGTTTCCGCATAACGACCCAAACGGGTGAACTCTTGCACGTATTCGTCCACCGTCTTGTCTCGCTGCATTAGATGCAGAAACTGCCTCTGCAGGGCCAACCACGTAGAAACTGGGATATATCTCTTTAGAAAAGCGTCCCCAAATTCCTCGACCGACGGGGTGCGTCCAGGGAACTGGCGGCCACTATGGATCACCCACCACAACTTGGCATCTCCTTCCAACATGAACACCGCATACTCAGCTTTCTTTTCTTCTGGTGTCTCCACCGCCCTCAAAAGTTCTTGTATACAAACCCACCAATCCTCCGCATCCGTTGGCGTTCCAACACCCTTGAAAGACGGGGGATGGAAACTAAGGAAATACTTCATGTGTCGGTCTCCATGTCCTACCACCACCCTTTCTACCAAAGGCTCCACTCGCCTAGCTTCTCCGCCTAGCACGGCCGTCGCCGTGTTCGGTGTAGCAGGGGTTGCTACCTGGGCTGCAGCCGCCGCTTGGGCTGCCACCATCGCTTCTGCAAGCATACGACAGAAGTCGGACGAGTTTACACCCGTGCCCAAAAGGCCTGGAGCAGTGGCACTGCTCGCCGAGAGATCATCCCTTGCTCTTGAAGTGCCCGCCTCGTTGCTTGCACTCTTCAGGAAAACAAGAAATAAGGGATTAGTCGCCAATCTCAAGACTAAAACATAAGGACACTCACGGTCCCGCGCTACTCTTATGTTGATAACTTCTCTACGCACTGACCTTGAATCGAACCTCCCTCTGATACCAAATTGTAACACCTCCCCTGTAATGACCGTATAATATGGGTCCGGCCGGGGCCCCACAACATACGAACGCCACAGCTTTAGTATTATAAGTTGATATAGCTACCCAAACTCAAAACACTTGCACAACACAGCGGAAACAAAGCACAACTAGAAGTTATCCACTAACCAAAAGAGTTACAACTAAGGCCTTAAGGCCTACCACAAAAGTCCATACTCAAGTAAAATTACAATCATGAATGTGCATAGCACTCCTAGTCTACCTCGGCATGCAAGCAGGACAAAAGAGTCTCAAACAAACATCATCAAAAATGTAGTGCTACAAAAGAGGGAAAAAAACACTTCATGGGGCTTAGGCCTTTCTGGCCGGCGTGCTAGCTCCTGCATGCGATCCTTGCCCTGTAAAAATTATTAGTAACGTGGGTCAGCAAAGGCTGACCTCAAACTGTGTAACAACACATCTCCTCCCGACCGTCCCTAACGGACCCCGGGGAACCCTCCAACCTGCAAGTCAGCACTTCATATGCAATATAAATATCTATAACAGAGAAGCTTTAAAACAGGCTCGGATGTCTCAATCATCACACATGTTCTCTATTGGTTGAGCATATAATAAAAGGGCCTACTATGCAACATGAATGCAACACCCGGGCTTCACCCAAGGCACCCTACTACGTATGCATCTAGCACAACATCACAACATTTGGGTACTCACATTTCCCCATTGGCATAAAGCCGCAAACACTAAGGGAGACACGACTCCCTCAAACGGCACACAGGCCGCCACATGGAATTCTTGCCAAGGCCTCACCCGCTCGAGGGCTTAGCCCCGGGCTTGCCTGCAAGCTCTGATGTCTCTTGTCAGGATTCCAACAAACACAGACTGACTGATTCTAAGAAGCCTTGCTGGACCCCACCCGCTCATGGCCTCATTGCCCGGGCTTTCCCCAAGCTTGGCATTCTCGTCAGTCTCACAGAAGGGGACTAGTCTCGTCGGGACACTCTCCACACATGACGCACATGTCACGGGATAGCCAGCCGACCACGGAGACATAGCCACGCCTTGGCACATCACAATCCAAGACTAAAATCACCATAATCCCTCATTTGTACTGCAACGTTCCCGCGCACCAAGGAAACCATCTCCAACTCGTGCGGAGCTAACCTTGTCCACCAAAGAAACCATCTCCAACTCATACGGAGCTAAGCTTGTCCCTCAAGGAAACCATCTACCGCCACGAGGAGCTAACTTTGTCCGGTTCCGACTACACATACCTTTTCAAACAAAAGGGAATTCACCACCACAACACAAACGGCATCTTGCCGCAACGGAATCTCTACGAATCCCTAGGTTCGTATGCAACATCACCAAGTCGGACTAACGGTCGCGACTACGGCTTCACCCACCATGCCTAATCCACTAGCGGAGCGGATCTCTAATGCAAAATATGCCGGGGACGGACTCAATCAACCCGGAGGTTCCTCTTGAACCTTGACAACCAAAACAACTCTCATTCGAGTGGTTGGTGCCCAAAACCTAGAAGAAAACGATGCTAAAAACATGCATCCTAAAGACCGATAGGAGAGATGTCGTTACCTTCCGACTCCTCTTCCTTGCCATGGTAAAATAGCCGGATGAAAACCTTCGCAACGATCTAAGCTCCACGGATATGGTCTCGGTTCGCGATTTGGAGCACCGAAACCCTTCCTACAGCCCAAGACCTTCTTCTCCTTCCTCCTTGTTCTAGCTTCTCTTTAGAACTTTGGAAGAGAAGACTTGGAAAACAATGACGGTTTCCAGCCCTACAATCGGACTTAACTTCCCAAGAGATGGCCTTAACCGTTAGATCCCAAAACCAGAAAAGAATGGCCACGATTCGCTTGGAAAATAGAAAATCTGGGCCGAACACGGCCTGGCACAAGCCCGTGTCCAGGGCCGTGTGCCTCATTCGCCGTCTCAAATCGACGCGCCTGGAATCACATACGGGAATCCGACACGCCCGTGTTCAATCTGACACGCCCGTGTCCCCAGTTACACGGCCGTGTGGCCGGCCGTGTTCCTCCATCGACACGGCCCCAAAACCAACCCGAGAGGTGACACGGCCTGGGACACGCCCGTGTCCCAAGCCGTGTGCCAAGTCTTGACTCCCGTCGACAGGCTTTGTGTCGACACCGCGGAAAAACGTCGAGCGAAGATCGTCGACCAAGGCGGACACGCCCTGTGACACGTCCGTGTCACAGGCCGTGTGCCCAAGTCTCGACACTCGTCGAGCGAAGTGTCGCCACCCCGGACCGAGTGTCGACACGGACTCGACACGCCCTGCGACACGCCCATGTCGCAGGCCGTGTGCCTCCTGCCAGAAACCCAAAAAATTTTCCAGAATTGCAGACTGAACCTCTTGCAAAACTGGGGTGTTACACATTTAGTGTAGCCTTAGGCGTTGAGTGTATCCCTTAGGCATTGAGTGTAGCCTTAGCACTGAATCCAGTTTCAAGCCCAAGTCCAAAAGCATTGAGTAAGCTGACTTCACTCAATGCGGCGTTGAGTGTATTATAGACACTCAACGCCATCATTTAACTTGCTAAGTAACAAGGCGTTGAGTGAATGGTATTCACTCAACGTGGCGTTGAGTGAAGCCTCGCCTGGAAGGAAATTCTGAGTCTAAGTCAAAAAGCATCGACAACATTGAGTGGACTCAACGCGGTGTTGAGTGGAATCAAAGCGGCGTTGAGTGGGTTGTTTCTTTTCACGCTATTTAGCCGGATGGTTTCGAGTGCGTTCACTGCACTGGACGCAGCGTCCACTGTACTCGACGCTTTCCCTTTAGGCGATGGCGTCGAGTGCTTTGACAGTACTCGACATGGCATTGAGTGTACTTTATGCCGCATCGAGTGTACTCGACGCTTTTCCCGTAAGCTTGATTTATCTCGCCAAGTCTGGTTTGATCCATTTAGTATGGGCCTTAGGCTGAGTCTAGGGTTTTGATCCTCATGTTTGTAGAATAAACCAGTGTTGGTTAAAGATTTTCCGGTTCATGGATGTTGGGGCCTTTAGTGCCCGGTTTTGTGCATCTTTACCCTATATGGGTTGGATGCTGCTGGTGTGTTGGGTAGGTCCCTTCCATTGTGGGTTTGTGGCTGCTGCTGTGTTGGGTAGTTCCCTTCCACCACAGGTACCAGTTTTTCCCCAGTTTTGGGAGTGTCTAGGCATGAGACCACCTTTTCTTGGTCCCAGTGAAGTTTTAGTATTGGTGTGTTTTGTAGGTCCCTTCCACCGTGGTGTGTTGGGTAGGTCCCTTCCACTATTTGTGCCGGACTTTGCTGGTGTTTGTTTTGCTCTCTAATGGTGACTTGACCAATTTTTCTTCCATTTATGCACGTATTTATGCTTATGTTATCTAAGCCTTGATCCTTATAGTGCTTGGTGCACTTGGGATGTTTTACCCTTGTGATTTCCTTCTTCCGTTTTCCTTGAGCTTAAATGTTGATGATTCCTTATAATCATCTAGTCATGGGTTGGTAACCATTTTGACATTTTGTTGTCGATTGATTGAATTCTATTGCTACTTATACTCTCTTGTCAAGGTTTTCTTTTTTTTGGAATGCCTCGGGTTCAGGGTAGTAGCCGGGTGAGCGGCTAAGTTTGGAAGATTGCCAGTGGACTGCTGATATGCGGAGGTTTTCCTCACAGTAGCGAGGTAGTGTTTTGTTGCTTGCATGATAGTACATACATACATGCTCTCTAGTTGGTTCGTGTTATGTTGTTGACGCCCACTGGGGGTTTTCTTTTGAAGTGTTATGTACTTTGTTAAGATGCCTAAGTGTCCTGTTTTGTGGTTGTATTTATTTGCTCTCTGGGAATGTTTATGTTGGGTTGCATGTTAGGTGTTTAACTTATAAAAGCATTACTGTTAGTATTTCTTACATGTCATCTTTATAAAACTAAAATACTATTTTCTCACTAACGTAAAGACTATTTCTACATTTATAATAAATCTAGAGTCTTGCATACCGCGTGTTGTCCTTTGGGGATGTTTATGCCCGTGTAGGATGTTAATACAATATAATCAAAGTATTTCTGCAACGCATAACTATACTTTTACTCGTGGACTAGCTGATCCACTATGCTGAGGGATACAGTCATCTAAACTTAAACTGATTTTTACTTAATAACTTAAGGATTTCATATAAACAGCAAAGTTTGGAGTTTTGCTTGAGCGACTGCAGTTATCCCCTTCATAGTGTGGCATCACGGCGCATATTTTCTCAAACTCTGATATAACTTAAATGTTGAGAAAATTGGTGTTGTGACAGAAGACCCTAGCCGCACGGTTTGCGAGGATAGAGGAGTCTATCTGCCAGACCCCAAGAGGGCTGAGACAGGCCACGACCTCCAGAGGGAGCCTGGAGCAGGCCGCGACTTGTAAGCTGGCTACCTTCGAAGGGAACCCCGATTTCTAGGTTAACACCATCAGTACATCAGATGGTGTCTATCCAGATACAAAAATAGAGATCAGGGCCCCTCTGTCACATCAGATAGTGATTCAGAGGACGATGATGATGAAGTAGATTACTACAGAAGTTATGGGCTAATAGTCTTGAAAGAAGAAGATAAAACTACTTGTGAAAAATAAAATCTTGTCCTACCAGGATCAGCCTGGTCCATAAAAGGTACATTCTCTGTCTAGTTCTTCTTATTGTTCAGATTATGAGACCAGTCTAGATTTTGGTGAATCTTCATTGAGTGATGAAGAGGACTTTGAGTCTGAGGTAGATGTTAATCAATTGATTGATAAGTAGGGTGAAATTTTGGATTCTTTGAGAAGAAGAAAGAACTTGACCAAGATGCAAGCTGAGGAGATTATCTCTCTACAGCTGGCTGCTGCCCAACAGTCTGAGATAGCATCCCTGCTGGATCAGAAAGTAAGGGAAGTCAACCAACTAAAGGTTATCTCAATCATCCAAATTGAGACCATAATATAGAAGAACTAGATCATCTTGGATCTTGAAGAGAAGCTCCTAAAGGAGAGAAAGATTGCGACTGAATTTAATAAACCCAAAATTGTGTTGCCATTGATTGACTCCTTTACCTCTAAAAAAGATGAGAGAGACTTGTGGTCTAAGTGTAATTCTAAAGTTGGTCATTCCAAAGGGAAAGGCAAGGCTCCTATAGTGCCTCAAGCCACCTTTCACAAGGAAATCCTCCCTTCCAACAGGTATGACAAAGGCTGCATATATGTCGCTGGAAAAATGGGAATTCTCCTTATAAGAGTACAAGTGTACCTTGCATTGAAATAAGGAAGGGCATGGACTTGAGTGCACAGAAGGCAACCCATGAAGAAGTCCAAATGGCCCATCATGGACCATTTGTATTTGTTTCTTCAGCCCCTACACTCAAGGGGAAGACAGTGGCCTATTCTTAGGATCTTCCAACAATAACCCAGACCAAGGGTAAGTCAGTTAGTAAGGCTGACTTGGCTAGCTCTAAGGCCATTAATAGCATGTCAACTACAAAGAAAACTGATGTTAATGAAACTCAGAGTAAGCCATGTACTTCTACTAGCCGACTCACCCTTAGTCAGATTCTTGTTAAGAGAAATAAGAAGAAGGCTACAACACTCATCTCTAAACAGGCAGCTAGTGATGGCTTGCTCTCTTCAAAAACTGTTCAGAAGAGGAGATATAACATCCATGAGTGTTGGTGTTGTGGCAAAGTAGGACACTTTACAGTATATTGTTGGCATAACCCTAGTGTGTTAAGGGCAAGGGTAAGTCTTTATGACAAAGAATATTTTAATCTCCCTGTCAGAAATTCTGCAGGAAGGCGTGTGCATTTTTATGCTAATCAGAACCTACGACCCAATAATTATTGGGGTCTTAAGGTAAGAGAAACACTATTTTGTAGGATTGTCCAAGTGCTCATACCCCAATTTGGTATTTGGATAGAGGATGGTCCAGACTTAGGACTAGAACAAGGATGTGAAAGTACAGTTAGATCTGATATACTCTAAAGGGGGGGTGAATAGAGTATATGGTGCTTGAAAACTTTTTACAATAATTATTGTAATCTGAGTGAGCAGGGAAGCAGTTAATAAATCTAATCACAGAACTAAACTAATCATAAGCTAATCACAGAACAATCACAGCCAGAAATAAAAATAAAGACAAGATAAACCAGATGACACAAGGAAATATAGTGGTTCCCCTAAAATTGGGTACATCCACTCTTCTACCACCCTAGGTAGGAATCCACTGCAGGAAGAGTTGATCAGGTGTCCTGGGCACCAATGAGCTTTTCATAAGGTGCTCAAAAACCAAATCAGATTTTTTGATCAGGTGTCTTGCCATCAATGAGCTTTTGACAAGGTGCTCAAAAACCAAGCTCAAACTTTTGAAGGGAGTTTGAGAAACCCTTTACAGAGATGGGGGTGAGAAAGTGATGGAAGTCTTCTCTTTCTCAAATAACTGAGAAGACTATGTGGATTTGATGGTGTCAAAGCTCCCCCTGAGTCCTTGAGATCTTCAGGAAAAGAAGCTTTGCTGTAGGGTGATAGGCCTTCAAAAGTTGATCTCCAGCAAAAGATGATCTCAGCAACAACTGAAATGTTGGATGTCTGGAGTCTTGAAAGATGTTGGCCTTGAACACTTGAGACAAGAGAGATCTGAGGATTTCAGAAAATTTGATGTCCTTGGATGTGTGTTCTTGAGAATTCTTTGAGACAGAGAATATTTTGTTCTTGTTCTGAAGATTACTGATGTCTGTCTTT
Organism: Platanthera guangdongensis; assembly: GCA_039583875.1. NCBI lineage: Eukaryota > Viridiplantae > Streptophyta > Magnoliopsida > Asparagales > Orchidaceae > Platanthera > Platanthera guangdongensis. Next base: position 27,138,455 of record CM077159.1, read on the forward strand.
CTGTCTGTCTGTGTAAGTGTGAGAGATTCAAAAATTCTTTTATTTTATTCTCTGGTACTGAATAGAAAAACATCCTCTGTCACGAATAGCCGTTGGCCTGCATTAATTGCATCCTTAATTGCAAAATGTCTTCTGGAGAAAAGTCCATAGAAATATTCCGTGAAAATCCCTTGAAACGTGTTCCAGAAATAAATGAAAACGGCTGGAAAATCTTCTGAATTAATTGCAGAATAACTCCTTAACTGATCTGAATTTGAATCTTGATAAATCCTTGAAGTCATCAGAAAACGTTGAACTGAGCTCTACTAACGTCGAACTGAGCTCAGCGATATGGACTTATACTGCAACAAAATATCATCGATTTGAGCTCAAAGACCGTCGAACTGAGCTCAGAGATAGATATCCAATACTGAGTCAAAGATCGTCGAACTGAGCTCACCGATCGTCGAATGGAGTTCGACGATATGTGGAAGTTGAGCTCAACGATCGTCGAATGGAGTTCGACGATCTGTCGAAGTTGAGCTAGACGATCGTCGATCGGAGTTCGACGAATCATCGTGCTGAGCTCGACGATATGACTTAGTCTCAAACTGAAAAAGGTCTTGGTCTTAAGTGCAGCTTCTAAACTTAGACTTCTAACCGTTAGACTCAATTCTAATTGACCTTTTGAGCTATACAGGAGGTCAAACATTGGTTTCCTAGAAACATAGTGATCCTGACCCAAATTAGTAATAGGGTGTTCCAACAATCTCCCCCTATTTGGGTTAGGATTACTATTTACAGAGTTTGGAAAAATTTAAATAACAACATACAAGCAGCAATACAGAAAAACAAAAAAGCTGGACATCGCAGAACCACAGATATATATATATATATATATATATATATATATATATATATATATATATATATATATATATATATATATATATATATATATATATATCATCCTAGATAATAACCAGAAGTTAAGATGATTGTCACCTTACATAATCATTTCTTTTCATTGCCCTTAATGAGATTGATTTCTCTATTGGGGTTGAGGGCTTCTTTCTTTGATCTTGTATCATCTGCTGCACCTAAAGTGGCTTGCTGTTTGGGCCTGGGAACTACAGCTTCAGGATGCAGTTCCATGTATCTGTCAGAATCAAAAAATTTGCTTGACTCATATTTTTCCAACTCTTTCTTTCTCTGTTCAGACATTGTAGAGATGTTGGAGGAGTCTCTTCCTTGATCTTTAGCTTTCTTGATCTGATCTAGTGCAGCAAACTCTTTCATCCTTGCAGTCCAAGCAGCTGGATTGTTCTCAGGGTCTTCAAAAGGTACTGGTGGCTCATATCTATTAGAAGGGTTATCTTGAGGAGGCCTGGATGAAATAGTTTCCTTCAATTTATAGGGAAAAGGACCAGAGGTGGTATCAGATGATGTTTGTCCTTCCCTGTAGTAGGGATGTTGCCTTGAGTATCCTTTAGAGTAAACCTGGACTTCTCTTTGATTGCCTTTATATCCTCCTCTTCTGGATTGAGAACCCCTGGACTGGCTTCCTCTATGATAGGATCTAGCATGTGGCTGATAGGGGGTTTGACTTCTAGCAGGGGGTTGAGCAGCTGAACTTCCACCTGCACCTGCATCAGGAGGAGGTGGTGGAGGAGGATGAGAATATTGGAATTGAGAAGAGCCCTTTTCATATTTCCTTTTCTTCTTCATTGCTTTGAGTTGATTCTTTGAGTACTGCATCCAGTGCTCAGTTATGGGGCAATCATGAAGAATATAGTATGGTATATCATTGTTATCCTTGATCTTGGCAGGAGGTACTCTCTTCATGGCTTTGCTCCTTGCCTTTCTCTTCCTGGCAATGGTAGCAGAAGAATCATCAGAATCTGTTCTGAACTCATCACTTTCAGAACTTTGATCGTCATAAAGGGCATCAATCTTCTTCATCAAATCTTTCTTGAGCTGGATTGAAGCAGATGAGGCAGCAGAGGTTGTAGCAGCAGAAGTTGAAGCAGTAACAGTAGTGACAACAGCAGATACAGAAGGTGTGGCAGTTGAAATTGAGGCATAAGCAGTAACAACGACAGTTGGGAGAGCAGCAGATTCACTGACAGAAACAGCATTATCAACAGTAGAAATATCAGCAGAAAATACAGAAGGCTCAAACTCATGTGCCTCTGTCATAAGGATCCCCTTAGAAATTGGCTCATCAGCAGTAACATAAGTATCATCAAAACTTTCAGCAGCAGGAGGGGCAGCAACATCAGAAACAGCCACACTACTTTCAGCAGAAGTAGCAGCAGCATAAACTGAGTTGACAAATGAAGTGATGATGCTGGGGTCACAGCAAGAGAAAGGCACAAGGGCCTTGGACAGATCCTCTGGGGGCTGGATAGCAATTGTCTCTGGAAGACAAGCTTTCTCTAGCAGACATCTGAAATATATAGAATCAAATTCTGAGAGCAAAGACCTGAGGTCTATTGCAAAGACTGCAGCAGGAGGAACTGGATCTTGAGATACAGCAGCAGGAGCAGCAGTAACAGGAGCTGAAGAAACAGCAATAGCAGCAGCAGCAGACAGGCTCACTGAAACAGCAAGAGCAGCAGCAGGCAGGCTCACTTCATAGGGCATCTCCCCCTGCCTAGGTTCAGACATGGCTGGATCAAGGCACACTGCTGAAGGGGCTGCCTGAGAGAATAGAGAGGAGAGCCTGGCAGAAAGGGCTGCCACTGAAAGGAGTAATGGAGCCAAGGAGGTCTCCAAGAGAAGAGATAGCCTGGGGGCTAGCAATTCATAAAGCCTTTCAGCAAGGGCTCGAATGTCTACTTGCTCAGTAGTGACTGGAGCAGAGGTAGAGGATGGAGGTGTAGCTGTTGATGATGGTAGTGTAGAGCTGGTGAATGAGGGAAGAGATGGCTGAGGTGTGGGTAAGGTGGATATGTAGGACAGTGGGATGGAGATAGATGGGGTGAAGGTGGGTTGGTCAATGATTTCTTGCAGAAGATCTTGATAAGATGTTGAGGATGAGAGTAGCTCAGGAGGAGAGGATGGTGAATCATCCATGAAGGAATCATCAATGAGGTTGAAGGAGGGAATGGATGGTGATGAAATGGCATCTGGTTGAGGGTAGGAGTATAAAGGATGGAATTGGTCTTTTGGGGTTGGAAGAGTAGGGATTGGAGATGGTATGGATGTTGGAGAATGGATGGAGATGATGATAGTGGATGGAGGTTGAATGGTAGATGGAATGGGAAGAGATGGAATTGGAGGAGGAGGAGGAGAGGCAGCAGGTAGGCAGGTCAGCTGCAGGGGCAGAGACCTGTGGGGAAGTGACTCTGATGGTCCTGGTGCCTGAAGGAGTGCTGGAAGAGGGCCTACTGGGCTTGAGGATCTGCCTGTCCCATTTACCAAAGAGGGCACAAGACAGTCTTTTGGAAGCATTTATGTGAATCCTAGAGGATACCAGCAATGCAGGGCACCTATGCTGCAGAAAAATGCCTAAAATCCTTCCAAAGTTTACAAAACTCTTATTAATTTTCTTCTTAATGAGGTCAAAGAAGACCTCACCCCAATTCAGGTTCTTCCTGTCTACTAGGGCTCCCATTAGGCAGAGCTGATACCTGGAAATTGTATCATGAGCAGAGTGCTTAGCTAGTAGGACTTTCCCAACTACATCAACCAGGAATCTGTATTCCACAGAAAGATTCTTTTTCAATAGCTTGCTAGGTTTAGCCTCAGAGTGACCCATTTTGTCAAGCAAGTCAGCATATTCTTCTCCAGTCAAATCAATAGAATCTCCACCAGTTCTTAACTCAAAAACCTCTGTTAGAATTGCGGGTGTCAAAGGTACCTGAGTTCCAGAGATTGATCCAACAATGGTGTTGTGGTCCTGATTGTGGGCAGTGTAGACCCACTCTTTGATTTCATCAGAAGCAAGCTTAATCCTTGTAGTCATGATTACAACCAGTTTCTGCTCTTTGAATAACTCTAAGATATCCTAAAAAACCTGGTCTGTTGTGCTGAAGGATTCCATGTCTATGTCAAAGCCAGCATCAAATTTCATGGCGGCGAGAACAGCAACAGACACAGCCGTAGTTACCTGCAAAAATTCAACAAACAAAACGACCAAGTGCAGAAATGTTTGGAGGGAAAGAAAGTTTTTGCAGAGAAATCGAAAGCGCAAAGGAGAACGACGGCGAAAAATGAATTTTATATTAGGGTTCGACGCATAAATGGAAAGATCGTTGAACTCAGTTCGACGATCGCGGCTTCTAAAGGAATCTGAAGAGTCTTCAACATCGTCGATCTCCGTTCGACGATATTGGAGAGCATTGAGCTCTGTTCGACGATCGTTCAGAAAACAAAATCGTCGAGCGCCGTTCGACGATCGCTGACCGGAAGAGATAGTTCATACTATCTGAGAAACGCTGAACTCAGGTCGACGATTTCAAAAATCGTCGATATCCGTTCGACGATCTGGGGGAAAATCGTCGAGCGCAGTTCAGAGATCAGAAAAACTCTAGACACTAAGAAAAATCAAGATGTTTGCCTAGTCTTGGTCAATTTTTAAGCTTTTAAAATCTAGGATATTATTTAAGACTTCCTCCATCTAACATTCCTAACTGATTTAGGAAGAAGGTGTGTTTCTTTTCATCCAAGGGCTTGGTGAAAATATCTCCCCTTTGTAAATCAGTTGGGATATATTGTAGTTCAATTTTATTCTTTTCAATATTATCCCTTAAGAAATGATGCCTAATCTCTATGTGTTTTGTCCTACTATGGAGGACTTGATTTTGAGCTATAGAAATAGCACTGGTGTTATCACAAAAGATTTTAGACTTCTCTAAGTTGTAGCCATAGTCTAGGAGTTGGTTTTGAATCCATAAGATTTGTGAACAACAACTGCCTGCAACCATATATTCAGCTTCAGCAGTTGAAGTTGACACAGAAGTTTGTTTCTTACAAAACCAGGAGACAAGTCTGTCACCAAGGAACTGACAAGTTCCACTAGTGCTTTTCCTGTCAATTCTGCATCCAGCATAATCAGCATCAGAAAATCCAGTTAAATCAAATGCTGAATCTTTTGGATACCAGAGACCTATATTTGGACAACTTTTAACATACCTGAGAATCCTCTTTACTAGTGTTAGGTGTGACTCTCTAGGGCTTACTTGGAACCTAGCACATATACATGTAGCAAACATTATATCTGGTCTACTAGCTGTAAGGTACAGTAAAGAGCCAATCATTGCTCTATATGTTGTCTGATCAATAGGTTTCCCATGTTCATCAGCATCCAATACAATATTAGTAGGCATAGGTGTTTTCATACAAGATGCTTCAGACATGCAAAATTTCTTAACCAATTCATTTGCATACTTGGTTTGAGAAATGAAGATGCCTTCAGCATGCTGTTTGACTTGCAATCCTAGGAAGAAGGATAGCTCACCCATGCTACTCATTTCAAATTTAGAATGCATTAGGTTGGAAAACCTTCTGCATAATTTGGAGTCAGTAGAACCAAAAATAATATCATCTACATAAATCTGCACTAGTAGGGTATGGGACTTATGGGTTCTAATGAAAAGAGTTTGGTCTACTCTACCACTCAAAAATCCATTTTCCAAAAGAAAGCATGCTAGGGTCTCATACCATGCTATAGGAGCTTGCTTGAAACCATATAATGCTTTATTCAATCTAAAAACATAATCAAGAAAAGTTGAAGAGATAAAACCTGGAGGTTGTCTGACATATACTTCTTCTTTAATGTCTCCATTTAGGAATGCACTTTTGACATCCATCTGATATACCTTGAAGCCTTTATGTGCTGCATAAGCTAAAAAGATTCTGATGGCTTACAATCTTGCAACTGGTGCAAAAGTCTGGTCATAGTCTATTCCTTCTTCTGGAGAATATCCCTGAGCAACTAGCCTTGCCTTGTTCCTTACAATTACTCCTTGATCATCCAGTTTGTTTCTGAATACCCACTTTGTTCCAACAATGGAGTGATCCTTAGGCTTTGGCACTAGTTCCCATACTTTATTCCTTTCAAATTGATGCAACTCTTCTTGCATTGCAATGATCCAGTGTGGATCTTGCTCTGCATCTTGAATGGACTGAGGTTCAATTTGAGATAGGAAGCAGGTGTGCAACAGGTTTTGGTTGACCTGATTTCTGGTTTGCACACCAGCTGAGATGTCTCCAATTATTTAGGAAATTGGATGGTATCTTGATGTTACTAAATCAACAGGGGGTGTTGATTGTTCACCAACCTGTGTTGTTGTCTCCTCTTGTGGTACAACAACTGGCTCTTCAAGTTGTTCTTCAATATGTTGAACACTTTCTTCATCTTCACTGCTTTCATCCTTTTGAGTAACTTGTAACTTGTTCAAGTCTTCATCAAGAGAATGTTCCTGCAAAGGTTCTATGGTAGAAGGGATCTTCTCCTTGAAAGACATGTTAGATTCATCAAATGATATATGAACAGATTCCTCAATGTTTAGAGATGATTTATTATAAACCCTATAAGCCTTGCTGATTATGGAGTATCCCAAAAACACTCCTTCATCAGCTTTAGCTTAAAATTTTGCTAAATATTTCTTGTCATTATTATGTATGTTGCAAATACAACCAAAACTCTAAAATTATCAACTTTAGGTTTCTTTCCTTTGAGTAATTCATAGGGAGTCTTTCCCTTTAGTTTATGTATCAAACTTCTATTCAGCACATAGTTGGAGGTGTTCACTGCCTCTGCCCAAAAGGATAGAGGAAGATGAGCATCTGACAACAATGTAGTGGCAGATTCAATAAGGGTTCTATTTTTCCTTTCAACTACCCCATTTTGTTGAGAAGATCTAGGAGCTGAGAAAGTATGCCTGATCCCTTCACTCTGACAGAACTCTTGCATAAGAAGAGAATCAAACTCTGTCCCATGATCACTTCTGATCAGGGCAATGTGAGTATTTAACTCAATTTGTATACATTTGATAAACTCTGTCAGACACTTAAAGTTATCAGACTTCTTCCTTAGAAAGAACACCCAAGTGAATCTAGAGAAGTCATCTACAACTACTAAAGTGTAAGATTTCCCTCCTAGGCTTTATACTGTGATGGGTCCAAAAAGATCCATGTGTAACAGATACAATATCCTAGGTGAATCACCCTTATTAAGTGACTTAAAGCTGTTTTTAGTTTGCTTGCCTAATTGACAAGCCATGCAGAGTCCTTCCTTCTTGTAGGGGCTAGAAGGTAGTCCTCTAATAAGGTTGTCCTTGGATAGCCTAGCAATAGTTCTAAGGTTTAGGTGTCCTAGTCTCTTATGCCATAAAATATTTGGTCTACAAACAGAATTGAACAGGCAAATATCAACATCTGTTGAAAGAAAATCTACTAGATAGATGTTACCTTTCCTTTTACCAGTCAACACAGTTGTGTTGTCCTCTGACTTGATTTTGCATAAAGCTTTGTTGAAGGTCACCTGGAAGCCTTCATCACACAGCTGACTGATGCTTATTAAGTTGTGCTTCAGTCCTTCCACATAAGCTACCTTCTTGAATGTTACTGATCCAATCTGGACTGCACCATATCCTTTAGTCTGTCCAAAGTTTGAATCACCAAAGATAACTTTGGGTCCAAGCTTGGCTCTAAAGGATGTGAGGTTGTCCTTGTTCCCTGTCATGTGCTTAGAGCACCCACTATCCAAGTACCATTGCTGGTTAGATGTTGGATAGGTCTTCACCTGCACATAAGATAATTCATTTATTTTTGACCCAGTTTACCTTGGGCCTAGGTTGATAACCTTTAAACTCTGAAATAAAAGACATCCCAGGTTGACTCTTATATCCTTCAAGATGATATTTCCTTGGTGGTATAATCCATTCAGTATAAGGGTTAAAGATTTGGGATGAAGGACCCTTAGGATTGAATTTTGATTTGCCCTTGAAAGATTTTCCAGAGCTCTGACCTCTGTTCGACGATCGTGGAGCTGCGTTCGACGATCTTGGGTCAGATCGTCGAGCTCCGTTCGATGGTCGACTATGGCAGAGTTCAGGAACTTGAGATCGTCGACCTGAGTTCGACGATTTTGCCTGAGATCGTCGATCTGCGTTCGGCGATCGTTGATCTCCGTTCGACGATTTCTGTTGGAACTTGGTTTTCTTGGGCAGATCAGAATTTTTCCTGGCTACCTCTACAACTCCCTTTCCTTTATCAGAAATGAATTTGATTGGAGTTGTTAGAACTATGGGTTGGCTGGATGAAACACCCAAGCCCAGTGTACTATTAAATCTGGAGTTCACTGTGCTTGTGATGTCCATCAGCTTGATGCTTCTCCCATTAAGGGATTCTTCAAGCTTCTTGGCCTCAGATACTCACTTTTCAGTGAAGATATCTGCTCCCTACAGCACTCCAACTCCTGAGAGAGTTTGAGGTTTTCTGACTTTAAAGTATTATGTTCAGATAAATGATTTCTGAGAGAGATAATTTCTCTCTCAGATTTTAGCTGGTCTAAACATAATGCTTTAAATTCAGATTTAAAGTCCTCTGAATTAAAATCAAATGAACTAATTACCTGATCTTCTTCAAGCTGAGTCTCTGAGTCTGACTCTGACTCTTCTTCATCTGAGTTATGTTGTGAGGCATTGATTGCCATCATGCAGAACACTTTTTCTTCTGCATCATCTTCATCATCACTGGAGCAGGATGAGGCTTCTGACTCCTCTTCAGTCTCACTCCAGGATTCAGCAACAAACCCCTTTCTTGTATGTTTGTTTTTGCTTGATGAGGGTTTGCCATTGCCATTCCTCTTGGAGTCTTTCTCCTTTCTTCTTTCTTTCTTGTCCCTTCTATGCTTGTTTTTGTTTTCTGGACAGTCAGGAACTATGTGCCCTGCTTTCCTGCAACCAAAGCAAACAATTTCTTTATTATTAATTGACTTGTCATACCTTGGCTTATCATGCTCCTTGTATGATCTCCTTCTGAAGTCCTTTCTAGCCATCTTGTAAAATCTTTTGGCCAACAAACTGAGCAGTTCATCATTGCCTGTGACTTTGTCTTCAGGCAGATCTTCAGTTTCCTTGAAGGCTATTGTTTTCTCTTTTCTTGTGGCTGGTGAGGCAGCCTTCTGTTCTTCTTCTCTATTCTTGATGAATAGCTCATAAGATTTGAGCTTACCCAATAGAGCTTCTGTGGTGATCTCATTCAAGCTTCTGGCATCCTTGATTGGCCAGATTCTTGAATCTCAAGTGCTAGGGAAGCACATTAGAATTTTGTCATTGAGTTCAGTTAGTGAGATCTCTTTATCTAATGTCCTGAGTTCACTGACTATTATACTGAGCCTGTTGTACATATCTCCCACTGACTCAGTTTCTCCCTTCTTGAAATACTCATATTGAGATATGAGGTGGGATCTCCTATCCTTTCTCTCATCAGCTGAGCCTGAGACTATTTCAGAGAGTTTGTCCCAAATTTCCTTTGCTGAATTGCATTCAGCCACCTTTTGAAAGATGTCATCAGACATTGTCTGGGCTAAGATGTTCATAGCCTTGGCATCAGCTACCTTCCATTTCTTGATGTCAGCATCTGTTCCTGATGGAGGTGGAACAACATTTGTATTTGAGTTCTCTGGAGGTCTTGGACACACTGTCAAAACAGAGTTAAAAATATCCTCGTCAATAGAATTCATGTATAGTATGATCCTTGCTTTCCAAAGTGCAAACTTGGATAGCTTGCACAGTGGAGGTCTGGTGCTAGCATAATCTTTGTTTTGGGCCATGATTTGTGAAAACAAAATCAAATACAAAATTCAAAAGAAAACAGATCTAACTAGGAATCTTTGGGTTCATGTGTTAGCTTGTGCAACCACCAAGGTGTGGTATGTTTAACCAACCTCGCTCTGATACCAATTGAAAGTGCAGCTAGATCTGACATACTCTAAAGGGGGGGGGGGTGAATAGAGTATATAGTACTTGAAAACTTTTTACAACAATTGTTGTAATCTGAGTGAGCAGGGAAGCAGTTAATAAATCTAATCACAAAGCTAAACTAATCATAAGCTAATCACAGAACAATCACAGCCAGAAACAAAAATAAAGACAAGCAAAAACCAGATGACACAAGGAAATATAGTGGTTCCCCTAAACTTGGGTACATTCACTCTTCTACCACCCTAGGTAGGAATCCACTGCAGGAAGAGTTGATCAGGTGTCTTGGGCACCAATGAGCTTTTGATAAGGTGCTCAAAAACCAAATCACATTTTTTGATCAGGTGTCTTGCCACCAATGAGCTTTTGACAAGGTGCTCAAAAACTAAGCTCATACTTTTGAAGGGAGTTTGAGAAACCCTTTACAGAGATGGGAGTGAGAAAGTGATGGAAGTCTTCTCTTTCTCAAACAATTGAGAAAACTATGTGGATTTGATGGTGTCAAAGCTCCCCCTGAGTCCTTGAGATCTTCAGGAAAAGAAGCTTTGCTGTAGGGTGATAGGCCTTCAAAAGTTGATCTCCAGCAAAAGATGATTTCAGCAACAACTGAAATGTTGGATGTCTGGAGTCTTGAAAGATGTTGGCCTTGAACACTTGAGACAAGAGAGATCTGAGGATTTCAGAAAATTTGATCTCCTTGGATGTGTGTTCTTGAGAATTCTTTGAGACAGAGAATATTTTGTTCTTGTTCTGAAGATTACTGATGTCTGTCTTTCTGTCTGTCTGTGTAAGTGTGAGAGATTCAAAAATTCTTTTCTTTTATTCTCTGGTACTGAATAGAAAAACATCCTCTGTCACGAATAGCCGTTGGCCTGCATTAATTGCATCCTTAATTGCAAAATGTCTTATGGAGGAAAGTCCATAGAAATATTCCTTGAAAATCCCTTGAAACTTGGTCCAGAAATAAATGAAAACGGCTGGAAAATCTTCTAAATTAATTGCAGAATAACTCCTTAACTGATCTGAATTTGAATCTTGATAAATCCTTGAAGTCATCAGAAAACGTCGAACTGAGCTCTACTAACGTCGAACTGAGTTCAGCGATATGGACTTATACTGCAACAAAATATCGTCGATCTGAGCTCAAAGACCGTCGAACTGAGCTCGGAGATAGATATCCAATACTGAGTCAAAGATCGTCGAACTGAGCTCACCGATCGTCGAATGGAGTTCGATGATATATGGAAGTTGAGCTCAGCGATCGTCGAATAGAGTTCGACGATCCGTCGAAGTTGAGCTAGACGATCGTCGATCGGAGTTCGACGAATCGTCGTGTTGAGCTCGACGATATGACTTAGTCTCAAACTGAAAAAGGTCTTGGTCTTGAGGGCAGCTTCCAAACTTAGACTTCTAACCCTTAGACTCAATTCTAATGGACCTTTTGAGCTATACAGGAGGTCAAACATTGGTTTCCTAGAAACATAGTGATCCTGACCCAAATTAGTAATAGGGTGTTCCAACAGGATGCTATCGCAAGGTTCATGCTCTAGTAAGAAATGGACCAAATTTATGCAGTTGTGAAGCTGGAGATGGAGAAACAGACCATCAAGATTACTCCTCCTACTACCCAAAAGGAAGAGAATGATATGATGTTGTGTGCATTTCTGAAAGTGGATAAAGCACACAATAACTGACTTATGGATATAAGGTTGTACTTCAGTCCACTTACATAAGCTACATTCCTGAAGGTGACTGCTCCAATCTTGACCTTTCCATATCCTTCATTATGGCCACAATTGGAATCACCAAATATTACTTTGGGTCCTAGCTTAGACTTGTAGTTGAATAAGTTGTCCTTGTTTCCAGTCATATGTTTTGAATAGCCACTATCCAAATACCACTATTGCTCTGTGGTGGGATAGTCTTTCACATGCAATAAATAGATTAGCTATTCTTGACCTAGGTTACCTTGGGTCCTTGTTTATTCACATAATTAAAGCTGGAAATGTATGAGTATTCAGGTTGTTTTTATACCATAAGGGATGAAATCGTCTAGGTGGAATTATCCACTGGGTGAATGGATTAACATATTGTCTTGGTTGATTAAATGTTCTAAAAGAATTAAAGTTTCTGTTAAGATGAAATAGGTTCGACGAATTCTGGTAAGTTCGTCAATCTGAGGTCGACGAATGGGGATGAGTTCATCGAACTCCACTCAGAGAATGAAAGTATTCATTATCTGGGCCCCAAAATCGTCGATCTTGGGTCGACGAACCATACTGGTTTCGTCTATCGTAGTTCAACGAATAATTATAATGAAAGTTTGCCTTCAGAGTTCGTCGACTTGAGTTCGACGAACTGTACACATTTCGTCGATCTGATTTTGATGAAATCTGCTGAACATTGTTATGGTTAAGATTTTTCTTATTCTTTCTCCTTTTCTTATTCTTTTGTTTTAATTCTGGTAGTTTAACATTATTATTATCTTTATTTTCTTTGCTTTTTTCTGAAACAAATTTTATTGGGGTTGTTAAAATATTTTTCTGAATCAGTGGAGGTTAACTTGATGAAGCTCCTAAGCCCAACTTGTCATTAATCCTGGCATTCACAATGCTTGTGATGTCCATCAGCTTGATACTTCTCCCATTAAGGGATTCTTCAAGTTGCCTTACCTCATTCAATTCAGTCTTTAATATGATGATTTGTTCATTCACTATGGTTAATTCATCTTTTAAGTTAATGTTTTCAGAAATAAAGTTACGTTGTTCAGTCAGTTTTTCTCTAAGTGTTTTAATTTCTTTTTCAGAATTATTTAGATCAATACATAATGATTTATATTCAGTTTTAAAACTATCTGAATTGTAATCAAAAGAGGATATTACCTGATCTGCCTCAGACTCACATGATTCTTCATTGTCTGACTGCTCAGCTTCAAATGGGCTGCAAGAGGCATTGATGGCCATAAGGCAAACTTTCCTTGTCTTTTCCTCATCTTCATCTTCACTAAAGCTGGAAGATGAGGATTCTTGATCTGTATCACTGCAGGTCTCAGCAATGAAACCTTTCTCCTTCCTTTTATGCTTGCTGGAGGAGAGCTTGTTGTAGTGCTGTTTTCTGGTTTCTTTTTCTATTCTTCTCTCCTTCTTTTGGTTCTCTAGACACTCTGAAATAAAGTGTCCTGGCTTCTTGCAACAAAAAACAACTTCTTTTGTTGGTGTCTTGTCATACCTTGGTTTGTCATCTTGCCTAGATGACTTTCTTCTGAAATTCATCTTTGTCATTTTGTAAAATCACTTGTCTAAGAGACTCAAGAGTTCTTCACGGGCTGTTGGAGCTTCTGATTCTTCTGAAGCTTTGAAATCTATGTTTTGCTCCTTTCTTACTGCTGGAGGAGTCTTCTGCTCTACAACTTCTCTTATCTTTATAAGTTGCTCATATGATTTGGGCTTTCTAAGAAGATATTCAGTGAAATCTCATTTAAACTTTTGGCCTCCTTGATTATCCATATTCTGGAATCCCATGAGCTAGGGAAGCACATGAGAATCTTTTCATTGACTTCTGTGAGGGTGATGTCCTTGTCTAGAGTCTTCAGCTCATTGATGATAGAGCTTAGTCTGTTATACATGTCACTCACAGACTCATATTCTTCTTTCTTGAAATTTTTATACTAGGAGATGAGATTTGATCTCCTATCCTTTCTCTTATCTGCTGATCCAGCAACCATCTAATTAATTGAATCCCAGATAGCTTTGGCTGATGTGCACTCAGCCACTTTCTGGAATATGTCATCTGACATAGTCTGTGCTAAGATGTTCATGTCCTTGGCATCTGCTATCTTGGCCTTCTTCTATGCATCTGTCCACTCAGGTGGTGGAACAACATGTGTGTTGGAACTTGCAGTAGTGGTAGCCATTGGAGCTGGTGGTCCTGTCAAAATAGAATTGTATATTTCTTCATCAATAGAGTACATATAAAGCCTAATTCTTATCTTCCAGATAGCAAACTTATTCAAGTTGCAAACTGGAGGTCTAGTGCTTGCACAATCTTTGTTTTGTGCCATGCTATGAAATAAACAGAAAAACTAGGAAAAGGAAAAATCAGATCTAACAAGGATCTTTTTGTTCAAGTGTTAGCTTGTATAACCAAAGGAACACCTATCTGATACCAATTGAAAGATAAGGGATAGACCTGATTTACTCTAGAGTGGGGGGAGGGTGAATAGAGTAATTAAAACTTTTTGGCTATTTTTAAATATATCAGAGTAAAATAGGTGATAATATAGTAGTATAACAGGAAACACAACCTAAGCAAAATTATCACATCAAAGCAAGAACAAAAAGAAAATAGGCAACCGGACAACATAAGAATTTTATAATGGTTCCGCAAACTGCGTACATCCACTCTTCTACCACCCTGGTAGGAATCCACTATCAGCTTTTTGATTAGGTGACTGCCACCCCAAGATCTATTTCCAGGGAGATCTCACAACCCTTTATGCTTTTGATCAGGTGCCCAAAAATAAAGAATAAACTTTTGAAGGGAGTTAATAAACTCTTTTACAGGAGGTTGAGAGAGAGTTGATGTTGTCTTCTCTTTTCTCTATACAACAGAGAAGACTAGTGGATTGCTGGTGTCAAAGCTCCTTCTGAAATGACTTGGAGCCTTGCTCAGGGTGTAGGTCTTCATCCTGGACTTGAAGTGATTCAGGAACTTCTGACTGATTTAAATTGATTGTCCTTGAATGTTCCTGAAGTAGAAGTTGAAGAAGACACTTGATGTATGATTGTTGTTCTTCTTCAGTCTTCAGAATGTGCAAGGGGAAAACAAAATGTTTTCTGTACAGAGAGAGAATTTGTGTCTTTTCTCTTTATGCACATTCTTGTGTTGAATGTTCAGTCTGCACTCTTCTTCTTGTTCGTGTGTTACTTCTTTGTTTATGCGCGAAAATGGCACCGTCTAGTTAATGGGTTGTTCGATCTTACAAGATAGGTGAAGAAGAGGATTGCGGCATTGATGAGAAGAAAAAGAGAAAGCTGCAATGTGATCGAGAGTGGAGCAGGCGCTTGTTCAAGGGTTGCGGGGATAGAGGAGAGAAGGGAGTTGATACGATTGCGGAGATGGTTGGGAAGGTTGAACAGGAGCTGTCGAGCAGACGGTTACTTTGACGGTCGTGCACGCAGGTCGATGTCGAGAGAGTTGAACCAAGAAGAAGAAAGGGCCCGCTAGTAGCGGCAAAAACAGACTTCGCCCGCCGCGACTTAAATTCCACTCTTACAACGTGCTTTCCTTTGATTAATATTGAGAGTTACAGCTTGCATTATGCTTTTACAAGAAAGAAAATAAAGGGTACAATGGGGGAAGCAGGTGGCTAAGGAAGAAGTTGCCAGAGGGGAGGCCGCGTGGACTGAAGAGCAAAGTCGGTAGGCCGTGCAACTAAAGGAAGAGAGAAGGCGACAGAGAAAAGGAGTCCGCAGGTGTTGATGGCTTGAGCTTGTTGTGGGCTGTCTTCCAGCGTCCAAACCTTGGCGATGTCCGTCCCCCCAGAATGAGAGGCATGGGGGTCTATTTATAGGCCCGAGGAGGTAACAGCTTTCAGTGACGTTTCCCCCGGTGAGGCGGTAATTTGTGTGAATAGAGGATGGAGTCCGCGGAGTTCGCACGAGGCCGCATAGACTGGAACTTGCTTCTGGAACTGGTTCTGCTTCCTGGCAGACTGGGAAGAGTACGCACTTGCTGTGCTGAGCGAGCCCGCGCTAAGCGTGTGAGCTGAGAAGGTTGTCTACCTGCTGCTGGGGAGAAGCGGGTGCGAGATGCTGTGTGGCGGACAGCGAGAAGAATCCGCCGCTGCTGAGTTGAGTGAGCACGCACAAAGAGTGCGAGCTGAGGGATATACGCTGAGTTCGCAGTTGATAAACTGAGTCCGTCTCTATTGTTTAACGAGGCAGTTGGCTGCTGAAGCTGGAGCTGGGGTTCATCAATGTAGGTGGACTAGAAGGTTTGACTGCACCTCGAGTCTGCCCAGCTCGCGGTGAACGGGACATGTCTGCTGATCTTGGCGGGTAGCTGGAGAGCTGGATCGTCTGCGCTCCTCAGGTGGACTGAACAAGCAGGTTGCCCATGCTGCTGTATTCTGCCACTCTGTTGAATGGAAAGGGCTGAAGGAGCAACTACTGCAAAATACGTGGCTTGTTGCCGGCCTGGGCGGAAAGGTATCCGAGTCCGGCAAAGAGGCACCTTTTGAGACAAACTTGCGATTTAGCTGACAAGACGCGCGACCTGCAGGGGCGGATTGAAGAAGCAGTCCACGACCCCTGCCAACCAAATGAACAATGCACGGCCTAGGCGATCAGGCCTCTGAGAACTCCCAAGCCGTGCGGCCTGAGTGGACAGAAAAACCTGTCCGCCCATCCTAAGAAGTCGCGACCTCCAGGAAGAACCCGGAACAGGCCTCGACTAGCGAGCTGGCAGCCTTGTGAAGGATCACCGATTTCGTGGTTAACATAATCCCCGCACTTTTTTAAGTTCCGAAGGGAACTTCAAAAAAGTAGGAGACCCGCGAAAATCATGATCCACCCCAAAGAAAGGGGAGGAGACAAGGAGAGATAGAACCTAATGTCTCTCCTTAGGAGTTTGCTAATGCCTGTCTTTTTCTTGTGAAGGAAAAGTTAGTGTAGGAATGTATGGAAGGTACATCTTGCGTATACCTGAATTTGACTTTGCAAAAATGAAGGAGACGCATCTTCAACTGAGTTCTCTGCAAAATGAAGATGTGAAGAAAGCATAGAAGATCAATAACTTGCAAGTACCTGAAGGGGTCTTGCAATCACCTGTTGTCCTCTACAAAAAGAAGAGTAAGCAATATGTATGAAAGGAAAAACAAGTTGCAAGTATCCAAAGAGAACTTGCAAGTGTTTGCTGGTTTCTGCAAAAGAGAGGTTAGAAGCAAATATGGGAGTAAAGAAACCCGCAAATACCTATAAGAAACTTGCAGGTATCTGCTGATCTCTACAAGAAAAGAGTTAGAAGTAGACATGATATATGAAACTTGCAAGTACCTGTGAAGAAACTTGCAAGCATCTGCTTATCTCTGCAAAATGAGAGTTAGAAGTAGACATAATGTGTGAAAGTAGCTTACAAATACCTATGAAGAAACTTGCAAGCATCTGCTGATCTCTGCAAAACGAGAGTAAGAAGCAATCATAATATGTGAAAGTAGGTTGTAAGTACCTGTGAAGAAACTTGCAAGCATCTACGCATCTCTGCAAAATGAGAGTTAGAAGCAGACATGATATATGAAAGTAGCTTGCAAGTACCTGTGAAGAAACTTGCAAGCATCTGCTGATCTCTACAAAATGAGAGTTAGAAGCAGACATGATATATGAAAGTAGGCTGCAAGTACCTGTGAAGAAACTTGCAAGTATCTGCTGATCTCTGCAAAATGAGAGTTAGAAGCAGACATGATATATGAAAGTAGGTTGCAAGTACCTGTGAAGAAACTTGCAATCATCTGTTGATCACTGCAAAATGAGAGTTAGAAGCAAACATGATATATGAAAGTAGGTTGCAAGTAACTGTGAAGAAACTTGCAGGTTCCTGCTAACCACTGCAAAGAGAAGAGTGAGCAGCAGAAATAATATAGTGAGCCAAGTTGTACGTACCTGAATAGAACTTATGAATGCTAACTATTGACGAGATAAGATGGATGCAATCAAATAGCAGAGGAAATGCCTGATGCACTCTGCTAATAATTGAATGAAGATCAAACCAAAATATTGATCTTCTTACTATATTAGAGATGACATCTTTAACATGAAGTCCAGATCAATAAGTCGAGCGTTGACTGTTGATATGATAAGATGGATATGATTAGATTAACAGAGAAGAAATTTGACGAATTCTTCCAATCTGGACTAGATTCCAATAGCAAGGCTTGATGATCAAGGAGAGTCAGATTCTTTGATCAATGATTGATGCAATTAGCATTTGATAAGAGTAAGGAAGAGCTTTGTAGATCAACATCTGATAAAGCTTAAGCAAGTAATGAATAAAAGATGAGAGTAAACAAGATGATTGTTGCAAATCCTTTTGGTAGGTTGGATTTAACTTGTTCACCTGTGAAAAAGGCAGTTGATAATAAAGTGGTCTATACTCAGAGATGACCAAGAAAGGGTCAGATACTGCCACAGAAGATGACCTGTGGGCCTTATGCATTGCTTGTCCAAGAAAGATCATCAGGAGTATAGTCCTACTTAGAGCGGACTAGCTATACTCCCTTGATAGAGCATAAAAGGGAGACATGCACAAAATCCTAAGAAGGAAACGGCAGATACACTGCTCTCTTGCCTTGGGTACAACGACACTGATCAATGAGACTAGCTGTGCTAAGTGGCCTACAACATTGCTTGTCTATGGAAAGATCAGCGGAGTTGTGGATCCCGCAAAGCCACGGATTGAGAGTACCATAGAGTTTTCAGCCATCACAGTGATGAAATGATCGAAGAGACAAGGCTACGCTTGATCGCCATTGCTTGTCCATGAAAGATCATCGTAACTATAATGTATCCTTAATGAAGCACAACAGAGCTAGCATATGGGGCCTCCCTGGCGCATGCTCTATGTTAGATGCCGACCAGGATCTGAAGCTTGAAGCTCACCATCATAGATTGAACGACTACCATTGCACATACGTGAACACTCCCCACATTATGTGGTCATCGCGGCCATGCTAGAGAACATTCTACGGAGGGAACAACAAGATTTGGCTATATCTCACTGGTTTAGCGATCTCTTTGGCAAAGAGAAAATAGAGGAAGAAGCATTCCAAAAAGGGAAATGTGTCAATACGGGATCCCTGATGTAAACTTATATTGAAACATGATGAGAAAAACACTTAGAAGTGTTTCGAGATGAAAATATTCGAAGAGTAAGAGTAGAGATAGCCCGCCATGGTTGTGAAAAAGCTTTGAAGAACTGTGAAGTCCTTTGTTGGCATAGAATAGTCTTCCAAGCATGCCCTCATCATCGACATCGAAGCATTCAACAGTATTGTTAACAACAAGGAGATGGTGTTCTTCGACTAGGCTCACTCCTCATGAGCAACAAGGAATGTCTGCAACTTATTTGCCCTTTGAGGTTGTTGGATCAGGACGATCATCTTTGGGAAGCAGGTCACGCATTTTACCCTGCCACAACATCTTTTGAACTAGTTGGCAGAGTGCTCAGCAGTTCTCAGTTAGGTGGTCTGGCTCTTTGTGGAATTCGCAATATGGATCTGAGTCTTTAGATCCTTGATCAGCTGGTCGATAAGGCCTTTTGTAGTTAGCCCTGTCTTTCATGACTTGGCTTACTTCTAGCACGGCCTCTTCGAGTTCACACTCTTATAAGTCATCGTCCTACTGTTGATGAAATGCAGCTATTTGTGAAGATGGAGTGGTGGTAGTATTGACTGATCTTGAGCACGATCATAGCTCGGGAAAGAGTATCGATGGCGTTGAAATCTTCTTTCCCTCCTTGAGTGAGTTGGGAAATCTTTGTGAGGAGACCTCGGAGGCTGCTTGTAAGAAGGATCTTTCTTTGATATAAGCCTGGAGATGAATCCTGGGTTGCTCTTTTCTTCTCGGATGTATGAGTTGGCTAAGGCAATCAACTCCTGGTACTTTCTTGGTGCTCGGACATTGGCCTCAAACTTGAGTGGCCCATCACGAATATCGTGGATAAGTGCCACTCGGTACATTTCTTGACCAACAATCTCGATGTCCAATATTTCTCTCTGGAATCGATCAACGAACTGAGGCTAAGTCTCGTTCTCACGTTGCTTTATCTCAATGAGGGCTTCTGGACCGCCCTTTCTCTTAGTTGAAGTAGAGAATCTGAGCAAGAAATCCCTTCGCAGATTAGCAAAGGAAGTGATGGAGTGAGGGCGAAGACCATAGAACCAATCCCTCACTTGCCCATCAAAGGTTGTTACAAGGAGCTTGCATTTGGTAGCATCTGAAAGAGTCTTGAGAGCTACGACTGATTTGAAATCTTGAAGTTGCTTCGTTGGATTAGTCTCTCCAGTGTAGATTGGTAACTGGGGCTCTCTGAAATAGGCTGGAGTAGATTCATGACAAACATTCTCTGTAAATGGCGAAGGCTCTACCTGCTCTCCTACATCATAATGATAAAAGGGAGCATAACTTGCAGTTGTAAAAAGAGGAGGAGGATAGAAAGGAAAAGCTGCTGCAGGAGGAGCAAAGGCAGGAGCTGATGGGTAAGGTTGACTTTCCAGACAGTTGAGAAATCTTGCAGGACTTCCCCAGGCTGCTTCCCGGAAGAAGTTTTGACGAGCTGCAAACTCTTCATCTTGAGGTCGCAAAGGGGTTGCAGGCCCTTGCGGAAAGGTTGCTGTATAAGGAGGATAGACCGGTGGGCAAGCTGGAGGATAAGCCTGTTGATTCTCCAATATTGGGGTTGGATTGATTGGAGCAGCTGGAGCAACTGGAGCTGCTACAGGTTGAGTGTCTAATCGCTGCGTGATCACAACAAGCATTTGGTTGGTTACTTGAAATTGCTGAGCATTTTCACGGCATGATTGCTCGAAGGCCTCCCAGAGAGGATCATCTCTGGGACTTGATTGAGCAAGGTTCTCGGCTGAACGATGATCTGATATGGCTAACTGTCAATGTTCACCGTCTGTTCGGATCTGAAGGTCGCGTGTTAACTGTTGATGCACGAAAACGACACCGCCTAGTTAACGGGTTGTTCGATCTCACAAGCTAGGTGAAGAAAAGGATTGCCGGGTTGATGAGAAGGAAAAGAGAAAGCTGCAGAGTGCTCGAGAGTGGAGCAGGCACTTGTTCAAAGGTAGCGGGGATAGAGGAGAGAAGGGAGTTGATTCGAGTACAGTGATGGTTGGGAACGTTGATCAGGAGATGTCGAGCAGACGGTTACTTTGATGGTCGTTCTTGCAGGTCGATGCCGAGAGAGTTGAACCAAGAAAAAGAGAGGGGCCTCTATCAGCGGCAACAACAGACTTCGCCCTCCGCGGCTTAAATGCCACTCTTGCGACGAGCTTTCTTTGATTAATATTGAGAGTTATAGCTTGTATTATGCCTTTACAAGAAAGCAAATAAAGGGTACAAAGGGTGAAGCATGCGGCTAAGGAAGAAGTTGCCAGAGGGGAGGCCACGCGTACTGAAGAGCAAAGTTGGTAGGCCGCGCGACTAAAGGAAGAGAGAAGGCGAACTGAGAAAAGGAGTCTGTAGGGGTTGATCGCTTGAGCTTGTCGTGGGCTGTCTTCGAGCGTCCGAAAGTTGGCGATGTTCGTCACCCCAGAATGAGAGGCACGGGGGTCTATTTATAGGCCCAAGGAGGTAACGGCTTTCGGCGACGTTACCCCGGTTAGGCAGTAATTTGGGCGAATAGAGGATGCAGTCCTGAAAGTGCAGCTAGATCTGATATACTCTAGAGGGGGTGAATAGAGTATATGGTGCTTGAAAACGTTTTACAACAATTGTTGTAATCTGAGTGAGCAGGGAATCAATTATTAAATCTAATCACAGAACTAAACTAAACACAAAATAATCACAGAACAATCACATCCAGAAACAAAAATAAAGACAAGCAATCCAGATGACACAAGGAGCTATAGTTGTTCCCATAAACTTGGGTACATCCACTCTTCTACCACCCTAGGTAGGAATCCACTGCAGGATGAGTTGATCAGGTGTCCTAGGCACCAATGAGCTTTTGATAAGGTGCTCAAAAACCAAATCAGATTTATTTGATCAGGTGTCTTGCCACCAATGAGCTTTTGACAAGGTGCTCAAAAACCAAGCTCAAACTTTTGAAGGGAGTTTGAGAAACCCTTTATAGAGATGGGGATGAGAGAGTGATGGAAGTATTCTCTTTCTCAAATCAACTGAGAAGACTATGTGGATTTGATGGTGTCAAAGCTCCCCCTGAGTCCTTGAGATGTTCAGGAAAAGAAGCTTTGCTGTCGGGTGATAGGCCTTCAGAAGTTGATCTCCAGCAAAAGATGATTTCAGCAACAGCTGAAATGTTAGGTGTCTGGAGTCTTGAAAGATGTTGGCCTTGAACACTTGAGATAAGAGAGATCAGAAGATTTCAGAAAGTTTGATCTCCTTGGATGTATGTTCTTCAGAGAATTCTTTGAGACAGAGAATATTTTGTTCTTGTTCTTCTTGTCTGTGTTCTGAGTTCTCAGTGATTGAGAGATTCAAAAATCTTGTCTTTTATTCTCTGGTACTGAATAGAAAAACATCCACTGTCAAGAATAGCCGTTGGCCTGCATTAATTGCATCCTTAATTGCAAAATGTCTTCTGGAGGAAAGTCCAAAGAAACATTCCTTGAAAATCCCTTGAAACTTGGTCTAGAAATAAATGAAAACGGCTAGAAAATCTTCTGAATTAATTGCTGAATAATTCCTTAACTGATCTGAATTTGATTTTTGAAAAATCCTTGAAGTCATCAGAAAACGTCGAACTGAGCTCTGTTATCGTCGAACTGAGCTCAGCGATATGGACTTATACAACAACAAAAAAAAACGTCGATCTGAGCTCAAAGATCGTCGAACTGAGCTCAGAGATACAGATCCAATACTGTGTCAAGAATCGTCGAACTGAGCTCGCAGATCGTCGAATGGAGTTTGACGATATGTTGAAGTTGAGCTCAGCGATTGTCGAATGGAGTTCGACGATCTGTCGAAGTTGAGCTAGACGATCGTCGCTCGGAGTTCGACGAATTATCGTGCTGAGCTCGACGATATGACTTAGTCTCAAACTGAAAAATTCTTGGTCTTGAGGGCAGCTTCCAAACCTAGACTTCTAACCCTTAGACTCAATTCTAATTGACCTTTTGAGCTATACAGGAGGTCAAACATTGGTTTCCTAGAGACATAGTGATCCTGACCCAAATTAGTAATAGGGCGTTCCAACAATCTCCCCCTATTTGGGTTAGGATTACTATTTACAGAGTTTGGAAAAATTAAAATAACACATACAAGCAACAATACAGAAAGGCAAAAAGCTGTACATAGCAGAACCACAGATATATATCATCCCAGATAATAATCAGAAATCAGAGTGATTGTCACCTTACATAATCATTTCTTTTACTTCCCTTAATGAGTTTGATTTCTCTGTTGGGGTTAAGAGCTTCCTTCTTTGATCTTGTATCATCTGCTGCACCTAAAGAAGTTTGTTGTTTGGGCCTGGGAACTACAGCTTCAGGATGCAGCTCCATGTATCTTTCAGAGTCAAAGAATTTGCTTGACCCATATCTTTCCAACTCTTTCTTTCTCTGTTCAGACATTGTAGAGATGTTGGAGGAGTCTCTTCCTTGCTCTTTAGCTTTCTTGATCTGGTACAGTACAGCAAGCTCTTTCATCCTTGCAGTCCAAGCAGCTGGATTGTTCTCAGGGTCTTCAAATGGCACTGGTGGCTCATATCTATTAGAAGGGTTATCTTGAGGAGGCATGGATGAAACTGTTTCCTTTAATTTATTGGGAAAAGGACTAGAGGTTGTGTCAGATGTGATTTGTCCTTCCCTGGATTAGAGATGTTGCCTTGAATATCCTTTAGAATAAACCTGGACTTCTCTTCGATTGCCTCTATAACCTACTCTTCTGGATTGAGAACCCCTGGACTAGCTTCCCCTATGATAGGATCTTGCATGTGACTGATAGGGGGTTTGACTTCTAGTAGAGGGTTGAGCAGCTGAACTTCCACCTGCACCTGCATCAGGAGGAGGTGGTGGAGGAGGATGAGGATGTTGGAATTGAGAGGAGCCCTTTTCATATTTCCTTTTCTTCTTCATTGCTTTGAGTTGATTCTTTGAGTACTGCATCCAGTGCTCAGTTATGGGGCAATCATGAAGAATATAATATGGTATGTCATTGTTTTCCTTGACCTTGGCTGGAGGTACTCTCTTCATGGCTTTGCTCCTTGCCTTTCTCTTTCTGGCAATGGTAGCAGAAGAATCATCAGAATCTGTCTTGAACTCATCACTTTCAGAACTTTGATCATCATAAAGAGCATCAATCTTTTTCATCAAATCTTGCTTGAGCTGGATTGAAGCAGATACAGAACTGGTAACAGGAGTTGAAGCAGCAGCAACAGCAGTAGATACTGAAGGTGTGGTAGTTGAATTTGAGGCAGAAGCAGAGGTTGAAGCAGTAATAACAACAGTTGGGGCAGCAGCAGTTTCACTAACAGAAACAGCAATATCAGCAGTAGAGATATCATCAGAAAATACAGAGGACTCAAACTCATGTGCCTCTGTCATAAGGATCTCCTTAGAAGTTGACTCATCAGCAGTATCAGCAATAGTATCAACAAAATTTTCAGCAGAAAGGGCAGCAACATCAGAAACAACAACACTGCTTTCAGCAGGAGTAGCAGCAGCATAAACTGAGTTAACAAAGGAAGTGATGATGCTGGGGTCACAGCAAGAGAAGGGCACAAGGGCCTTGAACAAATCCTCTGGGGGCTGGATAGTAACTGTCTCTGGAAGACAAGCTTTCTCTGGCAGACAACTGAAATACATTGAATCAAATTCTGAGAGCAAAGACCTGAGGTTTATTGGAAAGACTGCAACATGAGGTGGAACTGGATCTTGAAACACAGCAGCAGCAACAACAAAAGAAGAAGAACCAGCAGACACAGCAGGCAGGCTCACTGAACCATCAAGAACAGCAGCAGGCAGGCTCACTTCATAGGGCATCTCCCCCTGCCTAGATTCAGACAGAGCTAGATCAAGGCACACTGCTGAAGGGACTGCCTGAGGGAATAAAGAGGAGAGCCTGACAGAAAGAGCTTCCACTGACTGGATTAATGGAGACAAGGAGGTCTCCAAAAGAAGAGATAGCCTAGGGGCTAGCAATTCATAAAGCCTGTCAGCAAGGGCTGGAATATCTACTTGCTCAGTAGTGACTGGAGTAGAGGTAGAGGATGGAGGTGTAGCTGTTGATGATGGTAGAGGAGAGCTGGTGTATGGGGGAAGAGATGGTTGAGGTGTGGGTAAGGTGGATATGGAGGATAGTGGGATGGAGATAGATGGTGTGAAGGTGAGTTGATCAATGATCTCTTGCAGAAGGTCTTGGTAAGAGGTTGATGATGAGGGCAGCTCAGGAGGAGAGGATGGTGAGTCATCCATGAAGTAATCATCAATGAAGTTGAAGGGTGGAATGGAGGGTGATGAAGTGGCTATGTCTGTTTGAGAGTAGGAGTATAATGGATGGAATTGGTCTTCTGTGGTTGGAAGAGTAGGGATTGGAGATGGTGTAGATGTTGGAGAAGGGCTAGAGATGATGATAGTGGATGGAGTTTGAATTGTGGATGGAATTGGAAGAGATGGAATAGGAGGAGGAGGAGGAGAACCAGCAGCAGGCAGGTCATCTGCAGGGGCAGAGACCTGAGGGGAAGTGACTCTGACAGTCCTGGTGCCTGAAGGTATGCTGGAAGAGGGCTTGCTGGGCTTGATGATCTGCCTGTCCCATTTATGAAAAAGGGCACAAGACAGTCTCTTGGAAGCATTAATGTGTATCCCAGAGGATACTAGCAATGCACGGCACCTATTCTGCAGAAAAAGTCCTAAAATCCTTCCAAAGTTTGCAAAACTCTTATTAATTTTCTTCTTAATTAGGTCAAAGAAGACCTCTCCCCAGTTCAGATTCTTCCTGTCCACTATGGCTCCCATTAAGCAAAGCTGATACCTTGAAATAGTATCATGGGCAGAGTGCTTAGCCAATAGGACTTTCCCAACTACATCATCCAGGAATCTGTATTCCACAGACAGATTCTTTTTCAACAGCTTGCTAGGGTTGGCCTCAGAATGACCCATTCTTGCAAGCAAGTCGGCATATTCTTCTCCAGATAAGTCAGCAGAATCTCCACCAGTACTTAACTCAAAAACCTCTATTAGAATTGCTGGGGTCAAGGGAACCTGTGTGCTAGAGATGGATCCAACAATGGTGTTTTGATCCTGATTGTGGGCAGTGTAGACCCATTCTTTAATTTCATCAGAAGCAAGCTTGATCCTTGTAGTCATGATTGCAGCAAGTTTCTGCTCTTTGAATAGTTCCAAGATGTCCTGGAAAACCTGATCTGTCGTGCTGAAGGACTCCATGTCTATGTCAAAGCCGACATCAAATTTCATGGCGGCGAGAACAGCAACAGAAACAGCCATAGTTATCTGCAAAGATTCAACAAACAAAACGACCAAGTGCAGAAATGTTTGGAGGGAAAGAAAGTTTTTGCAGAGAAATCGAAAGCGCAATGGAGAACGACGGCGAAAAATGAATTTTATATTAGGGTTCGACGCAGAAATGGAAAGATCGTTGAACTCAGTTCGACGATCGGGGCTTCTAAAGGAATCTGAAGAGTCTTCAACATCGTCGATCGCCGTTCGACGATATTGGAGAGCGTCGAGCTCTGGTCGACGATCGTGCAGAGAACAAAATCGTCGAGCGTCGTTCGACGATCACTGACCAGAAGAGATAGTTCATACTATCTGAGAAACGCTGAACTCAGATCGACGATTTCGGAAATCGTCGATCTCCGTTCGACGATCTGGGGGAAAATCGTCGAGCGCAGTTCAGAGACCAGAAAAACTCTAGACACTAAGAAAAATCAAGATGTTTGCCTAGTCTTGGTCAATTTTTAAACTTTTAAAATCTTGGATATTATTTTAGACTTCCTCCATCTAACATTCCTAACTGATTTAGGAAGAAGGTGTGTTCCTTTTCATCCAAGGGCTTGGTGAAAATATCTCCCCTTTGTAAATCAGTTGGGATATATTGCAGTTCAATTTTATTCTTTTCAACATTATCCCTTAAGAAGTGATGCATAATCTCTATGTGTTTTGTCCTACTATGGAGGACTGGATTTTGAGCTATAGAAATAGCACTAGTTTTATCACAAAAGATTTTAGACTTCTCTAAGTTGTAGCCATAGTCTAGGAGTTGGTTTTGAATCCACAAGATTTGTGAACAACAATTGCCTACAGCCATATATTCAACTTCAGCAGTTGAAGTTGACACAGAAGTTTGTTTCTTACAAAACCTAGAGACAAGTCTGTCACCAAGGAACTGACAAGTTCCACTGGTGCTTTTCCTGTCAATTCTGCATCCAGCATAATCAGCATCAGAAAATCCAGTTAAATCAAATGCTGAATCTTTTGGATACCAGAGACCTAGATTTGGACAACTTTTAACATACCTGAGAATCCTCTTTACTAGTGTTAGGTGTGACTCTCTAGGGCTTACTTGGAACCTAGCACATATACATGTAGCAAACATTATATCTGGTCTACTAGCTGTAAGGTACAGTAAAGAGCCAATCATTGCTCTATATGTTGTCTGATCAACAGGTTTCCCATGTTCATCAGCATCCAATACAGCATTAGTAGGCATATGTGTTTTCATACAAGATGCTTCCGACATGCCAAATTTCTTAACCAATTCATTTGCATACTTGGTTTGAGAAATAAAGATACCTTCAGCATGATGTTTGACTTGCAATCCTAGGAAGAAGGATAGCTTACCCATGCTACTCATTTCAAATTTAGAATGCATTAGGTTGGAAAACCTTCTGCACAATTTTGAGTCAGTAGAACCAAAAATAATATGGTCTACATAAATCTGTACTAGTAGGGTATGGGACTTATGGGTTCTAATGAAAAGAGTTTGGTCTACTCTACCCCACAAAAATCCATTTTCCAAAAGGAAGCATGCTAGGCTCTCATACCATGCTCTAGGAGCTTGCTTGAGACCATATAATGATTTGTTCAATTTAAAAACATAATGAGGATAAGTTGGAGAGATAAAACCTGGAGATTGTCTGACATATACTTCCACTTTGATGTCTCTATTTAGAAATGCACTTTTGACATCCATCTGATATACCTTGAAGTCTTTATGTGCTGCATAAGCTAAAAATATTCTGATGGCTTCCAATCTTGCAACTGGTGCAAAAGTCTGGTCATAGTCTATTCCTTCTTCTTGAGAATATCCCTGAGCAACTAGCCTTGCCTTGTTCCTTACAATTACTCCTTGATCATCCAGTTTATTTCTGAACAGCCACTTTGTTCCAACAATGGAGTGATCCTTAGGCTTTGGCACGAGTTCCCACACTTTGTTCCTTTCAAATTGATGCAACTCTTCTTGCATTGCAATGATCCAGTGTGGATCTTGCTCTGCATCTTGAATGGACTGAGGTTCAATTTGAGATAGAAAGCAGGTGTGCAACAGGTTTTGGTTGACCTGATTTCTGGTTTGCACACTAGCTGAGATGTCTCCAATTATTTAGGAAATTGGATGGTCTCTTGATGTTACTAAATCAACAGGGGGTGTTGAATGTTCACCAACCTGTGTTGTTATTTCCTCTTGTGGTACAACTACTGGCTCTTCAAGATGTTCTTCAATATGTTGAATACTTTCTTCATCTTCACTGCTTTCATCCTTTTGGGTAACCTGTAACTTGTTCAAGTCTTCAATAAGATAATGTTCCTGCAAAGGTTCTATGGTAGAAGGGATCTTCTCCTTGAAAGACACGTTAGATTCATCAAATGATATATGAACAGATTCCTAAATTTTTAGAGATGATTTATTATAAACCATATAAGCCGTGTTGATCATGGAGTATCTCAGAAACACTCCTTCATCAACTTTAGCTTGAAATTTTGCTAAATATTTCTTGTCATTATTATGTATATAACAAATACAACCAAAAACTCTAAAATAATCAACTTTAGGTTTCTTCCCTTTGAGTAATTCATAGGGAGTCTTTCCCTTTAGTTTATGTATCAAACTTCTATTCAGCACATAGTTGGAGGTGTTCAATGCATCTGCCCAAAAGGATAGAGGAAGGTGAGCATCTGACAACAATGTAGTGGCAGATTCAATAAGGGTTCTATTTTTCCTTTCAGCTACCCCATTTTGTTGAGGAGTTCTAGGAGCTGAGAAAGTGTGTCTGATCCCTTCACTATGACAGAACTCTTGCATAAGAAGAGAATCAAACTCTGTCCCATAATCACTTCTGATCAGGGCAATGTGAGTATTAAACTCAATCTGTATACATTTGAGAAACTCTGTCAGACACTTAAAGTTATCAGACTTTTTCCTTAGAAAGAACACCCAAGTGAATCTAGAGAAGTCATCTACAACTACTAAAGTGTAAGATTTCCCTCCTAGGCTTTGTACTGTGATGGGTCCAAAAAGATCCATGTGTAACAGATACAATATCCTAGGTGAATCACTCTTATTAAGTGACTTAAAACTATTTTTAGTTTGCTTGCCTAATTGACAGGCCCTGCAGAGTCCTTCCTTCTTGTAGGGGCCAGAAGGTAGTCCTCTAACAGGGTTGTTCTTGGATAGCCTAGCAATAGTTCTAAGGTTTAGGTGTCCTAGTCTCTTATGCTATAAAATATTTGGTCTACAAACAGAATTGAACAGGCAAATATATACATCAGTTGAAAGAAAATCTACTAGATAGATATTACCTTTCCTTTTACCTGTCAACACAGTTGTGTTGTCTTCTGACTTGATTTTGCATAATGCTTTGCTGAAGGTCACATGGTATCCTTCATCACACAGCTGACTGATGCGTATTAAGTTGTGCTTCAGTCCTTCCACATAAGCTACCTTCTTGAATGTTACCGATCCAATCTGGACTGCACCATATCCTTTAGTTTGTCCAAAGTTTGAATCACCAAAGATAACTTTGGGTCCAAGCTTGGTTCTAAAGGATGTGAGGTTGTCCTTATTTCCTGCCATGTGCTTAGAGCACCCACTATCCAAGTACCATTGCTGGTTAGATGTTAGATAGGTCTTCACCTGCACATAAAATAATTCATTTATTTTTGACCCAGTTTACCTTGGGCCTAGGTTGATAACCTTTAAACTCTGAAATAAAAGACATCCCAGGTTGACTCTTATAACCTTCAGGATGATATCTCCTTGGAGGTATAATCCATTCAGTATAAGGGTTAAAGATTTGGGATGAAGGACCCTTAGGATTGGATTTTGATTTGCCCTTAAAAGAATTTCCAGAGCTCTGACCTCTGTTCGACGATCGTCGAGCGGCGGTCGACGATCTTGGGTCTGATCGTCGAGCTACGTTCGACGGTCGACTATGGCATAGTTCAGGAACTTGAGATCGTCGATCTGAGTTCGACGATTTTTCCTGAGATCGTCGATCTGCGTTCGGCGATCATCGATCTCCGTTCGACGATTTCTGCTGGGACTTGGTTTTCTTGGGCAAATCAGAATTTTTCCTAGCTACCTCTACAACTCCCTTTCCTTTATCAGAAATGAACTTGATTAGAGTTGTTAAAACTATGGGTTGGCTGGATGAAGCACCCAAGCCCAGTGTACTATTAAATCTGGAGTTCACTGTGCTTGTGATGTCCATCAGCTTGATACATCTCCCATTAAGTGATTCTTCAAGCTTCTTGGCCTCAGAGAGCTCACGTTTTAGTGAAGCTATCTGCTCCCTACAACACTCCAACTCCTGAGAGAGTTTGAGGTTTTCTGACTTTAAGGAATTATGTTCAGATAAATGATTTCTGAGAGAGATAATTTCTTTCTCAGATTTTAGCAGGTCTAAACAAAATGCTTTAAACTCAGATTTAAAGTCCTCTGAATTAAAATCAAAAGAGCTGATTACCTGATCTTCTTCATGTTGAGTCTCTGAATCTGATTTTGACTCTTCTTCATCTGAATTATGTTGAGAGGCATTGATTGCCATCATGCAGAACTCTTTCTCTTCTGCATCATCTTCATCATCACTGGAGCTGGATGAGGCTTCTGACTCCTCTTTAGTCTCACTCCAGGATTCAGCAACAAACCCCTTTCTTATGTGTTTGTTTTTGCTTGAGGAGGGTTTGCCATTGCCATTTCTCTTGAAGTCTTTCTCCTTTCTTCTTTCTTTCTTGTCCCTTCTGTCCTTGTTTTTGTTTTCTGGACATTCAGGAACAATGTGCTCTGGTTTCCTGCAACCAAAGCAAATAATTTCTTTATTATTAATTGACTTATCATACCTTGGCTTATCATGCTCCTTGTATGATCTCCTTCTGATGTCCTTTTTGGCCATCTTGTAAAATCTTTTGGCCAACAAACTGAGCAGTTCATCATTGCCTGTGACTTTGTCTTCATGCTGATCTTCAGTTGCCTTGAAGGCTATTGTTTTCTCTTTTCTTGTGGCTGGTGAGGCAGCCTTCTGTTCTTCTTCTCTATTCTTGATGAGTAGCTCATAAGATTTGAGCTTACCCAATAGAGCTTCTGTGGTGATCTCATTCAAACTTCTGGCATCCTTGATTGGCCAGATTCTTGAATCCCAAGTGCTAGGGAAGCACATTAGAATTTTGTCATTGAGTTCAGTTAGTGAGATCTCTTTGTCCAAGGTCCTGAGTTCACTAACTATTAGACTGAGCCTGTTGTACATATCTCCAACTGACTCAGCTTCTCCCTTCTTGAAATTCTCATATTGAGATATGAGGTGGGATCTCCTATCCTTTCTCTCATCAGCTGAGCCTGAGACTATTTGAGAGACTTTATCCCAGATTTCCTTTGCTAAATTGCATTCAGCCACCTTTTGAAAGATGTCATCAGACATTGTCTGGGCTAAGATGTTCATAGCCTTGACATCAGCTACCTTCGATTTCTTGATGTCAGCATCTGTTCCTGATGGAGGTGGAACAACATTTGTATTTGAGTTCTCTGGAGGTCTTGGACAAACTGTCAAAACAGAGTTAAAAATATCCTCGTCAATTGAATTAATGTATAATCTGATCCTTGCTTTCCAAAGTGCAAACTTGGATAGATTACACACTGGAGGTCTGGTGCTAGCATAATCTTTGTTTTGGGCCATGATTGGTGAAAACAAAACCTAATAATAAACTCAAAAGAAAACAGATCTAACTAGGGATTTTGGGTTCAGTTGTTAGCCTGTGCAACCACCAAGGTGTGGTATGTTTAACAAATCTCGATCTGATACCAATTGAAAGTGCAGCTAGATCTGATATACTCTAGAGGGGGGTGAATAGAGTATATGGTGCTTGAAAACTTTTTACAACAATTGTTGTAATCTGAGTGAGCAGGGAAGCAATTATTAAATCTAATCACAGAACTAAACTAAACACAAAATAATCACAGAACAATCACATCCAGAAACAAAAATAAAGACAAGCAATCCAGATGACACAAGGAGATATAGTGGTTCCCCTAAACTTGGGTACATCCACTCTTCTACCACCTAGGTAGGAATCCACTATAGGATGAGTTGATCAGGTGTCCTGGGCACCAATGAGCTTTTGATAAGGCGCTCAAAAACCAAATAAGATTTTTTTGATCAGGTGTCTTGCCACCAATGAGCTTTTAACAAGGTGCTCAAAAACCAAGCTCAAACTTTTGAAGGAAGTTTGAGAAACCCTTTACAGATATGGGGATGAGAGAGAGATGAAAGTCTTCTCTTTCTCAAATCATCTGAGAAGACTATGTGGATTTGATGGTGTCAAAGCTCCCCCTGAGTCCTTGAGATGTTCAGGAAAAGAAGCTTTGCTGTAGGGTGATAGGCCTTCAGAAGTTGATCTCCAACAAAAGATGATTTCAGTAACAGCTGAAATGTTAGGTGTCTGGAGTCTTGAAAGATGTTGGCCTTGAACACTTGAGACAAGAGAGATCAGAAGATTTCAGAAAGTTTGATCTCCTTGGATGTATGTTCTTCAGAGAATTCTTTGAGACAGAGAATATTTTGTTCTTGTTCTTCTTGTCTGTGTTCTGAGTTCTCAGTGATTGAGAGATTCAAAAATCTTGTCTTTTATTCTCTGGTACTGAATAGAAAAACATCCTCTGTCAAGAATAGCCGTTGGCCTACATTAATTGCATCCTTAATTGCAAAATGTCTTCTGGAGGAAAGTCCAAAGAAACATTCCATGAAAATCCCTTGAAACTTGGTCCAGAAATAAATGAAAACGGCTAGAAAATCTTCTGAATTAATTGCTAAATAATTCCTTAACTGATCTGAATTTGATTCTTGAAAAATCCTTGAAGTCATCAGAAAACGTCGAACTGAGCTCTGCTATCGTCGAACTGAGCTCAGCGATATGGACTTATACAACAACAAAAAAACGTCGATCTGAGCTCAAAGATCGTCGAACTGAGCTCAGAGATAGAGATCCAATACTGTGTCAAGAATCGTCGAACTGAGCTCGCAGATCGTCTAATGGAGTTTGACGATATGTTGAAGTTGAGCTCAGCGATTGTCGAATGGAGTTCGACGATCTGTCGAAGTTGAGATAGACGATCGTCGATCGGAGTTCGACGAATCGTCGTGCTGAGCTCGATGATATGACTTAGTCTCAAACTGAAAAATTCTTGGTCTTGAGGGCAGCTTCCAAACCTAGACTTCTAACCCTTAGACTCAATTCTAATTGACCTTTTGAGCTATACAGGAGGTCAAACATTGGTTTCCTAGAGAAATAGTGATCCTGACCCAAATTAGTAATAGGGTGTTCCACCAAGTACGCTGAGTCCGCACAAGTCCACGCGGACTGGAACTTGCTTCTGGAACTGGTTGTGCTGCCTGGAGGACTGGGAAGAGTCCACACCTGTTGTTCTGTGCAAGCCCGCGCCAAGCGTATGAGCTGAGGATGTTGTCCACCTACTACTGGGGAGAAGCGGGTGCTGGAGGCTGCGTGGCGGACTGCGAGAAGAATCTGCCGCTACTGAGTTGAGCGAGCATGCACCAAGGGTGAAAGCTGAGGGATATCTGCTGAGTCCACAGTTGATAAACTGAGTCTGCCTCTGCTTTTGAACGAGGCGGCAGGTTACTGAAGCTGGAGCTGGGGTTCATCAATGTAGTCGGACTGGAAGGTTTGACTACATCTCGAGTCCGCCCAGATCACGGTGAACGGGACATGTCCGCTGATCTTGGTGGGTAGGTGGAGAGCCGGAGCATCCGTGCTCCTCAGGCGGACTAAAGAAGCAGGTCGCCATGCGGCTGGAGTCCGCCACTCTATTGAATGGAACGGGCTGAATAACCAACTCCTGGAAAATACAAGGCTTGTTGCCGGCCTGGGCGGATAGGTATCCGAGTCCGGCAAAGTGGCACCTATTGAGACAAACTTGCGATTTAGCAGACAAGGCGCGCGGCCTGTAGGGGCGGACTGACGAAGCAGTCTGCTGCCCCAGCCCACCAAAGGAACAATGCGCGACCTGGGCGGACAAACCGCTGAGACCGCCCAAGCCATGCGGCCTGAGCGGACAGAAAAACCTGTCTGCCCATCCTAAGATGTCGCGACCTCCAGGAAGAACCCAGAACAGGCCGCGACTAGTGAGCTGGCAGCCTTGGGAAGGATCGCCGATTTCGGGGTTAACATTCTTGTCGTCTGAAAAAACAAATATTCTTTTATATTCTGCTGTTAAAGTTTTCCTTTGAATTTTGAATTTCAAATATTGATTGCTGATCTGTCTGAAGAATGAAAATGGCTGGAATATTCATTAAAGAGTTTCCCCAACTGTCCCATTAAATTAAGCAAGTAATTAACCTTGATGAAGACCATAATTAATACTGCCAATAATGGCTATATTCAGGGGAATATAAGCATTAATTACTCAGAGAATTACCGCTAAATAATATAAGAAATAAGGACATAATAAGGAATACTTCTAAATATGTATTGAGATAGAATTAGTCGAGCTCTGAACAGAATTCGTCGACTGGAGATCCAAGTTCGTCGAGCTGAGAATTCCTGTTTGTTGACCTGCGCTCAGCGAACTGCATTCTGGAAATAACTAGCCATTTCTGCGCCCTAAGTTCGTCGACCAAAGAATCTGTCTTTGTCGAGCAGAGTTCAGAGAAACTAAACTGGGAAGAATATGTTGAAGTTGAACTCCAAAATACGTCGAGCAGAGAATCTGTCTGAATGAGGGGATCGTCGACCTGATCTCGAATATCGTCAAGCCCAACTCAAAGAATTATCTCTGAGTTCGTCGATCTGCGATCGACGATCGTCGAGCTGAGTTCGAAGAATTTCGAACTGATAAATTTATCTCTTAATTCTTTTAAGTCTGGGGCAACTGAGGTCTTCTACTGGCTTGTCCATGAATGTTGAACCTAACGACTAGCCTAAACTTTAGGACTCATAGACTTGACCCTGGCTATACAATGTGGGTCAAACTCATCCTAATTAGTGAACCTAGACCAAATCCAAACTAGGGATCCAACAGGTCGCACTTTGTTTTCATAAAACCTAGCCAAAGATTCGATTGTGTGCTCCGGCCGATTTGCTTCTTTTTATTCTCTGACGGCAAATTCTGCAGTGGACCCACCACCAAGATTGATGAATGAGATTTAGCCATACAACACATTCTTTCCATTTACTCTTGATTCAATGGCTCTTTGCTATGTGTGGGCCCCAACACTTAAAGATGAAAATATTTTTTTTCGAGTGCAGAGGATGATGACAGCTGGCCGCTAGCGCCTCTAGCAGCATTCCCGCAACATTTGAATTTTGGTTGACTTTTTTGACTTTGATGACATCAGCATGACTCAGCATCTCTGGACTTGGAGAAAATTCAAACATTAGAAGCAAAAACGTTGATTGAATGACCTACACTCAGTGCCAATAGACTTCGATGAATACATAACCCAGTTCGACGAACTCAGAGTTCTGCTCGATGAAAAATGAAAGCTTTGTTCGACGAACTTAGAGCTCAGTTCAACGAACTCAGAGCTCAGCTCGATGAAAAGGGAAAGCTCAGTTCGATGAACTTAGAGCTATGTTTAACGAACACATAGCTCCTCTCGACGGAAGTAAAAGCTATCAACGTATTTGAACTTAGACAAAGTTTCTGAGCCTTGGCGTTGATAGAGCAAGCTCCACTCAATGGCAAACTACTTAATAGAACTTTTATGTTATCTAGCGTTGAGTGAGTAAGCTACACTCAATGCTTTTACTCTATGGCATTGAGTGAGTAAGCTACACTTAATGCTTTGCTACTTGGACAATTTTTTCTATCATGGCATTTAGTGAGTTAGCTGCAGTCAACGCTAGTGGACTTAGTTCAAATTTTGCCCAAATTTTCTGTGGTGTTGACAGGCACAACAACACTTAATGCTAAGGGTTGTATGGCATTTAGTGAGTATACCACACTTAATGTCTATGGACTTAGCCACATTTTCAGCCTATTTCTTGACTAACTCAGCCTGACTCTTAGCGTTTTGTTGTATGGCGTTGAGTGAATACACTACACTCAACACCTGCGTACTTAGCCATATTTTTGGTTATCTATCAGTTAGGCTGAGATAGACTCAATGCTATTTGTTATATGGCATTGAGTGAGCTGTCCTCACTCAGCGCCTATGGTCTTAGGCAAATTTCTAGCTAGATAATATTGAATCCATACCTCTGGCATTGAGTGAGCTTGCTCCACTCAATGCCTGTGGACTTAGTAAATTTTTGTTATGTCCAACAACCAATTGTTGTGTCCACTTGTCCAATCAATATGATATAGACTAACCTACACTCAAGACATCAAATGTACATCAAATACAGTTGATGTGTGTGACATTGACCTGTTCGACTTCTCACAAATCAGGGACATTGGGAATAATGGACCCAACAATCTCCCCCTATTTGAAGAAGTCAAAACACTTATCCAAATTATTTTCTTTTCTTGGTCAATGACACACAAAAACTATATAGCAAAATAAATATTTAATTCTGACATAGCCGTATAAGGAAGTGTTCCTCATTTCCTGACTGTTTTGCTGCAAGGTGTTTGTCCTTACTTGAGTGCCTTGCTCACTTTCTCACCTATATGGCAACAACACTTTCTCCCCTTAGGTTTGCTGCATGATAATGATCATCTCCTTTTGATCATCTCCTTGTCCCACAGTTGCCACATGTCCTTCTATGGATGACTGGATATGTCCTAATCTACCCCTTACCAACTCCCCCCATTGCTATGAACTTTTATCCGCTTTTTTGTCTTTTGCAGAATAGGCAGATAGGGGCTGGCCCTTCTAGAGTAACTTACTCCCCGTGAATAGAAGCATCAGTTAACTGATACCACTGGGTAGTCTATATCTCCATCAAAAGGAACAATACCTGCACCAAAAAATGCAAAATGGAGTGCTTGAAGCTAAGCCAAGTTCAACATACCCAACTCAAATTTGAAGGTGTTGAACTTTGCTTCATCTAATGGCTTATTGAAGATATCAGCCACTTGCTTGTCTGTGGGGAAAAACTCAGGACTGATGTCTTGCTTCTCCACATGCTCCATAATAAAATGATATCTAATTTCTATGTGCTTAGTTCTGTTATGTGAGACATGATTCCTAGCAATAGAAATAGAATTTGTAGAATCACAGTATAGAGGAGTTCTTCTTACCTGAAGGTTGTAATCCTGGAGCTGATGTTGGATCCACAGCAGCTGAGCACAATACCTGCCTGCTGATATGTACTCTGACTCAGTAGTGGATATAGTCACACTAGTTTGCTTCTTGCTAATCTAAGATAATAGTCTTCTTCCAAAGAACTGATAGGTTCTAGTAGTGCTTTTCCTGTCTTCTTTATTGCCTGCAAAATCTGCATCTGAAAATCCTGATAGATCAAAATACCTATTTCTAGGGTATCATAGGACAAGATCTGGTGTGCCCTTAAGATACCTCAAGATTCTCTTTGTAGTAGAGTAATGAGATTCTTTAGGGCAGACCTGATACCTAGCACAGACATATGTAGTATACATGATGTTAGGCCTACTAGCAGTCAGGTATACAATGGAGACAGTTATCCCTCTATACAAAGACACATCAACAGGTTTCCCTCCCTCATCTTTGCCTATAGGCATACTTTGTAACATCCCATGTTACTTCTGGACCCCTCAACTTAGATTGGGTTAGGCATGGGGTGAGATTTAAAGGAGATCAACTAGGTCTGACCCTAGGTAGTGGGTGGTAGCCATGTGGGGCCCACTATAGGACCTTAGTCAAACTAGGTCAAACTAGCCTAATTAGGGACCCTAGCCACACCATGACCCCACCACATTGCCCTAACCCTAAAAACAATCTAAGTGGACCCTAGGGTATGTCACTGGGTCAACATTTTGACCCCAGTTGACCAAGGTCAACCTTGGGCTTAATTTGGTCAAACCCACACCCATAGGCCTAATTAACCTAAGTGGGGCACCCCCTTGACCCAAACCAAGTTGGGTGGTGCCACTAGACCCATTTCCACCATGTGGGGCCAGTCCACCCACCATAGTTGACCAGTCAACCCCAAAAGTCAAATTGGTCAACAATTTGACCTAAGGAATGAAATGAAGACCAAGCAATTTTCCTTTGGACCAAGCCCACCAAATTGGCCCATGACCAGCCTTAATGGTTAATGACAGCCCTACCCTCCTGATATTGGAGAGAGAATGCATGCAAGGGGGTAAAATTGAGATTTTTAGGAAAAGAGGAGAGAGAAAGAGGAATAAAGGGAATAATGGCCACATGGCCACCCCATCAGCTGGTTTTGGCTGCCCAAACCAGGTGGCTGACCTCCCCTCTTCATTTCCAGCAGAATACCAGAGTTGAGAGCCACATGGCACCATGGGTGAAGCCTCCAAAGCTCAAACCGAGCTCACCTTGGAGTTAACTCCACTTATAGCCCACCTCAGTCCAAACAGACCCCTCCATTAGCTTCAGAAGGTCCAGAGGAGTGGAATTCGACTACTTACACATGGAGAACGGTGGAGAATGCAACTTTCGGGGAGGAGCTCGCCGGCGCACCACCACCACGGCAAACCGCCGCCTGACCCGCAGCCAAGCCCCGATTATGGTGCGTTTCACTTCACCTCTACCCGCACTAGCTTCTTAGATCAAATAGGCGAGAGATCGGGCTCAATTGAGCCCGATGCCATGTGAGAAAATCTAGAAAATTCTAAGTTTCTGAAACCGCTCGGGATCGCCGTCGCCGCCGTCTCCCGCCGCCCCATCGCCGGGAAATGATAGCCACCACCACCGTGAAGGTGATGGCACCATTGGCCGGAGGTGGCGACGCCTCAGCTGGCCGGAAACCGCCGGCAAAATCGCTCCAGGTCGGCTCGATCTCAGCCGTTGGCTGGAGGTAGACGATAACCCGATTCCGTCCATTCTTGCTTTAAGATTCGTGCGCCGATTTTAATATAAATCAGGATTAATAAATGAATAGTAACATTTCTGTCACTTATATTGAGCCCTCTTGCAAGTTAAATTTAGGCCTCTTAGAGGCATTTCCAGACCTTAGGCCCTTAATGAAAATTGTAGCCTAGGGTCTTACCTTTAATATTCCACCCTAAACACACATTTTGGTGTAGAGTACAGCCCTGTAGGACCTTTCTCCTAGGACTGGTCCTAGACTAGGTCAAAAATTATATTGGATGCCCTAGTCTCAATATTAGTCACCATGATCCCAAATTTTGGGCACATGCATTATTATGGCTTACTTACCTCCTGCCAAAATTTAGGAATTTTTAGAAAACATTTTCCTATAGTTTTTGGTAAAATATCAAAATTTAAATTAATGGCATATATGGAGTTCTACTCCTCCCCATGGCCCCAAATTTTGGTGGTGGGTCAGTGGGGTCACCCTTGGTGCATGATAAAATTTTCAGCACCTTGGGATCACTGCATGTGGGAGAATTCACTTGCATGTGATAGCTTATGTTAAGGCTTGGTGTGCAAATAGTAAAAATGTAATTTGGTGAATTTAGCCCAATGGTTGCATGCAAGGATTATGAAATTATTTATAGTGGCTCATTAGAGTAAATGGCACTCTTCAAATTAATAATGTAATTTTTGGAATCAAAATTCCATTTATTGGAATTTACTTTATAAATAGCTATTTTGGAATTAAAAATTGGAAAATAGGATTTATTCAAGAACAAATCCAAACAACATTACCAAGGCATAGATTACATCACACTTGACCTAGGAAAATTATGATTTCTCTGTTTTGAAGAACCTTGGAGTAGATACCCTAAATTTCCCATTTTACCCTTATCATGATAATTCTTGAAATGATATATATATACCTCTGAAAAATTTGGGATTTATTCTACTGTCATAAAATATTGTTATTAGTTTATCATGAATTTCTCAGAATTTATTGGATGCATTACTTGTGTTAAACTAGTACAATGGCATTTTGGTAAATACCTTAAAATGGAACCCCATAGGCCATCTTACATTCAATTTTGATGAATCTCTGCCAATAGCCATAATTTAGTGTCTTAAAGGCTCTGTAAGTTTTCTGGAATTTTTGAATATGTAATGCTTATACTTCATGTGTAAAATGGAATTTATGTGGGATTGTTATTAAATAGAAAATGACAATAAATAATTTAAGGAAAATTGTGAAATTTTGAAGGCAGCAATATTTGGTCAATATACATCTCAGGAAAAATTCCCTAAGTCAGTGGATGCTTAATTAAATCACTTCATGTGTAAAGTGGCCGAGCATTTAAATTAAGAGAATTAATTAAATGACCATTTGGCCAGGAAAAATTATGAGAATCCTTAGGGTAGTTCCCTTAGTCCATAATACCTTAGGATAAATATTTAGAGGCAAGATGCCTTAAGTTTTGGAAGATCACATTTCTAGGGTAAACATAGGTCATGGTCTGCATATAACACAAATAGGACTTGCCTTAGGGAATTACCAGGGGATTGATTATCGGCAGAAATAAGAGAGAGTTCAACATGAGTGACCCTGGTGGGTAGAGTTGTCTTAGTGAGGGATCAAAAGTGCAAGTCTTGGTCATCAACTGGAGTGGGGGATCGGCGGAAGACCGTCGGTTCCCGGTAACACCTTAAGTCACTAGGGTTATACTTAAGCAATAAGGAGAGCTGGGGAGATACATGGGTAGTCATCAACTAAAATAAGTATCCTTGCGAAAGGGAACGCTGGGCGTAATCCCAACACAGTTCCTAGTGCCCCTTGAGAGCCCTTCACAGGGAATACCGGGGGCAGTCCTGGGATTAACCTTAAATCTCTAAGTATAATAAACCGTAGACAAGAGTAGCTTAATAGGTTAGGACATGGTTGTACCTTCTTGCCCGTGTTTGGGTTGGAGAGTTTCATGATATATGCTCACCCGTTTAGGGTTGGAGGGAATTGACATAAAGGCACTAATGTGCGTTCTCACCCGGGTTTGGGTTTGAGGGATTCAGGACGGGTTTTGGTCCTGCGAGCGGAAGACTCGGTATGAATTACTTGCATGTGCATAAATATCGTGGCGGGGCATGCGGTACTGGCCGTTCGTCACACCGATGGCAGTACGGTGCACCAGGCGGTTGTGGGAGTTAGAGGGGCCAGTGGGTTGTTTTACACTGCGGTCTGGAGGACGACCCCCGATAACACACATCCGACCCAACAAGACTGACGGGTTTGTCAGCAAAGTACGTACGCGAGACTCTAGAGTGCACCTTGGACGTGTACAGAGGCGTATGAGAGGGGTCTAAGGCTTGGTAGTGTGCATACCGGTCTAGAAGCGGAGACGCCCGCTCCGCTGCTGCCGTAGCCACAGCGGTGGTACCCGAGAGTGATGCTAGCTCTCAAAAAGTGGGAACTAAAGGTCTGTGATCACAGAGTCGTTGTGTGTGAGTTGCACTTGTCTGCGCATAAAATCATATCATATCATTCATTCATATTAGGTCATACGCTTCATAGATCCTTATCATATAAATTAGTATGGGCTCTTTTATATGATAAGTTAAATTTCCTGGAAATCCTAACTTATATATTTGTATGGGCATTTATATAAGTTAGGGTATGTTTGTGATGATAGCTTAGTGGTAGCTTAGTTTATTTACTTGTTCATACTGCTGTTTCTTTACTTTCCTTTACTGCTCCGCTCTTACTTACTTACTACTTGTACTGTACTTAGCATTGCTAGTGTAGAATTTCATTACTTAGTGCCACTTTAGATAGATATTGTCACCTGCTTCCATTTTGCTACCCCTTGTTGTCCTCCGCTTCGTCCTCCCGCTCGGTGCCTAGGAGCTGCGGGGCGAGGTGTGGAGGAAACGACTTAGTCTTTTGACTAATGGTCGGTGACCAACTATTTTTAGGAGCCCGTGGAGATGGAGCACCAGCACGTCGAGGAGGCAGGACATGAGGAGCAGATACCGCGTCAGCAGACTACCACTACTACTGTGCGTCCTCAGGTGGGACGAGACTTGATGTTCTAGTTTAGCTTCCGCATTTACTATTTTGTGAGAGAGAGAGAGATTTGATGTACTGGGCATAAGCCCTTTTTACTCTTTCAGTTGTACTTATTTGTGGACTATATGTTGTACTATTCATCTCTTTTTCATGATTATACAGTGGCTTGTGGACTGGTATTTTTACATATACAGTTTTACTTCTTATTTCTCATATTGGCCTACAGGTTTATGACCGTACTAGCCGACAGAATCGGCGTGTTGCGGTGTCGACTAACCCGTGAGTTAGTGCCACCGTAAGACGGCGGTTCTGGGCATAAGATCCGGTAGCCCTCCTTGGTAAGGGGGAGGGGGGTCTTACAAACTGGTA
Source organism: Platanthera guangdongensis (assembly GCA_039583875.1). NCBI lineage: Eukaryota > Viridiplantae > Streptophyta > Magnoliopsida > Asparagales > Orchidaceae > Platanthera > Platanthera guangdongensis. Next base: position 27,180,932 of record CM077159.1, read on the forward strand.
TCAGAGGAACAACGATCATATGAGAAAGAAGTCCACAACATGGCACCACCCCCGCCCCAACATTAGTTTGCGGACAAACTATGCAGCGGAAGCAGTGGTGTGCCCATGTACAAAAGTCACAGAAATAGTCCACAAAGTACAATTTGATAGGCCAATTTTGCCTTAACCTTACCTTTATGCAACCTCCACAGGTCGCAGCGCCGCAAAATGTGGCTCCTCCCCCTCCAGCTGCCACTCCATTCCTACATACGGAGATGGGGCAGACCCTGACGGCGATTTTGGATGCCTTTAGAGCCCAGCAAGTCCCGGCTCCACAGCCAAATCCGGGGTCGAGCTGGCTGAGTGCATTCAAGAGCCTGTCCCCACCGACGTACCGTGGGACAGAGGATGCAGTGAAGACAGAAGAATGGCTGGAGGCCATACACGAGATCTTAGCGGGCATCAGCTGCCCAGTCGGCCAGGCAGTACCTCTAGCCACCTCCGTGCTAGAGGCCCACGCGAAGAGATGGTGGAAGTCAGTCCGGGAGACTACTTATGCGGACTTTGAGTTGTCAGAGATTTCTTGGGAGGAGTTTGGCGATGTGTTCCTGGAGCACTTCATCTCTACTACGGACAGGGATGCTTTGGAGGAGAGGTTTTTGAACCTCAAGCAGGGGACCAGATCTGTGATAGAGTACCAGAGGGAGTTCTCCCACTTGGCCAGGTTCGCGGGGATTCAGGACACCGACGACAGGAGGTACGCAAAGAGGTTCTACCGGGGCCTCAGGGATGATCTGAGGCAGGCTCTGTTATTCATTTCACAAGGCACATCCAGGCAGATCATCGAGATGGCGAAGAAGCTGGAGGCTGACCAGCTGATGGTGCGAGCCGGAGGGAAGAGACCATTTGATGGATCGACATCAGGTGAGAGCAGTAGGGGCTCTCAGAGGGGCAGGACCATTGGATACAGGAGGGGTGGGGGACGTCGTCGTCCCAACTTCAGGCAGGAGCAGGGGCCTCCTCCAGCTTTGGCTCCCCCACCTCTACAGATACATGATCCGAGGAGACAGGATGACCGAGGCCACCGACAGGTGGTTTGTTACGGATGCCGCCAGCCTGGGCACATCAGGTCGGAGTGCCCGCACCGATTCCATCCCCCTCCTCCTCCTCCACCTCCAGTGGCCCCAGTACAGCAGGGTCGAGGACGAGGCCGAGGACGAGGCCGAGGCCGGGGATATCATGGCAGGAGGCGCGAGCAGGAGCAGATATACGCCTTGGATCTCACAGAGCCGAGGAATCCTGAGGAGGTCATCACAGGTACTTAAAGTTAATTTTGAGTTTCCTTAAATTTTTCCAATGATATATATATAGTACCTGGAACCATAGGATAACAATTAACCTTCACATAAACAAACCTCAGGCATAGTCATGATCAGCGGCAAGCCTGCCCATACTCTTTTCGACACGGGTGCGTCACACTCGTTCGTATCCGAGGCCTTCATCGACGGACTCGAAGGCGTGGAGAGGTTCCCTGGACTAGAGATGAGGGTACGCCTACCCGATGGGTCGGAGCTGCGGACTACTGCACATTGCGACATGGAGGCCGAGATTGGCGGCAAGGCTTTTGAGGCGCCGGCGACTATTCTGAAGCTGCAGGACTTTGACTTGATCTTGGGCATGGCCTGGTTGCACCGGAACCATGCCCAGATAGATTGTCCGTCCAGGAGGATCACGCTGAGACATGGCGACTCTCATGTTATCGTTGAAGGTATCCAGCCTGTCTGCCACCTACTATTATCTTCTATACAGGCTGTGAAGGCCCATGAGCAGGGTGAAGAAGTCTATATTGTCTGCTTCGAGATGGTGGGGACAGAGGCGACTATCTCAGATATTCCGGTGGTTCGGGATTTCTCCGACGTATTCCCGGAGAAATTGCCCGGGCTACCGCCTGCTAGAGACTTGGATTTCAGGATTCAGCTAGTGCCGGGAGCGAAGCCGGTGTCCCGAGCACCCTACAGGATGGCTCCTAGAGAGTTAGCAGAGTTCAGAACTCAACTGCAGGAGCTAGTCGAGTCAGGATTTGTACGGCCTAGTTCATCGCCATGGGGAGCACCAGTTCTATTTGTGAAAAAGAAGGATGGATCATTGCGATTGTGTATAGATTACCGGGAGCTGAACCGGTTGACGGTCCGCAACACCTATCCTCTGCCTCGGATAGATGAGTTATTTGACCAACTACAGGGAGCATTCTGGTTCTCCAAGTTAGATCTGCGATCCGGCTACTATCAGCTCCGTATCAGGGAAGAAGACATACCGAAGACGGCTTTCAGTTCGCGCTATGGACTATACGAATTCACGGTGATGCCTTTTGGGCTCACGAATGCTCCTGCCGCATTCATGAGTCTGATGAACCGTGTCTTCGAGCCTTTCTTGGATCGCTTCGTGATAGTATTCATCGACGACATCCTTATTTATTCTCGGACTCGGGAGGAGCATACTGAGCACTTGGCACAGGTCCTGCAGAGGTTGAGGGAGGCACAGATGTACGCAAAATTTTCGAAGTGCCAGTTCTGGTTGCAGGAGGTGGCATTCCTGGGGCACACGATCAGCGGGGCTGGGTTAGCAGTGGACCCAGCCAAGATAGAGACGGTGAGGGATTGGCCACGGCCGAAGACCGCATCTGACATCCGCAGTTTCTTGGGACTAGCAGGCTATTACCGCAAGTTCGTGGAGGGGTTCTCAAGGATAGCACTCCCCCTCACGTCCTTGACGAAGAAGGATGCTGATTTTGTTTGGTCAGAGCGGTGTGAGACGGCTTTTCAGGAGCTGAAGGACCGGCTCATCTCATCCCCTATTCTTGCGCTTCCATCCGGGAGCGAAGGATTCCAGATTTACACGGACGCCTCATATCAGGGGATGGGTGCAGTCTTGATGCAGCATGGACACGTTATCGCTTATGCTTCGAGACAGTTGAAGAAGCATGAGCATAACTATCCAGTACATGATCTAGAGCTCGGGGCTGTGGTTTTCGCCCTGAAGATATGGAGGCATTACTTATATGGGATTCATTGTGACATCTTTTCAGATCACAAGAATCTCAAGTATATCGATACTCAGAAGGACCTAAACCTGAGACAGAGGAGGTGGCTGGAGTTTCTCTGTGATTATGATTACAAGATCCACTATCATCCGGGAAAAGCGAACACGGTTGCGGATGCTTTGAGCAGGAGGGCCGGCACTTCTGGACCGAAGCCCCGATTGATGTCCATAGAGCTGCTTCAGATGATGGAAGACATGCACATTACCGTGGTGTCAGAGACCGAGCCAGTGGTATATAGAGAGTATTTGAGCTCAGTGATCAGCTGCGATGATATACAGGAGCGCATCCGAGCACATCAGAGGCTGGATGCTGCGTTACAGCCGATTTTCAGTGCCCTAGAGAGGGGCAAGGTCGAGGACTACACACTACAGGATGATCTTCTTCGGTTCCGGGGCGCATCTACATACCAGCAGGGGCAGTATTCGAGATGACATACTCCGAGAGGCACATTGCTCGAGATATTCAGTGCACCCCGGCATCACCAAGATGTGGGCAGATTTGCGGAGATCTATGTATTGGCCCGGGATGAAGAAGGAGATCACGGATTTTGTGACGCATTGCGAGACCTGCCAGCGTGTGAAGGCGGAATGCAAGAGCCCAGGAGGTTTACTACAGCCACTGCCAGTTCCAGAGTGGAAGTTCGAGGACATTGCTATGGACTTTGTACACGGATTGCCTCGCTCCCACTCCGGACATGATTCTATATGGGTTATAGTGGACAAATTGACCAAAGTCGCGCGGTTTATTCCAGTTCGGAAGGATGCCCCAGTTGCAGTTCTGGTGAGACTATTTGTGGAGCAGTACATCAGATATCATGGTATCCCCAGGACTATTGTTTCGGACCGTGATGGTCGGTTCACTTCGAGCGAGTGGAGGGCCGTGCATGCTCACTTGGGATCTCGGCTTACCTTTAGCACCGCCTTCCACCCGCAGACCGACGGACAGACCGAGCGGACCATCCGGACCATGGAGGACCTGCTCAGATTATGCATATTGGATACGGGGAGGCCTTGGGAGAGGCTGCTACCATTGATCGAGTTCTCGTATAATAACAGCCACCAGACTAGCATCAGGATGGCTCCGTACGAGGCGCTTTATGGGAGGAGATGCCAGACACCGCTATCATGGGTACAAGATGTGGATACCAGGGCTCTGGGATCTGATTATATAGAGGACACTGAGGCTCAGATTCGATTGATCAGGGATCGGCTACTGGAGGCCCAGAGCAGGCAGGCAAAGTATTATGATGCTCGGCACCGGAAGGTGGAGTTCCAGGTTGGAGACAGGGTATTCTTGAAGATACGTCCAGTACACGGTGTTTCTCGAGTGCGGAGGCACAAGAAGCTCAGTCCACGATACATGGGGCCATACCTGATCCTGGAGCGGATCGGCCCCTTGGCTTACCGACTGCAGCTGCCACCGGAGTTGGGTGCATTACAAGACGTCTTTCATGTCTCTTCCTTATGGAGGGCTCTCCTTCGGCCGGAGCAGCACATTACTACTACAGCCGGACCAGTAGAGCCTGACAGATCAGTGAGATTGGAGCCGATCCGGATTGACGATACAGCCATCCGAGTGTTGCGGAAGAAGAAGGTCCCTCTTGTGAAGGTGCTGTGGTCCAACCATGGACGGGAGGAGCACACTTGGGAGCCGAGGGATCTGATGCTGGAGCAACACCCGGAGCTATTCGCACCAGGTACATTTAAGTTATGTCTTTAAATTTCTTGATGATTCTTGCAAATAAAACCCCGTAGACCCGACCTTAAATTTCGGGGACGAAATTATTTTCTTGTTTATTGGAATTTGTAACATCCCATGTTACTTCTGGACCCCTCAACTTAGATTGGGTTAGGCATGGGGTGAGATTTAAAGGAGATCAACTAGGTCTGACCCTAGGTAGTGGGTGGTAGCCATGTGGGGCCCACTATAGGACCTTAGTCAAACTAGGTCAAACTAGCCTAATTAGGGACCCTAGCCACACCATGACCCCACCACATTGCCCTAACCCTAAAAACAATCTAAGTGGACCCTAGGGTATGTCACTGGGTCAACATTTTGACCCCAGTTGACCAAGGTCAACCTTGGGCTTAATTTGGTCAAACCCACACCCATAGGCCTAATTAACCTAAGTGGGGCACCCCCTTGACCCAAACCAAGTTGGGTGGTGCCACTAGACCCATTTCCACCATGTGGGGCCAGTCCACCCACCATAGTTGACCAGTCAACCCCAAAAGTCAAATTGGTCAACAATTTGACCTAAGGAATGAAATGAAGACCAAGCAATTTTCCTTTGGACCAAGCCCACCAAATTGGCCCATGACCAGCCTTAATGGTTAATGACAGCCCCTACCCTCCTGATATTGGAGAGAGAATGCATGCAAGGGGGTAAAATTGAGATTTTTAGGAAAAGAGGAGAGAGAAAGAGGAATAAGGGAATAATGGCCACATGGCCACCCCATCAGCTGGTTTTGGCTGCCCAAAACCAGGTGGCTGACCTCCCCTCTTCATTTCCAGCAGAATACCAGAGTTGAGAGCCACATGGCACCATGGGTGAAGCCTCCAAAGCTCAAACCGAGCTCACCTTGGAGTTAACTCCACTTATAGCCCACCTCAGTCCAAACAGACCCCTCCATTAGCTTCAGAAGGTCCAGAGGAGTGGAATTCGACTACTTACACATGGAGAACGGTGGAGAATGCAACTTTCGGGGAGGAGCTCGCCGGCGCACCACCACCACGGCAAACCGCCGCCTGACCCGCAGCCAAGCCCCGATTATGGTGCGTTTCACTTCACCTCTACCCGCACTAGCTTCTTAGATCAAATAGGCGAGAGATCGGGCTCAATTGAGCCCGATGCCATGTGAGAAAATCTAGAAAATTCTAAGTTTCTGAAACCGCTCGGGATCGCCGTCGCCGCCGTCTCCCGCCGCCCCATCGCCGGGAAATGATAGCCACCACCACCGTGAAGGTGATGGCACCATTGGCCGGAGGTGGCGACGCCTCAGCTGGCCGGAAACCGCCGGCAAAATCGCTCCAGGTCGGCTCGATCTCAGCCGTTGGCTGGAGGTAGACGATAACCCGATTCCGTCCATTCTTGCTTTAAGATTCGTGCGCCGATTTTAATATAAATCAGGATTAATAAATGAATAGTAACATTTCTGTCACTTATATTCAGCCCTCTTGCAAGTTAAATTTAGGCCTCTTAGAGGCATTTCCAGACCTTAGGCCCTTAATGAAAATTGTAGCCTAGGGTCTTACCTTTAATATGCCACCCTAAACACACATTTTGGGGTAGAGTACAGCCCTGTAGGACCTTTCTCCTAGGACTGGTCCTAGACTAGGTCAAAAATTATATTGGATGCCCTAGTCTCAATATTAGTCACCATGATCCCAAATTTTGGGCACATGCATTATTATGGCTTACTGACCTCCTGCTAAAATTTAGGAATTTTTAGAAAACATTTTCCTATAGTTTTTGGTAAAATATCAAATTTAAATTAATGGCATATATGGAGTTCTACTCCTCCCCATGGCCCCAAATTTTGGTGGTGGGTCAGTGGGGTCACCCTTGGTGCATGATAAAATTTTCAGCACCTTGGGATCACTGCATGTGGGAGAATTCACTTGCATGTGATAGCTTATGTTAAGGCTTGGTGTGCAAATAGTAAAACTTTAATTTGGTGAATTTAGCCCAATGGTTGCATGCAAGGATTATGAAATTATTTATAGTGGCTCATTAGAGTAAATGGCACTCTTCAAATTAATAATGTAATTTTTGGAATCAAAATTCCATTTATTGGAATTTACTTTATAAATAGCTATTTTGGAATTAAAAATTGGAAAATAGGATTTATTCAAGAACAAATCCAAACAACATTACCAAGGCATAGATTACATCACACTTGACCTAGGAAAATTATGATTTCTCTGTTTTGAAGAACCTTGGAGTAGATACCCTAAATTTCCCATTTTACCCTTATCATGATAATTCTTGAAATGATATATATATATACCTCTGAAAAATTTGGGATTTATTCTACTGTCATAAAATATTGTTATTAGTTTATCATGAATTTCTCAGAATTTATTGGATGCATTACTTGTGTTAAACTAGTACAATGGCATTTTGGTAAATACCTTAAAATGGAACCCCATAGGCCATCTTACATTCAATTTTGATGAATCTCTGCCAATAGCCATAATTTAGTGTCTTAAAGGCTCTGTAAGTTTTCTGGAATTTTTGAATATGTAATGCTTATACTTCATGTGTAAAATGGAATTTATGTGGGATTGTTATTAAATAGAAAATGACAATAAATAATTTAAGGAAAATTGTGAAATTTTGAAGGCAGCAATATTTGGTCAATATACATCTCAGGAAAAATTCCCTAAGTCAGTGGATGCTTAATTAAATCACTTCATGTGTAAAGTGGCCGAGCATTTAAATTAAGAGAATTAATTAAATGACCATTTGGCCAGGAAAAATTATGAGAATCCTTAGGGTAGTTCCCTTAGTCCATAATACCTTAGGATAAATATTTAGAGGCAAGATGCCTTAAGTTTTGGAAGATCACATTTCTAGGGTAAACATAGGTCATGGTCTGCATATAACACAAATAGGTCTTGCCTTAGGGAATTACCAGGGGATTGATTATCGGCAGAAATAAGAGAGAGTTCAACATGAGTGACCCTGGTGGGTAGAGTTGTCTTAGTGAGGGATCAAAAGTGCAAGTCTTGGTCATCAACTGGAGTGGGGGATCGGCGGAAGACCGTCGGTTCCCGGTAACACCTTAAGTCACTAGGGTTATACTTAAGCAATAAGGAGAGCTGGGGAGATACATGGGTAGTCATCAACTAAAATAAGTATCCTTGCGAAAGGGAACGCTGGGCGTAATCCCAACACAGTTCCTAGTGCCCCTTGAGAGCCCTTCACAGGGAATACCGGGGGCAGTCCTGGGATTAACCTTAAATCTCTAAGTATAATAAACCGTAGACAAGAGTAGCTTAATAGGTTAGGACATGGTTGTACCTTCTCGCCCGTGTTTGGGTTGGAGAGTTTCATGATATATGCTCACCCGTTTAGGGTTGGAGGGAATTGACATAAAGGCACTAATGTGCGTTCTCACCCGGGTTTGGGTTTGAGGGATTCAGGACGGGTTTTGGTCCTGCGAGCGGAAGGCTCGGTATGAATTACTTGCATGTGCATAAATATCGTGGCGGGGCATGCGGTACTGGCCGTTCGTCACACCGATGGCAGTACGGTGCACCAGGCGGTTGTGGGAGTTAGAGGGGCCAGTGGGTTGTTTTACACTGCGGTCTGGAGGACGACCCCCGATAACACACATCCGACCCAACAAGACTGACGGGTTTGTCAGCAAAGTACGTACGCGAGACTCTAGAGTGCACCTTGGACGTGTACAGAGGCGTATGAGAGGGGTCTAAGGCTTGGTAGTGTGCATACCGGTCTAGAAGCGGAGACGCCCGCTCCGCTGCTGCCGTAGCCACAGCGGTGGTACCCGAGAGTGATGCTAGCTCTCAAAAAGTGGGAACTAAAGGTCTGTGATCACAGAGTCGTTGTGTGTGAGTTGCACTTGTCTGCGCATAAAATCATATCATATCATTCATTCATATTAGGTCATACGCTTCATAGATCCTTATCATATAAATTAGTATGGGCTCTTTTATATGATAAGTTAAATTTCCTGGAAATCCTAACTTATATATTTGTATGGGCATTTATATAAGTTAGGGTATGTTTGTGATGATAGCTTAGTGGTAGCTTAGTTTATTTACTTGTTCATACTGCTGTTTCTTTACTTTCCTTTACTGCTCCGCTCTTACTTACTTACTACTTGTACTGTACTTAGCATTGCTAGTGTAGAATTTCATTACTTAGTGCCACTTTAGATAGATATTGTCACCTGCTTCCATTTTGCTACCCCTTGTTGTCCTCCGCTTCGTCCTCCCGCTCGGTGCCTAGGAGCTGCGGGGCGAGGTGTGGAGGAAACGACTTAGTCTTTTGACTAATGGTCGGTGACCAACTATTTTTAGGAGCCCGTGGAGATGGAGCACCAGCACGTCAAGGAGGCAGGACATGAGGAGCAGATACCGCGTCAGCAGACTACCACTACTACTGTGCGTCCTCAGGTGGGACGAGACTTGATGTTCTAGTTTAGCTTCCGCATTTACTATTTTGTGAGAGAGAGAGAGATTTGATGTACTGGGCATAAGCCCTTTTTACTCTTTCAGTTGTACTTATTTGTGGACTATATGTTGTACTATTCATCTCTTTTTCATGATTATACAGTGGCTTGTGGACTGGTATTTTTACATATACAGTTTTACTTCTTATTTCTCATATTGGCCTACAGGTTTATGACCGTACTAGCCGGCAGAATCGGCGTGTTGCGGTGTCGACTAACCCGTGAGTTAGTGCCACCGTAAGACGGCGGTTCTGGGCATAAGATCCGGTAGCCCTCCTTGGTAAGGGGGAGGGGGGTCTTACATACTTGACCTCATGTGAGTTCACATGGTGGAGGCATTCTTCATACCATATTTTTTGATTAGCTCCCCGGTGAACTTGGACTTGGATATGAACAAGCCATCATTAGTCTGTCTTACTTGGAGTCCCAAGAAGAACTTGAGCTCACCCATACTGCTCATTTCAAACTTCCCTTGCATAAGTTTAGCAAACTTCCTGCAAAGTTTGCCATCAGTATATCCAAAGATAATCTCATCAACATATATCTCGATAAGCTTGCCCTTTGATTCCCTTAGGAATATGGTCTTGTCTATCTTCCCCCTTGAGAACTTGTTCTCAATGAGAAAGGTGGACAAGGTTTCATACCAAGCCCTTGGGGCTTGCTTTAGCCCATATAGAGCTACAAATGCAAGGAATATCCTTATTGATTACAATCTGGATACTGGGGTAAAGGACTGGTCAAAGTCTATGCCTTCTTCTTGCATGTAGCCTTTAGCCACCAGTTTAGCCTTATTCTTAATAATATTTCGATCTTGATCCAACTTGTTCATGTAGATCCACTTGATCCCTATGATATTTTGTCCTTGTGGTCTGGGAACCAACTTCCAGACCTTACATCTCTTAAATTGATCCAGTTCTTCTTGTATTACTCCAACCCAGAACTGGTAATTGATTGCTTCTTCAAACATCTTGGGCTCTTCTTGAGACAGAAAGCTTGAGTAGAGAGTTGTATTCATGCTCCTGCTTCTGGTCTGGACTCCATGATTTGTATTACCAATGATTTGGTCTGCTGGATGGTCCCTTAGATGCTTGGTAACTGGAGACAATCTAACTGCAGCTTGCTGATCTTCAGGGTTTTCAGCTAGCTGGTCTTCAATTTCATTAGGTATGTCTTGCCCTTATCATGGAATGCACAGTCCATCATAATTATCTTGGACTGTGGGGGTAGCTTCCTTGATGGTCAGCTTGTCCATCATCAGCTCTGTACCTGCAATACTATAAGAGGAGGATCTAGGCAGCACACAGTTAACCATGTTGGATTCATCAAAACCAACATACATTGACTCTTCTACAACATGACTAGTTAAATTGTAGATTCTATATGCCTTATTATGAGTGTTGTACCCAATAAAGATCCCTTCATGGGACTTGGTAGCAAACTTAGTTAAATGGACTTTTCCATTGTTGAGCACATAACACTTGTAACCAAAGATCCTGAAATAGCTCAGGTTTGGTTTTCCGCCCTTCAATATCTCATAAGGAGTCTTCTTGTGTCTCTTGGTGATAGAAGCCCTATTAAGGACTTAGTATGCAGTGTTAACTACCTCAGCCCAGAAGTATTTTAGGAGGGATGAGTCACTTAACAAGGTTCTACCAACCTCCATTAGAGTCCTATTTTTCCTCTCAACAATTCCATTTTGCTGGGGTGTTCTAGGAGAGGAGAATTCTTGATGAATCCCTTGTTCTTCATAGAACCTTGTCATGCACTCAGACTGAAACTCAGTCCCATGGTCTCTTCTAATTTTGACCACAGTGCTGTTTTATTCATTCTGAATTTGCTTGACAAATGTCTGGAAGATATTAGGGGTTTCAGATTTCTTCCTTAGAAAAAACACCCAGGCATATCTAGAAAAGTCATAAACAACCACAATGGTGTAGACTTTCCTACCTAGACTTTGAATTGGCATAGGACCAAACAGATCCATATGCATGAGGTATAAGCGCCTCAATGAGTCTTTGATGTTAATGCTCTTGAAGGAGGTCTTAGTCTGTTTGACCTTTTGGCATACAGAGAAGATACCCTCCTTAGTGCATATAGACTTAGGGTCATTCCGAACAAGCTCATTGCTGAACAGCTTGTCTATGGTCCTATAATTCAGATGTGCTAGCCTCTTATGCCATTGGACACATGAAGAGGCTTTCTCATCTACAACTAGACATACATGTGAGTCTTTGCTTAAGCATTTGAAATCTAAATAGTAAACATTTCCACTCCTAGTGCCTGTTAAGTTGACCTCTTGGTCACTTAACCTCCTAATTTGGCTCTCATCCTTGTGGAATAGTATGTCATAGCCAAGATCACAAAGTTGGCTAATGCATATCAGGTTGTGTTGCAACCCTTCCACATAGGCTACTCTAGTGATAGTGACTATGTCATTAGAGATCTTACCAAAACCTCTAGTCACCTTTTTTCTGACCCACCAAAGATAACCTTTCGTCCATTCCTTACTGGAGCATAATCCTTCAGCATGCTCCTTGTTCCAGTCATGTGCCTGAAACATCCACTGTCCAAGTACCATATAGGGGTATGAGCACCTAGACTAACCTGCAAGACACAAATCAGTTAACCTTAGGACCCCAACTTTTATTAGGTCCTTTGTGCTGGTTAGACTAAAAATGACTATGCCTTCCTGAAGCTTTTCTGACAGGAAAGCTAATATTGGCTCTCTACACACTATGATTGTGCCAACACTCAATAATAAAGTGGCCTACCTTGTCACAGCACCAACACTCATGGATATTATACCTTCTTTTTAGAGCAGTTCTAGTGGCCGTGTTAACAACAACTCTTGGTCAGAAGGGGTAGCAACAGTCCTGTTCTTTAGTTTCCCAGCCCCAGTCTGACAAGTTATGGGTCTGGCAGTAGAAGTGCTTGGGATATCTTGAGCCCTTCTCGCAGCTGCTTGCTTTTCAGAAAGCATACTCTTGATGGACTTAAGATGCCCAGGTCTAGTCTACTGACAGCTTTGCCCTTTATCTTAGAGTGGACTGGAAGATCTGGAGTACAATCAGCAACTTTACCCTTGACTGAAGGGGTATTGCACCAAACAAAAATGGTCCATGAAGGGCCATCTGTATTTTCTCATAGACTGCCTTAAAGGCACTTGCACCCTTGCTGTATCTACGACCATATTGTGGAACATATTTGTTCACACAAGAGGGTCTAACATTATTCTAGTGACCATAAATACTCTTCATGGTCATGCCTGTTAGAAGGTAGTTGCACTTTAATAAATTTAATAAGAGGCTTACATGCTAGTGGCTGTACTTGAGCTTTGCCCTTTCCCCTGGGATTGGCATCTCTTGTCCTTCCCTTGAAACCCAACCTTTTCTTTCTTTTTTGGGAGGAGGAGTCAATCAAGGGCATCACTATACTAGGCTTGGAGAAGCTAGCCACTAGTTCCCTCCCTTTTTGGAGCTTTCCTTCAAGATTCCTGATATGGTTATTCTTGAATGTTATGGTGCTCATCTGAATGATTGCTATATTCTTCAGTTTGCTAACTTCTTGTATCTTTAGATCAAGCAGTGTTGCTCATTCTGAAACAACAAGCTATAGAGAAGCAATTTCCTGATCCTGTTGTTTGGCCAGGAGCTTGCTTTTCTTTAGAGCCTGCAGGAGTGCACCATAGTTGTCAATCAATTAATTAATGTCTACTTCAGATTCTGAGCCATCATCATCATTTGATGCAGAGGCACAAGAATCTGGAATTGATTCATAATCTTATCTAGAATAACTAGTAATAGAGATTACCTTGCTTGGACCAGGCTGATCGAAGCTGATTTCTTCAACACACCTAGCCATCAGCCAAAGACAGCAGCTGTCTTCTTCATAATCCACCTCTGAATCACCATTAGACTGTGATAGAGTGGCCCTGACTTCAACCCTGGCAGCAAGAAGAACCTTCTAAGCTTCTTCTTCTATAACAGCCAACCTTTTAATTCTATCTGCTTCTACAACTGCATCTTCAGTAGAGTACCGCCCTATGTAGGATTCTTCTTCTTCTTCTGACTCTGATAATGAGGTGTCGGTCCAACTTCTTTTCTTCTTAGCAATGAGGGATTTCTCCTTCTTGCCTTTTTGCTGGTGGTCCTTTTTCTCACTACGTTCCCTTCTTTTGACTGGGCAGTCAGCTATTACATGCCTAGGTTTTCTGCAATGATAACAAGTCATGTTAGATGAAACATGTTTACTAGTTTTGGAACCATACATTCCCTCCTTAGAGGATTTCCTCCTGCTCTTGTAGTAGTCATCCTTGGGATGATAGGAGGAGGAAGGCCGGCCTCTCCAGTGCTTCTTCTTCATGAACTTCTGGAATTGCCTGGAGAAGGCAACAAAATCTTCATCAGACTATTGACAGTCTGATGTCCTTTTCTCTGATCTTCTAGAATCAGATTCAGCATCTCTCCTTGGTGGAGAGGGAGACTATCTTCTACTTTTGTTGGAGCCTTCAGTTTTGAATGCTATAGCCTTGTCTCTTTCTTGAGACTTGCTGTGGTTCTCCTCTTCTTTCTAGCAGCCAACTACATTTCATATGACAGCAACTTACCAAAGAGGGTGTGAGGAGCAGTGTCACCCAACTTTGCCACTTCTCTGATGGCATATATCTTTGTGTCCTACTATCTAGTGAGAGATCTAAGGAACTTGTCATTCAGTTCATAGTGACTGAATAACCTTCCATAAGTCTTCAGTTCATTCACAATCCTAAAGAACTTTTCATAACTGGTGGTTATTTTGTCCCCCTTGTATTGCCTGAAAGCCTCATACTCTTGATTGAGCGTGGACTTCCTATCATCTCGAACTTCATCTGTCCCCTCCATGTAGATCACCAATCTATCCCACATTTCCTTTGCTGTTGTGCAATGGATTAGGTTCTGAAGTGTAGAGTCATCAACAACACTCATAATTATATTCTTTGCTCTCTTGTCTATTGAGGCCAGGGCCAACTCATCCTTAGTCATCTCATCACGTGTCTTGGGTGTCTGGACATTTGTGTTCAGTGTAGAGACCTTCATTGGGATGAATGGTCCCCCTTCGACTGTAGTATACATCATAGGATTATCAGCTTCCATGAACTGCCTCACCCTTGCTTTCTAGATGCCAAAGTCTTCCTTCCTACAGATTGGAAGCCTCACAACACTAAGCTCCTTATTGCTCATTCCTGAACCCATAGAGATAGACTTCTAGCTAACTTTAGAGATCTATTCACACTGTTACGCCTTTAAAGAGTAACCTCCCTTTGATACCACTTGAAAGTCTTTTTTCAAGGCTAGCTTAACACCTAGAGGGAGGGGGGGGGGGGTGAATAGGTTTTTGTTTTTATTTCAATCTTCTTACTTATTAGCCGATTTCTGTGCTTAGTCATTAGGTTAGTTTTAGCTTTCAATAACAATCACAGACGACACATCAATTTTACAGTGGTTCCCCAATCTTGGGTACATCCACTGTCCCTCTGCGCCTTTCTAACAGCGTGTTAGATTATGCTCTTCCCCCAAAACTCAGCTCCTTGAGAGCTTACAACACAGATCCCGTAGGACCTCAGATGTCACGCAGACCTACCACTTAGGTACTAAGCCAAACCACAGGTCACAAAGACCTTTCACTCGGCACGAAGCCAAACCGCAGGTCAAAGAGACCTTAGCCTTTATAACATAGGCTTACAACTTCAAACTCAAAAACAATCTATACAAAATAAATAAAAGGTGATTTGATTAGACACTAGAGAAAGAAATCTATGTCTACTTCTTCCTGGACTGAGCAGATATCAGCCTAAGCTTTTGCTGTTGAAGACAATGAAGTCGGCAATTGAATATTTCTTCAAACAGCTATCATTTCTTTGTAGAGCTTGTTGATCTGCTTCCTTAGAATTGCTTCTGAACCTGCTATTGCAGATGGAGATTTCTTCAGCTATCTCTTTCCTTAGCTAAGTTTTTTGTGCAAAACAACTTCTTTAGGCTCGACAAGAAAGGTGATGAAGAGGATTGAAGTTCGACCACACTTTTGTTTTCAGAAAACCTAGACAAGGATTTGATTGTTTGCTCTGGCCGATTTTCTTCTTTTTATTCTCTGATGGCCAATCGAGCAGTGGGCCACCACCTGGATTGATGAATGAGATTTAGCCATACAATACATTCTTTTCATTTACTCTTGATTCAATGGCTCTTTGCTGTGTGTGGGCCCCATCACTTAAAGATGAAAATATTTCTTTCCAAGTGCAGAGGATGATGATAGCTGGCCGCTAGCACCTCTAACAGCATTCCCGTAACATTTGAATTTTGGTTGACTTTTAGAATTTGCTGACGTCAGCATGACTTAGCATCTATGGACTTGGACAAAATTCAAACATTAGAAGCAAACGCATTGAGTGAATGACCATCACTCAGTGCCAACAGACTTCAATGAACGCATAATTCAGTTCGACGAACTTAGAGTTTAGCTCGACGAAAAATGAAAGCTTAGTTCGACGAACTTAGAGCTCAGTTCGACGAACTCAGAGCTCAGCACGATAAAAAGTTAAAGTTCAGTTCGACAAACTTAGAGCTCAATTTGATGAACTTAGAGCTTAGCTTGTTGAAAGTAAAAGCTATCAACACATTTGGACTTAGCCAAATTTTCTGAGTCGTGTCATTGAGAGAGTAAGGTACACTCAATGCCAAACTACTTAACAGAACTTCTCTGTTATCTGGCGTTGAGTGAGTAAGCTACAGTAATGAAGATTTTATTATTTTAAAAATAAATCCAAACTAATATCCCAAACTAGGCAAGTGTACCTATCAAAATATATTATAGTAAATGTCGTATTTAGACTCGGGACCGTTTAGCACCTGTACTCACAAGGAAGGGCTATTATTTTATCGAATGAAAGTTGGTTTTGCGATTTTGGTAAAGGAAACGTTAAACTAAAAAGAGAAATACGATGATGGGAAAGCTAGCACTTGATCTAGAATCCCTTTGGATTAGAATAAATTTCCATGAAATTATAAAATACAATCATCTAAATTATTAACTTCGACCGTAGAGGTTCCATAGCTACGAAGCGCCTCTCTCGAGAAAACACATTCGACTAACATTAGGTTGATCGATTAAGAGCTCTCGGCCAGTCAAAACACCTAAGGTTGCTTTAAGTGGTGAACCCAACTATTGGATTTGACCCCAATCCGGAAGATTTATGTCTTCCTCTCTCGAGGGTTGCATGCAACTCCCTATATCCTTAAGTGATCTACTCATATCCACAACCTCTCGGTAAATCTAGGATACATATCTAAGATTGAATAAACATTATTGAAACTTATGAATTCGATGAAATTAAAAATAAAGATAAACCAAAGTATATAAAATAGAGAGTTTGATAATTTGAGAATAAAAGAAGAAATTTATTCCATTCCAAATTTCATCATGATCAAGTGCTAATTGGAAATTAGCTACTCATCATGATGGGAGAATTACATGAAATGTTGAAGAGAGACATGATTATAAAAAGCACTTGAAATAAAAAGAATAAAAGTTACACTATGAATTGGAAAATGCAAGAAATAAAGCAAAGAAATAAGAACTCTAACTCCCAAAAATCTCTCCTCAGCTTTTGAAATTGTTTGGAATTTATAGGCAAGTTTGCTAGAGAGTCACGCCCCTAGGTCACGCCCGTGACCTAGGGCGTGTAAGGTTCAAAACCATCTTCTTCAAGTCCAGGGAACGTTTGAGAGAAACCACCAAAAATTGTTAAGTGGCGGGTCACGTGTAACACCCCCTATCCGTCGCATAGCATATAGCAGTAGGTCCGGCCGGGGCGTGACGCCATATACCATAGACAGACCGGGTGGTTACACAATGTAAACCATCCAACCAATAACAATGTTCTACACAGAGCATTCTATCGGAAGCAATTAAAATTGTTGCTTTAATAAAGAACCCAACACTAGCATGAATATCCACTAATACGCCAAAAAGAATGAAGTACAAATACACAAGGACATGTCTTATGGCCTTACAATTGTTTTCCTCCAATTACATGTTTTTCAAACCTCGGCACGCAGGCCGGCCATACATGAATAAAAGAAAACACTCAAAATTAGGCCTTCGAGGGCTGGCTCAGCAACTTGGGCTTTAGCCCGCTATTTACCGCTCGACTTCGCAGCACCTGCAAGCAAAATCCACTGCAACGGTGGCAAATCAAAGCAACGGTCAGCAATGATGACCAAATTATAACGATCCCGCCCCCAATTCGGGGAAGCGATGCTCCTTTCCTACACTTTATTAGCATAACCAAGCAGTATATAATACATTACATCGCAGGCGTTGGCACGCATGGCCACTCGCCCGATGCTCTCAGGGCACATTCACGGTGATCACGGTCAAAGTCCGCCGACTCACCACCTCCCCCAGGACGGTAATATCTCGTGAGCAATCTAGTGTTTCTGGCCACTGCCTAAGACCCTCCATCTATGCCGACGGTAAGTGCTAAGTAACTTTAGGTCTCTTTAATCGAAGGACATAGAATGGGTACGGTTCCACCTGACCCGTTGCTCACACCGCAACATCAAATTAAGTCGTCTGCGTGGGTCAAGCTTCCCCGAGACCCGTATCTCCCACGCATATCACATAACCCAGTTATGTTCAGGTTGGCTCCCAGGCCACCATGATGGCAGAACCACGCGTCCGCCCAGTTTTCCGGGTGCACCTTGGAGTTAATACCCAAGGCTCCCTGTTGCAATCTAACTCGTAGAATACCCGAAAAACAAACATTCACACGAAGTCTTCTCCGGCCATTTATGCAATGCAACATCACCGATCCAGAACAACTTGTCCGGGTAGGCTTCACACATCATGCCTATATCCGTTCTCGATTACGGACTCTACATGTACACAACGGGGACTATTCATGTCTACCCTAAGGAACGCTTCAAACTCACCGCAAACTCGCGAGAGCAGGCTTCCCTATGCAAAAGAAGTAGAGCTTCACATGCTCAAGTAGAGAATCGTTACCCTAGCATTCTTTCTTGGCGCCATGGAAATGTAAGCTGATGAAAAGTGAAAGTGCAAGTTAGATCTGATATACTCTAGAGGTGGGGGTGAATAGAGTATGGTGCTTACTAAAAACTTTTTACAACTGTTGTTGTAAACCTAAGTGAACAGGGAAGCAAATAACATAAAGTTGATGCAAACACAGAGCAATCACAGATGATAGACAAAAAACAAAAGAAAAACAAGCAACCAGAAGAAACAAGGAGCTATAGTGGTTCCCCAATCAATCTGGGTATATCCACTCTTCTACCACCCTAGGTAGGAATCCATTGTAGGATTAGTTGACCAGGTGTCCTGGGCACCAATGGGTTTTGATCAGGTCCCCAAAAACCAAACCCTCAAGTCTTTTGGAAGGAGACTTGCAACCAGAATAATTTTGAAGGGATTTAAAACCCTGTACAGGAATGAGAGAGAGGGTGATAGTGTCTTCTCTGTCAACAGTCAGAGAGAAGACTTGTGGATTGATGTAGCAGCTCTTGCTCCCCCTGAGATCTTGAATTGGTCAGGAATGCTGGAGCACTGCTTCAGGGTGATAGGCCTTCAATGACCTAGAATGCCTAGACTAGAACTGCTTCAGAAACTTCTTTGACAGATTGATTGATTGTTGTCCTTTGAAGTTATCCTGTGAATAGAGAGAAGAAGACTCTTGATTGAATTTAGTTATTCTTCTTCTTCTTCTTAAGAGAGAGTTCTTTGGACAAGGCTGATTGCAGTCAAGAACCTTTGATTTTTTTTTTATTATTCTTCTGCAACTTTTGAGTATCTTCTGTACTATAATTTTTGAACTCTGCTTGATTCTCTATTTTCTTTGTGTCTGTCACTCTGTGTCTATCTGACTAAAGGATATTCAAACTTTTAGAATTGTCGAGCAGTAATTACAGTCGGCCTTGGAAAGAATCAGCCATCAATGACTTTCCTAACTGTCCCATGGAAAAATGACATGTAATCGTCCATAGTTAATGCGCGTTCTAACGGTAACATTCCGAGAAGATATGTCATTAAATATTCAGGAATCAGGGCCAATAAACGGGACGGGAACCTTGAAGAAAACCTAATCTGGATTCGTCGAACGAAGAACACATTTCTTCGAGCTGAACTTGTGTTCGTCGAGCTGAGCTTGAGTTCATCGAGCTGAGCTTGAGTTCGTCGACCAGACAATCTTCATACATATGACAGACATTCTTCATTCGTCGAGCTGAGAAATAGAATCGTCGACCTGAGAAAAGTTCTGGACTTAGACAAAATATCCTGCATCTGCTGAAATGCTGTGTCGACATAAGCTGGTGTCGACATATTGATCTTGGTGTCGACACAAATCCTCTGGTGTCGATAGAAGCTGGTGACGACTGAAATCCTGGTGTCGACACAAGTTAGTGTCGACTGAAATCCTTGTGTCGACACAAGTTAGTGTCGACTGAAATCCTGGTGTCGACACAAGTTGACTGGTGTCGACACAAACCCTAAGTGTCGACACAGATTCTCTGAGTCCAGAAATTGTCGAGTAGAGATTATCATTCGTCGACCTGTGAAGCTGAATTCGTCGACCTGAGAAGTTGTGAACTTGAGGTCCAAGTTCGTCAAGCTCAGAATATAATTCGTCGACCGAAGCTTGAAGCTGGACTTAGAAAAAATTTGAAGTCCTTCTGACTTTGGCTTGATGCAGAAATTGAATGTTCGTCGAACAGAGAACTTAGATCGTCGAGCTCAGCACTACGACTTGTCTCACGATCGTCGAGCGCAGAATTCCTTTCGTCGAGCTGAGTTCGACGAACGTCGAACTCACTTTACTTAGTCTTGAAAAACTTGTGAGTCTGGAGTCTCTGAGGGTCTTGATGAAAGCTGGTCCATCTGGAGTTGAGCCTAAGGACTTAACCTAGACTCTAGGACACAAATTGACCCTGGCTATACAAGAGGGGTCACATCCTAAGCCAGTGAACATAGCCCAAATCAACTAGGAATCCAACAATCTCCCCCTATTTGTGTGAGGTCACTACCAGAGACTCAAAACAGAAAAACAAAGCAAGAAAAGAAATATATCTGGCAGAGAATTATAACATATGCAACAGATATATATATACACAGCTTTGCTTAACAGATAGCACAGTTTAAAAAAAAATAGCAAACAAAAAAGAATCAATAAGAAAAGTTACTTCTTTGGCTTCTTCTGCTGAGGTTTGTCTTCTGTTTTCTTTTCTTCTGGCTTTTTGAAAATGATTTCTCTGTTAGGATTTTGAGCTTGAGCCACTGTCATGATTATATCAGCTGCCCCAGTAATTTTCAATGAAGTAGCCCTGGGGACAACTGCTTCTAGATGAAGTTTCATATAGTCATCAACATTAAACAATTTGTTTCTTTTGTCAAATCTTTTCAGCCCTTCCTTTCTATACTTTGACATGGTTGAAAGAACAGAAATATCTTTTCCTTCTGCTTTGGCTTTATTTATCAAAGATAGACCAATCAGCTCTTGGTATCTATCCATTCTTGCTGTATTTGCAGTCTCTGGATCTTCAAATGGAATTGGATGGGAGTCTGGCTTCTTTGGGCTTTCAGCTTTTTGTACTTTAGAGTTTTGTTGCTGCTGCTTATGTTGTTGACTACCTGAGGAGGATGGCCTCTGCTGGCTGCCTCCAGAAGATCTCCCTGATTGTCTTCGATACGTTTTCATTGGGGCAGATCTCTGGGAGCTAGAGCCACTTGCACCAACTGTTGGAGGAGGAGGAGGAGGGTCCTTCCTGTATCTGTGCACTAGAGGAGGGGTGTATCTCCTGCTTCTCTTTCTATCTTCCTGCTGGTTTTTGGATAGCCACATCCATGCTGGCATCCCTTATATGGAGTCACATTGTGCAGAATGTAGTAGGGAGTGTCTGCAGTGGGATTTGGCTTGGGAGGAGGATCAGCCTTTCTCTTATTTGCCAACAGTCTCTTTTTCCTGCTAGCTGCATCCTCATCAGAATCAATTTCATCATCATCAGATTCTGAATCCTGAGTGGTATCATACAATGAATCCAAAGTTTTTAAAGATTTATCAGAAATAACAGCCTTTGCTGGAGGAGGGGCAGAAGGTTCAGGAATAGGAGTATCAGCAACAGAAGAAGAATTATCTGTATAAGATTCAGAAACAAAGGAGACAGAGCTATCAGCTACTGCCTTATTCTCTTCTTCAATGTCAGCCTGAATAAGCTCATCTAGAGTAGGCATTGGAGAGTCATCCATAATAAAGTCTGGTGCTAAAACTGGCACTGGAGTATCTTCTGGAATGACCTCTGGGCTGGAAGCTGAGAAGGAGGTTGAAGATGAGAGAGCAAAATTGTCACAGAGTTGCTTGGCAACTGCTGGACTGGCTGGAGAGGTATTAGGTACCATAGCCAAATAAGGCTTAGAGAAATCTGCTGAAGGGAAATTCATATGTACAGTATCAAAACTTCTCAACAAAACTGATAAATTCACTGTGGGATTTAAATAGAAATCACCAACAGGTGTTATTTAAGCAACTGACTCATCCAGATCAATATCAGTATCCATGAAATGACTTAACTCAGACATCTCAACATCAAAGTCTATCAAAACTGTGGTATCTTCATCTGAATCTGAATCTGCTAGAGAGGGAACTGCTGTGACTGCTGCTGCTGCTGTATCTGCATCTGCTGCAACTTCATCACAGAGCATCTCCCCCTGCCTGGGTTCAGGAAGACCTGGAGCCAGGCCCCTAGATGAAGAGGGGATAGCAGATAAAAGAGAGATCTGGGCAGATAAGGAATTGATGGAGGTCACATAAGGTGTAATGGGCTCTTGGATCAAAGATTGGATGAGAGGTGTGAGCAAAGAGATGAGGGTAGATGGATCAAATGGGGAAGGGGATGGAATGAGAAGAGGAATAATAGATGGAGTGGGGGCATCTTGCATCATTGCATCTGATGGTAGAATGTAAGATGGAATGGTGGATAAGTGTGGGGGAAGAGGAGACTGGGGAGGTGTAGGAGTAGGAATGTCCTGTGGGGAATCTGTAGGAGTGGGTTGATGATCAACTGGCAAGGTGGAAGATGGAGGTGGAGATGAAATGTTTGTCAGGTAAAGTGGTGGATATAAAGGAGGGGTAGGTACATGAGGAGGCTTCTTTGGAGGAAGAGGTGCTGGAATAGATGGTTGAGATGGAGGAACCTCTTCAACAGGGTGGGGAGCGGCCTTTACAGCCCTTGTGATCTCAGAAGTTTGGAGGGAGGAGGAGGAAGCCTTTGAGGGCTTGGAGATGGTCCTCTCCCACCTTCAAAACAGAGGGCAAGTGAGGCGCTTGCTGTCGTTTATGAATATGGTCAGGGAGAATATACATTCAGCAGCCTTCTCTTTGAGAAATATACCCAATATTCTGCCAAAGCAGACTTCCTTTTTACTGTTCTTATTTTTGATCAATTCAAAGAAAACTTTACTCCAATCAACCTGTCGCTTATTCACTACTACACACATTATCAGAAATTGGTGACAGGTGATATAGTCGTGAGCAGAGTGCTTGGCCATCAGAATCTTTCCCGTAATATCTGCCAAAAATTAATAGGCAGCGGATAATTGCTTTTTCAACAACTTATTAGGGTTGTTCCCCGAGAAACCCATTAATTTTAACATATCACTGAATTCCTCAGAATCCATTTCCATATTGTCTTCTCCATTCACTAAGCCAAATATTTCAGAGAGAACCGCGGGAGAGAGGGAAACAGCAGTGTTCCCTATATTGCCGGTCAAAGTATCTTCGTCAGAAACAGTAGATGTATATACCCATTCCCGTATTTCTATTCCATGAAGTTTGATGCGCCTGGTCATGAAGTCCTTTAAACTAAGTTCTTCTAATAGTTCTAGGATGTATAGAAATATGGGGTCAGAATGTTGAAACGACTCAAAGTCCATGTCGAAACCGCTGTCAAACTTCATTGCAACCAAAGCACCTGAGGAATCGCCATTGATGTCCTGCAAGAAAAACACAGAGAGAAACAACGATCAAGAGTAAGGGAACTGAAAGCGCGGGACGGAGGTCGAAGAAAAACCTAGATATAGGATTTTCAGAATATGAATCGACAAACTCCGTTCCACGAGAAAGAAAAATTCTTCGAACTGAGCTCGACGAAATAAATTATAGACAGATAATTCGTCGATCTCATCCAAAAGAATCGAAAACAGTTCGTCGATCTCCGTTCGACGAAATGTCTTCTTGAAGCAAAGTTCGTCGATCGCTGGTCGACGAAAGTTGTTTCCCTACACAGAGAATTCGTCGATCTCCATTCGACGAGAATCTGTCAAACTTTCCCTAATTTGTCGAACTCCGTTCGACGAACTATGGAAAATTCATCGACTGTAGACAAAAACTAGGTTAACTCTTCTCCATCAATCATGCCCAGTTGATTTATAAAGAACAGATGGTTTTCTCATCCAAAGGCTTGGTGAAAATATCTGCTCTTTATAGATCAGTAGGAATGTGGATCAAGTTAATTTTCTTTTTGTCCACATTATCTCTAATGAAAAGATGTCTTATTTCAATATGATTGGTCCTAGAATGGTGAACTGGATTCTGTGCTATAAAAATAGCACTAGTATTATCACAAAATAAAGTTGAATTATTTAAGTTGACACCATAATCTAAGAGTTGGTTTTGTATCCATAGCATTTGTGAACAGTAACTACCAACAACCATGTATTCTGCTTCTGCAGTTGATGTAGACACAGATGTCTACTTTTTACAAAACCAGGAGGCAAGTCTCATACCAAGGAACTGCCATGTTCCAAAGGTACTTTTGCTATCCACTCTACATCCAGCATAGTCAGCATCTAAGTATCCAGTTAACTCAAACTCTGACTCTACAGGATACCAGAGTCCTAGATTAGGGCAACTCTTTATATATCTCAAAATCCTTTTTAGGAAAATAAGGTGAGATTCTTTACGGTTCACTTGAAACCAAGCACAAAGGCATGTGGCAAACATTATGTCACGTCTGCTAGCTGTTAGGTATAATAGGGATCCAACAATTGCCCTATAATTTTTCTGATCTACAGGTTTCCCTGCTGCATCAGAATCCACAACAACATTTGTAGCCATAGGGGTTTTCATCCCTGAAGAATCACCCATCCCAAACATTTTGATAAGCTCTTTAGCATACTTAGCTTGGGAGAGGAAGATACCATCTGGGAGCTGCTTCACTTGGAGACCAAGGAAGTAGGAAAGCTCACCCATGCTACTCATCTCAAATTTTGAATGCATGAGTTCAGCAAACCTCTTGCACAATTTGGGATTAGTAGACCCAAAAATAATGTCATCCACATATATTTGTACTAACAGTATTTGATCCTTATGATGTCTAGTGAAAAGTGTTTTATCTATGGTTCCTCTTGTAAATTCATGCTCTAAGAGAAAGCTTGTTAGGGTCTCATACCAAGCTCTTGGAGCTTGCTTTAGACCATAGAGAGCTTTATGCAATTTAAAAACAAAAGAGGGTTGAGTTGGAGAGATAAAACCTGGAGGTTGTTCTATATAAACCTCTTCTTGAAGCACTCCATTTAGAAATGCACTTTTGACATCCATCTGGTAGACCTTGAATCTCTTGTAAGCTGCATAGGCAAGGAATATCCTAATGGCCTCTAACCTTGCAACAGGGGCAAAGGTTTGGTCATAGTCTATTCCTTCCTCTTGTCTGTAGCCTTGAGCAACAAGCCTAGCCTTGTTCCTCACTATGTTGCCTTGAGCATCCAACTTGTTTCTGTAGACCCATTTGGTTCCAATAACTAGGTAGTTATGGGGTCTTGGAACCAAATCCCAAACTCTACATCTCTCAAACTGATTGAGTTCCTCTTGCATTGCAATGATCCAGTGGGGATCTTGCTCTGCCTCATGTATGGTGAGAGGTTCAATTTGAGAGAGAAAACAGGCATGCATCAAGTCTTGGTTGAGTTGATGTCTTGTCTGTACACCTACTGAGATGTCTCCAATCACTTGATATCTGGGGTGATCTCTAAGTTTGACAAGATCAGTTGGTGGAGTTGGTTGAGCAACAGCTTCAGTATTTAATTCTTCTTAGGGAATGATACTAGCTGTTGGTGAAGTTCAGCCACTTCCTCTTGACTTTCCTCATCACTATCTTCAGCATCCTGTGGAGTGGGATGGTGTGATACCTCTTGGGTAAGGTTCAGTCCATCCAAAGACTCACACAGTGGTGGAACCTGCAAAGAGCTTATGGTAGAAATTTCTTTCTCCTTGTATGACATGTTAGTCTCATCAAAAGATACATGAACAGATTCTTCAATTTTAAGAGTTGATTTATTATATACCCTATAAGCTTTACTGATCATGGAGTATCCCAGAAACACTCCTTCATCAGCTTTAGCTTGAAATTTTGCTATGTATCACTTGTCATTATTGTGAATGTAACAAATACAACCAAAGATTTTAAAATAATCTACTTTAGGTTTCTTTCCTTTGAGTAATTCATAGGGAGTCTTGCCCTTCAGTTTATGTATTAAACTTCTATTCAACACATAGTTGGAGGTGTTCACTGCCTCTGCCCAAAAGGATAGAGGAAGATGAGCATCTGACAACAATGTAGTGGCAGATTCAATAAGAGTTCTATTTTTTCCTTTCAGCTACCCCATTTTGTTGAGTAGTTCTAGGAGCTGAGAAAGTGTGCCTGATCCCTTCACTTTGACAGAACTCTTTCTTAAGAAGAGAATCAAACTCTGTCCCATGGTCACTTCTGATCAGGGCAATGTGAGTGTTGAACTCAGTCTGTATGCATTTGAGAAACTCTGTCAAACACTTAAAGTTATCAGAGTTCTTCCTCAGAAAGAACACCCATGTGAATCTAGAGAAGTCATCTACAACCACTAAAGTATAAGATTTCCCTCCTAAGCTTTGTACTGTGATGGGTCCAAAAAGATCCATGTGTAACAAATACAACATCCTAGGTGAATCACTCTTATTAAGTGACTTGAAACTATTTTTGTTTTGCTTGCCTAATTGACAAGCCCTGCAGAGTCCTTCCTTCTTGTAGGGGCCAGAAGGTAGTCCTCTAACAAGGTTTTCCTTAGATAGCCTAGCAATGGTTCTAAGGTTTATATGTCCTAGTCTCTTATGTCATAGTTCATTAGGTCTACTAATAGAGTTAAACAAGCAAATATCTACTTCAGTTGAAAGAAAGTCTACTAAATAGATGTTACCTTTCCTTTTACCTGTCAACACAGTTGTGTTGTCCTCTGATTTGATCTTGCATAAGGATTTGCTGAAAGTCACTTGGTAGGCTTCATCATATAGTTGACTGATGCTGATCAAGTTGTGCTTCAGTCCTTCCACATAGGCTACTTTCTTGAATGTGACTGCACCAATCTGGACTGCACCATATCCTTTAGTTAGTCCAAAGTTTGAATCACCAAATATTACTTTGGGTCCAAGCTTGGCTTTGAAGGATGTGAAATTGTCCTTGTTTCCTGTCATGTGCTTTGAGCACCCACTGTCCAAATACCATTGCTGGTTTGATGTTGGATAGGTCTTCACCTGCACATAAAACAACTTATTTGTTTTTGACCCAGTTTACCTTCGGCCTAGGTTGATAACCTTTGAATTCAGAAATAAAAGACATCCCTGGTTGGCTCTTATAGCCTTCAGGATGATATCTCCTTGGAGGTATTATCTATTCAGTATAAGGGTTAAATCTTTGGGATGAAGGACCTCTAGGATTGACTTTTGATTTACCTTTGAAAAAGTTTTCAAAACTCTGATCTCTGCTCGACGATCGCTGAGCTGAGTTCGACGATCTTGGGTCAGATTGTCGAGCTCCGTTCGAAGATCGACTGCGGCAGAGTTCAGGGTTTAGAGATCATCGACGTGAGTTCGATGATTTAGCCTGAGATCGTTGATCTGCATTCGACGATCGTCTAGCTCCGTTCGACGATTTCTGTTGAACTCTTGTTTTCTTAGGTAAGTCAGAATTCTTCCTAGCTACCTCTACAACTCCCTTACCTTTATCAGAGATAAATTTAATTGGGATTGATAATACTATAGGTTGGCTGGATGAAGCACCCAAGCCAAGTGTACTATTGAATCTTGAGTTCACTGTGCTTGTGATGTCCATTAGTTTGATACTTCTCCCATTGAGGGAATCTTCAAACTTCTTGGCCTATGATAGTTCACTTTTCAGTGAGGTTATCTGCTCCCTACAGCATTCTAACTCCTCAGAGAGTTTGAGGTTATCTGATTTTAAGGTGCTTTGTTCAGATAGTTGATTTCTGAGAGAAATAATTTCTTTTTCAGATTTCAATAGATCTAAACAAAGTGCCTTAAACTCACATTTAAAGTCCTCTAAATTGAAATCAAATGAGTCTATTACCTGGTCCTCTTCAGATTGAGTCCCTGATTCAGATTCTGACTCTTCTGCATCAGAATTTTATTGTGAGGCATTGATAGCCATCATGCAGAATTCTTTTTCTTTAGCATCATCTTCATCATCACTTGAGCTGGATGAATCTTCAAATTCTTCTTCTATCTCACTCCAAGATTCAGCTACAAACCCCTTCCTGGTGTGTTTGTTCTTGCTGGAGGAGGGTTTGTCATTGCTGTTCTTCCTGAAGTCTTTATCTTTTCTTCTCTCCTTCCTATCCTTTTTGTCCTTATACTGATTTTCTGGACAGTCAGACACCATGTGTCCTGGTTTCCTGCATCCAAAACAAATAATCTCTTTGTTATTTGATTTGTCATACCTTGGCTTGTCATGCCCTCTGGAAGACTTTTTCCTGAAATCTTTCCTGGCCATTTTGTAGAATCTTTTGGCCAGTAGGCTTAGCAGCTCCTCATTGCCTGTGACTTTGTCTTCAGGCTGATTTTCAATGGCTTTGAAAGCTATTGACTTCTCTTTTCTAACTGCTGGTGAAGCAGCCTTCTGCTCTTCTTCTCTATTCTTGATGAGCAGCTCATAAGACTTGAGCTTGCCCAAGAGAGATTCAGTTGTGATCTCATTTAGGCTTCTGGCATCCTTGATTGGCCAGATCCTTGAGTCCCAAGTGCTTGGGAAGCACATTAGGATTTTATCATTGAGCTCAGTCAATGAGATCTCTTTGTCCAAAGTTTTCAGCTCATTGACTATGAGACTGAGTCTATTATACATTTATTCTACTGACTCAGCTTCTCCTTTCTTGAAATTCTCATACTGGGTTATGAGATGAGATCTTCTATCTTTCCTCTCATCAGCAGATCCTGAGACTATCTTAGATAACTTGTCCCAGATGTCCTTTGCTGAGTTGCATTCAGCTACCTGTTGGAAGATCTCATCAGACATAGTCTGGGCTAGAATGTTCATAGCCTTTGCATCACCCAATTTCCATTTCTTTATTTCTGCATCTGTTCCTGAAGGAGGTGGAACAACACTTGTGCTTGTATTCTCAGGAGGTCTTGGACACACTGTCAAAACAGAATTGAAAATGTCCTCATCAATAGAGTTCATTACAGTCTAATCCTTGCCTTCCAATGTGCAAACTTAGATAGATTGCACACTGGAGGTCTGGTGCTAGCATAATCTTTGTTTTGGGCCATGTTCTGTGAAGAAATAATTCAAATAACAAACTTAAAACAAGCAGATCTAACTAGAGGGATCTTTGGGTTCAGGTGTTAGCCTGTGCAACCACTGAGATGTGGTATTTTTAACCAACCTCCCTCTGATACCAATTGAAAGTGCAAGTTAGATCTGATATACTCTAGAGCGGGGGGTGAATAGAGTATGGTGCTTACTAAAAACTTTTTACAACTGTTGTTGTAAACCTAAGTGAACAGGGAAGTAAATAATATAAAGTAGATGTAAACACAGAGCAATCACAGATCACAACCAGAAAACAAAAGAAAAACAAGCAACCAGAAGACACAAGGAGCTATAATGGTTCCCCAATCAATCTGGGTACATCCACTCTTCTACCACCCTAGGTAGGAATCCACTACAGGATGAGTTGATCCGGTGTCCTGGGCACCAATGGGTTTTGTTCAGGTCCCCAAAAACCAAACCCTCAAGTCTTTTGGAAGGAGACTTGAAACCAGAATAATTTTGAATGGATTTAAAACCCTGTACAGGAATGAGAGAGAGGGCGATAGTGTATTCTCTGTCAACAGTCAGAGAGAAGACTTGTGGATTGATGTAGCAGCTCTTGCTCCCCTTGAGATCTTGAATTGGTCAGGAATGCTGGAGCACTGCTTCAGGGTGATAGGACTTCAATGACCTAGAATGCCTGGACCAGAACTGCTTCAGTAACTTCTTTGACAGATTGATTGATTGTTGTCCTTTGAAGTTATCCTGTGAATAGAGAGAAGAAAACTCTTGATTGACTTTAGTTGTTCTTCTTCTTCTTCTTGAGAGAGAGTTCTCTGGTCAAGGCTATTTGTAGTCAAGAACTTTTGATTTTTTTTTTTATTGTTTTTCTGCAACTTTTGAGTATCTTCTGTACTATAATTTTTGAACTCTGCTTGATTCTCTATTTTCTTTGTGTCTGTCACTCTGTGTCTATCTGACTAAGGGATATTCAAACTTTTTAAATTGTCGAGCAGTAATTACAGTCGGCCTTGGAAAGAATCAGCCATCAATGACTTTCCTAACTGTCCCATGGAAAAACGGCATGTAATCGTCCATAGTCAATGCGCGTTCTAACGGTAACATTCCGAGAAGACTTGACATTAAATATTCAGGAATCAGCGCCAAGAAACGGGACGGGAACCTTAAAGAAAACCTAATCTAGATTCGTCGAACGAAGAAAACATTTCATCGAGCTGAACTTGTGTTCATCGAGCTGAGCTTGGGTTCGTCGAGCTGAGCTTGAGTTCGTTGACCAGACAATCTTCATACATCTGACATACATTCTTCATTCGTCGAGCTGAGAAACAGAATCATCGACCTGAGAAAAGTTCTGGACTTAGACAAAATATCCTGCATCTGCTGAAATGCGGTGTCGACATAAGCTGGTTTCGACAGATTGATCTTTGTGTCGACATAAATCCTCTGGTGTCGACAGAAGCTGGTGACGACTGAAATCCTGGTGTCGACACAAGTTAGTGTCGACTGAAATCCTAGTGTCGACACAAGTTAGTGTCGACTGAAATCCTGGTGTCGACACAAGTTGTTTGGTGTCGACACAAACCCTAAGTGTCGACACAGATTCTCTTAGTCCAGAAATCGTCGAGTAGAGATTATCATTCATCAACCTAAGAAGCTGACTTCGTCGACCTGAGAAGCTGTGAACTTGAGGTCCAAGTTCGTCGAGCTCAGAATATAATTCGTTGACCGAAGCTTGAAGCTGGACTTGGAAAAAATTTGAAGTCCTTATGACTTTGGCTTGATGTAGAAACTGAATATTCGTCGAACAGAGAACCTAGATCGTCGAGCTCAGCACTATGACTTGTCTCACGATCGTCGAGCGTATAATTCCTTTCGTTGAGCTGAGTTCGACGAACGTCGAACTCACTTTACTTAGTCTTGAAAAACTTGTGAGTCTGGAGTCTCTGAGGGTCTTGATGAAAGCTGGTCCATCTGGAGTTGAGCCTAAGGACTTAACTTAGACTCTAGGACACAAATTGACCCTGGCTATACAAGAGGGGTCACATTCTAAGACAGTGAACCTAGCCCAAATCAACTAGGGATCCAACAAAAAGCACCGCACTCTCCTTGCCTACGTAGATCTGAAGTTGGTTCGCGATTTGGAGCTCCGAAGCTCCGCCGGTGAATAGATCTAGACTACTTCTTCCTCCTTTGCTCTCCCCTCTCTCTAGACTTAGAAAGAGAACCACTCAAGAGAAATGAGTGTTTCAAAGGCCCAATCCCGGGTATATCCCAGTAGGAACAACCCCCAACCGTCGGATCCCAAAATAAGGAAACGAACGTCTATGATTCGTAGCTGAAAAGTAAAACCTAGGCCGAACACGGCCTGTGATATGCCCGTGTCCAGGGCCATGTCCTTCATTCGCCGTCAAAATCGACGCTTCTAGAAAAACACACGGGCATCCAACACGACCGTGTTTGACATGACATGCCCGTGTCAGCCCGTACACGCCCGTGTTCCCGGGCGTGTTCCCCCATCAACATAGGACCAACACCAACCCGAGACTCACACAGGTCTTGGACATGCCCGTGTCCTATTTGACACGCCCGTGTCAAACCCGAACACGCCTGGGCTCCAGGCCATGTTCACTGTCTCGACACTTCATCGAGCGCAGTTCGTCGACCACCCGACACGGCCTTGGACACGCCCGTGTCCTAGGCCGTGTTCCCTGTCTTGACACATCATCGAACGAAAATGTCGACTTCCTTGGCCGATCGTCGACACGAGCTCGACACGCCCAGAGACACGCCCGTGTCTCAGGCCATGTTTGCTGCTCGACGATCGTCGACTCCAAAATTCGTCGACCTCACGACCAAATCGTCGACTCGGGCCTGACACGCCCTGGCACACGCCCGTGTCCCAGGCCGCGTGCCCCCTGCCAAATTCCAAATTTGCCCAAAATGCCTCCCGTCGCTCTTTTGAGTTTCAGGGCATTACAACTCTCCCCCTCTTAAAAGAATTTTGTCCTCGAAATTACATAAAGGAAAGAAACATAAAACTTAAACAGTACCTGAGTGAAATAACTCCGGGTACTCCTCAAGCATAGTCTGCTCTCGCTCCCAAGAGAGCTCCTCTCGACAGCAATTGTCCCAACGGACCTTGACCATCCCGATCTCTTTATTGCGTAGCCGCTTGACTTCCAAGTCATCAATACATACGGGCTGGACCTTTGTCGTCAACCACTATCAACCGACACTTGATCGACCGCGATCACTTCCATAGGCTCTTGCACCGCCTTCCGTAGCACCAATATATGGAATACATCATGTAGACCACTAAGCTCCACTAACAGCTTCAACCGGTACGCTGCTTCACCAATCCGCTCCAGAACCTCAAATTGTCTAAGGTACCTCGGGCTTAGCTTCTTCAAGCGCCGCACCCGCGAGACACCCTTGAACGGCTTTATCTTCAAGTACACCCAATCGCCTACAGCGAACTCCACGTTCCTGTGCTTGGATTTATAGTACTTAGCCTGGCGGTCCTGAGCGATTAGCAACCTCTCCCGAATGGTTCTCACCAAAGAAGTAGCATCCTCCACCTCTAGTTGCTTATACAACTTTGATTCACCCGTTTCCAACCAGGACAACGACTTGCGATATTTTCTACCATAAAGGGCCTCGAAGGGCGCCATTTTAATGCTCTCCTGGTAGCTATTATTGTAATAGAATTCCACCAAGTATAGGTGATCTTCCCATTGCGTTCCAAAGTCCAGGACACAGATGTGAAGTATGTCTTCCATTATCCTATTGACCATCTTGGTCTGCCCATCCGGTTGTGGATGAAAGGCTGTGCTAAAACTCAGCTTTGTTCCCAACATCTGCTGCACCAGCCTCCAATCATTGGACGTGAACTGCCCATCTTAGTCACTCACGATGCTGCGGGGCATGCCATGAAGCAGTACAATATTATCCACATATAGCTTTGCAAATTTCTCAACTGGATCATCCTTCCTATGCGGAATGAAATGCGACACCTTCGTTAGACGATCTACGACCACCCAAATGGCGTCGTTCCCCTTTTGCGACCTTGTCAATCAGTGCACAAAGTCCATAGTAATGTCGTCGAACTTCCACTCCGGAATAGGCAAGGATTTCAAGAATCCTCCTGGCTTTAGGCATTCCGCCTTCACAAAGGGACAAGTTTGACACTTCGCAACGTATAGCGCCACATCATTTTTCAGTCCTGGCCACCAGAACAATTTCTTAACATCGAAGTACATCTTCGTGCTCCCCGAGTGAATTGAGTAATTGGTATGATACGCCTCGTACAACAATTCCACCCGCAAATTGCCCACGCTTGGGACACATAGATGACCGTCTTTCCAAAGTAATCCGTCCTCCACAACGAATTAGGAATTTGACCCATCCAGAGACTCTATCATGAGTTGCTTCATGTGGACATCCATATCCAACGCCTGCCGAATCCAATCAGCCAGGTCATATTGGAATTCAGTCCAATTCAATACTGCTTCAGCACTTGATTGCTTATCAACGCAAAAGATCTCCAACGCGTCTAACTCCCGAACCAACCGCTCGTCATGGACCGACAGCTAATTGGCTTAGGCTGGGGCCCGATGACTCAACGCGTCCGCCACTGCAATGCCCTTACCAGGCACGTAATGGATCTTGAATGTATAGTCCCCCAAGAACTACATCAATCTATGCTGACGCATGTTCCGATCTTTCTGATGAATCATATATTTCAGTCTCTTATGATCGGTGTAGATATCAATCTTCACACCGTACAAATAATATCTTCATAGCTTAAAGGCAAAAATCACGGCCGCTAACTCCAAGTCATGGACTAGATAATTCCTCTCGTGCACTTTCAGCTGTCTCGAGCCATATGTTATAACGCTTCCATGTTGTAACAGCACACAACCCAAACCACTGCCCGAAGCATCGCTATAAATCTCATAACCTTCGGTCCCACTCGGCGAACTCAACACAGGCACCGTGGTCAACCAACATTTCAACTCCTCAAAAGATCGCGCGGACTCCGGCGTCCAAACGAACTTCTGCTCCTTCCTGGTCAAAGTTGTGAGAGGTAACGCTATCCACGAGAAGTTCTCCACGAAGCGCCTGTAATAGCCAGCAAGCCCCAGAAAGCTCCAGACTTCCGCTACCGTAGAAAGCTCAGGCCACTCTCGTATCGCAACAATCTTCATCGGATCCACTGCAATACCTTCCCCACTCACTATATGACCGAGGAACGCCACTGAGGACAACCAAAACTCGCACTTCGAGAACTTGGCATACAATTGATTCCTCCTTGGCGTCTCCAAAACCAAACTAAGATGCCAGAAGTGATCTTCCTCACTCTACGAGTACACCAAAATATCATCGATGAAGACGATCACAAAATGGTCCAAGTACTCCCTGAAGTTCCTGTTCATCAAATCCATGTACACTGACGGCGCATTCGTCAGCCCAAACGGCATGACCATTAACTCGTAATGCCCGTATCTTGTACTGAACACTGTCTTAAGGATATCACTCTCCCTTATCCTCAGCTGATAGTTACTAGACTTGAGATCCAATTTAGAGTACACCGTCGACCCGACCAACTGATAAAAAAGATCATCGATCCTTGGGATTGGGTACTTGTTCTTTTTCGTTAGCTTGTTTAACTCCCGATAATCAATACATAGTCTCAAGCTCTCATCCTTCTTCTTTACAAAGAGAACCGGTGCGCTCCAAGGCGACGAACTTGGACGCACAAACCCTTGGTCCAACAACTCTTGAAGTTGCACCTTCAGCTCTGCCATTTTCTTAGGCACTAGCTGATACGGAGATCGTGACACAGGCTTCGCACCTGGCACTAGCTCAATAGTGAAATCTATCTTCCATTGAGGCGGGGCTCTAGGAAGATCTGCGGGGAACACATCAGGGTACTCAGATACCACTGAAATACTATCCAACGTAGGCTTCGGCTTTGCAACCTCCACTTGTGTAAAGAACAGCTCTGCACCAGCACGAACCGTCGCTACCACATAAAGAGCAGACATCAACGTCTTGCTCAACCCTTTCAAGCCCGTAAAAGTCGTCTCATGACTTGCTCCCAACCTGACATCCTTGCGACCGCAATCAATATAGGCTTGCTGCTCCGAGAGCCAGTCCATGCCAAATATTACATCGAACTCCACTAGCGACAATAACGACGCTAGCAAATGGAACTCCTGACTTCCAATACGAATATGAACACCACAGATTCTCTCCGTGCGCATCGAACACCCATTCGGTAACAACACATCCAACTTGTCCTTCACCGTCGAAGAAGGTACTCCGATGCACGATATGAATCCTTCGGACAAGAAGGAGTGTGAAGCTCATGTATCAAAGAGTGCTCT
This sequence comes from Platanthera guangdongensis, assembly GCA_039583875.1. NCBI lineage: Eukaryota > Viridiplantae > Streptophyta > Magnoliopsida > Asparagales > Orchidaceae > Platanthera > Platanthera guangdongensis. The sequence goes on from CM077159.1 coordinate 27,216,237, forward strand.
CGCCGGAAACTCACAAATAAAAAACAAATCCTAAACAAGCAGTGGTAAGGTAACATACGCATAATAAGTATTTAAAGAAATTTAACTTGCTACAAATTAAACCGTACCTATCACCACATCTGCTTGTTTGATGGCCTCCTGTTGGCCAAGATTATAAACCCTTGGTTGAGCCGGAGCATAATGGGACGCGCTTGATTCCACCGTCGTGCACTTCTCTTCATAAGTTGCTCTCGGCTTCCTCTCGGACTTGGGACGTCCGCTCCAACATTCAAGGGCAAAGTGCCCCGGCTTCCCACAAGTAAACCATGCACCCGGGGTCCGACTCGTAGTCGCCCCAGAAGCACCGGAAGAAGGAGCTGGACCCGAAGTCCTAGCCGTCTTAAAGAACTTACGGTCCCCAGACTTTGAGTTAGCCGGCACCTTGAACTCTGTCCTCTTATCACCCAAGCTTTTCTTCGCTTGAACATTCTTCATGTCCTTCTCCAAGGATCGGGCCGTGTTGACCAAGGTCAAGAAACCCTGCGTCATCGGCCCCGAGAGTAATAGCCTCAAGTCATCTCTTATACCTTCCTAGAAACGGTTGGTCCTACGCTCCTCATCCGCGATGGTGGAGCTAGCATACCGACCCAACCGAGTAAACCCGTGGAGATACTCATCCACGCTACTCTCTCCTTATACCAACCTCTAGAACTCATTCTCCATAGCTATCCTCTGAGTCGAAGAGATGTACCTAGCCAAGAACAGTCGCGAGAACTCCTCCATCGAGAAGTATGTAAGTTGCCCTCCTCTTAATAGATGCAGCTCCAAACCCTCCCACTACAGCCTAGCGTCTCCATCCAACAGGAACGTAGCTATAGTGGTCATCTGCCACTCCTCCATCTCCATCACTGTCAAGACTCTCTTCACAAGGGAGAGCCAGTCTTCAGCTTGAGATGGGGTTCCCAACCCCGAGAATACCGGAGGATTAAAGCTCATGACATGTTTGAGCTGTCTCTCGGTTGCCCTACTTGGCACCAACGGCTCCACTACTGCCTGCTCCACTCTTTTCGGCTCAACCTCTAAAAGTGGTACCTTCTCCATCGCAGGAGCGGGCTGCGCATTGATCATAACAAACACTGCTTCGGCCACCAATCGTATGGTCTCAGCCGATGGAGGTGTTGCAGGAGCATCATTTGGTGCACTACTAGCCTCAAAAACTCGGCATTCCGACGGCCCAGCACCGCTTCTGGTCACATATAATGGTACAAAACACCGTTAAGAGACCAAACAGAATTGCAAAATGCAATTATAGGAATGCGTAGGTTCCTCAAACACGTGTATTTTTCATTCCTAAGTGGACATTCATGGGTTCTTTTGCTGTTATAACGATGACGCACACACATGTGCTCACCACCCCTTAAAAGAATTCACCCACGAATTCATTTTAAGCCTGACCGAAACTAGGAGTCTGATACCAAATTATAACACCCCCTATCCGTCTCATAGCATATAGCAGTAGGTCCGGCCGGGGCCCGACACCATACAACACAGATAGATCGGGTTGTTACTCAATGGAAACCATCCAACCAATAACAACGTTCTACACAGAGCATTCTAGCAGAAGCAATTAAAATTGTTGCATTAATAAAGAACCCAACACTAGCATGAATGTCCTCTAATACGCCAAAATGAATGAAGTACAAATACACAAGTACAGGCCTTATCGCCTTACAATTATTTTCCTCCAATTACATGTTTTTCAAAACTCGACATGCAGGCCGGTCATACATGAATAAAAGAAAACACTCAAAATTAGGCCTTCGAGGGCCGGCTCAACAACTTGGGCTTTAGACTGTTATTTACCACTCGGCTCCGCAGCACCTGCAAGAACAATCCACCGCAACGGTGTAAAATCAAAGCAACGGTCAGCAATGCTGACCAAATTATAACGATCCCACCCCCAATTCGGGGTGGCGATGCTCCTTCCCGACACTTTATTAGCATAACCAAGCAGTATATAAATACATTGCATCACAGGCGTTGGCACGCCCGGCCACGTGCCCCGTCCTCTCAGCGCACATTCTCGGTGATTACGGTCAAAGTCCGCCGACTCACCTCCGCCCCCAGGACGGAAATATCTCATGTTCAATCTGGTCTTTCTGGCCACTGCCTAAGACCCTCCATCTATGCCAACGGTAAGTGCCAAGTAACTTTTTGTCTCTTTAACCGAATGACATAGATCGGGTACGGTTCCACCTGACCCGTTGCTCACACCGCAACGTCAAATTAAGTCGTCTGCGCGAGTCAAGCTTCCTCGAGTCCCGTATCTCCCATACATATCACATAACCAAGTTATGTTCAGGTTGGCTCCCATGCCACCATGATGGTAGAACCACGAATCCGCCTAGTTTTCCGGGTGCACCTTGGAGTTAATCCTCAAGGCTCCATGTTGCAATCTACCTCGTAGAAAACCCGAAAAACAAACATTCGCACGTAGTCTTCTCTGGCCATTTATGCAATACAACATCACCGATCCACACCAACTTGTCCGGGTAGGCTTAACACATCATGCCTATATCCGTTCTCAATTACAGACTCTACATGTACACAACAGGGACTATTCATGTCTACCCGAAGGAACGCCTCAAACTCACCGCAAACTCACGAGAGCGGGCTTCCCTATGCAAAAGAAGTAGAGCTTCACATGCTCAAGTAGAGACTTGTTACCCTAGTGTTCTTTCTTGGAGACATGGAAATGTAAGCGGATGAAAAGCACCGCACTCTCCTTGCCTCCGTAGATCCAAAGTCGGTTCGTGATATGGAGCTCCGAAGCTCCGCCGGTGACCGGATCTAGACTTCTTCCTCCTCCTTTGCTCTCCCCTCTCTCTAGACTTAGAAAGAGAACCACTCAAGAGAAATGAGGGTTTCAAAGGCCCAATCCCGGGTATATCCTAGTAGGAACAACCCCCAACCGTCGAATCCCAAAATAAGGAAACGAACGGTTATGATTCATAGCTGAAAAGTAAAACCTGGGCCGATCACGGCCTGCAACACGCCCGCGTCCAGGGCCGTGTCCCTCATTCTCCATCAAAATCGACGTGTATCGAAAAACACACGGACATCCAACACGCCCGTGTTCGACCTGACACGCCCGTGTCAGCCCATACACGCCTGTGTTCCCGGGAGTGTTCCCCCATCAACACAGGACCAGCACCAACCCGAGACTCACGCGGGTCTTGGACACGCCCGTGTCATACCCGAACACGCCTGGGCTCCAGGTCGTGTTCACTGTCTCGACAATTCGTCAAGCGCAGTTCGTTGACCACCCGACACGGCCGTGTCCTAGGCCGTGTTCCCTGTCTCGACACATCGTCGAGCAAAAATGTCGACTTCTCGGGGCGATTGTCGACACGAGCTCGACACGCCCTGAGACACGCCCGTGTCTCAGGCCGTGTTCGCTGCTCGACGATCGTCGATTCCAAAATTCGTCGACCTCACGGCCAAATTGTCGACTCGGGCCTGACACGCCCTGGGACCCGCTCGTGTCCAAGGTCGTGTGCCCCTTGCCAAATTACAAATTTGGCCCAAAATGCCTCCCGTCTCTCTTTTGAGTTTCGGGGCATTACATCATGCCCATAGGTCACGCACGTGACTTAGGGCATGTTCTGTCAGTTGTTGGAAACGACGGGAAGCAGAAACGGTGGGAGTAACTCTGGCCGTTGTTGGAAGGGTCATGCCCCCTGGTCATGCTTGTGACTAGGGCATGAATGCTGTAACGTCCTGAACCTGTAAATGGCCTCTTAAAGTAGTCGGCACGTGTGAGAGTCATGCCTAATTGACACGCCCGTGACCTCACTATCACTCCCGTGACATTGGCATGTATTTTTAATCCAACATGGAATAGAGACCTGGAACATCATCTGCAGGGCATGCCTGAACGTCACGCTCGTGGCAGTATGGTAACGCCCGTGACCTATAGTCATGCAATTTTAATTGACGTGGCGATATACACTGGAGCACTTGCCGGGCTCACGCCTGCTTATCACGCCCGTGACCTGATGACCACGCCCTTGACCGGGTCTTGTAGTTTGCGTTTTTTCATGTTCCTCCAGTTTGTTACCCATATCAGTTCTTCAAACTCCAAAATGCTATTGGCAGCCCAGTTTGACCTAAAATAAGAAAAGGACGTAACCAGTAATAAAATTAATATAATATTATTATAATCTAGTTAATAATTAAATATAAACAATTTAAAAAATAAAGATAAAATTAGAGTTATGATACACTCAACGCTTTTGCTCCATGGCGTTGAGTGAGTAAGCGACACTCAACACTTTGCTACTTGGATAAATTTTTCTGTCATGGCATTGAGTGAGTAAGCTGTACTCAACGCCAGTGGACTTAGTTAAAATTTTGCCCAACTTTTCTGTGGAGTTGACAGGCACAACAACACTCAACAGTAAGGGTTGTATAGCATTGAGTGAGTATACCACACTCAATGCTTGTGGACTTAGCCATATTTTCAGCCTATTTCTCTAGGCTTTGACTGACTCAGCCTAACTCACAGCTTTTTGCTATATGGCGTTGAGTGAGTAGACTACACTCAACGCTTGTGTACTTCGCCATATTTTTGTCTATCTATCTGTTAGGCTGAGATAGACTCAACACTATTTGTTATATGACTTTGATTGAGCTGTCCTCACTCAGCGCCTATAGACTTAGGTAAATTTCTAGCTAGAAAATATTGAATCCATACCTCTGGCATTGAGTGAGCTTGCTCCACTCAATGCCTGTGTACTTAGTAGAGTTTTGATATCTCCCGCAACCAATTATTGTGTTCACTTGTCCAATAAATGTGATATGGACTAACCTGCACTCAAGACCTCAAATACACATCTAATACATTTGATGTGTGTGACATTGACCTGTTTGACTTCTTACAAATTAGGGACATGGGGAACTATGGACCAAACAGGGTCCTAGGTTCATGTTAGTCTGAGAATGACAATATCTACCTACAGCAGCCCTGACAGGAAGACTCACCCTTGCACCTGGCACACTTGGGTTATGCCAATAGTCTATGACAAATTGACCCACCTTACCACAACACCAACACTCATGGATATTGTATCTCCTCTTCTGAACAGCCTTTGAGGTATGCAAGATATCAGGTTTTATCTATTCAGAGAGGAGAGCAGCTGTCTTTTTCCTGTTTCCTTCAGCAAGTATTTGACGGAAGGTAAGTCTGCTAGTAGGTGTACAAGGTTGATTCAGAATTGCACCAACATATATCTTCTTTATAGCTGGCATAGTGTTGATAGCATCAAAAATAGCCAAGTGAGGCTTACTAACTGATATTCTCACAATCTTGATCTTTGCCAAAGGAACATGGTGATTGACCACATCCTTATCCTTGAGAGTAGGAGCTGGAGTACCAGACATAAATGTTCCATGATGGGCCATTTTGATTTCCTCATGGGGATCCTTCAGTGCAGTCAATCCCAAGCCCCTTATTCTTACATTATAAGATACACATGTATCATTACATGAAGAGCAACCATTATTCTAGTGACCATATATGTTTTCATGGTCATAGCTATTAGAAGGGAGAATTACCTTTTGAAAAGTGGTATAAGGAACTACAGGAGCCTTGTATTTCCATTCTGAATGGACAACTTTAATATTCCACTTAAACGCCAAACCTCTCTTATCTTTCTAAGATGTGAAGGAAACAATCAGTGGTAACACAGTTTTGGGCTAAGAAAATTCTGCCACTAGCATCCTCTCTTTGAGGAGCTTCTCTTCAAGATCCTTGATGATCTTGTTCTTCTGGCTAATGGTACCAATTTGGATGACTAAGATTGTCTTCAACAAACTAACTTCCCTCCTCATCTGAGCTAGCAAAGGAGATGACTCAGATTGCAGGGAAGAAGCTTGATGAAGAGAGGCAATCACCTCTGCTTGTCTTTTAACAAGCTTCTTGCTCTTATTCAGAGTATCCAGAATTGCACCATACTTATCAATCAGTTGATTGACATCATCATCAAATTTTGATCTATCATCTCCACTGGATGAAGTGGATGCTTTAGAGCCTGAACCAGTCTTATAGATAGAAGGAGAGTTAGGGAGAGAGTGCACCTCATGAGAAAAAGAAATGTCTTGATTCTCTTCATTTAGGGCCATGAGGCTGAATTCATCAACCTCTTCAAAGTCACTGTCAATAGAGGACAGTGAAGCTCTTATGCCTGTTGAGGCAGCTGGATGATTAGCCTCCTATTCAATAAAAATGAGACCAATGTAGGCCCCTTCTTCCTCTAATTCTAAAGACTCAGAATCACTATCTAATAAGCTGATTTTTCTTCTTGGCCAAGAAGCTCTTTTCAACATTCTTATTCTTATAGTGTTTCTTGTCATCAGATTTCTTGTGCTCTTTCCTATTAATTGGATAGTCAACAATGATATGTACACTCCTATTGCAATAATAGCAAATAACATTAGTCTTAATGTATTTGTTCTGCTTAGAGTCATACCTTTCCCTAGAGGAGTCTTTTCTAAACTTGACCTTGCTGGAATAAGGCTTTCTTGAAGTGTAGCTTGAAGAGCACTTATTTTTCCACTGTCTTCTCCCGCTCAACATTTTCTTGAACTATTTGGAGAACAGTGTCAGTTCTCCATCAGACAATTCATTGCTTGAGGAGCTGAGATAAGAACTCTCAGACTCTGCATCTCTCTTTGATAGAGGAGTCTTCCCTCTGCTCCTCCTTGTTGCTTCAACTCTGAAGGCCACAACATTCTCTTTGTTGAGAGTTCTGGTAGGATCTTCTTCTGCCCTTCTGGAGTTTAGCTACATCTCATGAGACAACAGCTTCCCAAATAGGTTTTGAGGTAAAGTGTTGGCCAAGTTACCAACCTCTCTAATGACACAGATCTTGATATCCCACTCCTTGTTGAGAGATCTCAAGAACTCGTCATTCAGCTCATAGTTTGTGAACTGTCTGCCATAGGTAATCAGACTGTTCACTATCCTGAAGAAATTTTCAAAGCAATCGGCTATAAAATCTTTGTTGCCTTACTTGAAGGCCTCATACTGCTGATACATGAGGCATTTCCTATCATCTCTCACTTCCTTTATCTCTTCCATGTATACAATAAGAGAATCCCACATCTCTTTAGTTGTTCTGTAGTGGACCAAGTTCTGGAATGTGAAGTCATCTATGGCAATAACAATAATGTCCTGAGCCCTTTTGTCTATAGTTGCCAGAGTGACTTCATCCTTGGTCATCTCAGTATATTTCTTGGGTGTCTGGATATTGGCATCTATAGCAGAGACATTCATGGGAATGAAAGGCCCCTCTTGATCTATTATGAATATCCTAGGGTCCTAGGAATCCATAAATAGCCTTACCCTTTCCTTCCAGATACCAAAGTTTTCATTCCTATATATATGAAGTTTTATAAAGCTCAACTCCTTATGGTTCTCACCTGAACCAAAGGAGATAATCTTCTACTACTCTTGGAAATTTGTTCAAACTGTTAAGTCCATTTTAATAACCTTGATTTGATACTACTTAAAAGTCTTTGTTCAAGAGTAGCAACATGTAACGTCCCAATTCGCACTAGGCCCCTCGTACACATTTTTTACTCAGGAGAGCTGACTTGAGTTCAGGGGAGTGCTGGCAACTGGGCTGCACATGTAAATGGGAGGAGAAATCAGTCCAGAATAAGACACGGGTAGAGACACGAGCGTGTCCCTACCCATGTGGGAGAACCTTGCTCTTGAGGCGACGGCTCAAATATGTTCAGAGAAGGACACGGGTATTGACACGGGCGTGTCACTACCTGTGTTCATGATGGCACAGTAGGGATACAACGTGTCCCTACCCGTGTGTGTCGAGTAGAGCTCGACGAGGTATGTCCCGAGGAGGACACGGGTAGTGACACGGGCGTGTCCCTACCCGTGTGCGTCGAGTTGAGATCGACAAAGAGTGCCCGAGAAGGACACGGGTATAGACACGGCTGTCTCCCTACCCGTGTGTAGGTCGAGTTGAGTTCGACGAAGCGTGTCCAGAGAAGGACATGGCCAGAGAACACGGTCGTGTCATGTGGACACGAGTAGGGATACGGGCGTGTCCCGACCTGTGTCGAGTATTAAACCGACACTAAAACTATCGTCGACGCTTCGCCCGAGCAGTACACGTGTAAGGACATGGGCGTGTCCCTACTCGTATCACTTTTCATTTATAAGGGTAGTGAAAACCATAGATGTTTTCACTCCTCATTCCAGCCATTTTTCTGAGAGAACTTCTGTAGAGAGGGAGAAACTGCTAGAGCAAGTCCTAGGGGAGAAGATCTGCCACCGCAGTGAAGGAGAAAATGTCGCCGAGAAGAGATACACGATCCATGGCCGGAAATGGTGGAAACACCAGAAACGAGGTGAGCTTCCTCCCCTCTCCCTTGGTTCTAGATCTGTAGATATCTAGGTGAGATGTCGACTCAAAAGAGTCTAGACTAGCAAGATGGTGATTTCTCTAGGAAGAGGCCGTTCTAGGGCTTGTGCTCTAAGGTTAGTGGTGTCTTCAACCTCTCCAACCTTCTATGCGAAGATGGGGGATGGTTTTGTGAAGAGTCGTGGACTCATGAGGGTGAATAAGGGAGGAGGAATTTCTGGAGTGACTTTGGGAGATCGAATTGAGGATGAAGATGAACCGATGCCGTTCATTTCTCTTTAAGATGCGTGCAGAATCTGTGTTCTGTGCGCCACGATCTTCTTGGCCATTTTCAGGTATGATATGGTTAGATCTGGGCTTTCAACTAAACACGGAAGTTGAAGCCCTTGAAAATACCTTTCCAATGAATTGTTGAACGACTTCGAGCGACATATGTAGCCACAGGAAAGTCTGAACGAATTTGGCGGCCGGCAAACCCTGCATGCAGAAATTATGTTCTGCACGCAGCGGACTTTGAAGCCGATTTCAAGTATGTTACTCTCAAATTTGGGTTGCGGTGTGAGTATGAAAGTTGTAACCCATGGAAAGGCCTTTCCATCGAAGGGTTACACGTCTTCACCAGATTGTTGTATCTTCGGGAATCTCCGGTCGAAATTGCTGTCCAGATTTATTTTGCACTTAAATTCTGTGTTTGGTATACATGGATTTGGATTCGGTGGATTCAATGTTGCAATTAACTTGAGGTTTGGATGAACACTTTTATGTTAATCATCTTAGTTCTATAATTGATGAAGTTTAATAATTGGATCCCATGAAATTGATTTATGAAGCGAAGCATACTTAAATGAAATTATTTGATAGATATTGGTAGACTAATATAAATGCGCATCATGTTTATAATGTGTTGAAATCATTTTAAATGACATGTAGGAGGATAATCTATGACCATGTGTATGTTTGATTAACGGAATGAATTTAGTAGTCCAATGTTTAGAGTGTTGTCTCCCTACGGGTAGCATTGTGAAAGGATGTAATTGTAGTGTTGACCGTCACTAGTTGGGATAGCGATGAGATGAGTCAAAGTCGGATGGTTGGGCTTGGTCCTCAGTGTTCATTTCCCGAGGCTCCTTCCGTGTCGACTGGATGGTTGGGCTTGCACCTCTTGTTTTCTCCGAGGCTCCTTCCATGCCACGGTGATGTGGAATTGCATGCGGTGTGAGTCAACATGTGGTATTATAATCTTGTGTTAAGGATAGTGTGGCAGGTCTACAGGCTCGTCAGTCATCACACCAACGAGAGTTGACAGTTAGACTTTGGGCAATTGGGCTTGGTCCTCGGTGTTCATTTCCCGGGGCTCCTTCCGTGCCGAGTGGATGGTTGGTCTTGGACCTCGTGTTTTCTCCGAGGCTCCTTCCATGCCACGGTTATGTGGAATTGCATACGGAGTGAGTCGACATGCGGTGTCGTAATCCCGGGTTAAGGATAGTGTGGCAGGTCTATGGGCTTGCCAGTCATCACACCGACGGGAGTTGACAGTTAGACTTTGGGCGGTTGGGCTTGGTCCTCGGTGTTCACGTCCCGTGGCTCCTTCCGTACTAAGTAAATTGTTGGGCTGGGTCCTCGTGCTTACTTCCGGCCTTCCGGGTCACACAAGCTCAGTTCGGGGCTTTGTTCTCGGTGCACATCTACCCGAGACTCCCGATGGGCCATAGTATGCATGGGCTCCGCTATTGTGTTCTTAGCATTGAGGCGTACGGAGGCCTAGATGAAGTAGTGTGGATACCCGCCTAGTAGTAGAGATGCCCACTCTACTGTCACCGCCTGGCCACGGCGGTTGATGCCTGAGAGGTTAGCTACATGCTCGAATAGTGGGAACTACTAGCCTATGCAGACATAGCGGTTGCATGTGTGTGATCATGGATGAGTCATTGCATAGCATACATACCATTACATAGCATTGTACAAACAAGATCCTCATCGTATAAGTTTGTATGGACACTCTTATACGATGAGTTACTTTATGTAAACTGATCCTTAACTTATAAGCTTGTATGGGTATCCTTATAAGTTAAGTTACTTTCCTACTGTAGATACTTATACTTGATGGTTCGTTATTGCTTTGTAGAACTGCTAGATTATACTGGTGTTAATATTATTGTACTATTACCACCTACTTGTACCTGCTTATACTATAAATTATACTTTGTACCCTTGCTCTTTTCTCCGCCCGGTGCCGAGGAGTAGCCAGGGGAGCAGATGTGAAGCCACTTAGTATTTTTGACTAACGGTTGCTACGTCTTCATTTTTAGGAGGTCACCCCACAGGTAGAGCAGCCGTAGACTATGCAGCAGGAGAACCAGGCCAGGACGATAGGGCTTGAAGGGACGGTACCTTCGCTACCGTCGGTTACAGATGTGAGTGTTGAGCGACTCTGATGTAGCCTTTTGGGCGTTTATTAGACGTACTCTGATATTGCAGAAGCATGTTTTAGCTTCTTCCTTTGAGGTACTTTTGGACATATATGCTTTGTGTGGATTTGACTTCTCTTATTATTGGTACTAGTTGTAGCCGGCAGAATAGGCGTCTTGTGGTACAGGTTAGCCCGTGCGCTAATGCTACCGCAAGGCAGCTGTTCTGGGCATAAGACCCCCTTCATGCCGTATTTTGGGATCCGGAAGGGGGGTCTTACAAATGGTATCAGTTTGCCACGATCCTCAACTTAAGAAGTCATTCAACAATGGTACCACCCCCGTTCGATTAGTCAGTTTGGGGACAAACTGACTTAGCAGAAGCAGTGGTGTGCCCATATGTAATTCACACTAAGTATGTCCAACTTTGACATTAAGGTTAGCCAACCTGACCATATGTTTGTATTCTACATGTAGATTCTAGTGTTTGTTGAGCTGATGGGGGGCACTCATGTCCCTTCCAAACCCACTCAGTTCCAACAATCCGAGTTGGGGCAGACGCTCACCGCCATCCTGGATGGCTTTAGGGCGCAGCAGCCTCTAGAGAAACAACAGGCTCCGGGCTCTAACTGGCTAAGCACCTTTCGGGCTCTCTCCCCTCACGCCTACCTCGGGACGGAGTCGGCCGTGTGCACGAAGGAATGGCTTAACACAGTGAAGGAGTTATTGGCGGGGATCCGTTGCCCAACCAACATGGCTGTAATGTTGGCGGTGTCCGTCTTGGAACTACATGCTAAGAGGAGGTGGAAGTCACTCATGGGCACCACCTTCCAAGGACGAGTGTATACAGAGATAAGTTGGAGTGAGTTCTCGGGTGTCTTCTTGAAGCACTTCATTCCTTCATCTGCTCGAGATGAACTTGAGGAGAGGTTTCTACTGTTGAAGCAAGGATCAAAATCAGTTACGAAATATCAGTGAGAGTTCTAACATCTTGCGAGGTTCGCGGACTCATATGATTTGGATGATAGAGGATATGCCAAGCGTTTCTACAAAGGGCCGCAAGATCCCCTAAGGCGGGACCTTTTGTTTATAGCGGATGCTAGCTTGGCAGAGATTAAAGACATGGCGAAGAGATTGGAGGCGGACCACTTGGGAAGTGGTAAGAGACCTGCGGAGGGCGTGATGGAAGCTGGCCTAAGCAACAGAAGGAGGCAGGACTATAGAGGAGGAAGAGGAAATCAAAGAGGTGGAGGGCGTCCCCACCGAAATTTTAGAGTGGAGCATCCGGTTCCGCAGCCGCCTGCGTTGCCTCCACTGCCACAGCCTCAATAATTTCAGCAACCTGAGGGGCGTTATGGGTGGGTGTGCCTCAAATGCAACCAGCCGGGCCACATTCGACGTTTTGGCCCTCAACTGTTTAGGAACGTCCATCCTGCTCTGCCTCCGGCAGTTCCTCGAGGACGGGGTGACATGCGTGGTCGAGGATGAGGACCACGAGGAGGAAACCCCAGTCCTGCCCGTGATAAAGTGTACGCGCTGGACATGGTGCAAGAACGGAATCCCCATGATGTGATTGCAGGTATGTTGCCATTAACTTTCACATTTTCATTGTTTAACTTAAATTGCTCAAGACATACTAGACACCTAGTGTTGAGTTTTGGTTATTGGTACTTAGGCGCCGTGGTAGTTGGCGGAAAGACGACCTATGCATTGTTCGATACTGGTGCCTCACACTCCTTTGTGTCTGAGGACTTCATTAAAAACATGCAGTGTGTACAATATTTTATTGGTATATCCCGACGAGTACGCCTCCTGGATGGCTCGGAGATGACTGCAACCGCTAAGTGTGAGCTAGAGATATTCATTGGGGGAAAGACCTTTGATACGCCTGCCACGATCTTAAGAATGCCGGAATTTGACATCATTTTGGGCATCGAGTGGTTGGACTGGCACTTTACAAGGATTGACTGTGCAGAGAAACGAATCTACTTGAGGCATGGAGACACCGATTTCATCTTCTAAGGTATTAGATTCGCACCTGGTATGTTGTTATCTTCAGTTCAGGCTGTAAAAGCCCATATGAAGGGGGATGATGTCTTCATTATCTGTTTCGAGTTGAAGGAGATGACGTTGGATATGAAAGACGTGCGAGTAGTATGGAACTTCCCCGAGGTATTTCCTGAGAAACTGCCAGGATTACCCCCGCATAGAGAAGTTGATTTTCAAATTAATCTAGTACCGGATGCCAAGCCTATATCCAGGGCCCCTTACCGAATGGCCCCGAAGGAACTCACGGACTTTAGAGTTCAACTACAAGAACTTGTGGAGTCTGGGTTCGTTCGCCCCAACTCGTTACCCTGGGGAGCCCCTGTATTGTTCGTCAAGAAGAAGGATGGAACCCTGTGTTTATGCATAGACTATCAGGAGCTTAATCAACTGACGGTGCGGAACACTTATTCGCTACCCCAGATTGACGAGTTGTTCGATCAACTGGTGGGGGCGCATTGGCTTTCTAAGCTGGATTTCCGCTCGAGATATTATTGATTGAGGATACAAGAAGGGGACATCCAGAAAATGACCTTTAGTTCAAGATACGGGTTGTATGAGTTCACTATAATGCCGTTTGGGCTCACAAATGCACCTTCGTCCTTCATGAGCCTGATGAACAAGGTGTTTGAACCTTATTTGGATATCTTCGTCATTGTTTTCATCGATGACATCCTGGTCTACTCAAATACAGAGGAGGATCATATTGAGCACTTGACCTTGGTATTGAAGAAATTAAAAGAGCACACCTTGTTCGCCAAGTTCAGCAAGTGCGAATTCTGGCTTAAAGAGGTTGCTTTCTTGGGGCATGTGATCAGTGGAGCAGGACTAGCAGTGGATCTGACCAAGGTGGGTGACATGAAGGAGTTGTCGCCCTTGAAGTCAGCGGCCGATGTGCGGAGCTTTCTTGGACTTGCCTGGTATTACCGCAAGTTCGTAAAAGGATTCTCAAAGATTGCCCTTCCTCTTACCTTTTTGACAAAGAAAGGTGTGCCATATGAGTGGACAACCGAGTGTGAAGCAGCGTTCCAAGGGCTGAAGTATAGACTTACCTTCGCCCCCATCCTAGCACTTCCGTCTGGGAAGGAAGGATTTCAAGTTTACATCGACGCGTCATATCAAGGGATGGGAGCGGTATTGATGCAGCACGGCCATGTAATTTCCTACGCCTCAAGAAAGATGAAGAAGCATGAGATCAATTATCCGGTTTATGATTTGGGGTTGGGAACAGTGGTATTCGCCTTGAAGGTTTGGAGGCACTATCTATACGACGTCCACTACGAGATCTTTTCGGACCATATAAACATAAAGTACATTCATACATAGAAGGAGTTGAACTTGGGACAATGGAAGTGGTTAGAGTTTCTGTGCGATTATGAGTTCACCTTGAAATACCACCCCCAAAAAGTGAACTCGGTGGCCGATGCATTGAGCAGAAAGGTACCAGACTCGTGCCTAGAGTCTCGGTTGATGAGTATAGAGTGGGTTCAGATGATTGAGGAAATGGATATTACTTTGGTATATAACGCTTCTTCGGCAAAGTATACAGAGTACTTGGCAACCATGAGCATAGTTTGTGATATCCGGGACCAAATCCGGGCGGAGCAAGGAAGGGATGCATCTCTGGCACCGGCGATCAAGTCAATCAAAGATGGGACTACTGATGAGTATACACTAAAAGATGGCATCATTTATTTCCGCGGCTGGCTCTTCATTCCCAAGGGTGGTAAAATCCGGGAGGATATCTTGAGAGAGGCACATTGCTCTCAGTATTCAGTGCACCCGGGTATTGCCAAGATGTACGCCGGCTTACGGAAGACCATGTGTTGGCCAGGAATGAAGAAGGATGTCAGATATTTTGTTACACATTGCGAAGCTTGTCAGAGAGTGTAGGGGGAGTGCAAGAGTCCCGGCGGTTTGCTACAGTCATTGCCCATCCCCGAGTGGAAGTTTGAGGATATCTTCATGGAATTCATCCATGGGTTACCTCGCTCACGCTCAGGGAACGATTTGGTGTGGGTGATCGTTGATCGACTGGTGAAAGTAGCCCGGTTCATCCCTATGAAGAAAGAGGCTCGCGTCGATATCTTGGTACGCCTCTTTGTGGAGCAGTTCGTACGGTATCATAGCGTTCCTAAGACAATCGTTTCTGACCGGGATGGTCGTTTCACCTCAAAGGAGTGGAAGGCGGTACAGGCATATTTGGGCTCACGGCTTACATTAGCACCGTGTTTCGTCCTCAGACGGACGGGCAGTCTGAGAGGACCATCAGAACACTAGAGGATCTATTGAGATTATGTGTGTTGTATAGAGGAGAGCCATGGGAAAGGCTCTTACCACTGGTAGAATTCTCCTACAACAACAGTCATCAAGCTAGCATCGACATGGCGCCCCATGAAGCAATTTACGGAAGAAGGTGTAGAACCCCATTGTCTTGGGTGCAAGATGAAGACCCGAAGGCTTTGGGAATTGAGTATATTGATGATACTAATGCGGTGGTTAGACTAATACGAGATCGCATGTTGCAGGGTCAAAGTCGACAGGCGAAGTATTATAATGTAAAGCACTAGATGGTGGAGTTTCAAGTGGGTGATAAGGCCTTTCTGAAGATTCGGCCGATGCATGGAGTGTCACGGGTGCGTGGTGTGAAAAAGCTCAGCCCAAGGTACTTTGGGCCTTACAAAGGATTTGCCCGTTGGACTATCATTTGGAGTTACGCCAGAGCTAGAGAATCTCCACGACATGTTCCATGTGTCGTCGCTTCGAAAGGCGTCGTTGCGGTCTGATCAATATATCCCCACTACTGATTGTGCAGTGGTGACTGATAGGTCTGTGCGACTGGAGCCGGTGCGGATCGTAGACAACGAGACAAGAATATTGCGCCGCAAAAGTGTTCCCTTGGTGAAGGTGCTGTGGTCGAATCATGGAAAGGAGGAGTATACATGGGAGCCGGTGGACTTGATGCAAAAACGCTACCCAGAATTATTTCCTCAAGGTAATTTTGTTTTAAAGCATATTTTATTTTCTGTAATGCTTTTACACCCATAGCCTTAGCCTGATTTCGGGGACGAAATCTTTTATTTTGTTTATAGGATTTGTAACGTCCCGATTCACACTAGGCACCTCGTACGCGTTTTTTAGTCAGGAGAGCAGACTTGGGTTTAGGGGAGTTCTGGCAATTGGGATACACTTGTAAATTGGAGGAGAAATCAGTCAAGAATAGGACACGGGTAGGGACAAGAGCGTGTCCCTACCCGTGTGGGAGAACCTTGCTCTTGAGTCGATGACTCGAGTATGTCCAGAGAAGGACACGAGTAGTGACACTGGCGCGTCACTACCCGTGTGCATGATGTCACGTTTGGGACACGGTGTGTCAATACCCGTTTGTGTCGAGTAGAGCTCGACGAGGTGTTTCCCGAGGAGGACACGGGTAGAGACACGGGCGTGTCCCTACCGGTGTGCGTCGAGTTTAGATCGACGAAGAGTGCCCGAGAAGGACACGGGTAGAGACACGGCCGTCTCCCTACCCGTGTTTTTGTCGAGTTGAGTTTAACGAAGCGTGTCCAGAGAAGGACACAGCAAAAGAACATAGCCATGTTATGTGGACACGGGTAGGGACACGGGTGTGTCCCGACCTGTGTCGAGTATTGAACCGACACTAAAACCGACGTCGTTGCTTCGCCCGAGCAGGACACGGGTAAGGACACGGGTGTGCCCCTACCCGTGTAACTTTTCATTTATTAGGGTAGTGAAAACCCTAGCCATTTTCACTCCTCATTCCAGCCATTTTTCTGAGAGAACTTCTGCAGAGAGGGAGAAATTGCTGGTGCAAGTCCTGGGGGAGAAGATTCGCCGCCGTCGTGAAGGAGAAGATACCGCCGAGAAAAGTTACACGATCCATGGCCGGAAATGGTGGAAACACTGGAAATGAGGTGAGCTTCCTCCCCTCTCCCTTGGTGCTAGATCTGTATATATCTAGGTGAGATGTCGACTCAAAAGAGTCTAGTCTAGCAAGATGGTGATTTCTCAAGGAAGAGGCCGTTCTAGGGCTTGTGCTCTAAGGTTAGTGGCGTCTTCAACCTCTCCAACCTTCTATGCGAAGATGGGGGATGTTTCGTGAAGAGACATGGCCTCATGAGGGTGAATAAGGGAGGAGGAATTTCTGGAGGTGATTTTGGGAGATCTACTTGAGGAGGAAGATGAAACGATGCCGTTCATTCTGCTTTAAGATGCTTGCAGAATCTGTGTTCTGCGCGTAGCGATCATCTTGGCAATTTTCAGGTATGATATGGACAGATATGGGATTTCGACTAAACAAGAAAGTTGAAGCATTGCAAAAACCTTTCCAACGAATAGTTTCACGACTTTAGGCGATGTCTGTATCCATAGGAAAGTCTGAACGAATTTGGCGGCCGGCAAACCATACATGCGGAAATTGTGTTCTGCATGCAGTGGAATTTGAGGCCGATTTAAAGTATGTTATTGTCAAATCTGGGTTGTGGTCTGAGCATGAAAGTTGTAACCCATGGAAAGACCTTTCCATCGAGGGCTTACACATCTTCACCAGATTCCTGTAGCTTCAGGAATCTCCAGTCGAAGTTGCTATCCATATTTATTCTGCACTGAAATTCTGGGTTTGGTATAACATGGATTTGGATTCGGTGGATTCAATGTTGCAATTAACTTGAGGTTTGGGTGAACTCTTTTATGTTAATCATCTTAGTTCTATAATTGATGAAGTTTAATAATTGGATCCCATGAAATTGAGTTATGAAGCGAAGCATACTTAAACGAAATGATTTGATATAAATTGGTAGACTAATATAAATGCGCATCATGTTTATAATGTGTTGAAATCATTTGGAATGACATATAGGAGGATAATTGAAAGAAATTGTACCTAATCACCTAGAGGAGGGGGGGGTGAATAGGTGACTAAATCTTTTTTAAACTTTTTAGGCAGATTGCAGATTATATCACAGAGTTATAACTACTTCTTCACAGCAATCAATCAGCAATCACAGAAACAACATACATACAGTGAACACACAGATTTATAGTGGTTCCCCAAGGTTTGGGTACATCCACTTTCCCCCTTCGGCTATCTAGTAGTGTACTAGATTTGGCCAAACTCCTTCACTATACCTCAGATCCTCAGATCTTACACTCAGAACCCCAAATGGTTCCTACAGCTCAGGCCCAAGGCCCTACAACTCAGTCTTCTCCAAATACCTACACTCAGCCACAAGGCCTACACTCAGCCACAAGGCCTACACTCAGATATATGGATCTCCTACACTCAGGCACACAGGCAGTACAACTCAGCCTTTATAATTGCAGGCTTACAACTCAGATCCCTAAGGATCCTACAAGAAATTTAGAATACAAAGTATATACCTACAACTAAGAAAAAGAGAGATGAGTTGACAGGTTCTTGATGAGTTCTTGGAAGAACTCTGCTGAGATCAACCTCACTTGGCTTTATTCAAAGCTTCTTGAATGTAGAACACAATAGGATTGATTCTCTGCAGCTGATCTTCAATCACTGCAACTTAAGATTCAGAACTAGGTCTGAACCCTTCTTCACAGCCTGGTTCCAACAGCTGTCTTCTTGGAAGGAGCTCTCTCTCTCCAACTACTTAGATCTTCACTTGAAAATGATTCTTCAATGAATAGCTAGATTTTCTTCTCTTTATCAATCTCTTGATCATCTCTTTCTGTTGACAGTATAAGCCTATATATAGGCCTTCTTCATGGTGACCGGCTGATCCGGTTCCTAACAGTTTTCTGACAACTCGGACATTTGCAGTAGACCAGCAGGAATGGCAGCTGTCATGTCATCCAGTCAGTTCTTGAAATATTTGTAACTGTCTGAAAGTGTCGAGATAGTCTGTCTTTAAGTGTCGACACTTATAGACTAAGTGTCGACACAAGTAGACTAAGTGTCGACACTAGCCTTCAAGGTGTCGACACAACTCCTTGTGTTGTAGATTTTACTTCTCGACACAGCTTCTTCAATATGTGTAGACACTGATATTGTGTGTCGACACTGCTTCTTGTTCTTCAGTACTTAGTTGAATTCTTGTAAGTGTCGACACATCTTCTTGTGTTGAACTTGTTCAGTTTCGACACATCTTCTTGGTGTCCACACATGTCTTCTGTGTTGATACTTTCTGAGTGTCGACACAGCTCCTTGTATCGACATATTCTTTCTTCTGTTGAGACTTTGGCTGAGTGTCGACACATCTTCTTTGTGTCGACACTTGTACTTAGAATTTTTGTTGAACTTTGCTGAGCGTCGACACAGCCTCCTAGTGTCAACACTTTCTTCATGTATTGAGTCTTCTGCTGTGTGTCGACACATTCTTCATTGTGTCGACACTTTCTTCATGTGTTGAGTCTTCTGCTGTGTGTCGACATATTCTTCATTGTGTCGATACTTTCTTCATATGTTGAGTCTTCTGCTGAGTGTCGACACATTCTTTATTATGTCGACACTTATACTTAGACTCTGCTGAAATTTGCTGAGTGTCGACACAGCCTCCAAGTGTCGACACTTTCTGATGTAGACACATCACATTGTTCTAACAACTTTGTCATATTCATTATACAAAAGTTTACAGAGTGTTTAAAATCAAAGATTATAGCTGTAAACTAAAGATAAATTCTATTCTATTTCTGCTCAGCCTCCTTGATAATTATGCCCTTCCCAGACTGTATCTTTGCTTGCACAGGGGCTTCAGCATCTTCAGCAACAGACTGTATCTTTGTTAGGAACCAGACTGTATCTTTGCTTGCACAGGGGCTTCAGCATCTTCAAGTGGAGGATAGATCACCTGAGCTACTTCAGCTTGCTCACCTCCAAGATAGACAGGATTAATCCCAGACTCTGCAACATTATCATCATCACATAAAGGAGGATAACCAAGAGTGGCTCTGATGGAATTGGAAATCAATTTTGCATGATCAGAGCCTACTTTGACTAATACCCTCTCCCCCTTTATGACTTCTCTTTCTATGTGATCTTTTAGATCATCTTTCTGAAATCTGATTTGTGCATTTAGCTAATTGACTCCATCCTGGTAAAAAGGTTTCAACCTTTGGTGTTTTTCAGTGATTAGCTTCTGAGAATCTTGAATTGCAGAAGTAACATTAGTTAAACTCTTTTGCAATGCTTTGTCAAATTCTTCTTTGGCGGTGGTTAGGGCTGCATTCTGGGCAGTTGCTATATTCTTAAGTTCAGTGACAATTGCATTGTGGGAAGCTGTCAAATTATCATTCATCCTTATTTGATTCTCCAGAACATAGCCTTGCTTCGGTGCAATGTCATCCACTTGAGCTTTTATCTTCTCTTGATGTGTAGCCAAGTAAACCACTACATTCCCTCCCTTGTGGAAGCAGTCAGTCATCTCCTTCTTATTTAGATTCATTTCAAATCTAATGGACTTAATGTCTTGTGCAAGATCAAACTGTAAAGACGTATGTCCCTCATCCAGATATGTTTCTATTGCTTTCCTTCGCTCATCAAGCTTTATCTGCATTGCAACCATCAGAGAATTGTAATTTACAGATGGTGCTGGCTGTGGTGTAAACTGTAGTGCAATGGTTTGCAGAGATTTCTTATAATTTTGGCTCCTCCTCTTGAAGACTTGAAACTTTCTCTTTTTAGCTCTAGCAGCCTCCTCACCTTCAGAAGCAGATGTGCTTGCAATATCAACCCTGTCCTTAGGGCTTGGAGGTTACTCCTTCTGCACTTCAGGTTCCTTCCTTGCAGTTTCCTCTAGAATAACTACTTGCTCCCCCTCAAAATGTGCATTCTCCCCCTCAGCAGCAGCACTTTCCTTCTCAAAGTCTATTTGGAGTAGATCAGGGAATAGTTCTTTCAAAGTAAATTCTTGTTGAGGTTGTGGTGGAGATTCTCTTGGCTCATCAACAAAATGATCAGATACTACTTGAGCTGCAACAGATGAGTCCTCCATGACAACATCTTGGGGTAGGCTATGTGTTGGAGTTTGCTGATTAACATTATGTAATGAATCAGACAAAACATCATCCTCAATAGGGAAGTTTAATTTATTGATGTCAGTGATTACCTCAAGTATGGTGTGGGTTGCTTGTTCACTTTCTAGTGGAGTTGGCTCTTCTACTAGTAGAGGCTCCCCCTGGATGGAATCCTGGTGAATTGGGCTAGCCTGTGGTAGCTCCCCCTGCCTCTCTGCATCATCTTGTCTAGCTGGAGACTTGCCAGCATCTCCAGTTTCTTCTTCATCAGGAGTAAATACAACTTGTTCCTCAGAACTGCTGGATGATTCTTGAGCCACTGGGGCTGACTTCTTCTTCTTCTTTAGTGGGGTTTCCTTCTCAGGAGTTGGCATTTCCTTAGTCAAGACCCTATCCCATCTAGAGAAGATTCTCATGTCCATCTTCCTCATGTGATTGATCTTAGATCCAGCAGCTTGGCTCATTACTTCTGGTATACTACCAGCCAAGTAAAGACTTAGTATCCTACCCAAATTGGGTTTCTTCAGGCTCTCCTTGATCTTCTCAAACACTACTGCAGACCAATCAGTATTTAGTTGGAAGATTAACCTTGTCATTAGACTATACATATATGCTAAAATCCTGTCATGTCCTCCAGACTTGCACAGGATAATCTTGCCAACAATTTCAGAGAGAAATTTTCCTTGGCTGTTCATTCCCTTTCTGTTGAATACTGATCCAATTTTCATCTTGGAATCCAGTCCATACCATGTTAAAGCTTCTCTGGTCTTAGAGGCAGAAACTTCATCTTCTTCTTTAGTCCTTGGTAGGTTTAGTACCTTTCTCAAACTCTTAGGTGAGACCTTCACCTTTTCTCCATGAACCCTTGACTTTATCTTGAGTCCAGACTCGTCTAGGGTTGCTCCATTCAGAAATTCTATAACTTCTTTCTTCCATATCTTGGTCGGCTCTGAAACAAGAAAATCTAACCCTGAGTTTGCAACTAGGGTTACCACATCCTTGATCTCTGGTTCTACGTCATCAAATGCATGCCGCACCAATTCGTAACATTCATTCACGTTCTCTTCGAGCTTGGGCGCCATTAGGGTTTGAAGAATTTGAATTGAGAGAAGAGAGGTGTCGACACACATGTTTGGTCTCGAAACTTTGGTGAGCTTGTCGACAGACAATGGCGAAATCCTATTTATACCTTTATAGAATTGAAGATGAAAGGGCGCGTCAAGAAACTTAAATTGTGTCGACACTGTTGAAAAGTGTCGACACAGACTTATAATGTCTCGACACTTATGTGTCGACACAACTTTAGTCGACAGAATGTATGTGTCGACACTTGTTTATGTGTCGACACCGCTCAACTCGACACTTAGTCGAGACTTTACTTGGTTAATTCTGTGTAAATTCTATGTGTCGACACCACCTTGGTTGTGTCGACACTGACCATGTATGTGTCGACACTAATTCTCTGAAGTGTCGACACCAACTTCCTAGATGTGTCGACACCTTTTCTCTGAAGTGTCGACACCAATTCTCTGTCTCGACACAGACAAGTCTGTGTGTTGACACTATTTTACTTAGCCATTTCTGTGAACTTATTCTAAGTTTATCATACCTAATTCAATTTTAAACCTATTGAATTTGGTTTCTTCTAGGGGCTTAGTATACATGTCAGCTAGTTGATTATCTATATTAACATACTCCAGTGAAATATCTTCTTTTTCAACATGTTCCCTTAGAAAATGATATTTTATTTCAATGTGTTTAGTCCTACTATGGGAAACAGGATTGTTTGCAATAGATATAGCACTAGTAGAATCGCAAAATAGTGGTGTTCTACTTACTTGAATATCATAGTCTTCTAGCTGATGTTGTATCCATAGAAGTTGAGAACAACAACTTCCTACAGCCACATATTCTGATTCTGCTGTGGAGATAGCCACACTTGTTTGTTTCTTGCTACTCCATGATATCAGTCTTCCACCTAGGAATTGATAGGTACCAGTTGTACTTTTCCTATCTTCCTTGCAGCCTGCAAAATCTGCATCTGAATAACCTGTCAGTTCAAAGTCTCCATTCCTAGGGTACCAAAGGCCTAGATAAGGAGTGCCTTTAAGATATCTCAGTATTCTTTTAACTGCTGTCAAATGAGACTCTTTAGGTCATGCTTGGTGCCTAGCACAGACACATGTAGCATACATGATATCTGGTCTACTTGCAGTCAAATATAGAAGGGAGCCAACTATCCCTCTATACAAAGTCTCATCTACAGGTTTCCCTGCATCATCTTTGCTAAGAGACATACTTGACCCCATAGGAGTTTTCATGGTACTGGATGAATCCATACCATACTTCTTTATCAGTTCTAGGGTGAACTTAGACTGGCATATGGATAAACCATTCTCAGTCTGTCTAACTTGGAGACCCAAGAAGAACTTAAGTTCCCCCATACTGCTCATCTCAAATTGTCCTTGCATTAGTTTTGCAAACTTTTTGCAAAGACTACTTTCAGTAGACCCAAATATAATGTCATCTACATATATTTGGACTAGTATGATATTGCCTCTGAATTCCCTAAGGAATAGAGTCTTGTCTATTTTCCCCCTTGTGAATTTATTCTCAATGAGGAAACTAGACAGGGTTTCATACCAAGCCCTAGGGGCTTGTTTTAACCCATACAAAGCCTTCCTAAGTCTATAGACATAATAAGGTTGAGTTGAATCAACAAAACCTGATGGCTGTTCCACATAGACCTCTTCCTTCAGATTACCATTCAAAAGGATGACTTAACATCCATTTGGTATACTTTAAATCCTTGATAGGTTGCATAGGCTAAAAACATCCTTATTGCCTCCAGTCTGGCTACTGGAGCAAACATTTGATCAAAGTCAATACCTTCTTCCTGCCTATATCCCTTAGCAACCAGTCTTGATTTCTTCTTAATAATCACTCCATGTTCATCCATCTTGTTCCTAAAGATCCACTTGGTTCCAATTATGTTGTGGTCTTTTGGTTTAGGAACAAGCTCCCAGACTTTGCACCTCTTGAACTGATTCAGCTCCTCTTGCATTACCTCAATCCAATGAGGGTCTAGGATGGCTTCTTCAAACTTCTTTGGCTCTACTTGGGATAGAAAACTGGAGTAGAGTACTGCACTCAGATTTCTGCTCCTTGTTTGTACCCCTTGTCTTAGATCACCAATGATTTGATCTGCTGGATGATCTCTTAGATGCCTATTGGCTGGAGGCATCCTGGCTTCAGGTTAAACTCCTTCAGCTTCTTCAACTTGGTGCACTCCTTGGTCTTCTTCTGCATTAGGTACATGTAGTACTCCCCCTGGACAACAGCCACTATCATCCACATGCTGACTTGCAGTAGATTTTTCTTCAATAGTGAGCTTGTCCATCTTCTTAGTCACACCTGTGGAACTGCAAATACTTCTAGACAACTCATTGTTAATAAGTCTAGCTTCATCAAATATTACATGTACTGACTCCTCTACAACTTGAGTAGTCAAGTTATAGACCCTATAAGCCTTACTGTTGTTGCTGTACCCAACAAAAATCCGCTCTTGGGATTTGGTAGCAAACTTGGTCAAGTAAGACTTACCATTGTTAAGTATATAGCATTTACAACCAAAGATCCTGAAGTATGATAGATTTGGTTTTCTGCCTTTCACAATCTCATAGGGGGTCTTATTGTGGCTCTTAGTAATGGTAGTCCTATTAATTACATGGCATGCAGTGTTTACTACCTCAGCCCATAAATATTCTGGGAGAGATGTATCACTTAATAGGGTTCTACCAGCCTCAATCAAGGTTCTATTTTTCCTCTCAGCAATGCCATTTTGCTGAGGTGTTCTAGGTGAAGAAAATTCCTGAAATATCCCAAACTCTTCACATAGCTTTTTCATACTATCAGACTGGAATTCAGTACCATGGTCACTTCTTATTTTGACCACTATACTGTCTAACTCATTCTGAATTTGTTTGACAAAACTATAGAAGATATTAGGTGTTTCAGATTTCTGTCTAAGGAAGAACACCCAGGAAAACCTTGAGTAATCATCTACAACCACAAATGTGTAGACCTTCTTACCTAGGCTGTGAACTGACATAGGACCAAAGAGATCCATATGCAAGAGGTATAAACACCTCACAGCATCTTTGTTCTCAATGCTATTAAAGGTGGATCTAGTCTGCTTGCCCTTTTGACAAGCTGAACATATTCCATCTTTAATACACTTAACCTGAGGACCATTCCTCACTAACTCTTTGCTATAGAGTTGGCCAATTGTCTTGCAGTTATGATGGGCTAGCCTCTTGTGCCATTTGACACAATGAGAGACTTTCTCATCAGCTACAAGACGCACTGGAGAACCATTGGTCTCACACATAATGTCTAGGCAATAGACATTTCTCTTTCTATAACCTGTCAAAGTGATCTCTTGATCATTTGACCTCCTGATATGACAACCATCTTTGACAAATGAGATGTCATATCCTAGATCACTCAGCTGACTTATACTAATGAGGTTGTGTTTCAAACCTTTAACATAAGCCACTTGAGTAATTGTAATATGGGTGCTAGAAATGTTACCAAAACCATTGATGATTCCTTTTTCAGAACTACCAAAGGTGACTTTAGGAGCATCTTTAATTGGTGTGTAGTCCTTTAGCAATCCCCTAGTTCTAGTCATGTGCCTGGAACATCCACTGTCCAAGTACCATATTGGGGCATGACAACTTGGACTCACCTGCAAAACAGATTAGTTGACCTTAGAACCCAAAGAATTCTTGGGTCCTTGGTGTTGGTTAGTTTGCCTCTTAACAAAGCTACCTGCAGATCTTCCAACAGGTAGTTTGCTACTCACCTTGGCATTAGAATTAAGCCAACAGTCTATGGCAAAGTGGCCTACCTTGCCACAGCACCAGCACTCAAATCTATTGTACCTTTGCTTAAGTACAACCCTAGTTGTTCTATCTACAGCAGGCTTGTTGAGTACTGGGGTTTTGCCCTTAGACTTGGACTGAACATTCCTAGCAGGTTTAGTAAACCCTAATCCAGTTTTACCTTTTTGATGAACAAATTCATCTATCAAAGGTAGAACAGACTTTGGTTTAGAAAACCTTGCAACAATGTCTTTCTCCTTCTGAAGACTAATCTCCAGATTTCTGATTTGATCATTCTTGAATGTTATAGTCCCCATTTGAATAACAATTATGTTCTTCAGTCTGGCTATTTCATTTAACTTTTGATCAATCAGCTTATCAAAATCAGTTGCAGCCACTTTGAGACTTGCAATCTCCTTAGCCTGACTCTTGGCCAAGGATTTGCTTTTCTTAAATGCTTGCAACAGAACTCTATATTCATCAATCAACTGATGAACATCCCCTTCAGATTCAGATCCACTGGCATCACTTGATGCTGATGTAACTGAATCTGAGCTTGCACTAGAAATTGAACTTAAAGAACAATTTTGTACCTGACTAGGTCCAGGCTGATCCTGGATTTTGTCACCTTCTGTTAAGGCCATCAGTCCTTGGCACTGATTGTCCTCTTGATCATATATTGAGTTCATTAACTGGATGAACTCCTCTTCTTCTTCTCCAGCAAACAGTACTATGTAAGCTTCAGCTTCTGACTCAGTTTCTGAAGAAGACATTTTTGACAAGCTTTTGTCCTTCTTGGCAACAAAGGACCTCTCCTTATTGCCCTTGAATTAAGTCTTTTTCTTATTAGTAGATTCTTTCCTCTTCTCTGGACAGTCAGCAATAACATGTCATTATCTGTTACAGCAATAGCAAACAATTTTTGATAAAGTTGCTTTGCTTGACTTGGGCTTTCTCCTGTCTTTCTTTGATGACTTTCTGTTCTGATAATAGTCATATTTTCCCTATGATGTTGATGGCTTTGTCCTCCACTGTTTCTTCTTTAGAAACTTCTGAAAGTATCTTGTGAAAGCTGCAAAATCCTCATCACTCACTGCTTTCAGACTTTCTGCTTTCTGAATCATCTGACTCAGTCTCAGCCACTTTTGGAGGTGGAGATGGAGACTTACTTTTGTATTTCTTGGTGGCTTCTGTCTTGAATGCCACTGCTCTTTCTTTATGCTCACTTCTTGTAGTCTTCTCCTCCTCCTTCCTTACCATCAACTGCATCTCATAGGATAGCAGTTTTCCAAACAATGTGGGAGGAGGAATATCTGCTAACTTGGCATTTTCCCTTATGGCACAGATCTTGGTGTCCCAATCCTTTGTTAGAGACCTCAAGAACTTATCATTCAGCTCATAATTGCTGAATTCTATTCCATAGGACATTAGCTCATTGACTATCCTATAGAATTTCTTATATCATTCTGTTATGCTATCAGACCTACCTTGCCTGAAACTTTCATATTCTTGGTTTAACAAAGACTTTCTATCCTGTCTCACTTCTTCTGAACCCTCCATGTACATTATAAGAGTATCCCACATCTCCTTTGATGTCTTACAGTGTATCAAGTTCTGAAATGTAGCATCATCTATGGCACTCACAATGATATTCTGAGCCCTCTTGTCCATGGTGGCCAGAATAATCTCATCTTTTGTCATTTCAGAAAAGTCTTTAGGTGTTCTCTGATTTGCATCTAAGACTGATACCTTCATAGGCACATATGGCCCTTCTTTAACTGTGATATATATTCTAGGGTCTGAGGCTTCCATAAACAGTCTCACCATTTATTTCCAGATGCCAAAAATCTCTTTTCTGCAAATGGGCAACTTCATGGATCCAAGTTCCTTATGATTCTCTGTTGAACCAATGTTTCTTGATTTTCTTGATTCTGTACTTTACTTATACTGAATCAGCCAACAGGATCTACTCAGACAGTTAAGTCTTTTTTGAGTAACCTAGCTCTGATACCACTTGAAAGAAATTATACCTAATCACCTAGAGGGGGGGGGGGGGTGAATAGGTGACTAAATCTTTTTTAAACTTTTTAGGTAGATTGCAGATTATATCATAGAGTTATAACTACTTCTTCACAGCAATCAATCAGCAATCACAGAATCAACATACACACAGTGAACACACAGATTTATAGTGGATCCCCAAGGTTTGGGTACATCCACTTTCCCCCTTCGCCTATCTAGTAGTGTACTAGATTCGGCCAAACTCCTTCACTATACCTCAGATCCTAAGATCTTACACTCAGAACCCCAAATGGTTCCTACAGCTCAGGCCCAAGGCCCTACAACTCAGTCTTCTCCAAAGACCTACACTCAGCAACAAGGCCTACACTCAGGCACAAGGCCTACACTCAGAGATATGGATCTCCTACACTAAGGCACACAGGCCCTACCACTCAGCCTTTATAATTGCAGGCTTACAACTCAGATCCCTAAGGATCCTACAAGAAATTTAAAATACAAAGTATATACCTACAACTCAGAAAAAGAGAGATGAGTTGACAGGTTCTTGATGAGTTCTTGAAAGAACTCTGCTGAGATCAACCTCACTTGGCTTTCTTCAAAGCTTCTTGAATGTAGAACACAATAGGATTGATTCTCTGCAGCTGATCTTCAATCACTGCAACTTAAGATTCAGAACTAGGTCTGAACCCTTCTTCACAGCCTGGTTCCAACAGCTGTCTTCTTGGAAGGAGCTCTCTCTCTCCAACTACTTAGATCTTCACTTGAAAATGATTCTTCAATGAATAGCTAGATCTTCTTCTCTTTATCAATCTCTTGATCATCTCTTTCTGTTGACAGTATAAGCCTATATATAGGACTTCTTCATGGTGACCGGCTGATCCGGTTCCTAACAGTTTTCTGACAACTCTGACAGTTGCAGTAGACCGGCTGGAATGGCAGCTCCCATGTCATCCAGTCAGTTCTTGAAATATTTGTAACTGTCTGAAAGTGTCGAGACAGTCTGTCTTTAAGTGTCGACACTTATAGACTAAGTGTCGACACAAGTAGACTAAGTGTCGACACTAGCCTTCAAGGTGTCGACACAACTTCTTGTGTTGTAGACTTTACTTCTCGACACAGCTTCTTCAATATGTGTCGACACTGATATTGTGTGTCGACACAGCTTCTTGTTCTTTAGTACTTAGTTGAATTCTTGTAAGTGTCGACACAACTCCTTTGTGTCGACACATCTTCTTGTGTTGAACTTGTTCAGTGTCGACACATCTTCTTGGTGTCGACACATGTCTTCTGTGTTGATACTTGATGAGTGTCGACACAGCTCCTTGTGTCGACACATTCTTTCTTCTGTTGAGGCTTTGGCTGAGTGTCGACACATCTCCTTTGTGTCGACGCTTGTACTTAGAATTTTTGTTGAACTTTGCTGAGTGTCGACACAGCCTCCTAGTGTCGACACTTTCTTCATATATTGAGTCTTCTGCTGTGTGTCGACACATTCTTCATTGTGTCGACACTTTCTTCATGTGTTGAGTCTTCTACTGTGTGTCGACACATTCTTCATTGTGTCGACACTTTCTTCATGTGTTGAGTCTTCTGCTGAGTGTCGACACATTCTTTATTATGTCGACTCTTATACTTAGACTCTGCTGAAATTTGCTAAGTGTCAACACAGACTCCAAGTGTCGACACTTTCTGATGTAGACACAATTCCTCTGGGTGTCGACACTGCTTCTAAGTGTCGACACTGCTTCACTGGACTTTTCTTCATTGAGTGTCGACACAGCCTTCATGTGTCGACACTTTCTGTCTGGTGTCGACTCTGCATCCCTGGTCTCAACACAATTACTCCAAGCGTCGACACTGCTTCTCTGGGTGTCCACACAAGTCTTCTTAAGTGTCGACACTTTGCTTCTGGGTGTCGACACATGGACTTAGAAACTTTTCAGCTTTCCCTGTAAATACTTGACCTGCACAACTAAACTCAAAACACATCAAATACATTTTGATATATATCATTGAGTAAGGTGAGGCTTCTTCAAATCAGGTACATTCATTCCAATGTACCCAACAATAATCTATGGCCATGTGAATGTTTGATTAATGGAATGAATTTAGTTTTCCAATGCTTAGAGTGTCGCCTCCCTACGAGTAGCATAATGAAAGAATGTATGTGCGGTGTTGATCGTCACTAGTTTTAATAGCGATGAGATGTGTCAAAGTCAGACGGTTGGGCTTGGTGCTCAGTGTTCATTTCCCTGGGCTCATTCCGTGCCGAGTGGATGGTTGGGCTTGGACCTCGGGTTTTCTCCGAGGCTCCTTCCATGCCACAGTGATGTGGAATTGAATGCTGTGTGAGTCGACACATGGTGTTGTAATCCCGGGTTAAGGATAGTGTGGCAGGTCTACGGGCTCGCCAGTCGTCACACCGATGGGAGTTGACAGTTACACTTTGGGCGGTTGGGCTTGGTCCTCTGTGTTCATTTCTCGGGGCTCCTTTTGTGCCGAGTGGATGGTTGGGCTTGGACCTCGTGTTTTCTCCGAGGCTCCTTCCATTCCACAGTGATGTGGAATTTCATGTGGTGTGAGTCGACACGCGGTGTCGTAATCCCGGGTTAAGGATAGTATGGCAGTTCTACGAGTTCACCAGTCATCACAATGACGGGAGTTGATAGCTAGACTTTGGGCGGGTCGGCTTGGTCCTCGATGTTCACGTCCCGGGGCTCCTTCCATGCAAATTGAACGGTTGGGATGGGTCCTTGTGCTTACTTCTGAGGCCCCTTCTGGGTCACACAAGGACAGTTCGGGGCTTGGTTCTCGGTGCACATCTACCCGAGACTCCAGCTGGGTTATAGTACGCATGGGCTCCGTTGTTGTGTTCTTAGCATTGAGGCATACAGAGGCCTAGGTGAAGTAGTGTGGATACCCGCCTAGTTGTAGAGATGCCTGCTCTATTGTCACCGTCTGGCCACGACGGTTGATGCCTGAGAGGTTAGCTACCTACTCGAATAGTGGGAACTACTAGCCTATTCGACATAGTGGTTGCATGTGTGGGATCGTGGGTGAGTCATTACATAGCATACATACCATTACATAACATTGCACAAACAAGATCCTCATCGTATAAGTTTGTATGGGTGATAACTTCCTAAAAAGAAGTTATCTAGTACGTCATTTTGATTTAATAACTATCGTATTGAGAAACAAATGAATTAAATAAGGAAAAATATGAGTAAATTCATATTTGTTTTATTTGTGCTTAATATGTCTAATTTTTCATTGTTTTCTTGCTAGAAATGCTGAAGAAATCCATCCCGAGAAGCAAAGCTGGAATTATTTTTGGACTGCGCAGGTTGTTGCAACAATATGAAAAAGTTGTTGCAACAACTGCTGGACGGATTTCGAATTTTAAATTTGAATTTTACGCCAAAATTAAAATTGAAAAGAGGCAACTTTTGGTAAAGGGCTGCACGTTTTTTTTAGTAGAATATCATGCCAAAACTAGAGGATTATGATCATTAAGGAGGAGATCTTGGATCCATCATCTTGGAGATTACTTGGAGAAGAAGAACTAGGGCAAATCGGATCTCGGAGAAGGACTGCATAGGGTCGACTTGGAGAGTAATTTCCGGCACTATTTTGAATCTTTTCATCATGTGCTGTAAGATTTTTCTTATTTTGTGGTGTTCTTACGCAGTCATGAACTAAATTCCATTGGTCTTGTATGAAGAAAGTACTATGTTTGTTTTGATGGTGTAGTTTTTTTATGCTAAGTTTGTTTGACAAAAAATCTTCTTTGTGGAACTTTTGAATTTATTAAAGAAACTCTTGGTTTTGTTTTCATCTTCTATTTCATGTCGAGATTAGAGAGATGAGAGGCGAAATTTAGGTTGAAGACTATCTTATGTCATCGCAAGAATCGAGAGACGAGTGGTGTAAATCTTTTACTAAGAGTTTTTTATATCATCCTTCTATTGTATTTCGAGATTCGTGAGAGGAGAAATACAATTGCTCATAAGTTCACCATAGTAAAGAAGAGAGGAAGAGATTCCCTCCTCTTGCTAGCAAATTCGATTTTTACTCTTTAAAATATTTTTTCATTCTTCCTAAGTTAGAGATAACTAGGGGATGATATGATATTAATATTTTCGAGATTCGAGAGATGAGAATTTCTTCTTTCAAATCATTGCAGGATAATTTGGTCAAACATTCATACTAAATATTAGTTTCAAGCACCATTTAGACTCACATAGGAAATCTAAAATACAAGACTTCCCTCTCCACTGATTAAAGTATCTCTTTAATTCGTATATTTAGTTTAAATCATTGTTTAGTATTTTCATCACTATTCCAAATCATTTCATTCAATCTGCTTGAATTTGAAGAAACCGGGTAGCTAGTAGTTGTAAGCACTAAAGTAATCACTTCTCTGAGGGAACGATCTCACTCACACTTTATTACTTGAGCGACGCGTGCACTTGCGCTTAAGCCATTTTACCGTGTATCAAGTTTTTGGCGCCGTTGCCGGGGAGGTGCAACGAATTTAGTGTTTTTCTTACAATATTAGTGATCCTTAGTATTTGGAGGTCAAGCTTTTATTTCGTTTTAAGTTTATTTGTCTTTATTTTCTTACATTGTCTTCTTAATCTACTAGTGTATGTCCAGGTATCGTCAAGTTGAACTAATACCGTTAAATTCAGAAATCGAGCGAACCTGTGGATGTAATAGAAAATCAACTAGATTGGAAAATTCGAATCAACTAGACATGAATAATCAAAACAATGATGCTGACGTTCATCAAGAGGGACAGGACTTAGGAGGCCAAGTAGAGCATAACGGGCACCAAATGGAAAATAGGAGAACATGCCGTGACTATAATATGCCTTTTAGGGGAGGGGTACAATTTATTATCGCTAGACCCGCTGTAGAGGCTAACAACTTTAAAATTGATTCCACGACGATGCAACTTGTACAGAATAATAAGTTTAGTGGCCATAACCATGAAGACCCTAACTCTCATCTAAGAACGTTCATAGAAATCTGTGACACATTTAAGATTAATGGCGCATCTGAAGAAGCCATTAAATTGTGATTATTTCCTTTCTCTCTAGAAGAGAAATCAAAAGATTGGTTGAACTCGTTGCCTAATGGGCCTATTACTACTTGGGGGTTGAAAAATTCTTGGCCAAATATTTCCCCCATCCAAAACTGCTAAATTAATGAGAGATATTTCTACATTCATGCAAGTGAATGGAGAAACCCTATATGATGCATGGGAACGTTTTAAGGAACTATTACGGAGATGCCCCCACCATGGATTGGCCGTCCACCAACAAGTATGGACCTTTTACAATGTCCTTCAGACATCTACGATGATCCAAGTAGATGGAGCTGCGGGAGGGTTTCTCATGAATAAATACCCGGAAGATGCATATGGAATCTTAGAAGATTTATCTTCTAACAACTATCATTTGCTTGATCGACAAGGACATTCTTCTACCACGGCGGGTTTGTACCAAGTGGACCAATTCACGTCATTTGCAGCCCAAATGACGTCTCAATTAATTCTATCAATAAGATGTTAGATGCTTTGACGTTAAACCAAAACCAAATCACCCCACAAGTTAATAGCATAATCACTCCCACGATCACACCTAATCCTACTCTAACAATTGAACAACTTGTAGATAACAATGAAGAAGTAAACTATATTGGAGGTCAGTATAAACAAAATCAAAACTCTTATCCAAATCATTACAATCCCGAATGGAGAAACCATCCAAACTTCTCTTGGAAGAACAATTCTGGTTCTACTCCACCGAATTTATTTAATTCCAATCCTAATTTTCAACATCAAAATCATCATCCCAACCAAGCGGGACCTTCTAGAAAATTAACTGACGACTTCATTATGGAGTCAATGCAAAAGAATGAAGCACGTTTCACTAGTTTGGAGGTTTCAATGCGGATGATTGAATCACGATTAGGAAAAATAGCGTCCACTTTGAGTATGAGACAACACGGCACACTTCCTACAGATACCACACCGAATCCTAAGGGAGATAATAATTATCAATGTAAAGCTGTTGCATTACGGAGTGGAAGGGAGTTGTTAAGTGAACAAAACAATCAAATTGAGAATAATAACGGTCAACAGGGTGTGGAGAGTGATGTCTCTAACAAGCTTAAGGAAAATTTCACCCAAGAGTGCAACAATAATGATGAAAAAGAAGAGGTCATAGGAGAAGACATAAAAGGCAAAAATGTGGTATCTCCAAAACTAAAAGAAAACACAATTATTTACCCACCTCCACCCTTCCCTCAAAGGCTAAGGAAGAGTAAATTAGATCAACAATTTCAAAAATTTCTAGAAATATTCCAGAAACTGCAAATCAATATACCCTTCGCTGAAGCCTTAGAACAAATGCTAAGCTACGTCAAGTTCATGAAAGATATATTAAATAAGAAAAGAAAGTTTGGTGTAAATGAAACAGTAGTACTTACTCATGAGTGTAGTGCAATCCTCCAAAAGAAATTGCCACCCAAGTTAAAAGATCCTGGAAGTTTCACCATCCCTTATTCTATTGGATATCAATTTGAAGGAAAGGCTTTCTGTGATCTAGGCGCAAGTATAAATTTAATGCCTTTATCAATATATAAGAAATTAGGAGTAGGGGAAATTACCAAGACTTCGCTAACATTACAATTGGTCGATAAAACCCTCACCTTCCCAAAAGGGATTGTTGAGGACGTTTTAGTTAAGGTGGAAAATTTTATTTTTCCGGCAGATTTTGTAGTATTGGATATGGAGGAGGATAAGGAGGTACCTATTATCATAAGAAGGCCTTTCTTAGCAACAGGGAGAACTTTGATTGATGTTCATAAGGGCGAGTTAACCATGATGGTTAACAATGAACAAGTTACCTTTAACATTCTCAGGGCAATGAAGTATCCTGATAGAGAAGAAGACCGTGTGGAGGAGGTAAATAACATAACATTACTTTATTGTGAGTCGTATTATGAACAAGATACTGATGATGAGGACTTAACATCCTTATTAAATTTTGAAGAAACTTCTGATGAAGACAAAGAAACACAAGAGTGTGTACATCTTTGTGAAAAACACCCATTTTCCGTTCGCAGACCGGAATCTCTAAACATGCCAGAAAAATCACTAGCGAATAGGCCCTCCATTGTCAATCCGCCCACTTTGGAGTTGAAACCACTTCCTGAGCATCTCTCGTACGTATTTTTGGGAGAGAATGATACGTTACCAGTCATTGTTAACTCTAATTTGCTACCAGAACAACATAAGAACTTACTAAATCTTTTAAAAGCAATATAAATTAGCCATAGGATGGACTATAGCGGACATTAGAGGAATTAGTCCTTCATTATGTATGCATAAAATTCTTCTAGAAGAATCTTACAAAGGGTCTATAGATCCTCAACGACGTCTTAGCCCACCTATGAAAGAGGTGGTGAGAAAGGAGATCATAAAGTGGCTAGATGCAGGAATAATATATCTCATCTCTTATAGTTCATGGGTCTCCCCGGTCCAATGTGTTCCTAAGAAAGGGGGGATGACTGTAATTAAAAATGATAAGGATGAATTAATTTCAACTCGAACTATCACGGGATGGCGCATATGTATGGACTACCGAAAGCTAAATAAGACAACTCGAAAAGATCATTTCCCTTTGCCTTTTATCGATCAAGTTTTAGATAAACTATCGGGTAATGATTTCTTTTGTTTCTTAGACGGGTATTCCGGATATAATCAAATCACTGTAGATCCGGAAGACCAAGAGAAGACAACTTTTACATGTCCCTACGGAACATTCTCTTTTAGAAGAATGCCATTCGGTCTGTGCAATGCACCGACCACTTTTCAACGATGTATGATTGCTATATTCTCGGATATTATGGATAACGACATAGAAATTTTTATGGACGATTTTTCCATCTTCGGAAAAACATTTGATCAATGTTTGAACTGTTTAGAAAAAGTACTTTCTCGTTGTGTTGAAACTAACCTGGTATTGAATTGGGAAAAATGCCACTTCATGGTGCGCAAGGGAATAGTGCTTGGGCATCATGTATCAAAAGAAGGGTTAGAAGTAGACAGGGCTAAGATTGAAGTTTTAGAAAAATTACCCCCTCCTAAGAACATAAAAACACTACGAAGTTTCCTTGGACACGCAGGTTTCTCTAAACGATTTATCAAGGATTTTGCTAGAATTGCTAAACCTTTAAGTGGGTTATTAGAAAAGGATGTAAAGTTTCATTTTGATGATCACTGTCTAAATGCCTTTAATGAACTTAAAACCCGGTTAATGACGGCACCAATTATAGTGGCCCCTGATTGGGGAGAGCCCTTTGTACTTATGTGTGACGCTAGTGACTACGCAGTTGGCGTTGTGTTGGGACAAGTGCGAGAAAACGTTTTTCATACTATAGCAAATGCTATCAAAACTTTGATCGAGGCTCAAGTTAATTACACCACTACTGAAAAGGAATTATTAGTTGTGGTGTTTTCCTTTGAAAAGTTTAGGTCTTATCTTCTATGCACTAAAGTTATTGCATTCACTGATCATGCGACTATTCGATATCTCATGGAAAAGAAAGATGCTAAACCTAGGCTAATTCGTTGGGTTTTGTTATTACAAGAATTCGACTTAGAAATCAAGGATAGGAAAGGTGTTGATAATCTGGTAGCTGATCATCTCTCAAGGATTGAATCCCCCAATTCATCGTTCCAATCAACAATTTATGAAAGGTTCCCTGATGAAAGGATTTTGGCCATTTCTGAACATTCATTACCCAGGTACGCAGACTTCATGAATTATTTAGTGAGTAGAATTTTTCCACCTGATATGCATTTCCAACAAAAGAAAAGATTTTTGCATATGGGCACTCTTATACGATGAGTTACTTTATGTAAACCGATCCTTAACTTATAAGCTTGTATGAGCATCCTTATAAGTTATGTTACTTTCCTGCAGTAGATACTTATACTTGATGGTTCGTTATTGCTTTGTAGAACAGCTAGATTATACTGCTATTAATCTTATTGTACTATTACAACCTGCTTGTACCTGCTTATACTATATATTATAATTTGTACCCTTGCTCTTTTCTCCGCCCGGTGCCGAGGAGTCACCGGGGGAGCGTATGTGAAGCCACTTAGTGTTTTCGACTAACGGTTGCTACGTCTACCTTTTTAGGAGGTCACCCCACAGGTAGAGCAGTCGCAGACTATGTAGCAGGAGAGCCAGGGCAGGACGACAGGGCCTGAAGGGACGGTACCTTCGCTACCATCGGTTACAGATGTGAGTGTTGAGCGACTCTGATGTAGCCTTTTTGGCGTTTATTAACTATACTCTGTTATTGTAGAATCATGTTTTAGCTTCTTTATTTGAGGTACTTTTGGACATATATGCTTTGTGTGGATTTGACTTCTCTTATTATTGGTATTGGTTGTAGCCGGCAGAATAGGCGTCTTGTGGCACAGGTTAGCACGTGCGCTAATGCTACGACAAGGTGGATGTTCTGGGGATAAGACCCCATTCGTGCCGTGTTTGGGGATCCGGGAGGGGTTTCTTACACAAAACACCTAGAGGGGTGGGACTGTGAATAAATGTGTTTAAATCTTTTTAATTCTTGTGAGCTTAATTCTAGTTGAGTGTTAGATTATGTTATTTATCTTTCAAGAGACAACACAACACACAAGAGTTTATAGTGGTTCCCCTATCTAGGGTACATCCACTTTCCCATTTCACCTATCTAGTAGTGAGCTATATTTGACTAACTTCTTCTTTTACTTGGCTCCTTTAGCTTACACCTCAGATCCCTTAGGATCTTACACCTCAGATCCCTAAGGATCTTACACCTTAGAGTGAAATTCACTCCTACAACCCAGAGTATAACAACTTCTACCTCAGGCTAAGTAGCCCTACACTCAGAGATACATAGCTCTCCTACCTCAGATCTACACAAAGATACTACCTTAGTCCTAAGCCTTACCTCAGATCCTAAATAAGATACTACACCACAGAGACACAGCTCCTACACTCAGACTTTATAATTCAGTCTTACAGGTCAGATCAAACAGTGATCCTATAGAATGAGTAGAGATTTGGTGATGTTTGACTTCAAAGAAATAATCCTCTGAGTCACCTCCTTGTGCTGAGTAACTCAGTCCTAACTCTTCACAATAATAAGATTCTTGATGTTCAGTGTAGTTCTGCTTGTGCTGAGAAGACCTGATGCAGAGCTCCGTACCTTCAAGCTTTTATATATCAAAGTTGAAAGTAATAGCCTTGAAGATGAACATCGACTTTCTTTTGAGTGCTCTGCTACTACACTATCTTCTGTAACTCATCTGCAAAACTAGAATAATTGATTGAGAAGAAGAAGACTATCTCAGGAAGAAGTGCTCATTTTAATTTCTCTGTGTAGTCCTTTTATATTCCGCCATTCAGTGACTCTTTAATCTGCATGGGCAAGCCGAAATAACAGCTGTAAAGACACTTTAGCTTTAACTGTTGTTCAGAGAGTGTTCAACGTCATTTGGCTTCTAGTGCGCAAATCCCGTTTAATTTGAATTTGTATGACGTCAGCATGACTCAACACTTCTGGAACTTGCAATTTTCATAGTCATTCTGCACAGGCGTTGAGTGAAGCAATGTGACTCAATGCAAAAACTCTTAGTAGAAAATCTGCTTCTAGAGGCATTGAGTAAGCCTTCATCTTTCAACGCTTTTGTCTCAAAGAGCTGAACTGATAAGGCATTGAGTGAACCTTCATCACTCAATGCTTTTGTACTTGGCATAATTCTTCTGGTTGAAGGCGTTGAATGAAGCCACTTTACACTACGCTTCTAGACTTGACAGACAACTATAGGCATTGAGTGACTCTTCTATACTAAATGCTTCTGGACTTGCACAAAATTTCTAAATGAAGGCGTTGAGTGAACATCCTTCACTCAATGCTTCTGGACTCTGCTGAATTATTGATAAGGCATTGAGTGAGTCTTCTTCAATCAATGCTTCTATACTTAGACATATTTCCTTTTGAGTAGGCATTGAGTGAACAACCTTCACTCAAAGCTTCTGGACTTAGCAACACTGAGGCTTTGAATGCTTGATGTTCTGTCAATGCTTTTAGCCTGTATGTATTGAGTGAAGTGAACTCACTCAACGCTTCTGGACATAGACGGATTTCTGCTTTTCCAGCATCCTGTCCCGAGTCCAAATGATACTCTGACCCTGACAACCTATCTAATCATGAAACAACAGACATTCTGCTAATATTGAGCTTAAATATATATCAAATACAATCATGTGTATACCATTGACTTGTGGTCCTTTTTCAAATCTGGGACATTGTGATCAATGGACCCAACAGACTTCAAGGGTAATGATCTTCCTCCACTCATTAGGACATGTGTGTGCCTTCTTTTGTTTCTATATATGCATATGAAAGTACCTTTTTCGCTAAGTAGCATATGATTAGACTTTCTCCGGGTTGATTGTGTCCGTCCTCGACATAAATTGCATATAGAGTTAAAAATCAAAGTATGAACATAAACATGCTGTGTGAAGCCCATCCAGACTAGTTGGTCTGGATTGGTGATGATTTTATTGATGTTTGCATGCCGAAGAATACTCCGTGATATGTGCCATTTTTCGGGTTCTGAGTGTCGTGGAGTGATGCTGGGAGTCAAGGAGACGAACTCCGGGGAATACCCGAAATATTGGAAAGAATTGAAGATCTATCAATTACTGCCTAGCGGCAGCGCTACCCCGTTGGTAGCTCCCAGTGAGCTATTTTGTAGTTGCGAAGCCTGTGTCTATGAGACAAGGTGGGTAGCATGTTACGTTGTTGAGCATAAAGCGCCCAACTGAGTTGGTCGTGAGTGCCAACGCTGGAACATAATGTTTGTTATGTCGTGTATAGGAAAGGGTAGGCTGACCCGTATCGTTGTCGTTAGTTGGCACATCGATTTAAGCAATGGGAAAGAGCTGAACTACACCTGCACTATGTCATTCTATTAGAGTGCCTAATGTATTTGTATTTTATTGTTGGAATAGGAGAGTGTCCTTGACTTTAGGTCAGACTAAAAGAATGCTCAAGTTGGGAATATCCTTATCTAGGATAAGGGATGGTGATGTGACTCAAGGAGTACATCAAAAGTATGCCATGAGAGCACGAAGCATGCAGACATACGTTCCAACATTTGTAGTGATTGTGTGTATAGCGTTAGTGCTTGGCTTGTTTGTCGTTGCACTTTCTAGCCTATTCTCTATATACATTATTGTTGTTGATTGATATGCAGGGAAGAAATACCACTACCCCGGGTATGGGGTGGGTCATTATAAAGCAAATTTGTGGATAGTGGTCTGCAAAAGCTTACTCGTTACCTTCTTTTATTGCCACGCCTTTGTGGTTTGTACAGGTACCGGTGCTGGCGAGCCGGAAGGGAAATAGCGGGCAGGAGCCAATGTTGTGGTAGCCCTCGAACGCCCAAGTTTTTGTTATAGATTTCTTATGTATGGCCGGCCAGCGAGCCGATGTATGAAAATCATGTAGTAGCTTAAACATTTGATGTGTGTAAGGCCCTAAGGCCGAAGCTGACATTGTAACTAATGTTTAATCATTCCTATAGTGTTGTGGACATTCCATTTCAATTTTATTTTAATGCTTTCGCTAGATTGCAACTTTGAGTTAGGATGCATAATTGTTTTTAGATCAATGCATAACTTCACTGACTGTCTGTGGAATATGACTTGGGGTCATGACCGAACCTTCTGTTATATTCTACATGATGGTTGGGGGGGGGTTACAATTTGGTATTAGACTATAGGTGACTAAAGAGGCTGATAACCGACAATCATCTCCCTGCTGAATTTGTGGATGAATTCTTTTTAAGAGGTGGAGTGCTTATGCACGTGTGACCTTAAAACATAAAATTAACTTGTGTATGTCCACATAGGATTGAAAAACATGCATGAAACATGCTAAAAACATTATTTGTGGAACCTGAGTTTTACTTTAATTGTGGTTTGCTATGTTCCGAGTCGTTAAATTGTGTATTACATAATTATAGGTGACTAGGAGTTGTGCAGAGCAGCCTCAATGTTAGCACTCTATGAAGAGTAGGGCATAGAATGATGTGTCTGCAACCCATCATTCTGCTGAAATGATAAGGTTGGTGGCCTAATCTATGTTTGCCATGTTAAATGCCTAGTCAGGAAGGCAAGTGCAGGCTCCTGCCCATGCGGTGGCCCCAGAGCCTATTGCGGTAAAGGAGACATTAGCGGTAAGAAGGTTTACAGATCAATAGTTGAAGCACTTCCTGAGCTTCAACCCTCCATCCTTTATGAGAGATGGATTCCCTTCTAACATCGAGGACTAGCTCTTTTGGATATAGAGAACCTTAAACGCAATGGAGACAGAGGAGGCTCAGAAGGTGACAATAACCACCTTCCTATTAGATGGAGAGGCAAGGCTGTGGTGTGATGAGATTGAAGCTCATTAGTTAGCAGGGAGATGATTGATGGGCGTCTCAATGGATGAGTTCTCAAGGCCGTTCCTGGCGCGTTATGTCCCTTCAGCGTAGTGGATTGCGTTGGAAAGCCAGTTTCTGAGATTGACTCAAGGTGATTGTTCAATCGACGAATACCAATATGAGTTCACTAGACTTAAAAAGGTATGTTGGATTGTCTTTGGAGAACGAGTAAAGAAAGACCAATCGATTCTACGAAGGTCTACGGGGTGATCTGCGATAACTTTTATCAGGCCTAATGACGCAAGGATTTCTTACCTTTATCAATACTACGCGATCACTTGAACAGGATTTGAAGAGGGTCTAGAGTAAGAAGGATCTCTCGGTGAAAAAGCAAGAGTTCAAGGTGCTGAGCTCTTCGAAGTTTTGATTTTACAGCATGTGGAACAAGAAGACTAGGTCGTCTGTACTAGTTGCTTCTACTGGTTCTAGAGCTACCTCGGGAGAAGGCCCGCATACATGTTACAATTGCGGTAAAGTGGGACATTATGCTCGAGACTATTAGAGATGTCCCACAAGGTCAGATATAAAGGCGCATGTGTCGTATGCAGAGAAGGGGAAAGCAGCGGAGTTGTCTGCATCTCACCATACGCTAGCGCAACCCAGTGTCTACAATCTTGGCAAGCAAGAGGCCAATAAACAAAGTGACGTGGTAATAGGTACGAGCTTAATATAGCTGGTGTATTTTACATAATATATATACCTTGCGTACTATTGTTTGATGTTTAGTGGTGTATTTGGCTTTGTCCACAGACAGTCAGTGGAGTTACGCATTGATTCCAAAAGAATTACGCATCCTAACTTAGAGTGCATTCTAGCAAAAGTGTTAAATTGTAATAATAACTAAGCTACATGAATGTACACTAATGCAAATGGTAGGAATATTAACAAAATACACTAAAAGTCTTTGGCCTTAAGGCCTTACAACTGTTTTCTATATTATAAGTATTTTACAAACATCGACACATAGACCGACGACACATGCAAGAATAAAAGCACGCTTCGCTTGGCCATCTTAGCCTAGCATAACAACTTGGGCTTCAGCCCGCTACTTCCCACATGGCTTAGTTATACCTGCACAAAGCATTTCACCCCAATGTTGGAAAACAAGGAAATAGTCATTATTACAAGACCAGATTATAACGACCCCGTCCCTCACCCGGGGCGACGGTGCTCCTTGCCTGTAGGCAGAACAACATGCACAATAATGGTAATAGATCGTGCAATTTAAGCACCATTCACCACAAACTTGGTACAACTGGCCACACGTCCCGTGCACTCAGGGTACATTATCGGTGCGCTGAGATTCAAGCCCCACCACCATTCCCAAGATGGTACATTTGAGCATTCTCCTTCTGTGTGCTGAGATTCAAGCACCATCTACTTAAGCAAACATAGTCTCTCAGGCCAAAAGCCTAATAATCTACCTATGTAATGGCAAATTCATGATGAGATTCAAGCCATTGACTCACTCCAAGACGAACACCATAAGGTAGGTGATGCGCCCGCAAACAAACTCTTAGTGTGGTTGGTTCGGTGAGTCGATCGCCGCGGGCGTACTACAGGAGGCAAGTGCACCTATCGCAAGTAGTACTCGATATTCGGGGGAATACTGAGGTCGTATTGTTCTCGGGGTCGTGTTGACTATTCTTACTCCTCCGGGAGGACTGTTATTTTACTTAAAGTAAGGTGGATGTTGTAATTAAGTAAAGACGGAAAAAGTAAAGGAGCGAAAAAACGATTTAGAAAATATTCGATGAAGGGTTAACGCTCGGCATCGAATCGGATTAAGACTAAAATAATTTTTAATAATTATAGGACTTATTTTTCAAATTAATAAAAGGCAACTTGGCCGTGGAGGTTCCACAAATGTGACCTCACCTAGCTATAGGGATATCGCTCACCTGAACGTTAAGACTATTCAACCGAATGTTAGTCCGACGAAGGATTTCTCTTAACGCCCGCTTTACGCTAAGAACCCCGGTATTGGGTGGGGAACCCAATCCGGTAGATTTACGCTTGTCCTCTGTAACGACCCTGGCCCATTTAGACCAGGCCTCGCCGGCCTACTAGCAGCCCGGGTTTAGAGCTCAGAGGCCCGCAGGCTTGTCTCGCCCCACGGGACCACTAGTAGTAAGCCTAAACATCAAGGCCTGCAAGCCCAATGCACCCCAACCAAATCTCCACGCTTGTTTTTCAGCAGCGGTAGGTTTTTGCCAAGGGGTTTCGAACCCAAGACCTTGATAAGACTCTCTTTCAACAGAGCTCATCACCAACTGAGCTGCAGCTCAGTTGGTGATGAGCTCTGTTGAAAGAGAGTCTTATCAAGGTCTTGGGTTCGAAACCCCATGGCAACAACCTACCACTGTTGAAAAACAGGCGCGGAGATTTGGTTGGGGTGCATTGGGCCTACAGGCCTTGATGTTTAGGCTTACTACCAGTGGTGCCATGGGGCGAGACAAGACTGCGGGCCTCTGAGCTCTAAACCCGGGCTGCTGGTAGGCCGGCGAGGCCTTGTCTAAATGGGCCAGGGTCGTTACAAAAAAGTGCACTTTTTATGTAACGGACCAGCCTAGGGCTCAGAGGCTACCACACCCCACATTGGCTGAATAGCTTGGCCCACCCGTGACAACATTACAGGGCTGCAGCCCAATACACCCCAACGCCTCTCCCGCCTGTTTCTCAGCAAGGCG
This sequence comes from Platanthera guangdongensis, assembly GCA_039583875.1. NCBI lineage: Eukaryota > Viridiplantae > Streptophyta > Magnoliopsida > Asparagales > Orchidaceae > Platanthera > Platanthera guangdongensis. The sequence continues at coordinate 27,260,283 of CM077159.1, forward strand.
CGTTGTTGGCGCTAGGTATCGAACCCGCAATCCTTGATAACACTCTCTTCCAACAGAGCTCATCACCAACTGAGCTACAGCTCAGTTGGTGATGAGGACATTGGATGATTGGCTTATCAAGGGTTGTGGGTTCGAAACCTAGCGCCAACAACGCGCCTTGCTGAGAAACAGACGGGAGAGGCATTGGGGTGTATTGGGCTGCAGCCCTGTAACGGGACCACGGGGCGGGACAAGCCTGCGGGCCTCTGAGCCCATAACCGAGACGTTACATAAAAAGTGCACTTTTTTGTAACGACCCTGGCCCATTTAGACCAGGCCTCGCTGGCCTACCAGCAGCCTGGGTTTAGAGCTCAGAGGCCCGCAGGCTTGTCTCGCCCTACGGCACCACTGGTAGTAAGCCTAAACATCAAGGCCTGCAGGCCCAATGCACCCCAACCAAATCTCCGCGCCTGTTTTTCAACAGCGGTAGGTTGTTGCCATGGGGTTTCGAACCCAAGACCTTGATAAGACTCTCTTTCAACAGAGCTCATCACCAACTGAGCTGCAGCTCAGTTGGTGATGAGCTCTGTTGAAAGAGAGTCTTATCAAGGTCTTGGGTTCGAAACCCCATGGAAACAACCTACCACTGTTGAAAAACAGGCGCGGAGATTTGGTTGGGGTGCATTGGGCCTACAGGCCTTGATGTTTAGGCTTACTACCAGTGGTGCCATGGGGCGAGACAAGCCTGCGGGCCTCTGAGCTCTAAACCCGGGCTGCTGGTAGGCCGGCGAGGCCTGGTCTAAATGGGCCAGGGTCGTTACATCCTCTCTCGAGGGTATGCACGCAACTCTATTTACCCAGGGGTGATCTGTCCATACGCACGGCCTCTCGGCTAGGTAGTGTATGGATAACGGAAATAGTGCCCACACATCGATTTGTTGTCCTACGCGTCGTTAACCCGTGGTAAACCTTAAGTCCTTAAATTAAAGTGAAAATAAAGAGCTTCAATTATTACAAATCATTTTAAATGTCCCAATGCTCTTCGATGCCGAGGCTAATAGCGATTAGCCACACATCAATATGGGGAAGGCTTAGGTGTTTGGTTATGCTAGCGTTCTAAACTATTAGCTGAAAAGTTATAAAGAAGATAAGATGAAAAATAAAATAACTTAACGTTAGAAAAGTTATTACAGATAACCACGCCCGTATTCATCCAAACACATAACAAGAGGCAGAAATAAAACTAAGTTACACATAAAAGAAATTTGCATAATTGAAATTGCAAGTCCCACTCAAACGAGTGGGGGCGGGAAATAAAAGCTGAAAATTGCACGTCCTACTCAAACGAGTAGGACTGAAATGAAAGCGAGTCCTACTCAAATGAGTAGGAGAAAATAAATGCGATTACAAGTCCTACTCAAAAGACTAGGCGGGAAATAAAGTCCGTCCATTTAACTCAAGTGAGTAGGCGGAAAAATAAAGAAAGAAAATTACAAGTCCTACTCAAACGAGTAGGCGGGAAATGAAAACGATGCGCCATTTAACTCTTAACGAGTAGGCGGAAATAAATACAATTACAAACACACGCACTCTATATGAATTGAAAGAAAGCAATAAAACTATCTCCTACACACACGCACTCTACATAATTAAAGAAAACGATAAAATAAAGCATGAAAAATAAAGCATGAAAAACTAACACCTACACTCACACACTCTACATAATTTGAACAAATCATCAAAACATTATTCTCATACACTCACACACACAAATTAAAAGCAAAATGAAAGTTACCTAAAAATTAAAACATCTACTTTTTATGCTTAGGTTTTGCCAAAAACAAATAAAAAGAACGAATTAAAATTTTAAGAGAACAAAAGTTTTTCAAAACAAATCAAAAAAACTAAAGCCTTTCAAAAATTAAGATTTCAACATTTTCATTCTTAGGATTTCATAAAAGTGCCAAAAAAGTTGAATTAAAAAGAGAGAACAAAAAGGGTTTTCATCCTAACATAAAGCTAAGTAAAAAAAAATCAAAAACACTTTAGTAACTATTTTAGAAATTCATAAGAATGACGATGTTGAAAACATTAAAAGAGGACATGAAGAAAAAGAGAAAAATCTAATTCAACATTTCATAAATTTCTAACAAAACCTAACATGAGACAATTTAAAAGCATGTAAAGTAAATAAGTTACACTCATACACACACACACTTTTCATAAAAGAGAGAACAAAGATGAAACCAAGGATAAAAAAAGAAAGAAGTAAGCCATCCAAATGAATTTTCATGCCATATAGAGAGAAAATCTAACATTTTTATTAAGATTATCAAACTATTACAAAGCTAATAGATAAAGCAAAACAAAACATGAAAGGAAGGGGGGAGAAATCTCCTTACATAGCACAAGAATCCACGGATACAGCCCACAAAACACACTAAAGAGGCTAAAAAATGTGAACCCTTGGACCTTACAGAAATGGGCAATTTATAGGCAAAAAATTATGAGTACACGCCCGCCGACACGGGCGTGTCGGGGGGGGGGGGGGGGTGTCACTACTATTCATGATGGCGGCCAACGATTTGACAGGAAAGTTGACTTCGGGCTGAGTTCGAGGATGTCACGCTCCAGGTTACGGGCGTGACGCTGGGCGTGTCGGGGAGGTAGAACCGGTCGCGGGTTGCGTCAAAAGTCTTCGGCAGCATCTTGTCGGGCCAGGTGGTGAAGTCACGCCCAAGGTGACGGGCGTGACTCTGGGCGTGTCGGTTGGTGTCAACACTCGACAAACGTCGAGCAGAAAATGTCGAGTTGAAAATTGTCGAGCGGTGGACACGGGATTGGGTCACACCCCAGGTCACGGGCATGACTCTGGGGGTGTCGCGGGTTCGACGATCGTTGAACTGAATTCGTCGAGTGGAGTGGACACGGGCTGGTGTCACGCCCCGTGTCGGGTGACACGGGCGTGACGCCAGGCATGTCAAGCTTTTTACTTCAGAAATTTGCAACTTCACGGGATTTTGAGCTATCACGCCCGGGCCACGGGCGTGATCCAAATGACACGGGCGTGTACTGCCCAATTTAGGCAGATTTTGGAATTTTTCTGAAAAATAAAATAAAACAAGTTAGTAGTAAATTTACAAGAATATGAGCATTTTATTGAACAAAAATAAGTAAAAACGATAAAAATAAATGAAAATGACTAAATTAATGTGCACAAAAATACCTACAATTACAATTCATCAAATACCCCCATACTTAAGCTTTTGCTATTCCAGAGCAAAAGTTTGAGGTGAATTTATAAGGAATAAAAAAAACTCTAAGTTTAGCTACCGCTTAATCAATTATAAGAGAGATTGAAATAAATATACGGGGTGTAAGAATTAAGTCCTAAGATTATGAAGATGATTTAAATAGCGCAAAAGTTTTGGCCAAAAGACTTCTTGATATAATCAAATAGAAGGCAATATTTATAATGGTTAGATTAACGAAAATAATTTGGAATTATAAGAACTCTAACTTATAGGAGTGTTACTAGAAATAATACAATTTACTAATTATGCTCTCAAATCGATATTTGAATTAATTCTAGAATCGTGTAATTGGCTATAAGGTGGTTGTGGGTTTATGAAGAGGGTTTTGATTTTGAGGTGAGGTAATTTTTTCTCGAACCTCCATTTTTCTTCTTTTGGATTATTAGGAAAATGAAATCTTATTTTCCTAATATCATATTTGTTTTTCAACTTCATAAGAATAAAATTAACCCAATGTATATGTGTAGGAGTAATGAATTTTATCCTCTTACTCCATAACATATAATATTTTTAAATTATTGGGTGCCTATGTTTACGGAACGAAATCTTATTCTCATTGACATAGGATCTTTTAAGGATAAAAAGTTTTCATGCCAAGTAGGTCATGAAAGGAAAACTAGATTTTTAATCCTAAAAATGTTTGAGAGCAACCTTAATAATTTGTACGTTCCAATTTTTCAGAAAGCTAAACGTAAGTATAATTGAATTCTATAGTCGTTATTTCCTAACATAATACACGTGCTCCTATCAATGAAAAATTAGAAGTAGTGCCTAAAATGAGTTCGTTATTTTTAACAAAGCATAATGAATTCTTTAAAAGTTAACCCCGACTATTTAAATTTTTCAATCAATAATTAACAAACGGGTAGTGAACAAAGAATTAATAAAATTCACATATAAATAAACTCAAAATAGAATTTTTGGATAGTAGGAAAGTTGAGAATAAAATATTTGATTTATTTGTTTCAAAACATTTTTTGATTTTTATAGTTCTTATCATCATTTTTTTTTGTTTTTCATTTATTATCTTTTTTTGTATTTTTGTTTTGTTTTACTTAATTTTTTTGTTTTTTTGAATTAATTTTTTGAACTATTATTTTTTTGTATTTTTTAAGAAAATTTTCATTCTATGTACAAAAACATGGGAGAAAAGCGAGGTTTTTACAAGAATGAGGAAGGGGGAGAGACAAAAGAGTATTTACAAAAAGAATATGTACAAAAAAATATTTACAAAGTGAAACTAAATATATTTTTTTGTTTTTTTGTTTTATAATTTTTTTTTGAGTTTTTGGAAAAAAGAAAGAAAAAGAAAATGAATTTTTTTTTGGATTTTTCATTTTAAATTTTTTTCATTTTAAGATGTTTTTTTCATTTTTGTTTTGTTGTTATATGCATTTTTTTGTATTTTTGAAATGCAGAAAAATTGAAGTGCAGAAAGTAAAGCACGAAAATACCCTCATACTTAAGTCCAACATTGTCCCCAATGTTGTAACGTAAATATGCAGAATAAGAGGAAAAAACAATATATACAAAGAAAATAAAGAGAGGGGGGTAGAAGCTTCCCTGAAACGCGTAGGGGGAGGTCGATCAGAAACCCTGCGTTTATTAGAAAAACCAGCAAAGATAATAAGGAAAGGGCGAAAAAGATAAGTGAGGGGTTTCTCCCAGGAGCGCTTTGTTTATAGTCGTGTAGCTTGACTATTTTGGCGGGTTTATAATGTGGAGGAATGTTATGGTTTCGCTAAAACCGATCACTGGATCGCCTGCTATATAAGACTTTAGCCGATGACCATTTACTTTAAACGAACCTTTTTCCGGGTGGGAGACGAGTACGGTCCCATATGGAAAAACTTCTTCAACTAGGAAGGGACCGGACCATCTAGATTTTAGTTTACCCGAAAAAAGCCGAAGACGTGAATTGTAAAGAAGGACAAGATCGCCCAAGGAAAATAATTTTTGGGACTTTATTTTTCGATCGTGATATAACTTAGAGCGCTCCTTATAGAACTTATTGCTCTCGTAAGCGTTCGCACGCCATTCATCGAGCTCGTTTAGTTGCAGTTTTATATTCTAAGCGGCTAAGTTTGCGTCGAGGTTTAAGTGTTTTAATGCCCAAAGAGCGTGATGCTCTAATTCTACCGGTAAATGACACGCTTTGCCATAGAATAACCGGAACTGCGTACAACCAATTGCGGTTTTGTATGCCGTCTGATACGCCCACAACGCATCATTGAGTTTAAATGACCAATCTTTCCTATTTAGTGAAACGGTTTTTTCTAAAATTCGCTTAATCTCTCGATTTACTACCTCAACTTGGCCACTTGTTTGCGGGTGGTAGGGGGTGGCAAGCTTTTGTGTGACTCCGTATTTAGCTAACGTCTTAGCCATAAGATCGTTACAGAAATGCGTTCCCCTATCACTAATAATTGCGCGAGGAGTGTCGAAGCGAGAAAATAGTTTTTTAAGAAATGTAACGACGACTCGCGCATCGTTGGTGGGGAGAGCTTGCGCTTCCGCCCACCTTGATACGTAGTCGACCGCCACTAAAATATACATATTTTTGAAAGACAGAGGTAGGGGTCCAACAAATTCTATGCTCCACAAATCGAAGACTTCGCACTCTAAAAACATGTTTTGGGGCATCTCGTCGCGACGAGAGATGTTACCCGACCGCTGACAGTTATCGCATGCACGCACAAAATTATGCTCATCTTTGAAGAGAGTGGGCCAAAAGTAGCCCGCCTCTAGCACCTTCTGAGAGGTCCGGTTGGCTTGATAATGCCCACAGGCTGGACCCTCGTGGCAGTGCTTAAGAATTTGCAAGCACTCCACACCCGCAACGCATCTTCGAACTGCTTGGTCCGCGCAGATACGAAAAAGAAATGGGTCCTCCCAAAAGAAATTTTTCAAGTCAGAAAATAATTTCTTCTTTTGATGACTTGAAAACACTTTTGGAAGGACCCGCGCTACTAAGTAATTTGCAAAGTCTGCGAACCAAGGCGAAGATGACGAAGAATAATGAATGGCAAGGAGGCGTTCCTCGGGGAATCTGTCATTTATTTCAGATTCGATGAGCGCTTCTGCACCCGGATTTTCTAAACGGGAGAGTTGTGCTGCCGCTAGATTTTCCGCTCCCCGCTTATCTCGGATCTCCAAATCAAACTCTTGTAGGAGGAGAATCCATCGAAGAAGACGGGGCTTCACATCATTTTTAGCTAATAAATTTTTAAGCACGGAGTGATCGGTAAAAACGATAACTTTAGATAGCGTTATATATGAGCGAAACTTATCAAAAGCGAAAACGACTGCTAAGAGTTCCTTTTCCATTATCGTGTAATTTACTTGTGCGGAAGTGAACGTCTTGCTAGCGTAATAAATAGGATGAAAATGTTTTTCTATGCTGAAAGATATTGTTCCTAATCACCTAGAGGGGTGGGGGGTGAATAGGTGACTTAACTCTTTTTAACTTTTTAGGCAGAATTCAGATTATATCTCAGAATTATAACTACTTTTTCACATCAATCAATCAGCAATCACATCAATCTATGAAGCACACAGTGAACACACAAATTTATAGTGGTTCGCCAAGGTTTGGGTACATCCACTTTCCCCCTTCGCCTATCTAGTAGTGTACTAGATTCGGCAAAACTCCTCCACTATCTCAGATCCTCAGATCTTACACTCAGAACTCCAAAACAGGTTCCTACAGCTCAGTCCTAAGGCCCTACATCTCAGCTTCTTCACAAAGCCTACACTCAGCTTCTTCACATAGCCTACACTCAGCCACAACAGGCCTACACTCAGCCACAACAGGCCTACACTCAGAGATAAGAATCTCCTACACTCAGGCACACAGGCCCTACCACTCAGCCTTTATAATTACAGGCTTACAAACTCAGATCCCTAAGGATCCTACAAGAAATATAAAATACAAAGTGTATCTACCTACAACTCTGAATAGAGAGATGAGTTGATAGGTTCTTGATGAGTTCTTGGATGAACTCTGCTGAGATCAATCTGACTTGGATTTCTTCAAAGCTTCTTGAATGTAGAACACAATAGGATTGATCTCCTCTGTAGCTGATCCTTGATCTCTACAACTTAAGATTCAGAACAAAGTCTGAACCCTTCTTCTCAGTCTGGTTCCAACGGCTATCTTCTTGGATGGAGCTCTCTCTCTCCAACTACTTAGATCTTTACTTGAAAGTCTTCAATCAATTGCTTTTCAACAATTTTGATCTTCTTCTTATTAATGATCATCTGTTTCTGTAGACAGTATAAGCCTATATATAGGCCTTCTTCATGGTACCCGGCTGGTCCGGTTCCTAACTGATTTCTGACAACTCTGACAGGTGCAGTAGACCGGCTGGAATGACAGCTATTAAGTCATCCAGTCAGTTCTTGAAAAATCTGTAACTGTTTGAAAGTGTCGAGACAATCTGTCTTTAAGTGTCGACACTTATAGACTAAGTGTCGACACAAGTTGACTAAGTGTCGACACTAGCCTTCAAGGTGTCGACATAACTGCTTGTCTTGTAGAATTCACTTCTCGACACAGCTTCTTCATCATGTGTCGACACTGATATTGAGTGTCGACACAAGTCCTTGTTCTTCAGTACTTTGTTGATTTCTTGTAAGTGTCGACACATCTCCTTTGTGTCGACACATCTTCATGTGTTGAACTTGTTCAGTGTCGACACATCTTCTTGGTGTCGACACATGCCTTCTGTGTTGATACTTGCTGAGTGTCGACACTGCTCCTTGTGTCGACACATCTTCTTGTGTTGAGACTTTTGCTGAGTGCCGACACATCTCCTTTGTGTCGACACTTGTACTTAGAATTTTGTTGAACTTTGCTAAGTGTCGACACAGCTCCTTGTGTCGACACTTTCTTCAAGTGTTGAGTCTTCTGCTGAGTGTCGACACATTCTTTCTTGTGTCGACACTTTCTTCAAGTGTTGACTCTTCTACTGAGTGTCGACACATTCTTTATTATGTCGACACTTGTACTTAGACTCTGCTGACTTTTGCTGAGTGTCGACACAGCCTCCAAGTGTCGACACTTTCTGATGTAGATATAGTTCCTCTGGGTGTCGACACAACTGCTAAGTGTCGACACTGCTTCACTACACTTTTCTTCATTGAGTGTCGACACAGCTCCTTGTGTCGACACTTTCTGTCTGGTGTCGACTCTGCATCCCTGGTGTCGACACAAGTACTCCAAGTGTCGACACTGCTTGCCTGGGTGTCGACACAAGTCTTCTTAAGTGTAGACACATTTCTTCTGGGTGTCGACACATGGACTTAGAATCTTTTCTGCTTTCCCTGCAAATACTTAACCTGCACAAGTAAACTCAAAATACATCAAATACATTTTGATGTATATCATTGAGTAGGGTGAGGCTTCTTCAAATCAGGTACATTAGAACCAATGTACCCAACAATCTCCCCCTATTTGGAGAAGTCATAACCCTTAGTCAATGATATACACCATACAGAATAAAATCATAGCATGATGTAAAGAAGGATTATATAACAGGGCAAATTCATAAACATGTATTAATCAAAACATGTAAACACAGATATCATCTCAGAACAATTATGAAATAGATTTATAACACATCACATTGTTCTACTCAACTTTGTCAAATTCATTATACAAAAGTTTACAAAGTGTTTTAATACAAGTGATTACATAGTAAACTTAAGATAATGCAATTCTATTTCTGCTCAGCCTCCTTGATCACTATGCCCTTCCCAGACTGTATCTTGGCTTGTACAGGGGCTTCAGCATCTTCAGTATCAGCAGGCTTTTTCCCTTTCAGATCCTTTTTCTTTAGCTCTTCAACTTTGATCTTTTTCCTCTCAAAGTAATGATAAGGCTTGGGAAAGTACTTGCTAGGCTCCTAGGCAGTAGGAGGTAGCTTTCCCATCTTTACATTTCTTCTATATTGCACTATGGCTTCTTGCCTTGTCTCATGCTTCCTCCATTATAGTTCAGAAAACCATTTGTTTCTGTCTTGAATATTATCTTTGGCAGCCTTCCATGCAGTTAAGATAATATTCCTGGAGGTGGGGCTCCACTGTTCAAAATCTGGTTTTTGTTCAGCTTGCTCTCTGAACCTCTTCTTAGACAGTCTGGCTTCTTGTTCTTTCAGCAAAGCTTCTTACATAGCCTCAGATACTGGCTGAAACACCTTTTCTATTATAACATTGTGCTTTCCCTCAGGTGGGCTATACATAGTCTGAATATCAGCTTGTATCATATCAAAATCTGGTGGAGGATAGATTACTTGAGCTACTTCAGGTTGCTCACCTCCAAGATAGGCAGGATGAATCCCAGATTCTGCAACATTATCATCATCACATAAAAGAGGATAACTAAGAGTGGCTCTGATATAATTAGAAATCCATTTTGTATGGTCAGAGCCTGTTTTGACTAACACCCTCTCCCCCTTTATGACTTCTCTTTCCATGTGATCTCTTAGATCATCCTTTTGAAATCTGATTTGGTTATCCAAATAGTTTACTCCATCTTTAAAGAAAAGTTTCAACCTTTGGAGTTTTTCAGTTATCAACTTCTAAGAGTCTTGAATTGCAGAAGTAACATCAGTTAAACTCTTTTGCAATGCTTTATCAAACTCTGCTTTAGCAGTAGCAATAGAAGTAGTCAGTCCAGCAGCTATGTTCTTCATCTCTGTGACAATGGCATTGTGTGAAGCTGTTAAGTTGTCATTCATTCTGATCTGGTTCTCAAGAACATATCCTTGCTTCAGTGCAATGTCATCCACTTGAGCTTTTATTTTCTCTTGATGAGTAGCTAAGTAGACTATTGCATTCCCTCCCTTATGGAAGCAGTCAGTCATCTCCTTCTTATTGAGATTCATTTCAAATCTAATAGACTTAATATCTTAGGTCAGATCAAATTGTAAAGACTTATGCCCATCATCCACATTTGTTTCTATGGCTTTCCTGTGCTCATCAAGTTTTATTTGCATAGCAACCATGAGAGAACTATAATCTACAGATGGTGCTGGCTATGATATAGCTTGTGGTGCAATAGTTTGCAAGGCCTTTTTGTAATTCTGGCTTCTTCTTTTAAATACTTGAAATTTCCTTTTCTTAGCTCTTGCTGCCTCCTCATCTTCAAAAGCAGATGTGCTGGCTATTTCTAGCCTCTCCCTAGGTAGCTCCTCAAAGGCTTTTTGCTTCTCTGGCTCTTTCCTTGCAGTTTCTTCTAGAATTTCCACCAGCTCCCCCTGAACTTGAGCATTCTCCCCCTCAGCAGCAGCACTTTCCTTCTCAAAGTCTGTCTGATCCAAGTTAAGGAAGAGATCTTCCATAGTAAATTCTTGTTGAGGAAGAGATGGAGATTCTCTTATCTCATCTGTTACTTGATGTGGTTCCACTTGATCTGCAATAGATGTGTCCTCCATAACAACATCTGGGGGTAGACTATCAATCTGTAGTTGCTGATTAACATGATTTAATGAATCAGACAAATCAGTATCCTCTATAGGAAAATCTAATGTATTAATCTCAGTGATTACCTCAAGAATAGTGTTTGTAGCTTGTTCACTTTCCAGTGGAGTTGGCTCTTCCACTACTAGAGGCTCTCCCTGGATTGTATCCTGATGTATGGGGCTAGCTTGAGGTAGCTCCCCCTGCCTCTCAGCAACTTCTTGTTGAGCTGGAGACTTCCCAGCATCTCTAGTGTCTTCTTCATCAGGAGTGAAGACAACTTGTTCTTCTGAACTACTTGATGATTCTTGAGCTACTGGAGCTATCTTCTTCTTCTTCTTGAGTGGGTTTCCTTCTCAGGAGTTATTTTCTCTAGTGTTGGCATCTCCTTATAAAAACCCTATCCCATCTTGAGAAGAGTCTCATGTCCATTTTCCTCACATGATTGATTTTAGAGCCTGCAGCTTGACTCATAACTTCTGGTATACTACCAGCCAAGTAAAGACTAAGTATTCTAACCAAATTGGGCTTCTTCATACTTTCTTTAATCTTATCAAAGACAACAACAGACCAATCAGTTTGCAGGGTGAAGATTATCCTTGTCATAAGATTGAACATATGGGCAGATACCCTGTCATGCCCTCCTGGCTTACTCAAGATCACCTTTCCAACAATTTCAGAGAGGAATTTCCCCTGGCTGTTCATGCCTTTCCTATTGAATACAGATCCAATTTTCAGCTTGGAATCTAGACCACACCAAGTTAATGCTTCTCTGGTTTTAGAAGCAGTAACTTCATCCTCTTTCTTTGTCCTTGTTAGGTTTAGAACCTTTCTTAAACTCTTTGGTGAGACCTTGACCTTTTCTCCATGAACCTTAGACTTGATCTTGAATCCAGATTTGTCTAGGGTTGCGCCATTCAGAAATTCCAATACTTCTTTCTTCCAGATCTTAGTCGGCTCTGAAACAAGAAATTCTAACCCAGAGTGTGCAACTAGGGTTACCAAGTTCTTGATTTCCTGATCTACATCGTCAAACGCATGTCGCACCAGTTCGTAGCCTTCATTGACATTCTCCTCGAGTTTTGGCGCCATTAGGGTTTAAAGAATTTGACTGGAGAGAAGAGAGGTGTCGACACACAAGTTTTGTCTCGAAACTTTGGTGAGCGTGTCGACAGATAATGGAGAAATCCTATTTATACCTTTCTAGGTTTGAAGATGAAAAGGCGGGTTAACTAAATTAAATTGTGTCGACACTGTGGAAAAGTGTCGACACAGACTTATAATGTCTCGACACATTGTGTCGACACAAGTTTAGTCAACAAAATATATGTGTCGACACTTGTTTATGTGTCGACACTACTTAACTCGACACTTAGTCGAGACTTTACTTAGATAATTCTGAGTAAATTCTAAGTGTCAACACCACCTTGGTTGTGTCGACACTGACCCTGTATGTGTCGACACTAATTTTCTGAAGTGTCGACACCAACTTCCTAGATGTGTCGACACCACTTTTCTGTGTCGACACAGATTACTCTATGTGTCGACACCTTTTTACTTAGCCATTTCTGTAAACTTATGCTAAGTTTATCATACCTAATTCAATTTTGAACCTATTGAACTTGGTTTCTTCTAGGGGCTTAGTATACATGTCAGCTAGTTGATTATCTATATTTACATATTCTAGTGATATATCTTCTTTTTCTACATATTACCTTAGAAAATGATATTTTATCTCAATATGTTTAGTTCTACTATGAGAAACAGGATTGTTAGCAATAGATATAGCACTAGTAGAATCACAAAACAGTGGTGTTCTACTTACTTGAATACCATAATCCTCAAGCTGATGTTGTATCCATAGAAGTTGAGCACAGCAACTTCCTGCAGCCACATATTCTGATTCTGCAGTGGAGATAGTCACACTTGTTTGCTTCTTGCTACTCCATGAAATCAGTCTTCCACCTAGGAATTGACAGGTTCCATATGTACATTTTCTGTCTTCTTTGCAGCCTGCAAAATCTGCATCTGAATAACTTGTTAGTTCAAAGTCTCCATTCCTAGGGTACCAAAGGCCTAGATAAGGAGTGCCCTTTAGATATCTCAGTATTCTTTTGACTGCTATCAAATGAGACTCTTTAGGGCATGCTTGGTACCTAGCACAGACATATGTAGCATAATGATATCTGGTCTACTTGCAGTCAAGTATAGAAGGGAGCCAACTATCCCTCTATACAAAGTCTCATCTACAGGTTTCCCTGCATCATCTTTGTTAAAAGACATACTTGACCCCATAGGAGTTTTCATGGTACTGGAAGAATCCATACCATACTTCCTTATCAGTTTTAGGGTGAACTTAGACTGGCATATGAATAAACCATTCTCAATCTATCTAACTTGGAGACCCAAGAAGAACTTAAGTTCCCTCATACTGCTCGTCTGAAATTGTCCTTGCATTAGTTTTGCAAACTTTTTGCAAAGACTACTTTCAGTAGACCCAAATATGATGTCATCCACATATATTTGGACTAGTATGAACTTGCTTCTGGATTCCCTAAGGAATAGAGTCTTGTCTATTTTCCCCCTTATGAACTTATTCTCAATGAGGAAACTAGACATGGTTTCATACCAGGCCCTAGCGGCTTGTTTTAACCCATACAAAGCTTTCCTAAGTCTATAGACATGATTAGGTTGAGTTGAATCAACAAAACCTGATGGCTGTTCCACATAGACCTCTTCCTTTAGATTACCATTAAGAAAGGCTGACTTAACATCCATTTGGTAGACTTTAAATCCTTGAAAAGTTGCATAGGCCAGGAACATTCTTATGACATCTAGTCTGGCTACTGGAGCAAAGGTTTGATCAAAGTCAATACCTTCTTCCTGCCTATATCCTTTAGCAATCAATCTTGCTTTGTTCTTGACTATTACTCCATGCTCATCCATCTTGTTCCTAAAGATCCACTTGGTTCCAATTATGTTGTGGTCTTTTGGTTTAGGAACAAGCTCCTAGACTTTGCACCTCTTGAACTGATTCAGCTCTTCTTGCATTGCCTCAATCCAATGAGGGTCTAGGATGGCTTCTTCAAACTTCTTTGGCTCTACTTGGGATAGAAAACTGGAGAAGAGCACTGCATTCAAATTTCTGCTCCTTGTTTGTACCCCTTGTCTTAGATCACCAATGATTTGATCTGCTGGATGATCTCTAAGATTTCTATTAGCTGGAGGCATCCTGGCTTCAGGTTGAACTCCTTCAGCTTCTTCATCTTGCTGCACTCCTTGAATTTCTTCTGCATTAGGTACATGTAGTACTCCCCCTGGACAACAGCCACTATCTTCTACCTGCTGTCTTGCAGTAGGTCCTTCTTCTATAGTGAGCTTGTCCATCATCTCAGTCACACATGTGGAGCTACAAATACTACTAGACAACTCATTGTTAATAAGTCTAGTTTCATCAAATACTACATGTACAGACTCTTCTACAACTTGAGTAGACAGGTTGTAGACTCTATAAGCCTTACTATTGTTGTTGTACCCAACAAAAATTCCCTCTTGGGATTTGGCAGCAAACTTAGTCAAGTAAGACTTTCCCTTGTTAAGTATAAAGCACTTACAACTAAAGATCCTGAAATAGGATAGGTTTGGTTTTCTGCCTTTCACAATCTCATATAGGGTCTTATTGTGGCTTTTAGTAATGGTAGCCCTATTAATTACATGGCATGCAGTATTAACTGCCTCAGCCCAGAAATAGTCTGGTAGAGATGTGTCACTTAATAGGGTCCTACCAGCCTCAATCAAGGTTCTATTTTTTCTCTCAGCAATGCCATTTTGCTGAGGTGTTCTTGGTGAAGAAAACTCCTGAAATATCCCAAATTCTTCACATAGTTTTGTCATACTATCAGACTGGAATTCAGTACCATGGTCACTTCTTATCTTGACCACTGTACTGTCTAGTTCATTCTGAATTTGTTTGACAAAGCTATAGAAGATACTAGGTATTTCAGATTTCTGTCTAACGAAGAACACCCAGGAAAACCTTGAGTAGTCATCTACAACCACAAAGGTATAGACCTTCCTACCTAGGCTGTGAACTGGCATAGGACCAAAGAGATCCATATGCAAGAGGTATAAGCACCTCACAGCATCTTTGTTTTCAATGCTACTAAAGGTGGATCTAGTTTGCTTGCCCTTTTGACAAGCTGAGCATATTCCATCTTTAATACACTTAACCTGAATACCATTCCTCACTGACTCTTTGCTATAGAGTTTGCCAATTGTCTTGTAGTTGAGATGGGCTAGTCTCTTGTGCCATTTGACACAATGAGAGACTTTCTCATCAGCTACAAGACATACTGCAGAACCATTGTTCTCACACATAATGTCTAGGCAATAGACATTTCTTTTTCTATAACCTGTCAAAATGATCTCTTGATCATTTGACCTCCTGATATGACAACCATCTTTGACAAATGAGATGTCATATCCTAGGTCACTCAATTGACTTATACTAATAAGATTATGTTTCAAACCTTCTACATAAGCCACTTGAGTAATAGTAATATGGGTGCTAGAAATGTTACCAAAACCCTTGATGATTCTTTTTTCAGAACCACCAAAGGTGACTTTAGGACCATCTTTGATTGGTGTCAAGTCCTTTAGCAATCCCCTAGTTCCAGTCATGTGTCTGGAACAACCACTGTCCAAGTACCATATTAGGGCATGACCACTTGGACTTACCTGCAAAACAGATTAGTGAACCTTAGAACCCAAAGAATTCTTGGGTCCTTGGTACTGGTTAGTTTGCTTCCTAACAAAGCTACCTGCAGGTCTTCCAACAGGCGGTTTGCTACTCAACTTGGCATTAGAATTATGCCAACAGTCTATGGCAAAGTGGCCTACCTTGCCACAACACCAGCACTCAAACCTATTATACCTTTGCTTAGGTACATCCTTAGCTATTTTATTTTCAGCTGGCTTATTGAGAGTTGGGGCTTTGCCCTTAGACTTGGACTTGACAGTCCTAGCAGGTTTAGAAAACCCCAGTCCAGCTTTACCTTTTTGATGAACAAATTCAACAATTAAGGGTAGAACAGACTTTGGTTTAGAAAACCCAGCAACTAAATCTCTCTCCTTCTGAAGACTAATCTCCAGACTTTTGATTTGATCATTCTTAAATGATATAGTCCTCATCTGAATCACAGTTATGTGCTTCAGTCTGGCTATTTCATTTAGCTTTTGATCAATCATCTTCTCAAAATCAGTTGCAGCAACTTTGATACTAGCAATTTCCTTTGCCTGACTCTTGGCTAGGGACTTGCTCTTCTTAAAAGCTTGCAACAGAACTTTATATTCATCTATCAATTGATGAATATCCCCTTCAGACTTAGATGCACTCTCATCACTTGATGATGATGAATCTGATTCTGAACTAGCACAAGAAATTGAACTTAAAGAACAATTTTGTACCTTACTAGGTCCAGGATGCTCCTGTATTTTGTCACTTTCTGTCAATGCCATTAGTCCTTTACACTGAATGTCCTCTTGTTCATATATAGAGTTCATGATCTGGATGAACTCTTCTTCCTCTTCCTCAGCAAACAGTCCTATGTATGCTTCAGCATCTGACTCAGTTTTTGATGAAGATATGTCTGACAGGCTCTTATCCTTTTTGGCAACAAAAGATCTTTCCTTCTTGCCCTTGAATTGAGTCTTCTTCTTATCATTAGACTCCTTCCTTTTCTCTGGACAGTCTGCAATAACATGTCCTTGTCTGTTACAGCAATAGCAAACATTTTTTGATAGAGTTGCTTTGCTTGACTTGGTCTTTTTCCTGTCTTTCTTTGATGACTTTTTGTTCTGATAATAGTCTTCTTTACCCTGTGAAGTAGATGGCGTTGTCCTCCACTGTTTCTTCTTTAAGAACTTCTGAAAGTTTCTTGTGAATGTTGTAAAGTCCTCATCACTTTCACTGCATTCAGACTTTCTGCTTTCTGAATCATCTGACTCAGTCTCAGCTACTTTAGGAGGTGGAGTTGGTGACTTACTTCTGTATTTTCTGGTGGCTTCTGTCTTGAATGCCACTGTCCTTTCTTTATGTTCACTTCTTGTAGATTTCTCCTCTTCTTTTCTCACCATCAACTGCATCTCATAGGACAGCAGTTTTCCAAACAGTGTTGGTGGAGGAATATCTGCTAACTTTGCCATTTCCCTTATGGCACAGATCTTGGTGTCCCAATCCTTTGTTAGGGACCTTAGAAACTTATCATTTAACTCATAATTACTGAATTCTCTGCTATAGGACATTAGCTCATTCACAATCCTATAGGACTTCTTATAGCATTCAGTTATGCTATCAGCCCTACCATGCCTAAAACTTTCATATTCCTGGTTTAACAAAGATTTTCTATCCTGTCTCACCTCTTTTGAACCCTCCATGTACAATATAAGAGTATCCCACATCTCCTAAGATGTCTTACAGTGTATCAAGTTTTGAAAGGTAGCATCATCTATGGCACTCACAATGATATTCTGAGCCCTCTTGTCCATTGTGGCTAGAATTATCTCATCCTTTGTCATTTCAGAGAAATCCTTAGGTGTTCTCTGATTTGCATCCAAGACTGAAACCTTCATGGGCACATATGACCCTTCTTTAACTGTGATGTAAATTCTAGGGTCTGAGGCTTCCATAAATAGTCTCACCCTTTCCTTCCAGATGCCAAATATTTCTTTTCTGCAAATGGGTAGCTTCATGGATCCAAGTTCCTTATGATTCTCTGTTGAACCCATGTTTCTTGATATTCTTGATTTCACTTGACTTAGACTGAATCTGCCAACAGGATCTACTCAGACAGTTATGTCCCTTTTTGAGTAACCTCCCTCTGATACCACTTGAAAGATATTGTTCCTAATCACCGAGAGGGGGGGGGGGGTGAATAGGTGACTTAACTCTTTTTAACTTTTTAGGCAGAATTCAGATTATATCTCAGAATTATAACTACTTTTTCACAGCAATCAATCAGCAATCACAGCAATCTATCAAGCACACAGTGAACACACAAATTTATAGTGGTTCCCCAAGGTTTGGGTACATCCACTTTCCCCCTTCGCCTATCTAGTAGTGTACTAGATTCGGCCAAACTTCTCCACTATCTCAGATCCTCAGATCTTACACTCAGAACCCCAAAACAGGTTCCTACAGCTCAGGCCCAAGGCCCTACAACTCAGCTTTTTCACAAATCCTACACTCAGCTTCTTCATAAAGCCTACACTCAGCCACAACAGGCCTACACTCAGCCACAACAGGCCTACACTCAGAGATAAGAATCTCCTACACTCAGGCACACAGGCCCTACCACTCAGCCGTTATAATTACAGGCTTACAAACTCAGATCCCTAAGGATCCTATAAGAAATATAAAATACAAAGTGTATCTACCTACAACTTTGAATAGAGAGATGAGTTGATAGGTTCTTGATGAGTTCTTGGATGAACTCTGCTGAGATCAATCTGACTTGGCTTTATTCAAAGCTTCTTGAATGTAGAACACAATAGGATTGATCTCCTCTGCTGCTGATCCTTGATCTCTGCAACTTAAGATTCAGAACAAAGTCTGAACCCTTCTTCTTAGCCTGGTTCCAACGGCTGTCTTCTTGGATGGAGCTCTCTCTCTCCAACTACTTAGAACTTTACTTCAAAGTCTTCAATCAATTGCTTTTCAACAATTTTGATCTTCTTCTTATTAATGATCATCTGTTTATGTAGATAGTATAAGCCTATATATAGGCCTTCTTCATGGTAACCGGCTGGTCCGGTTCCTAACTGATTTCTGACAACTCTGACAGGTGCAGTAGACCGGCTGGAATGGCAGCTGTCAAGTCATCCAGTCAGTTCTTGAAAAATCTTTAACTGTTTGAAAGTGTCGAGACAATCTGTCTTTAAGTGTCGACACTTATAGACTAAGTGTCGACACAAGTTGACTAAGTGTCGACACTAGCCTTCAAGGTGTCGACACAACTCCTTGTGTTGTAGAATTCACTTCTCGACACAGCTTCTTCATCATGTGTCGACACTGATATTGAGTGTCGACACAAGTCCTTGTTCTTCAGTACTTTGTTGATTTCTTGTAAGTGTCGACACATCTCCTTTATGTCGACACATCTTCATGTGTTGAACTTGTTCAGTGTCGACACATCTTCTTGGTGTCGATACATGCCTTCTGTGTTGATACTTGCTGAGTGTCGACACTGCTCCTTATGTCGACACATCTTCTTGTGTTGAGACTTTTGCTGAGTGTCGACACATCTCCTTTGTGTCGACACTTGTACTTAGAATTTTGTTGAACTTTGCTAAGTGTCAACACAGCTCCTTGTGTCGACACTTTCTTCAAGTGTTGAGTCTTCTGCTGAGTGTCGACACATTCTATCTTGTGTCGACACTTTCTTCAAGTGTTGACTCTTCTGCTGAGTGTCGACACATTCTTTATTATGTCGACACTTGTACTTAGACTCTGCTGACTTTTGCTGAGTGTCGACACAGCCTCCAAGTGTCGACACTTTCTGATGTAGACACAGTTCCTCTGGATGTCGACACAACTGCTAAGTGTCGACACTGCTTCACTGCACTTTTCTTCATTGAGTGTCGACACAGCTCCTTATGTCGACACTTTCTGTCTGGTGTCGACTCTGCATCCCTGGTGTCGACGCAAGTACTCCAAGTGTCGACACTGCTTGCCTGGGTGTCGACACAAGTCTTCTTAAGTGTCGACACATTTCTTCTGGGTGTCGACACATGGACTTAGAATCTTTTCTGCTTTCCCTGCAAATACTTAACCTGCACAAGTAAACTCAAAATACGTCAAATACATTTTGATGTATATCATTGAGTAGGGTGAGGCTTCTTCAAATCAGGTACATTAGAACCAATGTACCCAACATACGCGTTGGCCAAGAACGGCACCTAAGGCAATATCACTAGCGTCGCACATAATTTCGAACGGAAGGGACCAATTAGGGGCCACTAAAATTGGTGAAGTGATAAGTTTTTGTTTTATTAAATTAAAGGCAGACTCGCATTCACTACTAAAGATGAAACGTGATTCCTTTTCCAAGAGGTGAGTAAGCGGCTTTGTTATTTTTGAAAAATCTTGAATGAAGCGTCGATAAAAGCCCGCATGGCCTAAGAAACTCCTAATAGATTTTACGTTTGTTGGTTGCGGGAGTTTTTCTATAATTTCTATCTTGGCCTTATCCACCTCTATCCCCTTAGACGAAATCATATGGCCGAGGACCAAACCTCCTCGAACCATAAAGTTGCATTTTTCCCAATTTAATACAAGGCTTGTGTCCTCGCACCGTTGAAGGACACGATCTAAATTGTGAAGGCAATCGGGAAAAGTGCGTCCGAAAACAGAAATGTCATCCATAAAGACTTCCATAATGTCTTCTACTATCTCGCCAAAGATCGCTAGCATACATCTTTGGAATGTAGCCGGCGCATTGCAGAGTCCAAATGGCATTCTTCGATATGCGAAGGTGCCAAACGGGCAAGTACAAGTTGTTTTCTCTTTATCATCGGGGGAAATGGGGATTTGGAAAAACCCCGATAAACCATCAAGAAAACAATAATATGGATGACCGGATAAACGCTCTAAAATCTGGTCCAGAAAAGGCAGAGGAAAATGGTCCTTGTGGGTGGCATCATTAAGTTTCCTATAATCAATGCACACACGCCAACCCGTAACAGTACGAGTTGGGACGAGCTCGTTATGCTCATTCGCCACTATGGTTAGACTGCCCTTCTTGGGCACGACATGCACGGGACTAACCCATGCACTGTCCGAAATAGGGTAGATAATCCCCGCATCTAATAACTTAATAATTTCTGCTTTAACGACGTCTTTCATGTTTGGGTTAAGACGACGCTGCGGCTGAATCGTTTTGCGGCAATTATCGTTAAGAAATATCTTATGGGTGCAAAAGGAGGGGCTAATCCCCTTTAAGTTAGAGATTTGCCACGTAATTGCGTGGCGATGTTTAAATAAAACTTCCAATAAATCGGAAGTCTCCGAATTACTCAAGTCCGGAGAAATGATAACGGGAAGCGTATCACCTTTTCCCAAAAATGCGTATTTGAGCGATGCGGGTAAGGGTTTGAGGTCTAGGATGGGCGGTTCTTCTAGGGAGGTTTTAATTCCTATGTCTTTCTTACCAATTGGTTCGAAAGGCAAGTCTAAAGAAGTATCATCATCGCATTTAAAATTTTCGAGCACATAAATATCGTCATTTAAAAACACGGACTCGAAAACGGGAGAAGAACGATCTCCAAAAAAGGTATCTAAATAATAGCAGTAATCGTCGCTCGATGACAAACTGTCCATCGAGGGATTAATAGAGAAAGTAACCGGATCATCGCCTACTCGGAGGAGAATACTACCATTACTAACATCTATTAGTGCGCGGGAGGTGGAGAGAAAAGGGCGACTGAGTATTATTGGTACCTCGGCATCCTCCTCGATGTCTAAGATGACGAAGTCTACCGGGAAGGTAAACTTATCTACTCGGACAAGGACGTCCTCCACTACCCCGATAGGGAGCTTAACCCAGCGATCCGCTAATTAGATGCGCATATTCGTAGAACTAGGAGTACCCAAACCTAAACGTGAAAAGAGCGAGAACGGCATTAGATTAATGCTAGCCCCTAAATCAGCTAAGGCGTACTTTACTAATATATCGCCAAAAAGGCAGGGGATGGAAAACCATCCCGAGTCGTTTTGTTTTGTGGCCAATTTATTAGTAAGGGCCGCTGAGCAGACAACGTTGAGAGATACATGCGAAATATCCTCTAATTTACGTTTATTAGAAAGTAATTCTTTTAAAAATTTCGCATATTTGGGCATTTGTGAGATAGCCTCGCAAAAAGGAACATTAATGTGAATTTGTTTTAATAATAAAATAAATTTTTCATATTGCGCGTCCTTACGCTCGTTATCTAACTTATACGGATATGGAAGGGACTTGTTTAAAATAATTTTTTCTTTTAAAATCAGTAAAGGCGGCGTAATCGAAGAAAGGGAAAGAGGGGTCGGAGGTGAAATATGTACCTGAGGGTCGGTCCGTTTTGGATCGACCACCTCCCTTCCGCTATGGAGGGTTATAACGTTGGCGTTCTCCCACGGATTGGGCTCCGTGTTTCCCGGCAGTGCCCCGAGCACGCGCTCGTACATCATCCTCGCCAGCTGTCCAACATGTTGTTCGAGAGGTTTTAGCGATCCGGTGAAGTTCCGGATATTTG
Organism: Platanthera guangdongensis; assembly: GCA_039583875.1. Lineage (NCBI taxonomy): Eukaryota > Viridiplantae > Streptophyta > Magnoliopsida > Asparagales > Orchidaceae > Platanthera > Platanthera guangdongensis. The sequence goes on from CM077159.1 coordinate 27,282,326, forward strand.
ACTCGTTGGACGTAATATACTTCGAAAAATCTTCCTCCATCGGGGAGGGTTTTGAAAGAGGAGGAGGATGTAGAAATCCGGGCGCATAAGAAATAGGGGGGCGCTGAGCATTATTCGGGTTGCTCCAAAAGAAATTGGGGTGATTCCTCCAACCCGGATTATAGTTATTACTATAAGGGTTGTTGTTGGGTTGAAGGAAGGATGACCCGAATTTCCCATGAAATCCACGAACTCTTCAGCCACGCAGACGTTAGAGGGAATAAAACAAGGCGGAGTGGAAGAGGCAACAGACATCTCCGCCACCTGCTTTGTTAACATTTCAACTTGAAGGGTTAAGAGAGCAGTGGCATCCACTTCAAAAAGACCAGTGGCCAGCTTTGGGCGTCCCCGCGGGACGTTCCATTGATAGGCGTTCATAGCCATCTCTTCGAATAAAGCCTGGGCGGCCTCGGGGGTTTTGTTGTTTAGCATACCCCCGGCAGCCGCGTCAATCATTTGAAGGGTCTGAAAATTAAGCCCATTGTAAAAAATTTGAACTTGCAACCACGTCGGCAGCGCGTGGTGAGGGCACCGGCGGAGGAATTCCTTAAACCATTGTCAAGTCTCGTATAGAAACTCAGGATCGTTTTGCACAAACGAAGAAATGTCCGCCCGCAACTTTGCAGTTTTTGCGGGCAAAAAGTACTTCGTTAGGAACCGTTCTGTCAACTCAGCCCACCTGGTGATACATCCTCGCGGGAGGGCATTCAACCACGCCTTGGATTTGGACTTAAGGGAAAAAGGAAATAAGTGCAAGTCAATGGCGTCATCAGTGACACCATTAATCTTGAAGGTGTCGCATATCTCCAAGAAATTGGACAAGTGGACATTCGGGTCCTCATCCGGCATTCCATCGAACTGCACATCGTTTTGGACCGTTTGAATGACACTTGACTTTATTTCAAAATTATTATTCGCCACCGCAGGGAGAATAATACTCGACCCAGTATCATCCAGGTTAGGCTGGACGTAATAAGACATAGTATGCTCGGCCGCCGGGGCAGGGTTAGGCGCGACCATAACTACAACAGAGGGTTCTCCGATAGATTCTTCGGGGTCTGAAGAAGGAATTCGGCATTGAGATCGAATACGTGCAAGGGAGCGTTCGATCTCAGGGTCGAAGTCAAAATCTTCAGACTCGGAGGGTTGTCAACGGGTCATACACCCAAACAAAAATAAAACAAAATAAACTCTAATTTTTTTGTTTTTGATTTTATTTAAAATAAAGTTTTTAGTTTTTTTTAGTTTATAGAAAATAAGTAAAAGTAATAGACTCCGGAATTCGAAATAGCAACTCGAAGAAACTCCCCGGCAACGGCGCCAAAAACTTGATGCGCCCGCGAACAATCTCTTAGTGTGGTTGGTTCAGTGAGTCGATCGCCGCGGGCGTGCTACAGGATGCAAGTGCACCTATCGCAAGTATTACTCGATATTCGGGGGAATACCGAGGTCGTATTGTTCTCGGGGTCGTGTTGACTATTTTCACTCCTCCGGGAGGACTATTATTTTACTTAAAGTAAGGTGGATGTTTTAATTAAGTAAAGACGGAAAACGTAAAGGAGCGAAAAAATGATTTAGAAAATATTCGATGAAGGGTTAACGCTCGGCATCGAATCGGTTTAAGACTAAAATAATTTTTAATAATTATAGGACTTAGTTTTCAAATTAATAAAAAGGCAACTTGTCCGTGGAGGTTCCACAAATGTGAGCTCACCTAGCTATAGGGATATCGCTCACCTGAATGTTAAGACTATTCGACCGAACGTTAGTCCGACGAAGGATTCCTCTTAACGCCCGCTTTACGCTAAGAACCCCGCTATTGTGTGGGGAACAGAATCCGGTAGAATTACGCTTCTCCTCTCTCGAGGGTATGTACGCAACTCTATTTACCCAGGGCTGATTTGTCCATACACATGGCCTCTGGCTAGCTAGTGTATGGATAACGGAAATAGGGCCCACACATCGATTTGTGGTCCTACGCGTCGTTAACCCTGGGTAAACCTTAAGTCCTTAAATTAAAGTGAAAATAAAGAGCTTCAATTATTACAAATCATTTTAAATGTCCCTATGCTCTTCGATGCCGAGGCTAATAGCGATTAGCCACACATCGGTATAGGGACGGCTTAGGTGTTTGGTTATGCGAGCGTTCTAAAATATTCGCTGAAAAGTTATAAAGAAGATAAGAAGAAAAATAAAATAACTTAACGTTAGAAAAGTTATTACCGATAACCATGCCCGTATTCATCCAAACACATAACAAGAGGCAGAAATAAAACTAAGTTACACATAAAAGAAATTTGCATAATTGAAATTGCAAGTCCCACTCAAACGAGTGGGGGCGGGAAATAAAAGCTGAAAATTGCAAGTCCTACTCAAACGAGTAGGACTGATATGAAAGCGAGTCCTACTCAAATGAGTAGGAGAAAATAAATGCGATTACAAGTCCTACTCAAACGAGTAGGCGGGAAATAAAGTCCGTCCATTTAACTCAAGTGAGTAGGCGGAAAAATAAAGAAATAAAATTACAAGTCCTACTCAAACGAGTAGGCGGGAAATGAAAACGATACGTCATTTAACTATTAACGAGTAGGCGGAAATAAATACAATTACAAACACATGCACTCTATATGAATTGAAAGAAAGCAATAAAATTATCTCCTACACACACTCACTCTACATAATTAAAGAAAACGATAAAATAAAGCATGAAAAACTAACATCTACACTCACACACTCTACATAATTTGAACAAAGCATCAAAACATTATTCTCATACACTCACACATACAAATTAAAAGCAAAATGAAAGTTACCTAAATATTAAAACATCTACTTTTTTATGCTTAGGTTTTGCCAAAAACAAATAAAAAGAACGAATTAAAATTTTAAGAGAACAAAAGTTTTTCAAAACAAATCAAAAAAACTAAAGCCTTTCAAAAATTAAGATTTCAACATTTTCATTCTTAGGATTTCATAAAAGTGCCAAAAAGTTGAAATAAAAAGAGAAAGAACAAAAAAGGTTTTCATCCTAACATAAAGCTAAGTAAAAAAAAATCAAAAACACTTTAGTAACTCTTTTACAAATTCATAAGAATGAAGATGTTGAAAACATTAAAAGAGAACATGAAGAAAAAGAGAAAAAGCTAATTCAACATTTCATAAATTTCTAACAAAACCTAACATGAGACAAATTAAAATCATGTAAAGTAAATAAGTTACACTCATACACACACACACACTTTTCATAAAAGAGAGAACAAAGATGAAATCAAGGATAAAAAGGGAAAGAAGTAAGCCATCCAAATGAATTTTCATGCCATATAGAGAGAGAAAATCTAACATTTTTATTAACATTATCAAACTATTACAAAGCTAAAAGATAAAGCAAAACAAAACATGAAAGAAAGGGGGGAGAAATCTCCTTACATAGCACTAGAATCCAAGGATGCAGCCCACAAAACACACTAAAGTGGCTCAAAAATGTGAACCCTTGGACCTTACAGAAATGGGCAATTTATAGGCAAAAAATTCTAAGTACACGCCCTCCGACACGGGTTTGTCGCAGGTGGGGGGGCGTGTCACTACTATTCATGATGGCTGCCGACGATTTGACTGGAAAGTTGACTTCGGGCTGAGTTTGAGGATGTCACGCCCCAGGTCATGGGTGTGATGCTGGGCGTGTCGGGGAGGTAGAACCGGGCGTGGGTTGCGTCAAAAGTCTTCGGCAGCATCTTGTCGGGCCAGGTGGTAAAGTCACGCCCAAGGTCACAGCCGTGACTCTGCGCGTGTCGGTTGGTGTCGACACTCGACAAACGTCGAGCGGAAAATGTCGAGTTGAAAATCGTCGAGCGGGTGGACACGGGATTGGGTCACGCCCCAGGTCATGGGCGTGACTCTGGGCGTGTCGCGGGTTCAACGATCGTTGAACTAAATTCGTCGAGTGGAGTGGACACGGGCTTGTGTCACGCCCCGTGTCGCGTGACACGGGCGTGACGTCAGGCGTGTCAAGCTTTTTACTTCAGAAATTTGCACTTCACGGGATTTTGAGCTGTCACGCCCTGGCCACGGGCGTGATCCAAATGACACGGGCGTGTACTGCCCAATTTTGGCAGATTTTGGAATTTTTCTGAAAAATAAAATAAAACAAGTTAGTAGTAAATTTACAAGAATAGGAGCATTTTATTGAACAAAAATAAGTAAAAACGACGGAAATAAATGAAAACGACTAAATTAATGTGCACAAAAATACGTATATTTATAATTCATCAGAAGGTACAATTTAGCCACAACCTGTTGCTCAAATTGTCGTGTCTACGACAAGGACACGAGTCAACCTCCCCTTGCCCGTTCACATAATACATAACCACACTATGTTCCAAGGATGGCTCTCATGACCACCATAGCAGAGCAATCTAAGCTCACAGTTTAAACTACGGGTCCCCAAGTCTCCCCGAGACATGCCTCCCAAAATCATCACTCACTGGGAGCGATCGCCATGCAGTCGGGGACAGACTATTGTTTCTTCCCCCAAAATGGGTGATTTCCTTAAGACCCACTCTAGTACTCTCACTACAGCAACCTGCACACCCTACAACTCTGAGAATTACACATTCACCACAGAGTCTCTCCGGCATACAAACAATCATCACCAATCCAGACAACCTGCCCAGATGGGTATAACAATACATGCCTATTTTGTACTACGATTCTGGATTCTAAATGCAAAGGTATTGGCGATAAAATTGTAAAAAGTTGTGAATCATAGAAGACAGGAATCCAGGTGCATGAACACTTAACTAATCTGAAGCCAAATAAAATAGATACAAACAGAAGAGCAAGAATATTGTACTACCAAAGAATTCTTTATAGGGCGAGGCATATATGGAAAGACATGATTCACTGATGTACCTAAAAAGAAACCAAAAAGAACAATAAGCCGCACGGTCTCAATGTGAAGCCGCCGACCCTACCAAGCTACCTACGGAGTCTGCTTAAGCCATCAAGTCTCCAAACCACAACCTACCCATGCGGATAACCCGTTATTACAAAGATGAAAAAGAACTGTCCGCTGATCTGCAAGATGCCTGACCGCAACGTCTCCTAGCTTCTAAACCACTGCGAATACTACTGCCGAACTGAACAAGCTGGCATTAGCGGACAGCTTATTGAATTGGGAAAGAGTTGCAGAAGAGAAAACTGCCTGGACACAAGCTGCGACCTACTGCTAACCGTTGGTTACTATCCCTAGAGTCTGCACTATCGCTGACTGAAGTCAGAACCAAATTCATGGCTTTCCTGTGCTATCGGTACAACCTGCACCGCACAAACTGGTCAACTCGTCAAACCACGCGAACACAAAAACATTTCGCCGCACCCACCCGAGCTCACTTACTGTTCATTCAGATGTACTGTTAATATGACAGGTGGTCCTATTTATAGGCACAAAGAGGGGTGTGATCACCGTCCTAGTCGATAGAATCACCACTGTATCTCGCTGCAAGCATAGAATGAGTTCGCACAACCGCGAACACAAAACTAGTCCGCCACAACTAAGCTGAATATATCGCCAAGACTGGGTCAACACACCAGAGGACCCTGCGGAAAACAACAAGTCTGCACAACCTGCGGACACAGCTCCAGTCTGCATGCCTCTGCGGACTGCTCCAGTTCTCAAAACACTGAGTTCGCAACCAAGGCATAAAGCAGACAGTTGCCGAACTCGATTGGTGAGGAAAACAGTCCTAGCTAACCGCGCGACCTCCCAGAACGATTCAACCTGGGCTTAGTTCAAATCCAGACTAAGACCCCACCGCCAACCAACCTTGGTGCAAATATGACACCGTAGGATACAAGGGCCTGTGTGCATAAACCGGCGGACATTAAAAATAGTTCGCACTGACCGGCGGACTGTGTGGTTATACCAAACTGCATCAATGGAGCCAAAACTAAGGCGTGCATCATGCTGAAGTTCTGAGCTCCAGTCCAGACTGCATCACAAAAAACAAACTGAAGACGAGTTCGCAACCCGTCTAACTACGCGGATAAACAACCTATGCGCCAGATAACCTACAGGGAACAAGCTGACTCCAGAATGCTAGCCGACCTGGCTAGATGCCTCCCCCTGTCCGCATAGACCGCACAGACAGTCCGCCCAAAACGCCAATTCTCACTTAAAAAATTTCAACACTCCTCCCTTGAAGTGAAAAGTGGATACCAGCATAAGAAATCCTGGTAACCGACTAAACGACGACTTCGACAGCGACTTCAAGAAGATGTCCGCTATGTTGTCCTCGCTCTGCACGTGTCCAACCATAAGAGACCCCTCATACACCTTATCCTGAATGAAGTGGTGCTCAATCTCAATGTTCTTGGTCCGCGTGTGATAAACTGGATTATTAACCAGTTTAAGGGCACTTTCATTATCACCGCATAGCAGAGTGGGACCATACACTTCCTTATGGGCATCCTCTATCAGCCTCCTAAGCTAGATGACTTCCCAAACTACCAAAGTCGAAGCCTTATACTCCGCTTTTGTAGTACAGACGGACACGTAATCCTGCTTCTTGTTGCACCACAAGATACCCCCTGATCCATATGTGAAGACATAACTGGACGTCAATTTTTGGTCATTTGAATCTCCACCATAGTAAAAGTTAGGGGTTATATCTGGTATACTCTAAAGGGGGGGGGGGTGAAAAGAGTATACTGAGGTTTTTAAAACTTTTGCTGTAAATAAACCTTTGTCCTAAAATAATCTGATCTAACACAGGATCAGCAAATATAAAATATCAAAAACACAGCAAACCTAATTAGCACAGCCATAACAAGAAAAGAAGAAAAGGGCAACACAGACAACACAAGAATTTTATAGTGGTTTCCCAACCTGGGTACATCCACTCTTCTACCACCCTGGTAGGAATCCACTCAGGTTTTGGATCAGGTGTTTGCCACCAATGAGCTTTTGATCAGGTGCTCAAAAACCAAACCTCAAGTCTTTTGATGAGGTTACTTGCAACCAGGAATAACTTTTGAAGGGAGTTAAGAACCCTTTATACAGTGGGGGTGAGAGAATGATTTTGTCTTCACTTTCTCAAATACAACTGAGAAGATTTTTGTGGACCTTGAATTTAGCAAAGAGCTCCCCCTGAGATATTGAATGGTTCAGGAAAGATGAAGCTTTGCTGCAGGGTGATAGGTCTTCAAACTTGTAGCCTTGACCAGAAAGTATCCAGGAACTTCTTGACTGATAGAGTATTGGTTGTCCTCTGAAGTATCCTGGGAAGAAGAAGGAAGAAGACTCTTGATCTTGAATATATGTTCTTCTTTCTTTTTCAGCTTGCTGATGTTTCTCTGATCTAGGGCTGGTTTCTCTGTATCACTATATTCTGTATTGCTTTGTGATTGTTATGTTATTCTAGAGAACTGTGTATTGCCTTTTGTATCCTGTTATCCTTTTAGAGAGAGATGAAGAAATCCTTTTTATATTTTCCATGTAAATTTTCCATTTGAAATTTGAATTTCTTCAGCATTCATTGTTGACGTCCTGGAGAATATTTTGCATTGATTGATTTCCCCAACTGTCCCATTGAAAAAATAGCAAGCAATAATCCTAATGAAGACCGTAATCAATGCTTGCTTCTAACGGTATTATTCAGAGAAAATTTTAGCATTGATTACTCAGGAATTCTTGCAATAGAATAAGGACAGAAGGATGGAAATATCTAAGTCTGGAACTTTATAGAAATCATTTAGCAGAATTCGTCGACCTGGATTCAAAGTTCATCGACCTGAGAAGTCAAGATTGTTGACCAGATGGTAGTTGTTCATTGACCTGAGATCCAAGATCGTCGAGCTGAGGACATAAATTCTTTCTCTTAAACCCTTTCAATTCTTTCCATCAAGATCGTCGAGCTGAGAATGAAACTTCGTCAACTGGAGTTCATAATTCCATATTTCTTGGACTCAAGAATGTTTTAAGTAATGTGCCCAGAAATCGTCGACCTGAGAACTAGTTTCGTCTTGCTGAGAACTTCTAACCGCTAGATGAGTCTTGCCAGGAATTTGGTCTAAATTCGTCGAGCTGAGAAGGTGAATTTGTCGACTGGAGTATGATCCTGGACTTAGAATACTTAGTTGTTTATAAAATAAGATGTTGAGGTAGAATACCCATAGATCCTCGAGCTGAGACCTAAGTTCGTCGACTGGAGTTCAGAGAAATTCTGGATTTGAAATGTTGTAGTGTGTCCATAAGTCGTCGACCTGAGTACCAAGTTCGTTGAGCTCGGCTCAGAGAATTGTATCTGAGTTCATCGAGCTGAGCACGACTTTCATCGACCTGAGTTCGACGAACGTCGAACTCATTTCCCGAGTCTCTGAAATTTCTCTAAGAATTGAGTCTTTATGCAGTCTGTTGATGGCTGCTCCATGTAGTATTGACTCTAAGGACTTGTCCTAGACTCTAGGACATAACCCTGACCCTGACTATACATGTTGGGTCAGATGATCCTAACTTAGTGAACCTATCCCAAATCCAACTAGGGATCCAACAATCTCCCCCTATTTGGGTAAGGTCACTAATTATAGATATACAAAATATACAAAGCAATAAAACATATATCTGGCAGGAAATTTTAAACAAATATAGCAGATATATATGTATAGAAGACTTTGTATCAGGAAATAAGAAAGCAGTTTTTAAAATACCACAAAAACTAATCAGTTTAAGTATCGTTTCCTTTTCTTCTTCTCCTTGTGCTTCTCCTCTTTAGCCTTTTCACCAGACTTAGTAAACTTGATTTCCCTGTTAGGGTCTGCAGCTTGAACCTTTGTCCTTATCATGTCAGCAACCCCAACGATATTTAGAGAGGTAGCCCTGGGCAATACTACTTTTGGATGCAACTTCATATAATCATCAACATTGAAAAAATTATTGTCCTTAGCAAACCTATTAAGCTCTTCCTTCATGTATTTAGACATGGTTGAGATTTGAGAGGGATCCTTCCCTTCAGCTTTAGCTTTGTTAATCATGGACAGACCAAATAGTTCCTGGAATTTGGCCATCCTAGCAGTTGTAGCTGACTCTGGATCTTCAAATGGTACAGGAGGGGAAGCAGGTATTTTGGGGCTTTCAGCCTTTTGATGTTAAGGGAATATTTGCTGTTTTTGATGTTGATGCTGTTGTTGTTGGTGGTGGTGCTGCTTGCCAGATGAATAATGCCTTTGTTGGCTGCTTCCTGAAGATGAGGATCTACCCTACTTTCTTTGATAGGTTAGAAACTGGGTAGTCCTTGGAGTTGAATAACTAGAAGCACCAGCAGCTGGAGGAGGAGGAGGAGGGTCCTTTCTGAATCTCTGTGGAGGAGGAGAATATCTTCTGCTCCTTTTCCTTTCTTTCTGTTGATTCTTGGACAGCCACATCCATGCTGGCATGCCCTTATAAGGTGTGATATTTTGAAGTATATAGTATGGTGTGTCATTTTCTGGATTTAATTTTGGTGCAGGAGGTGGAGGAGCTTTCCTCTTTTTAGATACTTTCCTTTTCTTTGGTGCATCATCTGAGTCTTCATCATCATCATCATCCTCATCATCAGAATCTTGAGGAGCATAATATAAGGCATCAATGGCCTTTAGTACTGATTTATCAATTTGATTTTTAGCCTGAGTAGGAGGTGGAGGAGGAGCTGCAACTAGAATTGGAGCAGGAGCCGGAGTAGGAGAACTGTACACTTCAGTGCTTTCAGCAACTGACTTATTTTCTGCTTCTCTATCTGCCATGATCAGTACATCAATATCAGGCATAGGTGAATCGTCCATTACAAAAACTGGAACAGAAATGGTTGCTGGAGGGGATGAAATAATGGGGGAAACAGCTTTGGGTGGAGATGGAATTGCTGGGACCTCTGGAGTAGCAAAAATGGTCTTGAGTTGCTTGGCAACTTTGGGGCTTATGGGTGAGATATATGGAATTATAGCAAAAGATGGCTTAGTGTTGTATTCTGGAAGAAGGTTCAAATGAACTATATCAAAAGATCTCAATAAATTTAACAAATCTACTATGGGATTGATAATGAAATCACCAAAAGTTATTTCCTCAGCCAACACAGGCTCATCCAAGTCTATATTAGACTCAATAAAATCAATTAAATCAAGTAATTCTTGATCAGTATCTGCTGCTTCTTCTTTATCAAGTACTTCTTTATCACATGGAGGGATCTCATCAGTAGGGTGGGAAGTGGTTGTGTTGGATCCTTAATAATATTTGGGCTAGGTTCACTAAGTTAGGATTAAATGACCCACAATATATAGCCAGGGTCATAGTTGTGTCCTAGAGTCTAGACCAAGTCCTTGGAGTCAACATCACATGGACCAGCTATAAACAAGACTGCCAGAGACTCAAGACTTAGAAGATTTCAAGACTCTGTAAAGTGAGTTCGACGTTCGTCGAACTCAAGTCGACGATTATCGTGCTCAGCTCGACGATCTCAGAGAAAATTCTCTGAGCTGAGCTCGACGAACTTTATTCTTTGGTCGACGAATCTTTGGACTACTACAGCATTCTTTCATGACTATGTTCTCTAGTCTCAGGTCGACTAACTTAGTTCTCTGCCCGACGTATTCTAGAGAATCTACTTCAACAACTTAGAACCAGAAGACTTATGTCGACACTCAGAGTATATGTCGACACCAACTGAGTCGACACTAGAAGAACTTGTGTCGACACATAGATCATCAGTCGACACTCAGAGTATATGTCGACACCAACTGAGTCGATACTAGAAGAACTTGTGTCGACACACAGGATATCAGTCGACACTTTGAAAAGGTTGTGTCGACACCACACAGAAGACTTGTGTCGACACACAGGATACCAGTAAACACCACCTGTGTCAACACCAGGAGTAATTGTGTCGATACACAGAATATTTGACAACTCCAAAAACACAGCTCGACAAAATCAAATCTTAGGTCGACGAATTCTGGAGACTTTAACTTTCATTCCAGATACAACTGTGAATATTCTAAGTCCAGAATAGTTAGTTTCTGTGCTTTTATATTTTGATTTATTTACTACTGCACTTAGACTAATCTGCATTATCCAGCAGAGAATTTTTGTAAAACTCTAAATACTCTATTCACCCCCTCTAGAGTATTTCTTATCTAACTGCTCACTTTCAATTGGTATTAGAGGAGGTTCCTTTGGTTGTACAAGCTAACCCTTGAACCAAAGATCCTTTGTTAGATCTAATTTTTTTTTTCCATATTTGGTTTATATACACAGCTATGGCACAAAACAAGGATTATGCAAGCACCAGACCTTCAGTTTGCATCCTAAACAGGTTTTCCATCTGGAAGGCAAGAATTAAATTATACATGAATTCTATTGATGAGGATATATACAACTCTATTTTGATAGGTCTCCCTCAAGCTTCAACTTCTGCAACATCTACAAGCACTACTGCAGTTCCACCACTTGAGTGTATTGAAGCCCAGAAGAAGGCAAAGATAGCTGAGGCCAAGGCTATGAACATACTGGTACAGACTATGTCAAATGATATTTTTCAGAAGATGGCTGAATGTACCTCAGCTAAAGCCATCTGGGATTCACTAAATCAGATGGTGGATGGTTCAACAGATGAGAGAAAGGATAGGAGATCCAACCTCATATCCTTATATAATAACTTCAAGAAAGAAGAAGCTGAATCAGTAGCTGATATGTATAATAGGTTAAGCTCAATCATCAATGAGCTCAAAACATTGGACAAGGACATCACCCTCACATAGGTGAATGACAACATCCTGATGTGCTTCCCAAGCTCGTGAGATTTAAGGATCTGGCCCATCAAGGAGGCCAGAAGCCTAAATGAGATATCTACAGAATCTCTATTGGTCAAGTTAAAGTCTTACGAATAACTGATCAAGTCTAGGGAGGCAGCAGAGCAAACGACACCTCCACCAGCCAGAAAAGAGCAAAGTATAGCTTTCAAGGCTGCTGAGGAGATAGAGACATCAACATCAAATGAAGAGCTCATGAGTCTATTTGCCATAAGATTCTACAAGATGGCAAGAAAGGACTTCAGAAAAAAGTCATCTAGGCAAGATGACAAACCCAAGTATGATAAAACACCAACTAAAGAAGTGGTGTGTTTTGGGTGCAGGAAACCTGGGCACTTCCTCTCTGAGTGTCCAGAGACCCAGAAGAAAGAGAAGAGAAGAGAGAAAGACACCAGGAAACAACACACCAGCGAAACATCTTCCAGCAAATACAAGAGGAAGGAAAAGGGTTTTGTGGCTGAAACCTAAAGTGAAACTGAATATGAACATTTTCCAGCTCTAGTGAAGATGAGAAAGAAGCAAGGGCTAAGGAGGTTTGCCTCATGGCAATTCATGCTTCCAAGAGCAATTCAGAAGAAGAGGAATCAGACAATGAAGAAGCTTCAGAAGCTTATAAGGTACTATCTTCTTTTGATTACACTTCAGATTCTTTTAAAATTGAATTTAAATCAATGTGTATAGACTTAATAAATTCAGAAAAAGAGATTAAAACCCATAGGGAAAAATGAGGAAATTTGGAAAACATTAACTCTGAAAATAATAGGTTAAAAGTTGAATTATGCTTAGCTAATGAGAAAATAACATTGTTAAAAACTGAGCTTTGTGAGGCTAAACAACTTGAGGAAACTCTTAATAGAAGAAGCCTCAAGCTGATGGACATCACAAGCACTGTGAATGCAAGACTTAATGTCAAGCTAGGCTTGGGTGCTTCATCAGGTTTGCCACCCATTCTCAGGAAGAACATCTTAACAACCCCCATAAAATTTGTCACTGCTAATGGAAAAGAAAAAGTAATCAATAAACAAACAACAAAACATGTTTCTAGATCAATAGGTCAGAAAACCAGCAACCAGAAAACCATAGGAGACAAGGTTCAGCAGAATTCGTCGAACTTAGATCGAGGAAATCTAGCTAGTTCGTCGAACCCAGATCGACGAACTCTGAACGTAAACTATAGTTATAGTTATTCGTCTAACTGTGATCGACGAACTCTGTATGGTTCGTCGAGCAGAGGTCGACGAACTAGGGGCACAGAAAATGAATATATTCATTTTCTGGGGAGAGATCGACGATCTCAACCCTATTCGTCAAACTCTGGTCGACGAACTCACAGAAATTCGTTGAACCCAGAAATACTTAACCAAAACTTTAATTATAACAGAAACTTAAATAATTCCAGGAAAGCTTTTAATCCACTAGTTGATTGGGTCATACCACCTATGAGATATCACCCTCTAGGATATAAATCCCAACCTGAATATTCTGTGATTTCCAGCTTTTCATACCATAAAAACAAAGGACCCAAGGTAACTTGGGTCAAGAACATTTAATTGTTTTTCATTACAGGTGAAGAGCTGTCCAAGAGTGAATCAACCTTGGTACCTGGACAGTGGCTGCTCCAAATATATGATAGGCAGCAAGGACAATCTAACTAATTATAAGTACAAGCCAGGACCAAAGGACATCATGGGTGACTCCAAATGTGGCCAGTCAGAAGGTTTTGGAGAAGTGAAGATTGGAGCTGTCATATTCAAGAAAGTGACATATGTCAAAGGACTGAAGCATAACCTTATCTCCATAACTCAATTATGTGATGAAGGTTATCTGGTACATTTTAGTTCATCTTCATGTATTATTTCTAATAAGGAAAATCAAATAGTTTTAATTGGAAATAGAAAAGGCAATATATATTTAGTTGATTTTCTGTCTGTCAATTCTGATATCTGTTTACTTAACATAATTAGTAACCAGAATGATTTATGACATAAAAGACTAGGTCATGTAAATCTGAAAAACATTGCTAGGCTTTCAAAAGACAACCTTGTTAGAGGTTTACCTTCTGGTCCCTACAAGAAGGAAGGACTTTTTAGGTCTTGTTAATTAGGCAAGCAAACTAAATCTAGTTTCAAATCCATTAATAAAAGTGATTCACCTAGGATTTTGTATTTGCTACACATGGATTTATTTGGACCCATTGTTGTACAAAGCCTAGGAGGGAAATCCTACACTTTGGTTATTGTAGATGACTTCTCCAGGATCACTTGGGTATCCTTTCTGAGATCTAAGTCAGATACCTTCAAGGTTCTTACAGATTTTCTTAGGACCATACAGATTGAGTACTCTACTCATGTTGCATTGATCAGAAGTGGTCATGGCACAGAGTTTGAGTCTCTTCTTATGCATGAGTCCTGTGAGAAGGAAGGTATCAGATATTGCTTCTCAGCTCCTAGAACTCCCCAACAAAATGGGTTAGCTGAAAGGGAAAATACGACACTCATTGAAGCTGTAGATACAATACTTGCAGATGCTTACATGCCACTATACTTTTGGGAAGAGCCTGTGAACACATCAAACTATATCCTGAATAGAAGCCTGATACATAAGCTAAAGAATAGGACTCCCTATGAATTATTAAAATGGAAGAAACCTAAAATAAACTATTTTAAAGTCTTTGCTTGTATATGTTATATTCAGACAAACAACAAAAGATATATTAGAAAGTTTGAGGCAAAGGCTGAAGAGGGAATTTTTTTAGGATATTCCCAAGTACGCAAAGCCTATAGGGTTTATAGCAAATCAACTTTAAAAATTGAGGAGTCTATCCATGTTACTTTTTATTAAGCTAACATGTCTTGCAAGGAGAAAGAAATTTCTACCAGAAGAAACTTGTAGGTACATCACTTGTGTGAGAGTTTGGATGGACTAAACCTTACATAAGAGGTTCCAACTCATCCTTCTCCACAAGTTATTGAAGAAAGTGAAGATGAAGGCATTGAAGGGAGTGATATTCCCCCAACAGCAAACATAATTCCACAGGAGGAATTAATTCCAAATGTTGTTGCAGAACCAAGTCCACCAGCTGATCATGTCACATTTAGGGATCACCCCAGATCTCAAGTTATTGTAGACATATCAGCAGGTGTACAAACAAGGCATCAACTCAACCAAGATTTGATGCATGCCTGTTTTCTCTCTCAGATTGAACCTCTATCCATCTATAATGCAGAGCAAGATCCCCACTGAATCATTACAATGCAGGAGGAATTAAATTAGTTTGAGAGATATAGAGTTTGTGATTTGGTTCCAAGTCTTCAAGACTACCCAGTCATTAGAACCAAATGGGTCTATAGAAATAAGCTGGATGCACAAGGAGTAATAGTGAGCAATAAAGCCAGACTTCTTGCACAAGGATATAGGCAAGAAGAAGGAATAGATTATGACCAGACCTTTGTACCTGTTGCACGGTTGGAAGCAATCAAAATATTCCTTACCTATGCAGCTTACAAGAGATTCAAGGTCTATCAAATGCATGTGAAAAGTGAATTTTTTGAATGGAGTACTCATGGAAGAGGTGTATGTTGAACAACCTCCAGGTTTTGTTTCTCCAACTCATCCCTCTTATGTTTACAAATTTCATAAAGCTCTCTATGGTCTAAAGCAAGCTCTAAGAGCTTGGTATGAGACTCTAGCTAGATTTCTGTTAGAGCATAAATACATTAGAGGCATTGTAGATAGAACACTTTTCACTAGACATCATAAGGATCAAATACTGTTAGTACAAATATATGTGGATGACATAGTATTTGGGTCTACTTATTCAAAATTGTTCAAGAGATTCTCTGATCTCATGTATTTTAAATTTGAAATGAGTAGCATGAGTGAGCTTTCCTACTTCCTTGGTCTCCAAGTGAAGCAGCTCCCTGATGACATCTTCATCTCCCAAGCTAAGTATGCTAAAGAGCTTATCAAAAAGTTTGGGATGGCTGATACCTTAGCAAAGAAGACCTCTATGACTACAAATGCTGTAATTGATTCAGATGCACATGGGAAAACTGTGGATCAAAAACTATATAGGGCCATTGTTGGATCCCCGTTATACCTTACAGCAAGCAGACCTGATATCATGTTTGCCACATGCCTTTGTGCTAGGTTCCAGGTGAACCCAAAAGAATCTCACCTTATTTTCCTAAAAAGAAGTTTGAGATATATAAAGGGTTGTCCTAGTGTAGGACTATGGTATCCCACAGAATCAGAATTTAAGTTAACTGGATACTCAGATGCTGATTTTGCTGGATGCAGGGTGGATAGAAAAAGTACTTCAGGAACTTGCCAGTTCCTGGGTATGAGATTAGTATCCTGGTTTTGTAAGAAACAGTCATCTGTATCTACCTCAACTGCCGAGGCAGAATACATTACAGCAGGTAGCTATTATTCCCAGATGTTGTGAATACAAAATCAATTACTAGACTATGGTATCAACTTAAATAATTCAAATCTACTTTGTGATAACACAAGCACTATAGTCATAGCACAGAATCCAGTCCATCATAGTAGGACAAGGCATATAGACATTAGGCAACATTTCATAAGAGAGTGTGTAGACAAAAACAAAATTAAGCTTGTCTATATCTACACTGATTTATAAAGTGCTGATATATTCACCAAACCTCTGGATGAGAGAAACCATATCTTCTTTATATATCAGCTGGGCATGATCAAAGGAGAAGACTTAGTTTAGTTTTAGTCTGCACTCGACGAATTTTCCAAAGTTCGTCGAACGGAGCTCGACGAACTATGGAAAGGTTGTGAGATATTCATCGAATGCAGGATGACAAACTCTTTGTGAGTGAAGTTGTTTTCGTCGAACGGAGCTCGACTAAATGTCTTCAAATCTTCAGACATAGCTCGACGAATTATTTGACTATTAATTATTTTGTCGATCCCAGGTCGAAGAATTTCTTAATTTTCGTGGAACGGAGTTTGTCGTTTTATATTCTGGAAAACCTTATATCTAGGTTTTTCTTCGACCTCCGTCCCGTGCTTTCTGTTCTCTTGCAATTGATCGCCATTTGTCTCTCTTCCAGGTGATTCCAATGGCTATTCTAGCAGGTTCCCTAACCGAAATGAAGTTTGGCACGGGATTTGACGTCGACTTCGAATCCTTTCAACATTCAGATCCAATATTTCTTCATATACTGGGACTTCTGGAGGAACATAAACTGAAAAATTTGATGTCAACTAGGATAAAACTGTCTATAACTAAAATGAGAGAGTGGGTTTACACATCTACATCAGAGGAGAACACTATGATCGAAACAATTGCGGGTAACTCTGTATCTTTATCTCCTGCTGTACTTACTGAGATTTTTTGTTTGATTAATGGTGAAGAATAGTTAGAAATTAATTTTGAAGAATATGATGAGATGTTAAGTTTAATGAGATATACTGGAGATAATCCCCATAAGTTGTTCAAGAAACATCTGTCTGCCGAATTTAAGTTCTTAGCAGATATTGTAGGAAAGGTTTTGCTGGGCAAACATACTGTCCATGACTACATTACCAGACACCAGGTTTTGGTTATATGTGTAGTGATTAATAAAAAGAAAGTGGATTGGGCACAGATCATTTTTGATCTTGTTAAGAAAAAGTATAATAAAAAGGAAGTTTGCTTTGGAAGGATCCTAGGGATCTTCCTAAAGGAGAAGGCTGCTGAATCCCTAGTCTCACAGATAATATTCATTAATGTCAGCAAGAGGCTCACATGCACCTTGTTTGGTAGGTGGGAGAGGACCATAACTAAGCCATCTGAGGCTTCAACCTCTTCCACCCCAGCTTCTGAAAGCACCAGGGCTGTAAGAGCCACTCCCCACCCTGATGAAGAGATCATTCCACCCTCATCATCTCTTCCAGCTATTCCACCTACACTTCCACAAATAGTACAAACCATCTCTCCAACTCCACAACCACAACAAAAACCTCTACTAAAACAACAATAATACTCTACTCATGTTCCTACTCCACCTACATCTCCACAAATTGATCTTACAGAGATCCCATCTTCCACCCTTCAGGAAAACCAACCACCAACACCACCATCATCTCCTCTTCCACCTCACCTATCCTCCATTCCAACTTTTGATCTTCTGAGTTCCCCCCTCAATTCTCCTCCTCCTCCACATCCATCCACTCAGGATGTCCCCATGACAGATGTCCCTCCTCCACCATCTCCAACATCTACCATCCCTCAAAATATCTAAACCCAACATTCTACTAAACCATCTACTACTCCAACATTAGACCCCTACACCATATCTTCCATCATTGCTATCATCACACCCCTCATAAAATCAATCATAGCAGAGGACATTATACCTCTTGCTACCTCTATATATACTCTTTCTGCTCAGCTTTTTGCCTTCACTGCTGCCCCCTCTTCATTCATGGGCATGGTTCTAGTATACACTGAAACCAGGCAGGGGGAGATGCTTAATGAAGAAGCTGCAGCAGCTCCAGCAGCAACAGCAGTTCAGGCACCAGCTCCAATAACAACAGAGGCAGAAGCACTACTAGCAGATACAGATTTTATTCCTGATGATAGAGATTTAATTGATCGGATTCATTTCATTGAGACTGACATGGAACTTGATGAGTCAGTCCCTGAAGAGACAGTTGCTGAAGATATTCTTTCTGTTTCTGAATTCATAATTAATCCCACAGTAAACTTAGTTGATTTATTAAAAAGTTTTGATACTGCCTTTCTGAATTATATTTCAGCAGTACCTACTAAGCCATCCTTGGCTATTATACCATATACCTCTCCAATCTCTCCTAAAGTTGCTAAGCAACATAGAGATAGTTTTGTTATTTCAATGCCAGCAGTCATGCCATCTCCAGAAGAAGTTATTTATGTTCCAACATTTGTAATGGATGACTCACCCATACCAAATATGGACGATTTGATTTTGGCTGATATAGAAGAAGAAGGTAAGGCAGCTGCTGAAAGCACTGTCAGAACCAGTTCTCCAGTCTCTCCTATGGCTTCTTCTCCTGGTCCTGTTGAAGTTTCTGCTCAAGCTCCTGAAAATCCAATCATTTCTACTGAGGCTCTGAAATCACTCAATGACTTATATGATAACCCTCAGGGATCAGATAATGATAATGATAATGATGAGGATGAGGAAGATGATTCATATGATGAACCTAAGAGGAAGCAAGTATCCAAGAAAAGAAAAGCCCCTCCTCCTCCTGTTCCTAAGCCTAATAGAAATAATGACACTCCTTATTATATTCTCCAAAAGATAACTACATACAAAGGGATGTCAGCCTGGATGTGGCTATCTAAAAATCAGTAGAAGGAAAGGAAGAAAAGCAGAAGGTACTCTCCTCCTCCAGTTCACAGATTCAGAAAAGATCCACCTCCTCCACCTCCTCCAGCTGCTGGTGCTTCAAGCACATCTTCTCAAAGATCTGCCCCACTTCAAACATATCAAAGACACCAAGGGAGATCATATGAAAGCAGTCAGCACAGGCAGCATTCTTCAGGAAAGCAGCATCATTAACAGCATCAACATCAACAACAACAGCAACAATCCACTGAACATCAACCAGCTGAATGCTCTAAAAGACCATCTTCTCATCCTGTTCCTTTTGAAGATCTTGAAACAGCTACTACTGCTAGAATGGCCAGGTTCAAGGAAATTGTAGGCCTTTCTATGATTAACAAAGCCAAAGATGAAGGAAAGGATCCTTCTGAATATTCAACAATGTCAAAGTACAGGAAAGAGGAACTTAAAATATTTGATAAAGCTAACAAGTTCTTCAATGTTGATGAGTACATGAAGTTGCTCCCAGAAGCAGTTGTCCCCAGAGATACATCTTTGAAGATTATAGGGGCTGTTGATATGACTATGACAAAAGTGGAAGCTTCAGATCCAAAAAGAGAGATTGTATTTACAAAGCCTAAGAGAGGAGCAAGCAAGAAATGCCAAAGGAAAAGAAACATAAGAAGTAAAGGTTGAACTCTTTTGTTTTCTAAAATTATCTATAACTGGTCTATGTTCTGAACAATGCTAATGCATATATATATATATATATATATATATATATATATATATATATATATATATATATATATATATATATATATATATATATATATCTACTGCATGTGTTATTGATCTCTGACAGATATATTCTTTTTCTGCTTTGTTTATTTTTCAATTTTGATTTGAGTCTGTAATTAGTGACCTCACCCAAATAGGGGGAGATTGTTGGATCCCTAGTAATATTTGGGCTAGGTTCACTAAGTTAGGATCAAATGACCCACAATGTATAGTCTGTTGATGCGCGAAAACGGCACTGGGGCAGCTAACACGGAGGGAGTGTTCGATCTCACAATCTAGGAGAGGAAGAGGGATGAAGGAAGCTTCTGAGTGCTCGAGAGTAGAGCAAGCAGCTTGTAGAGGAGTTGCGGGGATAGAGGAGAGGGTGCTGAGAGCAGAGGAGTAACTTGATCAACAGAGAAGGTTGATCAAGAGAGGAGGAGGTTGACCAGGAGCTATCGAGCAGACGGTTACTTGGATGGTTGTGCTTGCAGGTTGCTTGCCGAGAGAGCTGAGTTGAGCTAGGAAGAAGGGAAAGAGAGAGGGGGCCGCTAGCAGCGGCAACAGCATACTTCGCCCGCCGTGGCTTAAATGCCACTCTTGCGACGGGCTTTCCTTTTATTAATAGCAAGAGTTACAGCTCGCTAGTACACCTTCACAACAAAGAAATAAAGGGGTACAAAAGGAAGCTGGAGGCTAAGGAAGAAGAATGCCAGAGGAGGCCTCACGGACTGAAATACGAAGCTGGCAGGCCGCGCGGTTAAGCAAAGGAAGCAGACCGCGCGGACTGAAGGTCTAGGTCGGCAGGCCGCGCGACTAAGGGCGCAGAGACGGGTGTGGACTGAGAATCGGAGTCCGCGGGAAGGCTGGCTGGCTGACCTCGGGCGTGAACACTTTGGCGACGATGAGACCTCGAGCCCCCCCCCCCCACCTCGAGAGGCATGGGGGCTATCTATAGGCCCGAGGAGGTAACGACTTACGATGATGTTATCCCCGGTGAGACGGTAACTGGAGCGAGAAAGAGACGAAGTCCGCCTAGTCTGCAACAGGATGCGCGGACTGGGACTCAGAACTGAAACCGGAGCTGTTGTCTGCAAAATGGAAGACTCAATGGCGTACTGCGATGCCGGTCCGCGGAGTCCGTCACTGCTGAGCTGGGACTATCCGCCTACTGCTAGGGTGGCGGATGCTGGAAGCTACGTGGCGGACTGCAAGGAGAATCCGCGGAGTCCGCCACTACTGAATTGATCGAGCTGCGAAGGAATGCGAGCTGGAGAGTGTCTGCGGAGTCAGGCGAGTCCGCACGTAGGTACGCGGACTGGGACTGCTTTTTGGAGGATTTGCTGAGTGGCGGACTGGAAGGAGTCCGCAACTACTGACTGAGTACGCACGGAGGCTGCGGACTGAGGGAGAAGCTGCTACTACTGGCGTAGCCTGCGACAGGCCTGCGGGCTGAGGAGGAGTTGACCCCGCTACTGCTGAGAAGCTGGTAGGCTGCATAGAGAAGGGCGGACTGCATAGAGAGTCCGCCAAGTCCGTCGAGTCCGCAGCTGCTGCAAGGTCGAGTCCGCTTGAGCTGGAGATGGACAGCCTAGCTGTTGAGGCTGTTGGGGTTCACCAATGAAGGCGGACTGGAAGTTTAGATCACACTTCAAGTCCGCCCAGCTCGCGAGGAACTTGGACTGCTGCTGGTCTTGGCAGGTAGCCCGAGTTGGTGTCCGCGCTCTGCAGGAGGACTGGAGGAGGCGGCTACCCATGTGGCTGGGTGAAGGGACTGAGCGACCTGTTGCCGGCCTGGGCGGATAGGAAGTTGAGTCCGGCAGAGAGAGACCTGCGGATACAACCTCGCGGTTAAGCTAAAAAAGGGGGCGGCCTGTAGAGGCAGACTGCGGAAGCAGTCCGCGGACCCTGCCGACCAAGTAAAGGCATGCGGCCTGGGGGTCAGACAGCTGAGACCGCGCAGGCCGCGCGGCCTGAGCGGACAGAGAATTCTGTCCGCCCAACCTAGGGCATCACGGCCTCGAGGAGGAACCCGGGGCAGGCCATAACGAGCGAGCTGGCTCCCTTGGGAAGGATCGCCGATTTCGAGGTAAACATAATCCACGCACTTTTTTAAGTTTCGAATAGAACTTCGAAAAAGTTGGAGACCCCCGAAAATCGTGATCCACCCCAATGGAAAGAGAAGGGGGCAAGGAGAGATAGAACCTGAAGACTCTCCTTAGGAGTTTGGTTCTGCCTGTCTATTTTCCTGCAAGAGAAAAGTTAGGGTAGGCATCTATGGGTGGTACATCGAGTGTGTACCTGAGTTTTCCTTTGCAAAACGAAGAAGGTGTATCTTCCACCAAGTTCTACAAAATGAAAGTGAGGAAAACATAAAAGCATAATAACTTGCAAGTACCTGATGGAGGCTTGCAAGCACCTGTTATCCTCTGCAAAAAAGGAAGGATGAAGGGTATACAAGAAGGAAAAATGAGTTGCAAGTACCTCGAAGGAACTTGCAAGTCTTTGCTGGTTTCTGCAAAAGAAGAGTTAATGGTATGCACTGTATATGAAAGAAACTTGCAAGTACCTGTGAAGAAACTTGTAAGGGTCTGCTGATCTCTGCAAGATGATAGTTAGGAGTAGGTATTGTATATGAAAAATAAGCTGCAAGTAGCTGGAAGAGGCTTACAGGAGTCTGCTAACCACTACAAAGAAAATAGTGAGCAGCAGACATATGATAATGAATTAAACTGCAAGTACCTGTGAAAGATATTGTACCTACTCACCTATAGGGGGGTGAATAGGTGATTTAAATCTTTTTAACTTTTTAGGCAGAATTCAGAGTTTATCACAAAATTATAACACAGTAATTAACCAGCAATCACAGCAATCAATCCAGCACACAGTGAACACACAAATTTATAGTGGTTCCCCAAGATTTGGGTACATCCACTTTCCCCCTTCGCCTATATAGCAGTGTACTAGATTCGGCCAAACTCCTCCACTATCTCAGATCCTCAGATCTTACACTCAGAACCCCAAAACAGGTTCCTACAGCTCAGGCCCAAGGCCCTACAACTCAGCTTCTTCACAAAGCCTACACTCAGCTTCTTCACAAAGCGTACACTCAGCCACCAAGGCCTACACTCAGCCACAACAGTCCTACAGTCAGAGATACAAATGTCCTACACTCAGGCACACAGGCCCTACACTCAGCCTTTATAATTACAGGCTTACAAACTCAGATCCCTAAGGATCCTACAAGAAAATATGAATAGAAAAATGTAAACTCTACAACTTAGAGAGAAGAGATAAGAGTTGTGAGTTTCTTGATGAGTTCTTGGAAGAACTCAGTTGAGATCAAACTGACTTGGCTTTCTTCAAAGCTTCTTGAATGTAGAATACAATAAGATTGATCCCCTCTGCAGTTGATCCTTGATCTCTGCTACTTAAGATTCAGAACAAAATCTGAACCCTTCTTCTCAGCCTGGTTCCAACAGCTGTCTTCTTGGATGGAGCTCTATCTCTCCAACTACTTGGATCTTCACTAGATTCTTCAAGCAATAGCTAGATCTTCTTTTCTTTTTAATTACTTGAACAACAGTTTCTGTAGACAGTGTAAGCCTATCTATAGGCTTTCTTCATGGTAACCGGCTGGTCCGGTTCATAACTAATTTCTGACAACTCTGACAGGTGTTGTAGACCGGCTGGAATGGCAGCTGTCAAGTCATCCAGTCAGTTCTTGAAAAATCTGTAACTGTCTGAAAGTGTCGAGACTGTCTGTCTTTAAGTGTCGACACTTATAGACTAAGTGTCGACACAAGTTGTCTAAGTGTCGACACTAGCCTACAAGGTGTCGACACAACTCCTTGTGTTGTAGACTTGACTTCTCGATACAGCTTCTTCTTCATGTGTCAACACTGATATTGAGTGCCGACACAATACTTTGTTCTTCAGCACTTTGTTGAGTTCTTGTAATTGTCGACACAACACCTTTGTCGACACATCTTCATGTGTTGAACTTATTCTTTGTCGACACATCTTCTTGGTGTCGACACATGCCTTCTGTGTTGATACTTGCTGAGTGTCGACACTGCTCCTTGTGTCGACACATTCTTCTTCTATTGAGACTATCGCTGAGTGTCGACACATCTCCTTAGTGTCGATACTTGTACTTAGAATTTTGTTGAACTTTGCTAAGTGTTGAGTCTTCAGCTGAGTGTCGACACATTCTTTCTTGTGTCGACACTTTCTTCAAGTGTTGAGTCTTCAGATGTGTGTCGACACATTGTTCTGGGTGTCGACACTTATACTTAGACTCTGCTGACTTTTGCTGAGTGTCGACACAGCCTCCAAGTGTCGACACTTTCTGATGTAGACACAGTTCCTCTGGGCGTCGACACAACTGCTAAGTGTCGACACTGCTTCACTGCACTTTTCTTCATTGAGTGTCGACACAGCTCCATGTGTCGACACTTTCTGTCTGGTGTCGACTCTGCATACCTGGTGTCGACACAAATACTCCAAGTATTAACACTGCTTGTCTGGGTGTCGACACAAGTCTTCTTAAGTGTCGACACTTTCCCTATGGGTGTCGACACATGGACTTAGAAACTTTTTCATCTTTCCTGCAAATACTTAACCTGCACAAGTAAACTCAAAACATATCAAATACATTTTGATGTATATCATTGAGTTGGGTGAGGCTTCTTCAAATCAGGTACATTTAAACTAATGTACCCAACAATCTCCCCCTATTTGGAGAAGTCATAACCCTTAGTCAATGATATACACTATACAGAATAAAATCATAGTATGATGTAAAGCAGGATTATGTAATCAGGAAAAACATAACATGTATTAATCAAAACATATAAACACAGATATCATCACAGAACAATTATGAAATAGATTTAACATATAACACATTGTTCTAATATCTTGTCATATTCATTTTCCAAAAGTTTAGAAAGTGTTTAATAATCAAAATATTACAACTGTAAACTCAAGAAAAATCAATTCTAATTCTGATCAGCCTCCTTAATCACAATTCCTTTTCCAGATTGTACTTTGGCTTGTACAGGGGCTTCAGTAACTTCAGTATCAGCATGCTTCTTGCCTTTCAGATCCTTTTTCTTTTGCTCTTCAGCTTTAATCTTTTGCCTCTCAAAGTAGTGATAAGGCTTGGGAAAGTACTTGCTAGGCTCCTGGGCAGTAGGAGGTAGCTTTCCCATCTTGGCCTTTCTCCTGTATTGGACTATGGCTTCTTGCCTTGTCTCATGCTTTCTCCATTCCAATTCAGAAAACCACTTGTTTCTGTCTTGTATATTATCTTTTGCAGCTTTCCATGCAGTTAAGATAGTGTTTCTTGAAGTGGGGCTCCACTGCTCAAAGTTAGGTCTTTGTTCAGCTTGCTCCCTGAACCTCTTTTTAGACAGTCTGGCTTCTTCTTCTTTCTGCAGAGCTTCTTGCATAGCCTGAGATACTGGCTGAACCACCTTCTCTATGATGACATTTTGCTGTCCCCCAGGTGGGCTATACATTGATTGTATATCAGCTTGAACCATATCAAAATCTGGAGGAGGGTAGATGACTTGAGCCACTTCAGGTTGCTCCCCTCCTAGATATGCAGGATGTATTCCAGATTCTGCTACATTGTCATCATCACATAAAGGAGGATATCCAAGAGTAGCTCTGATAGAATTAGAAATCCACTTAGCATGATCAGAGCTGGCTTTGACTAACACCCTCTCCCCCTTTATGACTTCTTTTTCTACGTGATCCCTTAGATCATCCTTTTGAAATCTTATTTGGTTATCCAAATAATTGACTCCATCTTTAAAGAAAGGTTTTAACCATTGGAGCTTTTCAGTGATCAGCTTCTGAGAGTTTTGAATTGCAGAAGTAACATCAGTTAAACTCTTTTACAATTCCTTATCAAATTCCTCTTTGGCAGTAGTTAGGGCAGCATTCTGTGCAGTTGTTATTTTCTTAAGCTCAGTGACAATAGCATTGTGAGAAGCTGTTAAGTTGTCATTCATTCTGATCTGATTCTCTAGTACATAGCCTTGCTTGACTTCAAGTTCATCCACTTGAGCTTTGATCTTCTCTTGATGAGTGGCTAGATAGACTACTGCATTCCCTCCCTTGTGGAAGCAGTCAGTCATCTCCTTCTTATTTAGATTCATCTCAAATCTAATAGACTTTATATCCTGAGCTAGGTCAAATTGTAAAGACTTATGACCCTCATCCACATATGTTTCTATTGCTTTCCTATGCTCATCAAGTTTAATTTGCATGGCAACCATCAGAGCACTGTAATGAACAGTTGGTGCTGGTTGAGATATAGGCTCTGGAGCAATAGTTTGTAGAGCCTTTTTGTAATTCTGACTCCTCCTCTTGAATACTTGGAACTTCCTTTTCTTAGCTCTTACTGCATCCTCATCTTCAGAAGCTGAGGTGCTGGCTATATCTACCCTCTGCTTAGGTAGCTCCTCAACAGCTTGGGGCTTCTCAGGCTCTTGCTTTGTAGTTTCTTCTAGTATTACCACTTGCTCCTCCTCAACTGGAGCATTCTCCCCCTCAGCAGCAGCAGTTTCCTTGTCAAGGTCTGTTTGATCCAGATTGAGGAAAAGATCTTCCATAGTATATTCTTGTGGAGAATGGGCTGGAGAAACTCTTGGCTCATCTACCACTGGATCAAATACTACTTGAACTGTAACAGATGTGTCCTCCATGACAACATCTGGGACTTGACTATCAATTTGAGTTTGCTGATTAACATTATTTAAGGAATCAGACAATACATTATCCTCTATAAGGAAATCTAAAGCATTAAGCTCAGTGATTACCTCAAGGATGATGTGGGTTGCTTGCTCACTCTCAAGAGGAGTTGGCTCTTCCACGACAAGAGGCTCCCCTTGGATAGAAACCTGGTGTAAGGGGCTTGCTTGAGGTAGCTCCCCCTGCCTCTCTGCAACTTCTTGTTGTACTGGAGACTTTCCAGCATTCCCTTCTACATCTTCATCAGGAGTAAAAACAACTTGCTCTTCACTACCAGAGCTGCTAGATGATACCTGAGCCAATGGGGCAGTTTTCTTCTTCTTCTTTAGAGGTGTTACTTTCTCAGGAGTTATTTTCTCAGGGGTTGACATATCCTTAGACAAAACCCTATCCCATCTAGAGAATATCCTCAAGTCCATTTTCCTCATATGATTGATTTTACTGCCAGCAGCTTGACTCATAACTTCTGGTATACTACCAGCCAAGTATAGACTTAAGATCCTACCCAAATTGGGCGTCTTCATACTCTCCTTGATATTTTCAAAGACTACTATAGACCAATCAGTTTTTAGGCTAAAGATTATCCTGGTCATGAGATTGAACATATGGGCAGATACCCTGTCATGCCCTCCAGGCTTACTTAAGATCACTTTGCCAACAATTTCTGATAGAAATTTACCCTGGCTGTTCATCCCCTTCCTATTGAATACAGATCCAATTTTCATCTTTGAATCCAGACCACACCATGTCAATGCTTCTCTGGTCTTGGAAGCAGTAACTTCTTCTTCTTCCTTAGTTCTTGGTAACTGAAGTACTTTCCTCAAACTTTTTGGTGAGACCTTAACCTTTTCACCATGAACCCTGGACTTGATCTTGAATCCTGTGTCATCTAGGGTTGCTCCATTGAGTAATTCTAAGACTTCTTTCTTCCAGATTTTAGTTGGTTTTGAAACAAGAAATTCTAACCCAGAGTCTGCAACTAGGGTTACCACGTTCTTGATTTCCTGATCTGCATCGTCAAACGCATGTCGCACCAGTTCGTAGCCTTCATTGACGTTCTCCTCGAGTTTTGGCGCCATTAGGGTTTGAAGAATTTGACTGGAGAGAAGAGAGGTGTCGACACACAAGTTTTGTCTCGAAACTTTGGTGAGCGTGTCGACAGATAATGGAGAAATCCTATTTATACCTTTCTAGGTTAGAAGATGAAAAGGCGGGTTAACTAACTTAAATTGTGTCGACACTGTGGAAAAGTGTCGACACAGACTTATAATGTCTCGACACATTGTGTCGACACAAGTTTAGTCAACAGAATATATGTGTCGACACTTGTTTATGTGTCGACACCACTTAACTCGACACTTAGTCGAGACTTTACTTAGATAATTCTGAGTAAACTCTAAGTGTCGACACCACCTTGAATGTGTCGACACCTACTTGTCATGTGTCGACACTAATATTCTGAAGTTTCGACACCAACTTCCTAGATGTGTCAACACCTTTTCACTTGAAGTGTCGACACCAATTTTCTGTCTCGACACAGACAACTCTGTGTGTCGACACCTTTTTACTTAGCCATATCTGTAGACTTAATCTAAGTTTATCATACCTAGTTCAATTTTAAACCTATTGAACTTAGTTTCTTCTAAGGGCTTAGTATATATATCAGCTAGTTGATTATCTGTTCTAACATATTCCAGTAAAATATCTTCTTTTTCTACATGTTCTCTAAGAAAATGATATTTTATTTCAATATGTTTAGTTCTACTATGAGAAACAGGATTGTTTGCAATTGATATAGCGCTAGTAGAATCACAAAACAGTGGAGTTCTACTTACCTGAATTCCATAGTCCTCAAGCTGATGTTGTATCCATAGAAGTTGAGCACAGCAACTTCCTGCAGCCATATATTCTGACTCTGCAGTGGAGATAGCCACACTTGTTTGCTTCTTGCTACTCCATGAAATCAGTCTACCACCTAGGAATTGACAGGTTCCAGTTGTGCTTTTTCTGTCTTCTTTGCATCATGCAAAGTCTGCATCTGAATAACCTGTTAGTTCAAAATCTCCATTCCTAAGATACCAGAGGCCTAGATAAGGAGTGCCCTTTAGATATCTCAGTATCCTTTTGACTGCTGTCAAATGAGACTCCTTAGGGCATGTTTGATACCTTGCACAGACACATGTAGCATACATGATATCTGGTCTACTTGCAGTCAAATATAATAGGGAGACAACTATCCTTCTATACAAAGACTCATCTACAGGTTTCCCTGCATCATCCTTGCTAAGAGACATACTTGACCCCATAGGAGTCTTCATGGTACTGGATGAATCCATACCATACTTCCTTATGAGTTTTAGGGTGAACTTAGACTGGCATATGGATAAACCATTCTCAGTCTGTCTAACTTGGAGAACCAAGAAGAACTTAAGTTCCCTCATACTACTCATCTCAAATTATCCTTGCATTAGTTTTGCAAACTTTTTGCAAAGACTACTTTCAGTAGACCCAAATATTATGTCATCTACATATATTTGTACTAGTATTACTTTGCCTCTGGATTCCCTAAGGAATAGAGTCGTGTCTATTTTCCCCCTTGTGAACTTATTCTCAATGAGGAAACTAGACAGGGTTTCATACCAAGCCCTAGGGCTTGTTTTAACCCATATAAAGATTTCCTAAGTCTATAGACATGATTAGGTTGAGTTGAATCAACAAAACTTGATGGCTGTTCCACATAAACTTCCTCTTTTAAATTACCATTCAGAAAGGCTGACTTTACATCCATTTGGTAAACTTTAAATCCTTGAAAGGTTGCATAGGCCAGGAACATCCTTATGGCTTTCAGTCTGGCTACTGGAGCAAAGGTTTGATCAAAGTCAATACCTTCTTCCTGCCTATATCCTTTAGCAACCAATCTTGCTTTGTTCTTAATGATGACTTCATGTTCATCTATCTTGTTCCTAAAGATCCACTTGGTCCCAATTATGTTATGGTCTTTAGGTTTAGGAACAAGTTCCCAGACCTTGCATCTCTTGAACTGATTCAGCTCTTCTTACATTGCCTCAATCCAATGAGGGTCTAGGATGGCTTCTTCAAACTTCTTTGGCTCAACTTGGGATAAAAAACTGGAGAAGAGTACTTCATTCAGATTTCTGCTCCTTGTTTGTACCCCTTGTCTTGGATCACCAATGATTTGTTCTGCTGGATGATCTCTAAGATGCCTATTAGCTGGAGGCATCCTGGCTTCAGGTTGAAGTTCTTCATTTTCTTAATCTTGCTGCACTCCTTGAATTTCATCTGCATTAGGTACATGTAGTACTCCCCCTGGACAACAGCCACTATCTTCTACTTGCTGTCTTGTAGTAGGTCCTTCTTCTATAGTGAGCTTGTCCATCTTCTTAGTTATACCTGTGGAGCTGCATATACTACTAGACAACTCATTATTAATAAGTCTAGTTTCATCAAATACTACATGTACAGACTCTTCTACAACTTGAGTAGACAAGTTGTATACCCTATAAGCCTTACTATTGTTGATATACCCAACAAAGATCCCCTCTTGGGACTTGGCAGCAAACTTAGTCAAGTAAGACTTTCCATTGTTAAGTATAAAGCACTTACAACCAAAGATCCTGAAGTAGGATAGGTTTGGTTTTCTGCCTTTCACAACCTCATAGGGGGTCTTGTTGTGGCTTTTAGTAATGGTAGCCCTATTAATAACATGGCATGCAGTATTAACTGCCTCAGCCCAGAAATATTCTGGTAGTGATGTGTCACTTAATAGGGTTCTACCAGCCTCAATCAAGGTTCTATTTTTTCCTCTCAGCAATGTCATTTTGCTGAGGTGTTCTTGGTGAAGAAAATTCTTGAAATATCCCAAATTCTTCACATAGTTTTGCCATATTATCAGACTGAAATTCAGTACCATGGTCACTTCTTATCTTGACCATTGTACTGTCTAGTTCATTCTGAATTTGTTTGACAAAGCTATAGAAGACATTAGGTGTTTCAGATTTCTGTCTAAGGAAGAACACCCAAGAAAACCTTGAGTAGTCATCTACAACTACAAATGTATAGACCTTCCTACCTAGGCTATGAACTGGCATAGGACCAAATAGATCCATATGCAAGAGGTATAAACACCTCCCAGCATCTTTGTTTTCAATGCTACTAAAGGTGGATCTAGTCTGCTTGCCCTTTTGACAAGCTGAGCAAATACCATCTTTAATACACTTAACTTGAGGACCATTCCTCACTAACTCTTTACTAAAGAGTTGGCCAATTGTCTTGTAGTTGATATGAGCTAGTCTCTTGTGCCATTAGACACAATGAGAGACCTTCTCGTCAGCTACAAGACACACTGGAGAACCATTGTTCTCACACATAATGTCTAGGTAATAGACATTTCTTTTTCTATAACCTGTCAAAATGATCTCTTGATCATTTGACCTCCTGATATGAAAACCACCTATGACAAATGAGATGTCATATCCTACATCACTCAATTGACTTATACTAATAAGGTTATGTTTCAAACCTTTAACATAGGGCACTTGAGTAATAGTTATATGAGAGCTAGAAATGTTACCAAATCCCTTGATGATTCCTTTTTCAGAACCACAAAAGGTGACTTTTGGACCATCCTTGATAGGTGTGTAGTCCTTTAACAATCCCCTAGTTCCAGTCATGTGTCTGGAACATCCACTGTCCAAGTACCATATTGGGGCATGGTCACTTGGACTCACGTGCAAAACAGATTAGTGAATCTTAGAACCCAAAGAATTCTTGGGTCCTTGGCACTGGTTAGTTTGCTTCCTAACAAAGCTACCTGCAGGTTTTCCAACAGGCAGTTTGCTACTCACTTTGGCACTAGCATTGTGCCAACAGTTCATGGCAAAGTGGCCTACCTTGCCACAGCACCAACACTCAAACCTATTGTACCTTTGCTTAGGTACATCCCTAGCTATTTTATTTACAGCTGGCTTGTTGAGAGCTGGGGCTTTTCCCTTGGACTTGGACTGAACAGTACTAGCTGGTTTAGTAAACCCCAGCCCAGCTTTACCTTTTTGATGAACAAATTCATCAATTAAGGGTAGAACTGACTTTGGTTTAGAAAACCTAGCAACTAAATCTCTCTCCTTCTGAAGACTAATCTCCAGACTTTTGACTTGATCATTCTTAAATGATATAGTCCCCATATGAATCACAGTTATGTGCTTCAGTCTAGCTATCTCATTAAGTTTTTGATCAAACAACTTCTCATAATCAGTTGCAGCCACTTTGAGACTTGCAATCTCCTTAGCTTGACTCTTGGCCAAGGATTTGTATTTCTTAAATGCTTGCAACAGAACTCTATATTCATCAATAAATTGATGAATATCCTCTTCAGACTCAGATGCACTCTCATCACTTGATGATGATGAATCTGATTCTGAACTAGCACAAGAAATTGAACTGAAAGAACAATTTTGTACCTTACTAGGTCCTGGCTGCTCCAGGATTTTGTCATTTTCTATCAATGTCATTAGCCCTTGGCACTGACTGTCCTCTTGTTCATATATAGAGTTCATGATCTGGATGAACTCTTCTTCTTCTTCCTCAGCAAACAGTCCTATGTATGCTTCAGCATCTGACTCAGTTTCTGATGAAGAAATATCTGACAGGCTCTTATCCTTTTTGGCAACAAAAGACTTTTCCTTCTTGCCCTTGAATGGAGTCTTTTTCTTATCATTAGACTCCTTCCTTTTCTCTGGACAGTCTGCAACAACATGTCCTTGTCTATTACAGCAATAGCATACAATTTTTGAAAGAGTTGCTTTGCTAGACTTGGTCTTTTTCCTGTCTTTCTTTGAAGACTTTTTATTCTGATAATAGTCTTCTTTACACTGTGAAGTAGATGGCTTTGTCCTCCACTGTTTCTTCTTTAAGAACTTCTGAAAATGTCTTTTGAAGGCAGAAAAGTCCTCATCACTTTCACTGCTTTCAGACTTTCTGCTTGCTGACTCATCTGACTCAGTATCAGCTACTTTTTATGGTGGAGTTGGTGACTTACTTCTGTACTTTCTGGGGGCTTCTGTTTTAAATGCCATTGTCCTTTCTTTATGTTCACTTCTTGTAGATTTATCCTCTTCTTTCCTTACCATCAACTGCATTTCATAGGACAGCAGTTTTGCAAACAGTGTTGGTGGAGGAATTTCTGCTAACTTTGCCATTTCCCTAATGCCACAGATCTTGGTGTCCTAATCTTTTGTAAGGGACCTTAGAAACTTATCATTAAGCTCATAATTACTGAACTCTTTGTCATAGGACATTAGCTCATTCATAATCCTATAGAACTTCTTATAGCATTCAGTTATGCTATCAGCCCTACCTTGCCTAAAGCTTTCATATTCTTGATTTAGCAAAGATTTTCTGTCTTGTCTCACTTCTTCAGAACCCTCCATGTACACAATAAGAGTATCCCACATTTCCTTGGATGTCTTGCAGTGTATCAAATTCTGAAAAGTAGCATCATCTATAGCACTCACTATGATATTCTGAGCCCTCTTGTCCATTATGGCTAGAACTATCTCATCCTTTGTCATTTCAGAGAAATCTTTAGGTGTTCTCTGATTTGCATCTAAGACTGAAACCTTTATGGGCACATATGGCCCTTCTTTCACTGTGATATATATTCTAGGGTCTGAGGCTTCCATAAACAGTCTCACCCTTTCCTTCCAAATGCCAAAGATCTCTTTTCTACATATGGGTAGCTTCATAGATCCCAATTCCTTATGATTCTCAGTGGAACCCATGGTTCTTGATTTTCTTGATTCTGTAATGTACTTAGACTGAATCTGCCAACAGGATCTACTCAGACAGTTATGTCCCTTTTTGAATAACCTCCCTCTGATACCACTTGAAAGATATTGTACCTACTCACCTAGAGGGGGGGGGGTGAATAGGTGACTTAAATCTTTTTAACTTTTTAGGCAGAATTCAGAGTTTATCACAGAATTATAACACAGCAATTAACCAGCAATCACAGCAATCAATCCACCACACAGTGAACACACAAATTTATAGTGGTTCCCCAAGATTTGGGTACATCCACTTTCCCCCTTCACCTATCTAGCAGTGTACTAGATTCGGTCAAACTCCTCCACTATCTCAGATCCTCAGATCTTACACTCAGAACCCCAAAACAGGTTCCTACAGCTCAGGCCCAAGGCCCTACAACTCAGCTTCTTCACAAAGCCTACACTCAGCTTCTTCACAAAGCCTACACTCAGCCACCAAGGCCTACACTCAGCCACAACAGGCCTACACTCAAAGATACAAATCTCCTACACTCAGGCACACAGGCCCTACACTCAGCCTTTATAATTACAGGCTTACAAACTCAGATCCCTAAGGATCCTACAAGAAAATATGAATACAAAAATGTAAACTCTACAACTTAGAGAGAAGAGAGAAGAGTTGTGAGTTTCTTGATGAGTTCTTGGAAGAACTCAGTTGATATCAAACTGACTTGGCTTCCTTCAAAGCTTCTTAAATGTAGAATACAATAAGATTGATCTCCTCTGCAGTTGATCCTTGATCTCTACTACTTAAGATTCAGAACAAAATCTGAACCCTTCTTCTCAGCCTGGTTCCAACGGCTGTCTTCTTGGATGGAGCTCTCTCTCTCTCCAACTACTTGGATCTTCACTAGATTCTTCAAGGAATAGCTAGATCTTCTTTTCTTTTTAATTACTTGAACAACAGTTTCTGTAGACAGTGTAAGCCTATTTATAGGCTTTCTTCATGGTAACCGGCTGGTCCGGTTCATAACTGATTTCTGACAACTCTGACAGGTGCTGTAGACCGGCTGGAATGGCAGTTGTCAAGTCATCCAGTCAGTTCTTGAAAAATCTGTAATTGTCTGAAAGTGTCGAGACTGTCTGTCTTTAAGTGTCGACACTTATAGACTAAGTGTCGACACAAGTTGTCTAAGTGTCAACACTAGCCTACAAGGTGTCGACACAACTCCTTGTGTTGTAGACTTGACTTCTCGACACAGCTTCTTCTTCATGTGTCGACACTGATATTAAGTGTCGACACAATACTTTGTTCTTCAGCACTTTGTTGAGTTCTTGTAAGTGTCGACACAACACCTTTGTGTCGACACATCTTCATGTGTTGAACTTATTCTGTGTTGACACATCTTCTTGGTGTCGACACATGCCTTCTGTGTTGATACTTGCTGAGTGTCGACACTGCTCCTTGTGTCGACACATTCTTCTTCTGTTGAGACTCTGGATGAGTGTCGACACATCTCCTTACTGTCGATACTTGTACTTAGAATTTTGTTGAACTTTGCTAAGTGTTGAGTCTTCAGCTGAGTGTCGACACATTCTTTCTTGTGTCGACACTTTATTCAAGTGTTGAGTCTTCAGCTGTGTGTCGACACATTGTTCTGGGTGTCGACACTTATACTTAGACTCTGCTGACTTTTGCTGAGTGTCGACACAGCCTCCAAGTGTCGACACTTTCTGATGTAGACACAGTTCCTCTGGGCGTCGACACAACTGCTTAGTGTCGACACTACTTCACTGCACTTTTCTTCATTGAGTGTCGACACAGCTCCTTGTGTCGACACTTTCTGTCTGGTGTCGACTCTGCATCCCTGGTGTCGACACAAATACTCCAAGTGTCGACACTGCTTGTCTGGGTGTCGACACAAGTCTTCTTAAGTGTCGACACTTTCCCTCTGGGTGTCGACACTTGGACTTAGAAACTTTTTCATCTTTCCTGCAAATACTTAACCTGCACAAGTAAACTCAAAACACATCAAATACATTTTGATGTATATCATTGAGTTGGGTGAGGCTTCTTCAAATCAGGTACATTTAAACTAATGTACCCAACAACCTGGAAGAGGCTTGCAGGTGTCCGTTGATCTCTACGAAGAGAAGAGTTAGAAGCAAATATATAAATAAAAGAAGCTTGCAAGTACCTTGGAGAGGGCTTGCAAGTGTTTGCTAATCTCTGCAAAGAGAAGAGTTAGAAGTAGACAATATACAAAAGAAGCTTGTAAGTACCTGTGAGAAGTCTTGCAAGTGTTTGCTGCTCTCTGCAAGAAAAGAGTTAGGAGCAAACAAGATATGAAAATAACTTGAAAGTACCTGGGAGAAGGCTTGCAAGTGTTTGTTGCTGATGAGATAAGGCAGACATGACCAAATGGCAAGAAAATGTCTGATGAATTCTTTATCATGAAGCCCATATCAATAAATCGAGCGTTAACTGTTGATATGTCTGGATGGACAAGATCAGATTAGCAGAGAAGGAACTTGGTGGATTCTGCCAATATTAACCAGATTGAAATAGCATGGCTTGATGATTGAGGAGAGTAAGATTCTTTGATCAATGCTTGATACCATTAGATCTTGATAAGAATAATGAATAACTCTGTGAATCTTCATCTGATAGCGCTTAAGCAGGCAGTGAATAGAAGATGAGAGTAATATATCTTGCATAAGTAGAGGGCTTTTAAGTCATCATCTGATGGAGCTTTGAGCAAGCAATGTATATATTATGAGCATAAGCAAAATGATTGCTAGAAATCCTTTTGGTAGGTCAGATTAACTTGTTCACCTGTGAAAGAAGGCAGTTGACAAAAAGAGGTCTTTACTAGGAATGACTAAAGAAGGTTGAATACTGCCACAGGTGTTCCCCGTGGGCCTTATGCATCACTTGCCTGAGAAAATCATCCCGAGTATAATCCTACTCAAAGCGGGCTGCCCGCGCATCCTCTAGGAGGGCACAAAAGAGAAAAGCAAGGAGAAAATCCTGAGAAGGATCACTAGATGTACTGCTCTCTTGCCTTGGGTACAATCATCACTGATCAATGAGACTAGTTGCGCCAAGTGTCCTATTGCTTGTCTGTGGATTGATCAGTAGAATTGTGGGAACCCGCGAAGGCACAGATTGAGAGTACATGATAGTGTTCGGCCATCACAGTTGTGAGGTAATCGAAGAGACAAGGCTACGCATTGTTGCCATTGCTTGTCAAGCAAAGATCACCGTAACTGTAATGTATCCTTTGCGAAGCATAATAGACTAACACATGGGGCTCCCCTAGCACACACTCTATGTCAGATGCCGGCTAGGATCCGAAATATGAAGCCCAACATCGTAGATTGAACGGCTCCAACTACACATATGTGGTCGAAGCGGTCGTGCCAGAGAACAATCTACGGAGGGAGCATTTCAGACTTGGTGATATATCATTGGTGTAGTGATCTCTTTGGCAAAGAGAAAAATAGAGGAAGGATCATCACAAGAGGGGAACTGTGTCAGTATAAGATTCCAGATAAAAGCTTTGTTGAAAAGCAATAATGAACACTTAGAAGTGTTTTGAAATGAAAATGTTTGAAAGAATAAAAGCAAGAGTAACCGATCACGGTTGCGAAAGAATTTGGAGGACTATGAAGTCCTTTGCTCGCTTAGAATAGTCTTCCAAGCACACCCTCGTCATCGGCATCGAAGCATTCGACGGTATTGTTAACAACGAGGAGAGGAGGCTCTTCGACTTGGTTCACTCCCCTTGAGGAGCAAGGAACGTCTGGAACTTCTTTGCCCTTAGAGGTTGCTGGATCAGGGAGATCTTCTTTAGGAAGCAGGTCACGCATCTTACCCTGCTGGAGCATCCTTTGCACAAGCTAACGGAATGCTCGGCAGTGCTCAGTCAGGTGACCTGGCTCTTTGTGGAATTCGCAATAAGGTTCTGAACCCCTAGATCTTTGATCAGCTGGTCGGTAGGGCTTTTTTTTGCTAGCCCTGTCTTTCGTGATTTGGCTCACTTGAAGCATGATTTCATCTAGTTCGGACTCGTGCGATTCATTGCCTTGCTGCTGATAGACTGCAGCTGTTTGAGAAGATGGAGCTAGTGGTAGTAGCAGTTGATCTTGAGCACGATCATGGCTCGGAAAGGAGTATCGTTGGCGCTGAAACTTTCTTCCCTTCCTTGAGTGAATTGGGAAATGGTTGTGAGGAGACCTCGGAGGCTGTTTGTGAGAAGGAGAGTCTTTCTCTGATAGAAGCCTGGAGACGAAGCCTGGGTTGCTCTTCTCCCCTCGGATTTAAGAGTTGGATAAAGCAATCAACTCTTGGTATGTCCTCGGAGCACGGACATTGGCTTCAAACTTGAGAGGCCCTGCACGGAGACCGTGGATAAGAGCCACTCGGTACATTTCTTGATCAGCAGTTTCGATGTCCAAAATCTCTCTTTGGAATCGATCAATAAACTGAGACCAAGTTTCATCGATGCGCTGCTTGATCTCAAAGAGGGCTTCAGGACCGCCCTTTCTCTTGGTGGAGGTAGAGAATCTGATAAGAAACTCCCTTCGTAGATCAACGAAGGAAGTGATAGAGTGAGGACGGAGGCCATAGAACCAGTCCCTCACTTGATCATCAAAGGTTGTGACAAGGAGCTTGAATTTAGTTGCATCTGAAAGGGTTTTGAGAGCGACGGCTGATTCGAAGGCTTGCAAATGCTTCACTGGATCAGTCTCTCCAGTGTAGATTGGTAGTCGAGGCTCTCTGAAGTTTGGTGGAGTAGGCTCATGACGAACATTCTCTGTGAATGGTGAAAGTTCTTCTTGCTCTCCTACAGCATAAGGATAAAAAGGAGCATAAGATGCAGCTGCAAAAGACGCAGGAGGATAAAAAGGAAAAGTTGATGTAGGAGGAGTAGAGGCAGGAGCTGCAGGGTAAGGATGACTTCCCTGAAAGTTAAGAAATCTAGCAGGGTTTCCCCGGGCTACTTCCCGGAAAAAGTTTTGGCGAGCGGCGTATTATTCATCTTGAGCTCGCAAAGGGGCTGTAGGACCTTGCGGGAAGGTTGCTGTATAAGGAGGGTAGACCGGCGGGCAAGCTGGAGGACAAGCTTGTTGGTCCTCCAAAGATGGTGTTGGGTTGATCGAAACGGCTGGAGCTGCTACTGGTTAAGTATCTAATTGATGTGTGATCACAGCAAGCAGTTGATTGATTGCTTGGAACTGCTGAGCATTCTCACGGCGCGATTGCTCGAAGGCTTCCCAGAGAGGATCTTCACTGGGACTTGGAGCAAGGTTCTCGGCTGAGTGATGATCTGACATGGTTAACTGTCGGTGTTCACTATCTGATCGGATCTGAAGGCCCCGTGTTAACTGTTGATGCGCAAAAATGGCACCGGGGCAGCTAACACGGAGGGAGTGTTCGATCTAACAAGTTAGGAGAGGAAGAGGGATGAAGGAAGCTTTTGAGTGCTCGAGAGTGGAGCAAGCAGCTTGTCGAGGAGTTGCGGGGATAGAGGAGAGGGTGCTGAGAGTAGAGGAGTAGCCTGATCAACAGAGAAGGTTGATCAAGAGAGGAGGAGGTTGACCAGGAGCTGTCGAGCAAACGGTTACTTGGATGGTTGTGCATGCAGGTTGCTTGCCGAGAGAGCTGAGCTGAGCTAGGAAGAAGGGAAAGAGAGAGAGGGCCGCTAGCAGTGGCAACAGCAGACTTCACCCGCCGCGGCTTAAATGCCACTCTTGCAACGGGCTTTTCTTTTATTAATAGCGAGAGTTACAGCTCGCTAGTACACCTTCACAACAAAGTTATAAAGGGGTAAAAAAGAAAGCTGGCGGCTAACGAAGAAGAATCCCAGAGGAGGCCGTGCGGACTGAAATGCGAAGCTGGCAGGCCGCGCGGTTAAGCAAAGGAAGCAGACCGCGCGGACTGAAGGTATAGGTCGGCAGGCCGCGCGACTAAGGGTGCAGAGATCGGTGCGGACTGAGAATCGGAGTCTGCAGGAAGTCTGGCTGGCTGACTTCGGGCATGAGCACTTTGGCGATGATGAGACCTCAAGCGCTGACGGAGACTCAGACCCCCCCACCACGAGAGGCATGGGGGGATATTTATAGGCCCGAGGAGGTAACGGCTTGCAGTGACGTTACCCCCGATGAGATGGTAACTGGAGCGAGAAGAGACGAAGTCCATCGAGTCCGTAATGGGCTCTGCAGACTGGGACTCGGAACTGAAACCGGAGCTGCTGTCGGCAAAATGAAAGACTCAGTGTCGGACTGCGATGCAGGTCAATGGAGTCCGTCACTGATGAGCTGGGACTATCCGCCTACTGCAGGGGTGGTGGATGCTGGAAGCTACGTGGCGGACTGCGAGTAGAATCCACGGAGTCTGCCACTGCTGAACTGATCGAGCTGCAAAGGAATGCGTGGTGGAGAGTGCTCACGGAGTCCGGCGAGTCCGCACGTAGGTACGCGGACTGGGACTACTTTCTGGAGGATTTGCTGAGTGGAGGACTGGAAGGAGTCCGCAGCTACTGACTGAGTACGCACGGAGGCTGCGGACTGAGGGAGAAGCTGCTACTACTGGCGGAGCCTGCGACAGGCCTGCGGACTGAGGAGGAGCTGACCCCGCTGCTGCTGAGAAGCTGGTAGGCTGCATAGAGAAGGGAGGACTGCATGGAGAGTTCGCCAAGTCCGTCTAGTCCGCAGCTACTGCAAGGTCTAGTCCGCTTGCATTGGAGATGGAGAGCCTAGTTGTTAAGGCTGTTGGGGTTCACCAATGAAGGCGGACTGGAAGTTTAGATCACACTTCGAGTCCGCTAAGCTCGCGAGGAACTTGGACTGCTGCTGGTCTTGGCAGGTAGCCAGAGTTGGAGTCCACGCTCTACAGGCGGACTGGAGGAGGCGGCTGCCCATGTGGCTGGGTGTAGGGACTGAGCGACCTGTTGCCGTCCTGGGCGGATAGGAAGTTGAGTCCGGCAGAGAGAGACCGGCGGATAAAACCTCGCGGTTAAGCTAAAAAAGGGGGCGGCCTGCAGTGGCGGATTGCGGAAGCAGTCCGCGGACCCTGCCGACCAAGTACAGGCGCGCGGCCTGGGGGTCAGACCACTGAGACCGCGTAGGCCGCGCGGCCTGAGCGGACAGAGAATTCTGTCCGCCCAACCTAGGGCATCACGGCCTCCAGGAGGAACCCGGGGCAGGCCGTGACGAGCAAGCTGGCTCTCTTGGGAAGGATCGCCGATTTCGGGGTTAACATAATCCCCGCACTTTTTTAAGTTCCGAATAGAACTTCGAAAAAGTTGGAGACCCGCGAAAATCGTGATCCACCCCAACGGAAAGAGAAGGGGGCAAGGAGAGATAGAACCTGAAGACTCTCCTTAGGAGTTTGGTGCTGCCTGTCTATTTTCCTGCAAGAGGAAGTTAGGGTAGGCATCTATGGGTGGTACATCGAGTGTGTACCTGAGTTTGCCTTTGCAAAACGAATAAGGTGTGTTTTCCACCAAGTTCTGCAAAATGAAAGTGAGTGAAACATAAAAGCATAATAACTTGTAAGTACCTGATGGAGGCTTGCAAGCACATGTTATCCACTACAAAAAAGGAAGGATGAAGGGTATACAAGAAGGAAAAATGAGCTGCAAGTACCTGGAAGGAACTTGCAAGTCTTTGTTACTTTCTGCAAAAGAAGAGTTAATGGTATGCACAGTATATGAAAGAAACTTGCAAGTACCTGTGAAGAAACTTGCAAGGGTCTGCTGATCTCTGCAAGAAGAGAGTTAGGAGTAGATATTTTATATAAAAAATAAGCTGCAAGTGCCTGGAAGAGTGTTGCAGGCGTCTGCTAACCACTGCAAAGAAAACAGTGAGCAGCAGACATATGATAATGAATTAAACTGCAAGTACCTAGAAGAGGCTTGCAGGTGTCCGTTGATCTCTACAAAGAGAAGAGTTAGAAGAAAACATATAAATAAAAGAAGCTTGCAAGTACCTGGGAGAGGGCTTGCAAGTGTTTGCTAATCTATGCAAAGAGAACAGTTAGAAGTAGACAATATACGAAAGAAGCTTGCAAGTACCTGTGAGAAGGCTTGCAAGTGTTTGTTGCTGATGAGATAAGGCCGACATGACCAAATGGCAAGAAAATGCCTGATGAATTCTTTATCATGAAGCCCAGATCAATTAATCAAGCGTTAACTGTTGATATGTCTGGATGGACATGATAAGATTAGCAGAGAAGGAACTTGGCGGATTTTGCCAATCTTAACCAGATTGAAATAGCATGACTTGATGATCGAGGAGAGTAAGATTCTTTGATCA
Organism: Platanthera guangdongensis; assembly: GCA_039583875.1. Classification (NCBI taxonomy): domain Eukaryota; kingdom Viridiplantae; phylum Streptophyta; class Magnoliopsida; order Asparagales; family Orchidaceae; genus Platanthera; species Platanthera guangdongensis. The sequence goes on from CM077159.1 coordinate 27,324,168, forward strand.
ATTCTTGATACCATTAGATCTTGATAAGAATTATGAATAGCTCTGTGAATCTTCATCTGATAGCGCTTAAGCAGGAAGTGAATAGAAGATGAGAGTAATATCGCTTGCATAAGTAGAGGGCTTGTAAGTCATCATCCGATGGAGCTTTGAGCAAGTAATGTATATAATATGAGCATAAGCAAAATGATTGCTAGAAATCTTTTTGGTAGGTCGGATTAACCTGTTCACCTGTGAAAGAAGGCAGTTGACAAAAAGAGGTCTATACTAGGAATGACTAAAGAAGGTTGAATGCTGCCACAGGTGTTCCCCGTGGGCCTTATGCATCACTTGCCTGAGAAAATCATCCCGAGTATAGTCCTACTCAAAGCAGGCTGGCCGCGCATCCTCTAGGAGGGCACAAAAGAGAAAAGCAAGGAGAAAATCCTGAGAAGGATAGATAGATGTACTGCTCTCTTGCCTTGGGTACAATCATCATTGATCAATGAGACTAGTTGTGCCAAGTGGCATATTTCTTGTGTGTGGATTGATCAGTGGAATTGTGGGAACCCGCGAAGGCACGGATCGAGAGTACCAGATAGTGTTCGTCCATCACAGTTGTGAGGTGATCGAAGAGACAAGGCTAAGCTTGATTGTCATTGCTTGTCAAGCAAAGATCACCGTAACTGTAATGTATCCTTTGTGAAGCACAGCAGACAAACACATGGGGCTCCCCTAGCACACACTCTGTGTCAGATGCCGGCTAGGATCCGAAATCTGAAGCCCAACATCGTAGATTGAACGGCTCCCACTACGCATATGGGTATACTCCCGCCATATGTGGTCGAAGCGGTTGTGCCAGAGAACAATCTATGGAGGGAGCATTCTAGACTTGGCGATATCTCATTGGTGTAGTGATCTCTTTGGCAAAGAGAAATATAGAGGAAGGAGCATCACAAGAGGGGAACTGTGTCAGTATAAGATCCCAGATAAAAGCTTTGTTGAAAAGCAAGAATGAACACTTAGAAGTGTTTTGAAATGATAATGGTTGAAAGAATAAGAGCAAGAGTAACCGATCACGGTTGCGAAAGAATTTGGAGGACTATGAAGTCCTTTGCTGGCTTAGAATAGTCTTCCAAGCACACCCTCGTCATCGGCATCGAAGCATTCGACGGTATTGTTAACAATGGAGAGAGGAGGCTCTTCAACTTGGTTCACTCCCCTTGAGAAGCAAGGAACGTCTGGAATGTCTTTGCCCTTAGAGGTTGCTGGATTAGTAAGATCTTCTTTAGGAAGCAGGTCACGTATCTTACCCTGCTGGAGCATCCTTTGCACAAGCTGACGGAATGCTCGGCAGTGCTCAGTCAGGTGACCTGGCTCTTTGTGGAATTCGCAATAAGGTTCTGAACCCCTAGATCTTTGATCAGCTGGTCGGTAGGGCTTTTTGTTGCTAGCCCTATCTTTCATGATTTGGCTCACTTGAAGCTTGATTTCATCTAGTTCGGACTCGTGCGAGTCATTGCCTTGCTGCTGATAGACTGCAGTTGTTTGAGAAGATGGAGCTAGTGGTAGTAGCTGTTGATCTTGAGCACGATCATGGCTCGGAAAGGAGTATCGTTGGCGCTAAAACTTTCTTCCCTTCCTTGAGTGAATTGGGAAATGGTTGTGAGGAGACCTCGGAGGCTGTTTGTGAGAAGGTGAGTCTTTCTCTGATAGAAGCCTGGAGACGAAGCCTGGGTTGCTCTTCTCGCCTCGGATGTAAGAGTTGGCTAAAGCAATCAACTCTTGGTATGTCCTCGGAGCATGAACATTGGCTTCAAACTTGAGAGGCCCTGCACGGAGACCGTGGATAAGAGACACTCGGTATATTTCTTGATCAGCAGTTTCGATGTCCAAAATCTCTCTTTGGAATTGATCAACAAACTGAGAAGAAGTTTCATCGATGCGCTGCTTGATCTCAAAGAGGGCTTCAGGACCGCCCTTTCTCTTGGTGGAGGTAGAGAATCTGATAAGAAACTCCCTTCGTAGATCAACAAAGGAAGTGATGGAGTGAGGACGGAGGCCATAGAACCAGTCCCTCACTTGGCCATCAAAGTTTCTGACAAGGAGCTTGCATTTAGTTGCATCTGAAAGGGTTTTGAGATTGACGGCTGATTCGAAGGCTTGCAAATGCTTCACTGGATCAGTCTCTCCAGTGTAGATTGGTAGTAGAGTCTCTCTCGTATGGCCTTATCAACCGGATCATCAGCTGCATCGTCAGCATCATCTTCAAAAAAGTGCACTTTTATGATGCAGTGACCCAGAGCCGACCTGCTCTGTCGACCAGGCCTCGCACCTGGACTAGCCAGAGGCCCATGTCTGGCGGCCCACTGCCGGGCCCACCAAGGCGTCATACCATGGCGTCCCTTTTATCAGGCCCACGGGCCGTACACCCCAACCTATCTCCGGGCCCAACCACAGGCGCACGGTAGGTTGTTGAGGCTAGGTTTCGATCCCCTGACCTCCTTGATAAAGAGCTTTCAGGCAAGCTCTCATCAATCAACTGACCCGCAGATCAGTTGGTTGATGAGAGCTTGCCTGAAAGCTCTTTATCAAGGAAGTCGGGGGATCGAAACCTGGCCTCAACAACCTACCGTGCGCCTATGGTTGGGCCCAGAGATAGGTTGGGGTGTACGTCCCGTGGGCCTGATAAATGGGACGCCATGGTGTGACGCCTTGGTGGGCCCAGCAGTGGGCCGCCAGACGTGGGCCTCTGGCTAGTCCAGGTGCGAGGCCTGGTCGACAGAGCGGGTCGGCTCTGGGTCACTGCATCAGCCAACATTCTCTATGAATGGTGTATGTTCTTCTTGCTCTCCTATAGTGTAAGGATAAAAAGGAGCATAAGTTGCAGCTGTAAAAGAAGCAGGAGGATAAAAAGGAAAAGTTGCTGCAGGAGGAGCAGAGGCAGGAGCTGCATGGTAAGGATGACTTCCCTGAAAGTTAAGAAATCTAGCAGGGCTTCCCCGGGCTTCTTCCCGGAAGAAGTTTTCGCGAGCGGCGAATTCTTCATCTTGAGCTCGCAAAGGGGCTGTAGGACCTTGCGGGAAGGTTGTTGTATAAGGAGGGTAGACCGGCGGGCAAGCTAAAGGACAAGCTTGTTGGTCCTCCAAAGTTGGTGTTGTATTGATCGGAGCGGCTGGAGCTGCTGCTGGTTGAGTATCTAATCGATGTGTGATCACAGCAAGCAGTTGATTGATTGCTTGGAACTGCTGAGCATTCTCACGGCGCGATTGCTCGAAGGCTTCCCATAGAGGATCTTCACTGGGACTTGGAGCAAGGTTCTCGGCTGAGTGATGATCTAACATGGTTAACTGTCACTGTTCACAGTCTTATCGGATCTGATGGCCGTGTGTTAACTGTTGATGCGCGAAAACGGCACCGGGGAAGCTAACACGGAGGGAGTGTTCAATCTCACAAGCTAGGAGAGGAAGAGGGATGAAGGAAGCTTCTGAGTGCTCGAGAGTGGAGCAAGCTGCTTGTCGAGGAGTTGCGGGGATAGAGGAGAGGGTGCTGAGAGCAGAGGAGTAGCTTGATCAACAGAGAAGGTTGATCAAGAGAGGAGGAGGTTGACCAGGAGCTGTTGAGCAGACGGTTACTTGGATGGTTATGCTTGCAGGTTACTTGCCGAGAGAGCTGAGCTGAGCTAGGAAGAAGGGAAAGAGAGAGGGGGCCGCTAGCAGCGGCAACAGCAGACTTTGCTCGCCGCGGCTTAAATCCCACTCTTGCGTCGGGCTTTCCTTTTATTAATAGCGAGAGTTACAGCTCGCTAGTACACCTTCACAACAAAGCAATAAAGGGGTACAAAAGGAAGCTGGCGGCTAAGGAAGAGGAATGTCCACCTAGTGTCGGCTATGTGCACCTATGGGGGGGGGGGGATAGGTGACGTGTGGTTCTTTTGCGGAATTTACAGATGTACCTGCACAATAAAAACAACAGACACAGCACACAGAATACACAGCAAATTTATAGTGGTTCCCCGACTTGGGTACATCCACTTTCCCCCTTCGACCTATCTCCCCAACAAGGGACGACTCGGTCACTTCACCAACGGGATTGAAATCCAATCCCTGCACTAACGGAAGGAGCCCTTCCACACGTGAGAGTCAACACTCCCACAACCTGGGTTGCACCCAACCCTTACAAAACGGAACAAAAGTTCCTTTACACCAAAAGTAAATATGGAATGTATATGAATACAAACTTCTTCCGGAGACTACGGTGTTCCTCTTCGTTCGACGACGTGTTCTCGAGGTCGATGAGGAGTCTACAACCTTGGTCTCTCTTGGAGAAGATCTCCCCGGAACCGGCGGCGGCACACGAGCGACGGCAAGCTTCGGGATCGGCGGCTACGATGAAAAGTGGCTGCAGAACTTGGAGATCTAAACTTCGTAGCGAAGCAAGCTAGGTCTACCAACGGTCACTCTAGGATCAGTCGTCTCGATCGATTCGGACGGGGGAGTTTTCCCGGACAACGAATCGAGAGACAAGAGATCTCCGGATAGACGCGTGAGACTCAAGCCTTGCTAAGCTTCTGTCACCGGAGATCGGGAAGAGGAGCGATTAGCAGCGGCGACCACTTCACGCGAGCGGCGGCGGCGGAGCGGAGCGATTTCGCGAAGTTAGGGTTACGTCGCCACTGGATTTTCTTTCTCTCTTATCCGTCCATTTACTGTTCAAAATACCTGTGTATAAATACTGTAGGATTCTCAAATATGACCGTTTGTGGGACCCACAAATGAAATCCCCAAAATCCGGTTCAAACAAGTCCAGAAGCAGAATCCGGTTCAGCAGCATTCTGAGAAAACGCCAAGTAAAAATCGGCGAGAATCGCAGACGATTCTCGATGAATCGGCGAGAATCACCAAGTGATTCTCGACGATTCGTCGAGAATCGTTTGTGATTCTCGTCGAATCACTTGTTGATTCTCAACGAATTTTACTTTGTATTCATGGGCTGCTAGACCACAGGTTCGGCGGGAATTACAAGTGATTCTCGCCGAATCTTACTTGGCACCATTTTGAGATGGCCAGAAGGAGTCGGCGAGAATCACTGATGATTCTCGACGATTCGACGAGAATCACCTAGTGATTCTCACCGAATCGGCGAGAATCACTTGGTGATTCTCGTCGAATTTGCCTTGGACGATTTTTCATCTTCCACCTAGGAGCTGCTCCTTGATCCTCCAAGCTCCTTGTCTTCTCTTGCATATGAGCGGTCCTGTACTTGAAAGTAAGTGCACTCCAATAGAGAGAGTACACATAGGCCAACACACTGATCTGCTCAACGAGGGATTACGTCGTGCAGACCCGTGTATATTGACCTACTGCACCCTGACATTGGTGTGCACTTAGCGTGGAGAGACTGCAAGTACAACTTGAAAGAGTTTATCAAATACATTGTGAATTCATCTTAGCTTGACAGGTGGCTTCCTCAAATCTAGGTAATCGTGGATACAATACCCAACAATCTCCCCTATTTGACGAAGCCAAAACCCTACTAGCTAAGATGAATAACACCTATCAAATAATAATTATAGCATTTAAAAAATTAAATATGCAACTCAAGGGAATATATGTAATCAGAACAGGACTTGAATCATTCACACATTCAAGAATATATATATATACCAAGAGAAATATATTCACATATAATTCAGAACTGTTAGTACGACAGTAATAATTATTAAATGTTCTTAATACACCGTGACCAGCTATAAAATAATGACTATTTGTCCTTAGCTACGTCACCCTTAAGAGTTTGCGCCAAGTACTTTTTGCTCTGCCTTTCCATGTATTCCTTGGGCTTCGGATAGTACCTAGGAGGAGCAACTTTGTCTGGATCCTTGCTGTTTCTGAAGAAAATGTTGCGCTTCGCTTCAAATGCTTTGTGCGTCTCCCATTCATACTGGCTATATGCTTCATTTCGATTTATCTCTCCTCTTTCTTGCAGCCGGAAGGTGTCTAAGATGATGTTCCTTGAAACTGGGCTCCACCTTTCGTTTCTTACATCCTCCTCACTTAGTCTGATCCTCTTTTGAGTTGGTGTCTCCTTGATGTCCCTTCCTGAACTTTCCTCTTTCCCCTTGCTTTAGCTAAAGCCTCCTGGTCAAACATACTTCTCAGCTTAGATTTGGAGATGGCCCTAGCGTCAGCTTCATCAGTGAAAATATCAGCAGCACTTGTACTTACATCCTCAGCAATATGTACTTCCTCAGCAGCCTTAGAAGTCTCAGGAACCTGAACACCGGCAGGTTGGTCAGGTAGGACGACGCCTAACGTGCCCAGTGCCTGTTGTAGCATCCACCAGCAACTCTCATAGACGTATTTGCTTGATTGGGCAAAGTTTGCATCCATGCTTTCTTGGAGCTCGGCCAGCTTAGCGATATACTCCTTCTCCCCCTTTTTGGCTTCGTCAGCTATGCAATTGGCATATGAGTGCAAGGAGTCATCAATATGCTTAGTTGTCTTGCTGAATTCAGTGATTAGGGCCTGCTGATTTGCATTTAAAGTGACCATGTTACCATCAAATTTCTGAATATTGTTGGCCACAACGTGTGCGTTCTGATTGACAACAGCCAGAGTATCAGTAGCCTTTTTCAAGCCGGCCATTAACAGTGTGACAGCTTCGCCGGCCGCATTATATTTTTCTTCGAATTTCTTCTCCATTACGTCTAGCTTATGGTTGATTGCCACCATATTCTTCAGCATGAGATCTTCAGAAGTCTTAATCTCTTGCAGCATTGTTTTCTGAGCTTTATCAAAAGAGGTTTTAAGCTCATTCACGATGCCCTGAATTATATGGACAGTGTGAATGGCTAGGTCATCTCGTAATGGGATACCTGGAGGCACTTCTTGGCCTTGCTCTGGCTCGGCAGCAGACGCATCAGTAGAGCTGGATACCATCACAGTCTCTATGGGAGGGATGTTGGTGGCCTTATTTACCTCCCCCTCCACTGGTGCAGACTTATCAGTAGGAGGTTCATCAGTATCCGGAGACTCAAACACTTCATGGCCCTCATTCACAGCGTCCTCTCCGTCCGCATCCAAAAATTCATCCACATCAGCAGCTTCTTCCTCTTCTTGATCAGCAGACTCCAGTGTTTCAGCTTCAGTTCCTTGAGTGTGTCTGTTCAGGACCTCCTCATCCTCCAACCCAGGTTCACTTTCTTCATTAACTTCGGCCACCGCATCCCTGGCCACCTGGGCGATGTCAGATATTATATCCATATGAGAGGGTAGAGTCTCCCCCTCGATTCCTGCAGTCAGGGTATCAGGAATTTCACGGGGGGAGGCTGCGGGAGATACTTCCTCATGCTCTTCTACAGCAGGCTGTCCGATGCGCCGCTCCCATCGATCAAACACAGTAGCATCCATCTTTTTCAAGTAATGGAGAGGGACTCCTTTGCTCATGTCGAATTTGTCTCCGTTGAGCTGGTTGAGATATAAACTGATGATGCGGCCGAAGCTTGGAGTGCCCAGAGTGTCCTTGATCTTTTGAAACAGCAACTCTCCCCAGTTGAACCTCTTTCTGCAGACCACAGCTATGAGAATTTTGAACATATCTCCGGAGATATGATCATGGGAGCCTGGCTTGCAGATGAGTACTTTTCCTATGATGTCAGATAGTAGCTTCCCTTCTTCATTCATCTCTTTTCGCTTTACTGATCGAGTGCCTCTGGGTAGACCGCAGAACAGGAGGGTTCTGGCTTTGTCCTCGTCCTCCAAATAGTCTTCCTGCTCCGCACTTGAAAGCTGCAGGTAGCGTGTTAGCTTGCTGGCAGACATCTTTACCTTAGTCCCAGCCACCTTGCTCTTGATGATGGAGTCTCTGTCTCGAAGCCTTGCGGTAGAGAAGAACTCCAGCACTTCTTTATCTAAAACTTTGCAAGGATGCTCCAATACGAAGGTTAGTCCGGCTTCTTCCAGCATGAGAATGATGTTCCGGAACTCGTCCGAGGCATGAGCAAAACCAGTGCGAACCAGCTCGCAACCAGAAATCAAGCCTGCAGTCGTCCTTGGGGCCATTGAGGATCTAGAAAGAAGCCCGACTCTAAACATTAGTGAACATTCAAAAGGAGAACATCACTTGGGGTTCGGCCTTGGAGCCATTGAGGAGGAGGTTACCTAAGGGCTTACTCGCAGGTGAGTTGACGAGCTTCGGGAAGATCCTCGGTGGAGAGAAGAGTATCCCGTGGGGTGCGGCCTTACTAGTACCTTGCGGAGAGAAGATGGTCACACACAGCAGCGATTCGACGGCGTCGACAAGAGCGTCGGAGGGCTGCGGGTGTCGGCGAGTTCGCGGAAGTGCCCGTGCGCGAGTCTTGGGGAGTTCTCTTGCGCGAGGGTCGTCGGGTGTGCTCTTGCGCGAGTCGTGAGGAAGGCGAACGGGCGACGGCTGTGAGAGGGATTCGGTTTCGGCGGGATTTATATCAGTCGTCGGGATTCTTAAGGAAGCCGAGCGGTCGGCAAGCTCCTTCGGCGGGATTCGACGGGATTTGTCTAATTTGGTGAGATATAAAATGGGTCGGCGGGATTTGGAGTATATATTGATGTTTGTCTTGAAACTTTGGGAAGCATTGCACAATTTTCAAATTCTTCGAGTGTCAAGTTAACACAAGATTAATAAATACATGTTTATTATAACGACAATCTATTTGGATTTGAGCGAGGCTTCTCCAGACACTTTTTGATGTCAATTGTGATTTGTCGAAATTCGCAATGACATATCTTGGTTAACCTTTTATTGATGTGTAATGATTTGCATGCCTCGAGGTAATCTCTCCTTAAAGGTGCACACATATATGATGAGCATAAGTATACTTATACACATGGATAACAATATATATATATATATATTTAATTTGAATGAGGATGCATCATGACACAAGTCCTTGAACTGATCAAAGTTACCTGGGATTTGGAGAGTTATCGTTTTAGTCCCACAGATGGAACATATTAGTAGCTTGAAGTGAGTATGCTCAACAGGTAGCACATCTGTTATTGCAGACGCTTATTCCAAATAAGCCTTGAGCCACCTACTGTCCAGATCCCATCGTATTTACGGGGACCTAGACTACCCTGCAAAACAGAATTACTTTACCTTAGGAACCCAAATCATATTGGGTCCTAGGTTTCTATTAGCATGAGCACGCAACTGCCTTCCTTCAGAAAACCTGTCCGGAAGACTACCCCTGTCCCTAGAACATGGATAACCCCTTGCTGTGGGCACAGAGGGATTGTGCCAACAGTCAATCGCAAAGTGTCCCACTTTGCCGCAGCACCAACAAGAGTGAATGTTGTATCGCCGTTTTCGACCTGAACTAGTGACTGATGTAGTCACGGTCCTAGGTCTAAAAGGGATAGGGCATGTTCTTGTCGCACAAATTCCTCTTCCATCGAGGCATGAGGAAGGGTGAAATGAATGCATGATGTGGGCGTTATGAGGCCGAGAAGGTGGTGCCATTCTTTCAGACATCTTCCTTGCTGGGGCTCCATGAAGCCTGACATCCTGACTTCTATTCTCCCTATCCCGTGTCCTCGAATGGAGAGAATTCCTCTGTGGACTAGTACATGCAGATCCACACTTTGTTGTGGCAGTGGTCGTGAATACAAAGGGCTCAGAATGAGCCTTAGGTATTTCCTCATGGGTTGCCATGACGCCTCTTGCACTATGGACGTTTCCACATGGGGACAATTCACCCTTGCAGTGACCACGATTATTCCTGTGGTCATACCTGAAGGCATGATGAGTTGCCTTCCCGCTTGGAGTGGGAGGTCGGAACACCGTTTCCCCATTTCTCCATCCCTGGATAATCCGGGAGATCCACCCAGTTTCTTGTTTTCTCTTTATAGCATCAACTTTGGAAAAGTTAGATACTATACGTTTCTCATTTTCTAGACTATTCTCTAGAGCTGAGATCTTAGAGTCCTTGACCTTGTTGGACGCCAATTGGAGAACCAACAAGATCTTCAGTCGAGCAATCTCTCGAGCTTGCTCCTCAGCAAGTAGATTGCTTTCCTGAAGGGCTCTCTTCAGGGAATCAGTATTTTCTGGAGGGGAGCAGTTTCTGTCTTCAGAAAAGTCAAAAGATGTGGGACAGGATGAAGATGATACCTGCTCATCTGGGTTATTGTCAATAGAATCAGTGACCAATGTTTCGTCCTCGTCGGAGCTGCTTTCCTCACTATCTTCTTCAGTCTCTGACAAGGATACTGGAGCTCTGATGCAATCCGAAGGATCCTTGCATTCATCTTCAGAGGTGAGGACCTCCACATACGCTTCATCCTCTGATTGGCAGCATATTTCAGCATTCTCTGATCCCCCCATCAGCTCTGAGATCGTCATCCACAGAGATTTAGCCGTTTTACATTTTTCCAACCTGGAGTGAGAGGCTCCAGACCAGACATCCATAATAATTTGTCGAATCCTCTGGTCCAGTTGGAAAAGTGAGAGTTCCATCTCTGTCATCTCAGCAATGCACATGGGCACTTGGATCCCCGAGTCGGAGGTCTTCATGGGGATAAACGGACCCTCTTCCAGGATGAGGGATGCTCGAGGATCGATGGCATCCAGGTGAAATAATACTCTCATCCTCCAGATGGGATAATAATCCTTTGAGCATGCAGGGAGTTTGAGTGGCAATACGTCATAATCCAGATCCATGCTTCTGACACTGGTGGCAGGATTCTGCTCAAGGTGTTAACCTTTTGAAGAGTAACCTCGCTTTGATACCACTTGAAAGTCCACCTAGTGTCGGCTATGTGCACCTATGGGGGGGGGGGGATATGTGACGTGTGGTTCTTTTGCGGAATTTACAGATGTACCTGCACAATAAAAACAACAGACACAGCACACAGAATACACAGCAAATTTATAGTGGTTCCCCGACTTGGGTACATCCACTTTCCCCCTTCGACCTATCTCCCCAACAAGGGACGACTCGGTCACTTCACCAACGGGATTGAAATCCAATCCCTGCACTAACGGAAGGAGCCCTTCCACACGTGAGAGTCAACACTCCCACAACCTGGGTTGCACCCAACCCTTACAAAACGGAACAAAAGTTCCTTTACACCAAAAGTAAATATGGAATGTATATGAAATACAAACTTCTTCCGGAGACTACGGTGTTCCTCTTCGTTCGACGACGTGTTCTCGAGGTCGATGAGGAGTCTACAACCTTGGTCTCTCTTGGAGAAGATCTCCCCGGAACCGGCGGCGGCACACGAGCGACGGCAAGCTTCGGGATCGGCGGCTACGATGAAAAGTGGCTGCAGAACTTGGAGATCTAAACTTCGTAGCGAAGCAAGCTAGGTCTACCAACGGTCACTCTAGGATCAGTCGTCTCGATCGATTCGGACGGGGGAGTTTTCCCGAACAACGAATCGAGAGACAAGACATCTCCGGATAGACGCGTGAGACTCAAGCCTTGCTAAGCTTCTGTCACCGGAGATCGGGAAGAGGAGCGATCAGCAGCGGCGACCACTTCACGCGAGCGGCGGCGGCGGAGCGGAGCGATTTCGCGAAGTTAGGGTTACGTCGCCGCTGGATTTTCTTTCTCTCTTATCCGTCCATTTACTGTTCAAAATACCTGTGTATAAATACTGTAGGATTCTCAAATATGACCGTTTGTGGGACCCACAAATGAAATCCCCAAAATCCGGTTCAAACAAGTCCAGAAGCAGAATCCGGTTCAGCAGCATTCTGAGAAAACGCCAAGTAAAAATCGGCGAGAATCGCAGACGATTCTCGACGAATCGGCGAGAATCACCAAGTGATTCTCGACGATTCGTCGAGAATCGTTTGTGATTCTCGTCGAATCACTTGTTGATTCTCAACGAATTTTACTTTGTATTCATGGGCTGCTAGACCACAGGTTCGGCGGGAATTACAAGTGATTCTCGCCGAATCTTATTTGGCACCATTTTGAGATGGCCAGAAGGAGTCGGCGAGAATCACTGATGATTCTCGACGATTCGACGAGAATCACCTAGTGATTCTCACCGAATCGGCGAGAATCACTTGGTGATTCTCGTCGAATTTGCCTTGGACGATTTTTCATCTTCCACCTAGGAGCTGCTCCTTGATCCTCCAAGCTCCTTGTCTTCTCTTGCATATGAGCGGTCCTGTACTTGAAAGTAAGTGCACTCCAACAGAGAGAGTACACATAGGCCAACACACTGATCTGCTCAACGAGGGATTACGTCGTGCAGACCCGTGTATATTGACCTACTGCACCCTGACATTGGTGTGCACTTAGCGTGGAGAGACTGCAAGTACAACTTGAAAGAGTTTATCAAATACATTGTGAATTCATCTTAGCTTGACAGGTGGCTTCCTCAAATCTAGGTAATCGTGGATACAATACCCAACATTCCTCTTCTGATGGAACCCAACAGAAGAGGAATGTCAGAGGAGGCCGCGCGGACTGAAATGCGAAGCTGGCAGGCCGTGCGGTTAAGCAAAGGAAGCAAACCGCGCGGACTGAAGGTCTAGGTCGGCAGGCCGTGTGACTAAGGGCGCAGAGATGGGTGCGGACTGAGAATCGGAGTCTGCAGGAAGGCTGGCTGGCTGACTTGGGCGTGAGCACTTTGGCGACGATGAGACCTCGAGCGCTGATGGAGACTCAGACCCCCCACCATGAGAGGCATGGGGGGCTATTTATAGGCCCGAGGAGGTAACGGCTTGCAGTGACGTTACCCCCGATGAGACGATAACTGGAGCGAGAAGAGACGAAGTCCGCCGAGTCCGCAACAGGCTGCGCGAACAGGGACTCGGAACTAAAACCGGAGCTGCTGTCGGCAAAATGAAAGACTCAGTATCGGACTGCGATGCGTGTCCGCGGAGTCCGTCACTGATGAGCTGGGACTATCCGCCTACTGCAGGGGTGGCGGATGCTGGAAGCTACGTGGCGGACTGCGAGTAGAATCCGCGGAGTCTGCCACTGCTGAACTGATCGAGCTGTGAAGGAATGCGAGCTGGAGAGTGCTTGCGGTGTCCGGCGAGTCCGCAGGTAGGTACGCGGACTGGGACTGCTTTCTGGAGGATTTTCTGAGTGGCGGACTGGAAGGAGTCCGTAACTACTGACTGAGTCCGCACGAAGGCTGCGAACTGAGGGAGAAGCTGCTACTACTGGCAGAGCCTGCAACAGGCCTGCAGACTAAGGAGGAGTTGACCCCGCTACTGCTGAGAAGTGGTGGGCCAAAACCCGAACAGGCAAGCGTACCTGTCGAATTGTAGTACCAAGGTCGTATTTAAACATGGGGTTGTCAAGTACTTCTACTCGCGCTCTAACTATTATCCTACCGGAAGACTATTGGGATTTTGAGAATTTTTTAAGAAGTAAAATGAACGATAAATTGCGAGACGAAAACTTATATAAAAAAGGCTAGCATTCGATCATTGATTCACCATGAAATGAAACGAGAAAATAAAAGGGCATAGTTTTAAATTTGCAAATCCAACTCGGCCGTGACGGATCCGAAAATAAGACAAAATCTCGCTAGAGCATTAGGTCTCCTAACTTATAGACTCTTTGATCGAAATCTCTTTACAAACCAAAGAAACCTAAAGTTGCATTATCGAGGTGATCCGCACTATTGGATTTGACTCCAATCCGGAGGATTTACGTCGTCATATCTCTAGGGTTGCGTTCAACTCCTTCCTTCTTTGAGTGATCTTTCACATCCACGAGCCTCTCGGCTACTCGAATATGAGATCATAAGCCTACTACCGTATACCGGAAATACGGAGTCGACGCAAAATAAATCAAAGAAGGACCGAGTAGAAATACGCAAAAATAAAACTATGAAATAAAAATAATTCTCATTTCAAATCATGGATCCTCATGATCAAATGCTAAGAGGGAATTAGCTATGCATATTGCAAAAGGAAACAACGAAATAAATAGAAGAGAATTTCATTACTTGCAAACAAAAGAGTGTACAAAATAAAAAAGGACAAGATTAGGCTATAAAGAAAACTTGCACTAAAAGAAAAGATTACACTAATAAAGACTTAATCAACATGTAAGCAACAAAAAAAAAGAAAGCACTCTCTTGAACTAGAACTTCACTTGCTCTCCAAAATCCAACTCCCCAAAGCATGAGACCATGGTGCCTTTTATAGATGAGGAGGGAAGATTCTAGAATGAAAAGAAGAAGAGGGGGCAAGGGGGGTGGCCGGCCAAGTAGGATGGAGAAGATGCATGCACATTATTTAATTTGGGGAAGAAAGAGGAGGTGGGTTCAATGTATTGGTGGCAAGGTGCATGGATAGATAAATTAATAAGAGAGAAAGGATGAGTGGGGGATGCATGAGGAATAAATGGAAGAGAAAATAATAAAAGGGGGGAGAGAGGAGAGGGGCCGGCCAAGCATGAATGCATGCATGCAATAAATGGAAGGGAGAGAGAGAGAAAACATGCATGAAATTGATTAAAAGGTGGCCGGCCATGTGATGGAGGAATGCATGAATATAATATTGAATGATAGAGAAATCAATGAGGAGGGAGAGAGAATATTATGATGCATGCATGGATTGAAAGGTGGCAAGAGAAATAAAGGAAAGAGAGGGGGGTGGCCGGCCATGTGGGCTTAAATGGGCTGCATAGGGGGCTCGGGTAGAGGCTAGGTGGGCTGCTCTTGAGGGAGGGGCTGCATGGGGCTCGGGTAGGCTGCTTGGGCTGCATAGGGCTGCTTTGGGCTACTTTGAGCTGCATGTTTGTTGGAGATGGGTGGCCGGGTTTGAGCTTGAGGGCTGCATGGGCTCGGGTTTGAGCTAGAGGGCTGCACCATGAACTTGGGAAGAGGCCGACCATGCAAATTGTGGCTGCACCATGTGGGCTTTGAACCTATAAATAAAACAAAACAAGACATGGATTAGTCACAATAATAACATAAGACTATATAGATTTTAAAAGTTAAAACAAAGTTAAAACATAACAAAGTTAAAAAAAAAAGATTTCTAACACAATAAGAATAAAAACATTACAACATTAAAACATATCATAACATAACATAGTAACATGACACACATAACAAGACTATATAGATTTTTATATCAAAACTCTTAATAACACTAGGAATTAAAATATTGTAGAGAAACATTAAAACATTAAATAACAATCATAAAATATAAATAAAATTAGGCTTTTTTGAATACTAAATTACCCCTAAAAAGGATGACTAAAACTAGTCATCAAATTCCCCCATGCTTAGACATTTGCTTGCCCTCAAGCAAATAAAATTAAAGAACTAGGGAATGAGAACAAAGAAGATTTAGGTTGCAATATTAAGAAAAACAAAACATGAAAAATTAAACTATCCTAATTCCTATGTTAACAACTAGTGGGGTGAGAAGTGCACAATAGAAAACTTGAAAGTGGAGACCTAAAAATATCATTAGAACATAAGAAAAGTCTACACATTTCTAAATCTTAAAAAACAAGGCATCCAAGATAAATGAAAATAAGGACAACAAAAAGTAGAGGTTCTAAATAAACGGCGCATTAACAAACTACTAGGTTGCTAGATAAACATTAACCCTAAGACACTCCAAGATAACCTCCAAAGAAATCCATCAATGATGGTGGCCATAGGCTTGTACGTTCACACTTTCTCCACTACGCGAAATTAAGTTCTAAGATCATTAGGACTTCTACTAGGCATTAAAACTTGGCTTAGGAAAATGATTAGGAAGTGGAATCAAAGATAAACATGAAAGTTTTAGGCACTAAACCAAGGTGAGCTCAAAATAAAAAAAATGAGAAGTAATGAGTATGTCATTTCTCTAATATGAAACTACAACACAAAGGCCATGAAAAATTTTTTTCTTTTATAAACTTGGCCAAACATAAACTTTTTGCATTCATTTTTTTTTGATTTTGATTTTTTTGATTTTGTAATGATATATTTTTTTTCTTTCTCAATTTTTTTCTTTTGAATAACATTTGATAAGAAAGCTCCAAAAATAAGCTTGAGAATTTCCTATTCATTTCAAAAATAATACCATTCCCACAAAAATAATTTTTAAGCTCAAAGTTATAGTGCAAAAATAGGAAAGATATTTGGCTTTGGTGAACATAATGAAATGAAAGGTGGAGCTAAAAACAAAGGAAAAAGGAGAAGGCCCAAAATTGTTTTGCAAGGGTTTTGTTTTTGGTGGGCAAGAAAAGCTCAAACTATTCAAATGGTGGCCTAAATCATTTCTAAAGAACGTAAAAACGGCGCAAATGCTTCGAGAGTAGCTTAGTACAAGTTCTAGACACCAAGAAAGACTACCTCGCAAATGAAAAAGGGCTAATGATACCTAGCAACCATTCGTAAGCAACTAACCGAATAAAAAGACATAACTACAAATTGCTACTTATAACGTAAAAAACGGATGCCTATATTTAAGAAAAAGAAACTAGTAGAACTAAACTATGTTAAACTGATAAATTTAGAAGACCAATTCAAAGAAAGCTAAATAGAACTAAGGAACCGCACGGGCCTACACATCACTAGAAGAAACATAAAAATAAAGATAGAAGATAATTTTAGGTTTTGTTTTTCAAATAGATTTTAGCACATTTTTTTTTGATTTTTGTTTTTTCTAATTTTTTGGGTTTTATATTTTATAATTTTTTTTGGATTTTAGATTTTGATAACATAAAATACTATACTAATATAAAACATAATTTTTTTTTTTATGAAAGAAGAAGAACAAAAAAGAAAAAAACAAAAGACTACTAGACCCCCCATGCTGAAATCCTTCATTGCCCTCAATGAAGAAAACATAAAGAAAAAGAGAAGGGGACTGAGAAGAAGAGAAAAAGAAAAATGCAGGAAAAATAATAAAAAAGAACAGGACTTCCCCGGGTTCGTGAGATGAAGGCGGATGTCGCTCCCCCATGCTTGCTTTTTAGAGTACTTGATCGTCAGCAGGTATGACTTGATCCATCTGATATCAGCAACGGCGGAGCGGCGACCACAAACATGGACTTGATTGGCCTCCGGTAGGAATAGCAAAATAAAAGCAAAAATAGATAGAGTCCATGGGCAGATGCCCGATAATGGATTTTATTACAATCATTTAAAGTTCGAATAAAAGAGTTTCAGAATAATAATAGGTCCAAAAATAAAATGTCCCACACAAGATAAATGTTTAAGAGTCCAACACAAGGTTCTCCTTTGCAGGAGGCACATAATTATTAGAAGAATAAAGTTTAAGTCTATGACCATTAACTTTAAAGTCCCCCTTATCGGGGTGCGAAAGTAACACAGTTCCATCATAAGAAACATCCTTGACCGCAAACGGTCCAGACCAACGAGATTTAGATTTTCCAAAGAAAATACGTAAACGTGAATTTAAAAGAAGAACCTGATCGCCCGGTTTAAAATTTTTATGCTGGCGGAAGTTCTTAACATGATAATTTGTTTCTGCAGGGTCAGGTGGTTTTTCAAAATAATTTGGCAAATTTTTATCATTTTCAAAAATAAGATTTTGTTATCCAAAATCAGAGTCATTTTCGAATGGTGTTTGTACGGACATAACTGTGTTTTCAAAAATAGTTGATGATGGTCCAAAAAAGGAAGAAGAAAAATCATTTGGAGGGAAATAGGAGTCTTCTTTTAAATCATCAATGAAAAAACAAGAGCCATCATTTTGTAAAGAGTTTTTCATAGATTTATTAATATCAAATATTACTTCCTCATCTCCTACATGCAGAAAAAGTTTTCCCTCACTCACATTTATAATTGCGCGAGCGGTGGCTAGGAAAGGTCGACCAAGGATAAGAGGGACCTCGATGTCCTCTTCAATATCAAGAATGACAAAATCCACCGGGAAGATGAATTTGTCGACCTTTACTAGCACGTCCTCAACGATACCTAGTGGATACTTGATAGACCTATCAGCTAATTGGATACTCATTCTTGTAGGGCTCAGAGTGCCCAAACCTAGCTTTTTAAATAATGAAAAAGGCATCAAATTGATGCTCGCACCTAGATCCGCTAGCGCATGTTTAACGAATAAATCACCAAAGAAGCAAGGAATGGAAAAACTACCCGGATCGTTTATCTTTTTAGGAAGAGTAGAGTTTTTAACGACCGCCGAGCATTCTTCATTTAACGTTACATGCGATAAATGTTCTAATTTCTTTTTGTTCGTTAATAAATCTTTAAGATATTTGGCGTACTTAGGCATTTGACTAATCGCTTCATGAAATGGTAAATTAATATGAATTTGTTTAAATATTTCAAGAAAGCGTTGATATTGATTATCTAATTTTTCTTGCCTAAGTCGGGCCGGATAAGGGGGTGGCGGAAATTCCTTTATGATAAGCGGAGCATCATTTTGAACGTCATCATTAGAAAAAATAGAAATATCTTTTTCTTTATCTAAAGTAGATTTTTCATTTTCAAAATTTGTTTTATCATTTTCCGTAGGGGTAATTTCTTCCACAACAGGAGGGACAATCACCTTTGGCTCTTCCCGTGTGGTGGGCTCGTTAACAACTTTACCGCTCCGAAGGGAAATCGCATTTGCGTGTTCCCTTGGGTTAGGCTCAGTGTTCGAGGGAAGAGTTCCAGGTGGTCTCTCGGAAAAGGCCTTAGCGAGTTGGCCGACTTGATTTTCTAAGTTTTTCATTGATCCTGTTAAACTTCTAATAGTGGCATCGTTCGAGCTTATATATTTAGCGAGGATCTCTTCCAAAGGGGAAGGTTTTTGAAAATTTTGTTGCGGAGGTGGTGGTGGTGTAAAATCGTGCGGTGGGCGTATGGCGTTAGCGTTATTACTCCACGAGAAATTTGGATGATTACGCCATCCGGGGTGATAAGAATTAGAAGAAGAAAAACCAGGCGGAGAAGAAAAATTCGGAAAAGCAGAAAAATTGTTTGCAGAATTATTTTGAGCAGGCCTGGGTATGTTCCCCAGATAATCCACCTGCTCGGCAGCAGCAGCATTCACATTTTCATATACCTTAGCGGCGGAGGAAGCAGTCATCTCCGAAATCTTCTTGTTTAACATTTCCACTTGTAGCGCCAGTTGCGAAACCGAATCCACTTCATAGATACCTGCAGGTTTAGATGGGCGAGACCTGGACGAATTCCACTGATAAGTGTTCATCGCCATGTCCTCGATAAGCTCAAGAGCGGCTTCCGGAGTTTTGCGGTCTAAAGAACCAGCGGAAGCGGCATCTATCATTTGCTTTGTTTCTTGATTTAGCCCATTGTAAAATGTCTGAACCTGTAACCATACAGGCAGAGCATGATGAGGGCATCTTCTCAAAAGTTCTTTGAACCTCTCCCAAGTGTCATAGAGGGTCTCAGAAGCAATTTGAGAATAAGAAGTGATATCATTTCTTAACTTAGCAGTTTTGGCGGGAGGGAAGTATCTAGCAAGAAATTTTTCAATTAAAATGTTCCAAGTAGTGATTGAGCCTCTTGGAAGAGAACTCAACCACTATTTGGCTTTAGTTCTTAAGGAGATGGGGAAGAGTCTTAGCCTTATAGCATCATCTGAGACACCATTAATTTTAAAGGTGTCACAGATTTCAAGAAAATTAGCAATATGTAAGTTCGGATCTTCATCTTGTAATCCGTCGAACTGTACATATTGCTGCACCATTTGTATGATGCTAGGCTTAAGCTCGAAGTTATTGTTCGCAATTGCAGGTCGAACAATACTTGTTTCAGTCCCCTCCAGGTTGGGTCGAGCATAATCGGACATAGTCCTTTGCTGAGCCATTCCTGGGTTGGGATCTCCCATTTCAGAATAATTACAATCCCCAAAGGAATCCTCAACCGCTGTTTGAGAAGTGGAAGCCCCGAATCGTAGTTGTCTCCGAAAGGAGCGTTCGATTTCTGGGTCCAAATCAACAAGTAGCGACGGATTCGCTCGGGTCATGCACTAGTAAAGAAAACGAGGGAAGATGAGAATGAAAGCTTGGAAAAGAAAGAAAAAGAGGAAAAGAAAGAAAAATTTTTTTGTTTTTTTTTTTTTTTTTTGAAAATAGACTTTTTTACGGCTTGGCTCTCGAACTTCCCGAGGACTACCCGGTGAAGGGTTCGCCCGGTACTAGGTAAAATGGTTGCGCTTAAAGCCCCTTACCCTTTTCGAGAGATTTTAGGTGGGGTAGAAATTAAAATGAGGTGGGTTGATTATAAAAAATTTAAATATATAAATTATAATTTTTTGATTTTTTTTGGAGAAGTAATAGCGCAAGCGTTTTCAAAATATTGACGAAGAAAGCTCCCCGGCAACGGCGCCAAAAACTTGGTGGGCCAAAACCCGAACAGGCAAGCGCACCTGTCGAATTGTAGTACCAAGGTCGTATTTAAACACGGGGTTGTCAAGTACTTCTACTCGCGCTCTAACTATTATCCTACCGGAAGACTATTGGGATTTTGAGAATTTTTTAAGAAGTAAAATGAACGATAAATTGCGAGACGAAAACTTATATAAAAAAGGCTAGCATTCGATCATTGATTCACCATGAAATGAAACGAGAAAATAGAAGGGCATAGTTTTAAATTTGCAAATCCAACTCGGCCGTGACGGATCCGAAAATAAGACAAAATCTCGCTAGAGCATTAGGTCTCCTAACTTATAGACTCTTTGATCGAAATCTCTTTACAAACCAAAGAAACCTAAAGTTGCATTATCGAGGTGATCCGCACTATTGGATTTGACTCCAATCCGGAGGATTTACGTCGTCCTATCTCTAGGTTTGCGTTCAACTCCTTCATTCTTTGAGTGATCTTTCACATCCACGAGCCTCTCGGCTACTCGAATATGAGATCATAAGCCTACTACCGTATACCGGAAATACGGAGTCGACGCAAAATAAATCAAAGAAGGACCGAGTAGAATTACGCAAAAATAAAACTATGAAATAAAAATAATTCTCATTTCAAATCATGGATCCTCATGATCAAATGCTAAGAGGGAATTAGCTATGCATATTGCAAAAGGAAACAACGAAATAAATAGAAGAGAATTTCATTACTTGCAAACAAAAGAGTGTACAAAATAAAAAAGGACAAGATTAGGCTATAAAGAAAACTTGCACTAAAAGAAAAGATTACACTAATAAAGACTTAATCAACATGTAAGCAACAAAAAAAAGAAAGCACTCTCTTGAACTAGAACTTCACTTGCTCTCCAAAATCCAACTCCCCAAAGCATGAGACCATGGTGCCTTTTATAGATGAGGAGGGAAGATTCTAGAATGAAAAGAAGAAGAGGGGGCAAGGGGGGTGGCCGGCCAAGTAGGATGGAGAAGATGCATGCACATTATTTAATTTGGGGGAGGAAAGAGGAGGTGGGTTCAATGTATTGGTGGCAAGGTGCATGGATAGAGAAATTAATAAGAGAGAAAGGATGAGTGGGGGATGCATGAGGAATAAATGGAAGAGAAAATAATAAAAGGGGGGAGAGAGGAGAGGGGCCGGCCAAGCATGAATGCATGCATGCAATAAATGGAAGGGAGAGAGAGAGAAAACATGCATGAAATTGATTAAAAGGTGGCCGGCCATGTGATGGAGGAATGCATGAATAAAATATTGAATGATAGAGAATCAATGAGGAGGGAGAGAGAATATTATGATGCATGCATGGATTGAAAGGTGGCAAGAGAAATAAAGGAAAGAGAGGGGGGTGGCCGGCCATGTGGGCTTAAATGGGCTGCATAGGGGGCTCGGGTAGAGGCTAGGTGGGCTGCTCTTGAGGGAGGGGCTGCATGGGGCTCGGGTAGGCTGCTTGGGCTGCATAGGGCTGCTTTGGGCTGCTTTGGGCTGCATGTTTGTTGGAGATGGGTGGCCGGGTTTGAGCTTGAGGGCTGCATGGGCTCGGGTTTGAGCTAGAGGGCTGCACCATGAACTTGGGAAGAGGCCGACCATGCAAATTGTGGCTGCACCATGTGGGCTTTGAACCTATAAATAAAACAAAACAAGACATGGATTAGTCACAATAATAACATAAGACTATATAGATTTTAAAAGTTAAAACAAAGTTAAAACATAACAAAGTTAAAAAAAAAGATTTCTAACACAATAAGAATAAAAACATTACAACATTAAAACATATCATAACATAACATAGTAACATGACACACATAACAAGACTATATAGATTTTTATATCAAAACTCTTAATAACACTAGGAATTAAAATATTGTAGAGAAACATTAAAACATTAAATAACAATCATAAAATATAAATAAAATTAGGCTTTTTTGAATACTAAATTACCCCTAAAAAGGATGACTAAAACTAGTCATCAAGAAGTTGGTAGGCTATATAGAGAAGGGCGGACTGCATAGAGAGTCTGCTAAGTCCGTCGAGTCCTCAATTGCTGCAAGGTCGAGTCTGCTTACATTGGAGATGGAGAGCTTAGCTGTTGAGGCTATTGGGGTTCACCAATGAAGGCGGACTGGAAGTTTAGATCACAGTTCGAGTCCGCCCAGCTCGCGAGGAACTTGGACTGCTGCTGGTCTTGGCGGGTAGCCGGAGTTGGAGTCCGGGCTCTGCAGGCGGACTAGAGGAGGTGGCTGCCCATGTGGCTGGGTGAAGGGACTGAGCGACCTGTTGCCGGCCTGGGCGGATAGGAAGTTGAGTCCGGCAAAAAGAGACCTGCGGATACAACCTCGCGGTTAAGCTGAAAAAGGGGGCGGCCTGCAGAGGCGGACTGCGGAAGTAGTCCGCGGACCCTGCCGACCAAGGAAAGGTGCGCGGCCTGGGGGTCAGACCGCTGAGACCGTGCAGGCCGCGCGGCCTAAGCGGATAGAGAATTATGTCCTCCCAACCTAGGGCATCACGACCTCCAAGAGGAACTCGGGGCAGGCCGCGACGAGCGAGATGGCTCCCTTGGGAAGGATCACCGATGAAAGATATGGTACCTAAACACCTAGAGGGGGGTGAATAGGTTACCTAATCCTTTTTTAACTTTGTTGGCAGCCAAACAGTTATATCACAGATTTCTACCTACTTTTGCACAGCAAACAGCAATAACAAAACATACACAGCTAATCCACAGCACAATCACAGCACAACACACAGTGTTTTATAGTGGTTCCCCAAGATATGGGTACATCCACTTCCCCCCTTCGCCTATCTAGCAGTGTACTAGATTAGGCCAAACTTCTCCACTGTCTCAGAACCCAAATTGGTTCCTACCTCAGGCCCAAAGCCTTACAACTCAGCTTTATCCCAAAGCCTACACTCAGCCAATCAAGGCCTACACTCAGCCAACCAGGCCTACACTCAGAGATCTCAATCTCCTACACTCAGGCCAAATGCCCTACCCTCAGCCTTTATAATTATAGGCTTACAAATCACTCAGATCCAATGGATCCTACAAGTTAAAAGGTATTACAAATAATAACTCTACAACTCAGAATTAAAGGAGGGGAGTTGAGAGATTCTTGATGAGTTCTTGGAAGAACTCAGCTAGATTCACCCTGACTTAGCTTTCTTCAAAGCTTCTTGAGTAGAACTGAATAAGACTGAATCCTCTGCAGTTGTTCCTTGACCTCTGCCACTTAAGATCTAGACTGAATCTGAATCCTTCTTCTCAGCCTAGTTCCAGAGGCTGATTTCTTGGATGGAGCCCTCTCTCTGCAACTTCTTAGATCTGCACTTGAACTGCTAGATCTTCTTGTGTTGATACTCTTTGTACCTCTTTTATAATTACTTCAACAAGGTGATCAACAACTTCAACAACTCTGAACCACTTTCAACAACAGTTTCTGTAAACTGTAGGTGCCTATTTATAGGCCTTCTTCATGGTAACCGGTTGGTCCGGTCCATAACTGACTTCTGATATCTCTGACAGGTGTTGTAGACCGGCTGGAACGGCATCTGTCAAATCATCCAGTCATTTCTTGAAAATCTCTAACTGTCTGAAAGTGTCGAGACTTTCTGTCTTTAAGTGTCGACACTTATAGTCCAAGTGTCGACACATGTTGTGTAAGTGTCGACACAAGTCTACAAGGTGTCGACACAACTCCTTGTATGTCTCGACACAGATTCTTCTGCATGTGTCGACACTGAAATTGAGTGTCGACACAAGTACTTGTTCTTCTAGCTTTTGCTGAATTCTTCTATGTGTCGACACATCTCCTTTGTGTCGACACATCTTCTTGTGTTGAATCTGTCAAGTGTCGACACTGCTTCTTGGTGTCGACATAAGTCTTCAATGTTGATTCTTGCTGAGTGTCGACACAGCTCCTTGTGTCGACACACCTTCTTCTTGTTGAGACTTCAGCTGAGTGTCGACACATTCCTTTAGTGTCGACACTTGTACTTAGAATATTTTGGAAATAATTTTGTTCTTTGCTAAGTGTCGACACAGCTCCTTGTGTCGACACTTTCTTCAAGTGTTGAGTCTTCAGCTGTGTGTCGACACATTATTCTGGGTGTCGACACATACTTCAAATGCTGACTCTTCTGTTGAGTGTCGACACATTGTGTTGAGTGTCGACACTAACTTCAAGTGCTGACTCTTCTGTTGAGTGTCGACACATTGTGTTGAGTGTCGACACTTACTTCAAGTGCTGACTCTTCTGCATAGTGTCGACACATTGTGTTGAGTGTCGACACTTGTACTTAGACTCTGCAGACTTTTGCTGAGTGTCGACACAGCTCCAAGTGTCGACACTTTCTGGTGTAGACTCAGCTTCACTGGGTGTCGACACAGCTCCTTGTGTCGACACTTTCTGTCTGCACTTTTCTTCACTGAGTATCGACACAGCTCCAAGTGTCGACACTTTCTGTCTGGTGTCTACTCTGCATCCCAGGTGTCGACACAATGACTCCAAGTGTCGACACTGCTTGTCTGGGTGTCGACACAAGTCTTCTTAAGTGTCGACACTTTCCCTCTGGGTGTCGACACATGGACTTATAAACTTTTTGCTTCAGTCCAGTACTTTCTTAACCTGCACAAGTAAACTCAACATACATCAAATATATTATGATGTATATCATTGAGTTGGGTGAGGCTTCTTCAAATCAGGTACATTTGACCAATGTACCCAATAATCTCCCCCTATTTGGAGAAGTCATAACCCTTAGTCAATGATATACACCATTCATAATTAAAGATTACAAAATGATGTACAACAGATAATATTCAGCAGGGTAAACATAAACATGTAGAAATTCACACATGTATACACATTCATCATTGCAGAACAAACAAGAAATAGATATATTCTCAGAACAATCATGAAATATATTTATCATATATTGTTCTAACATTTTTCTAATACATCTTCAATGGTTTACAAAAATGTTTTTCATTCAAAAGATTACAACAATCTTCAAGTCAATTCCTAATCTATTTCTGATCTGGTTCTTTGATAACAATGTCTTTGCCAAATTGGACTTGAGCTTTGACAGTGGCTTCAGCAGTTTCAGCAACAGCAGGCTTCTTGCCTTTTAAGTCCTTCTTCTTCAGCTCTTCTTCTTTGATTTTCTGCCTTTCAAAGTAGTGATATGGCTTGGGGAAGTACTTGCTAGGCTCCACTGCAGTAGGAGGTAGCTTTCCCATCTTTGCCTTTCTTCTATATTGAATAATGGCCTCCTGTCTTATTTCATGTTTCCTCCATTCTGCTTCAGAGAACCACTTGTTCCTTTCATGAGCATTGTCCTTGGCAGCTTTCCAGGCATTTAATATTATATTTCTAGAGGTAGGGCTCCACTGTTCAAAATCTGGCTTTTGTTCTGCTTGTTCCCTAAACCTCTTCTTTGACAGCCTTGTCTCTTCTTCTTTCTCTAATGCCTCTTGCATAGCTGCAAAAATAGGTTGAACAACTTTTTCAATGTGGACATTGTCCTTGCCCTCAAGTGGGCTATACATGGTGCTTACATCTGCTTGAACCATGTCAAAATCTGGAGGTGGATAAATCACTTGAGCTACCTCTGGTTGCTCACCTCCAAGATATGCAGTTTGAATCCCTGATTCAGCAACATTATCATCATCACAGAGTGGAGGATAGCCCAGTGTAGCTCTGATGGAGTTAGATATCCATTTGGCATGGTCAGAGCTAGCTTTGACTAATACTCTCTCCCCCTTTATGACTTCTCTGGCCATATGATCTCTGACATCATCCTTTTGAAATCTTATTTGACTGTCCAAATATCTGACTCCCTCTTTAAAGAATGGTTTTAGCTTTTGCAGTTGTTCAGAGATAGCTTTCTGAGAGCCTTGAATTGCAGTCTTGACAGCAGTAATCTCAGCTTGAAATACTTTATCAAAGTCAGCCTTAACTGCAGCAGCAGATGTAGAAGGTTCAGCAGTCTTTTCTTCAATTCAGTGACTATAGCATTGTGTGAAGCAGTCAAGTTGTCATTCATCCTTAACTGATTTTCCAGTACATACCCTTGCTTCAATGCTATATCATCTACCTGGGCTTTGATCTTCTCCTGGTGTGTTGCTAGATAGACCACTGCATTCCCACCCTTGTGGAAGCAGTCAGTCATCTCCTTCTTGTTCAGGTTCATCTCAAACCTTATTGACTTTATATCTTGAGCAAGATCAAACTGTAATGACTTCTTTCCTTCATCTACATACTTCTCTATGGCCTGCCTTTGCTCATCTAATTTTATCTGTAGGGCAACCATTAAAGCACTATAATCAGCAGTTGGAGCTTGCTGAACTATAGGCTGTGGGGCAATGGATTCCAAAGCCTTCTTATAACTCTGGCTTCTCCTCTTGAAGACATAGAGTTTCTTCTTCTTGGCCCTAGCACTCTCCTCATCTTCAGAGGCAGAAGTGCTGGCAATATCAACCCTGTCCTTAGGGCTTTGAGGCTTCTCAGTTTGCACATCAGGTGCTTGCTCAGTTTCCAGCCTAATAGGCTCTTCCAGATCTTGTACTTGCTCCCCCTCAGCAGCAGCAGTCTCTTCATCAGCAACATCAATTTCTTTGTCAAAATCTGCTTGATCCAGATTTAGGAACAAGTCTTCCATTGTGAATTCTTGTGATGAAGGAGCTGGAGAAGTTCTTGGTTCTTCAACTACTTGATCAGGAACCACTTCTAGTACAACAGATGTGTCTTGGATAACAACATCTGGTTCTTGGCTAGGCAACTGAGTTTGCTGAGGAACATCAGACAAATCAGCATCTTCTATAAGATATTCTAAAGTTTTTAGGTCAGTGAGTACCTCTTGGATAATGATGGTGGCTTGCTCACTGTCCAGTGTAGATGGTTCCTCTACAACTGGGAGCTCCCCCTGGCTGTGATCCCTATAAATGGGGCCAGCTTGAGGCAGCTCCCCCTGGATCTCAGCTACATCTTGAGCAGCAGGGGTCTTCTCTGCAGCCACTTCCTCTTGATCATCAGGAGTGAAAACAACTTGTTCTTCACTCCCTGAACTGCTGGAGGACTCCTGTGTCACAGGAGCTGTCTTCCTTTTCTTCCTTGGAGGAGAATCTTTCTTAGTAACTGGCTTCTCTGGAGTTGGCATTTCCTTGGACAATACTCTGTCCCATCTGGAAAAGATCCTTAGATCCATCTTCCTCATGTGGTTTATCTTACTTCCAGCAGCTGTATTCATTACCTCTGGTATGGTACCAGCTAGGTAGAGACTAAGTATTCTGCCCAGGTTGGGCTTCTTCAGACTCTCCTTGATTTTCTCATACACCACTTGAGACCAATCTGTTTTCAGAGTGAAGATTATTCTTGTCATGATTTCAAACATGTAGGCAGACACTCTGTCATGCCCTCCAGTCTTGCTGAGTAAGACTTTTCCTACAATCTCAGACATGAACTTTCCTTGGTTATTCATGCCTTTCCTGTTGAATACAGATCCTATCTTCATCTTAGGATCAAGACCACACCAGGTAAGAGCTTCCCTGGTCTTGGATGCAGTTACTTCTTCTTCATCTTGTGTTTTAGGTAGCTGGAGTACCTTCCTCAGACTTTTTGGTGAAATCTTGACCTTAGATCCATGAACTCTGGATTTGATTCTGTATCCAGATTCATCTACAGCAGCTCCATTAAGGAATTCAAGAACTTCCTTTTTCCAAATCTTTGTTGGTTCTGAAACCAAGTGTTCTAGTCCAGAATTGGCGACTAGGGTTACCACCGATTTGATTTCTTGATCAACTTCATCGAACGCGCCGCGCACAAGCTCATAGCCTTCGTTAACGTTCTCCTCAAGCTTAGGAGCCATTAGGGTTTGGAGAATTAGTCTTTAGAAAAGAGAGATGTCGACACAGTAGTGTTGGTCTCGAAACTTTGAAAGCGTGTCGACAAACAAAGACAGAACCCTATTTATACCTTTCTGATTTTGAAGATGAACAGGCGGGACAGCTAGCTTAAAATGTGTCGACACTGGCAATAAGTGTCGACACTGACTTATAATGTCTCGACACACATGTGTCGACACAAGTTTAGTCAACAGATTTTATGTGTCGACACTTGGTTATGTGTCGACACAACATAACTCGACACATTGTCAAGACTTTACTTAGAAAAATTCTGAGTAAAACTTAAGTGTCGACACCATATTGGATGTGTCGACACCTACTTGACATGTGTCGACACTAACATTCTGAAGTGTCGACACCAACATCCTAGATGTGTCGACACCTTTCTCCTGAAGTGTCGACACCACTATTCTGTGTCGACATAGACTTGTCTATGTGTCGACACCTTTTTACTTAGCCAATTTTCTATTCTGTAAACTTAGTCTAATTTTATCATTCCTAGTTCAATTTTGAATCTATTGAACTTAGCTTCTTCTAGTGGCTTAGTAAACATATCAGCTACTTGTTCATCTGTTTTAACATATTCTAATAAAATATCTTCTCTTTCTACATGCTCCCTAAGAAAATGATATTTAATCTCAATATGTTTTGTCCTACTATGGGATACAAGATTATTAGCTATTGAAATAGCACTAGTAGAATCACAAAAAAGTGGAGTTCTACTTACCTGAAATCCATAGTCCTCTAGCTGATGTTGAATCCACAGAAGTTGAGCACTGCAACTTCCTGCAGCCACATACTCTGACTCAGCTGTGGAGATAGCCACACTGGTTTGCTTCTTGCTGCTCCATGAAATTAGTCTTCCCCCTAGGAATTGACAGGTTCCAGTAGTGCTCTTTCTATCCTCTTTGCATCCTGTAAAGTCTGCATCTGAAAAACCTGTTAGATCAAAGTCTCCATTCCTAGGGTACTAGAGGCCTAGATAGGGAGTGCCCTTTAGATATCTCAATATTCTTTTGACTACAGTCAAATGAGACTCTTTAGGGCAGGTTTGATACCTTGCACAAACACATGTAGCATACATGATGTCTGGTCTACTAGCAGTCAAGTATAATAGGGAGCCAACTATCCCTCTATACAAGGTTTCATCTACAGGTTTCCCTGCATCATCCTTGCTAAGAGACATACTTGACCCCATAGGAGTCTTCATGGTACTGGATGAATCCATACCATACTTCCTTATGAGTTCTAGGGTGAACTTTGACTGACATATGGATAAACCATTTTCAGTCTGTTTAACTTGGAGACCCAAGAAAAACTTCAGCTCTCCCATACTACTCATTTCAAACTGACCTTGCATAAGTTTTGCAAACTTTTTGCAAAGGCTGCTTTCAGTAGACCCAAATATAATGTCATCTACATATATTTGGACTAGTATGACTTTGCCTCTAGATTCCCTAAGGAATAGAGTCTTATCTATTTTCCCCCTTGAGAATTTGTTCTCAATGAGGAAACTAGATAGGGTTTCATACCAAGCCCTAGGGGCTTGCTTTAACCCATATAAAGCTTTCCTAAGTCTATGGACATAATGAGATAGAGTTGGATCAACAAAACCTGAAGGCTGCTCCACATAGACTTCTTCTTTCAAATTACCATTTAGGAATGCTGACTTGACATCCATTTGGTACACCTTGAATCCTTGATAGGTTGCATAGGCCAAGAACATTCTTATGGCTTCCAGTCTGGCTACTGGAGCAAAGGTTTGATCAAAATCAATACCTTCTTCTTGCCTATATACCTTTTGCAACCAGTCTAGCTTTATTCTTAATGATGACACCTTGTTCATCCATCTTATTCCTGTAGATCCACTTAACTCCTATTACATTGTGGTCTTTAGGTTTAGGAACAAGTTCCCAAACCTTGCACATCTTGAACTGATTAAGCTCTTCTTGCATTGATTCAGTCCATTGTGGATCCAGTATAGCTTCTTCAAATTTCTTAGGTTCAACTTGTGACAGAAAGCTGGAATAGATTGCTGCATTCATGTTTCTACTCCTGGTTTGAACTCCTTGTCTTGGATCTCCAATAATCAGCTCTACTGGATGATCTCTAAGATGCCTGTGAGCTGGAGGCATCCTAACTTCTGGTTGAACCACTTCAGCATCTGCTTCATGCTGTACACCTTGTATTTCTTCAGCAACTGGCACATGTAGTTCTCCCCCTGGACAACAGCTACTCTCTTCTCCTTGCTGTCTTGCAGCAGGCACTTCTTCTATAGTAAGCTTGTCCATTTTCTTTGATAAACCTGTGGGGCTGCATACACTGCTAGACAACTCATTATTAATAAGTTTAGTCTCATCAAAAACTACATGCACAGATTCTTCTACAACTTGTGTAGTCAAGTTGTAGACTCTATAAGCCTTACTATTATTGCTGTACCCAACAAAAATTCCCTCTTGGGACTTGGCAGCAAACTTAGTTAAGTAAGACTTCCCATTGTTAAGTATGAAGCATTTGCAACCAAAGATCCTGAAGTAGGATAGGTTTGGTTTCCTGCCTTTCACAACTTCATAGGGGGTCTTGTTTAGCCCTTTAGTGATGGTAGCCCTATTTATAACATGGCATGCAGTGTTAACTGCTTCAGCCCAGAAATACTCTGGCAGTGATGTATCACTTAATAGGGTTCTACCAGCCTCTATCAAGGTCCTATTCTTCCTCTCAGCAATGCCATTTTGCTGAGGTGTTCTAGGTGAAGAGAATTCTTGAAATATCCCAAAGTCTTCACATAGTTTTGTCATGCTTTCAGACTGAAACTCAGTACCATGGTCACTTCTAATTTTGACCACAGTACTATTCAGTACATTCTGAATTTGCTTGACAAAGCTGTAGAAGACACTAGGTGTTTCAGATTTCTGTCTTAAGAAGAACACCCAGGAAAACCTTGAGTAGTCATCTACAACTACAAGGGTATAGACCTTCCTTCCTAAGCTGTGAACTGGCATTGGACCAAAGAGATCCAAATGCAAGAGGTACAAACACCTCACAGCATCTTTTTTTTCTATGATTTAAAGGTGGATTTAGTCTGCTTGCCCTTTTGACAAGCTGAGCAAATACCATCTTTGACACACTTAACTTGAGGACCATTCCTCACTAACTCTTTGCTAAAGAGTTTGCTAATAGTCTTGTAGTTAAGATGGGCTAGCCTCTTGTGCCATTTGACACAATGAAAGACTGTCTCATCAGCTACAAGACAAACTCGAGAACCATTGTTCTCAACCATAATGTCTAGGCAGTAGACATTCCTCTTCCTATATCCTGTCAAAATGATCTCTTGATCACTTGACCTCTTGATATGACAACCATTTTTAACAAATGAGATGTCATACCCTACATCACTTAATTGACTTATACTTATTAGGTTGTGTTTTAACCCTTTAACATAAGCCACTTGAGTAATGGTAACTAAGTTTGAAGAAATGTTACCAAACCCTTTGATGATTCCTTTTTCAGAACCACCAAAGGTCACTTTAGGACCATTTTTGATTGGAATGTAGTCCTTCAGTAGTCCCCTTATTCCAGTCATATGTCTGGAACATCCACTGTCCAAGTACTATGTAGGGGTATGGCCACTTGGACTCACCTGCAAAACAAATTAATGAACCTTAGAACCCAAAGTATTCTTGGGTCCTTGGTGATTGTTAGTTTGCAATTTGACAAACCTACCTACTGGCTTTCCAACAGGTAGTTTGGAACTCACTTTGGCACTCACATTGTGCCAACAGTCTACTACAAAATGGCCAACTTTGCCACAGCACCAACATTCAAATTTATTGTACCTTTGCTTAGGTACTGCCTTGGCTGTCTTGACTACAGCAGGCTTGTTGAATGTTGGGGCTTTGCCCTTGGACTTATACTTGGACTGCTCAGTCCCTGCAGGTCTAATAAAGCCCAGTCCAGCTTTACCCTTGTGATGAACAAATTCATCAATTATGGGTAACACTGACTTAGGTTTAGAAAACCTAGCAACCAAGTCCTTCTCCTTCTGAAGATTGTTCTCCAGACACTTAATTTGATCATTCTTAAAAGTGATAGTTCCCATCTGAATCACTGTTATGTGTTTCAGCCTGACTATCTCATTCAGTTTTTGATCAAATTGCTTCTCAAAATTTGTTGCAGCAGCTTTAATATCAGCAATTTCTTTTGCCTGACTTTTGGCAAGGGACTTGCTTTTCTTGTAAGCTTGCAACAGCACTCTATATTCATCTATAAGTTGATGAATATCATCCTCAGACTCAGATACATTCTCATCACTTGATGAAGAAGAATCTGAATCTGAACTAAAACAAGAGACTGAATTTAAACTTGAACTTTGTACCTGACTGCGTCCTGGCTGCTCCAGGATTTTGGCACTTTCTGTCAAAGCCATTAGCCCTTGGTAATGACTGTCTTCTTGTTCATAAATTGACTCCAAGATCTGCATGAATTCTTCCTCTTCTTCTTCAGCAAACAGCCCTATGTAGGCTTCAGCCTCAGACTCAGTTTCTGAAGAAGAGATATCTGATAGAGTCTTCTCCTTCTTAGCAACAAAAGACTTTTCTTTCTTCCCTTTGAAGTGAGTCTTTTTCCTGTCACCAGATTCCTTTCTCTTCTCTGGACAATCTGCAATAGCATGGCCCTGTCTATTGCAGCAATAGCAAACAATCTTTGAACCAGTTGTCTTGCTTGATTTTGTCCTTTTCTTGTTATTCTTTGAAGACCTCTTTTTCTGATAAGAGTCTTCCTTTCCTTGTGATGTAGAAGGCCTTGACCTCCACTGTTTCTTTTTCAAAAACTTCTGAAAGTGTCTAGTGAAAGCAGCAATGTCTTCATCACTTTCACTGCTCTTAGACTTTGTGCTGACAGACTCATCAGACTCTGATTCAACTACCTCTGGAGTTGGAGTTGAAGACTTATTCCTGCACTTTCTGGGAACTTCTGTCTTGAAAGCAACAGTTCTTTCTTTGTGCTCAGTCCTTGTTGATTTCTCGTCCTCTTTTCTCACTGTTAACTGCATTTCATAAGACAATAGCTTGCCAAACAGTGTGGGAGGAGGAATTTCCCCCAACTTAGCCATTTCTCTTATGACACAGATCTTGGTGTCCCAATCTTTGGTTAGGGACCTTAAGAACTTGTCATTTAGTTCATAGTTACTGAACTCTCTTCCATAAGACATGAGTTCATTAACTATTCTGTAAAATTTCTTATAGCACTCAGTGATGCTATCACCCTTTCCTTGCCTAAAGCTTTCATACTCCTGATTTAGCAAGGACTTCCTATCTTGCCTAACTTCGTCAGAACCTTCCATATAGACAATGAGAGTATCCCACATCTCTTTTGCTGTTTTACAGTGAATTAAGTTCTAAAAAGTTGCATCATCAATGGCACTCACTATTATGTTTTGTGCCCTCTTGTCCATGGTGGCCAGGACAATTTCATCCTTAGTCATCTCAGAGAAATCCTTTGGAGTTCTCTGATTTGCATCTAGAACTGAAATCTTCATAGGCACATAAGGCCCTTCCTTTACTGTGATGTAGATTCTAGGGTCTGAGGCCTCCATAAATAGCCTTACCCTTTCTTTCCAGATCCCAAAGATCTCCTTCCTGCATATGGGTAATTTCATGGAACCCAATTCCTTGTGATTCTCATAAGAACCCATGTTTCTTGATTTTCTTGAATTTCTTGAAACTATGTTTTGCCTTACACTGAATCTGCCAAACAGGATCTCCTCAGACTGTTAGTCCTTGTTTTGAGGAACCTTGCTTTGATACCACTTGAAAGATATGGTACCTAAACACCTAGAGGGGGGGGTGAATAGGTGACCTAATCCTTTTTTAACTTTGTTGGCAGCCAAACAGTTATATCACAGATTTCTACCTACTTTTGCACAGCAAACATCAATAACAAAACATACACAGCTAATCCACAGCACAATCACAACACAGTACACAGTGTTTTATAGTGGTTCCCCAAGATATGGGTACATCCACTTCCCCCCTTCGCCTATCTAGCAGTGTACTAGATTCGGCCAAACTTCTCCACTGTCTCAGAACCCAAATTGGTTCCTACCTCAGGCCCAAAGCCTTACAACTCAGCTTTATCCCAAAGCCTACACTCAGCCAATCAAGGCCTACACTCAGCCAACCAGGCCTACACTCAGAGATCTCAATCTCCTACACTCAGGCCAAATGCCCTACCCTCGGCCTTTATAATTATAGGCTTACAAATCACTCAAATCCAATAGATCCTACAAGTTAAAAGGTATTACAAATAATAACTCTACAACTCAGAATTAAAGGAGGGGAGTTGAGAGATTCTTGATGAGTTCTTGGAAGAACTCAGCTGGATTCACCCTGACTTAGCTTTCTTCAAAGCTTCTTGAGTAGAACTGAATAAGACTGAATCCTCTGCAGTTGTTCCTTGACCTCTGCCACTTAAGATCCAGACTGAATCTGAATCCTTCTTCTCAGCCTAGTTCCAGAGGCCGATTTCTTGCATGGAGTCCTCTCTCTCCAACTTCTTAGATCTGCACTTGAACTGCTAGATCTTCTTGTGTTGATACTCTTTGTACCACTTTTATAATTACTTCAACAAGGTGATCAACAACTTCAACAACTCTGAACCACTTTCAACAACAGTTTCTGTAAACTGTAGGTGCCTATTTATAGGCCTTCTTCATGGTAACCGGCTGGTCCGGTCCATAACTGACTTCTGATATCTCTGACAGGTGCTGTAGACCGGCTGGAACGGCATCTGTCAAATCATCCAGTCATTTCTTGAAAATCTCTAACTGTCTGAAAGTGTCGAGACTTTCTGTCTTTAAGTGTCGACACTTATAGTCCAAGTGTCGACACATGTTGTGTAAGTGTTGACACAAGTCTACAAGGTGTCGACACAACTCCTTGTATGTCTCGACACAGATTCTTCTGCATGTGTCGACACTGAAATTGAGTGTCGACACAAGTACTTGTTCTTCTAGCTTTTGCTGAATTCTTCTATGTGTCGACACATCTCCTTTGTGTCGACACATCTTCTTGTGTTGAATCTGTCAAGTGTCGACACTGCTTCTTGGTGTCGACATAAGTCTGCAATGTTGATTCTTGCTGAGTGTCGACACAGCTCCTTGTGTCGACACACCTTTCTTGTTGAGACTTCAGCTGAGTGTCGACACATTCCTTTAGTGTCGACCCTTGTACTTAGAATATTTTGGAAATAATTTTGTTCTTTGCTAAGTGTCGACACAGCTCCTTGTGTCGACACTTTCATCAAGTGTTGAGTCTTCAGCTGTGTGTCGACACATTGTTCTGGGTGTCGACACATACTTCAAATGCTGACTCTTCTGTTGAGTGTCGACACATTGTGTTGAGTGTCGACACTTACTTCAAGTGCTGACTCTTCTGTTGAGTGTCGACACATTGTGTTGAGTGTCGACACTTACTTCAAGTGCTGACTCTTCTACATAGTGTCGACACATTGTGTTGAGTGTCGACACTTGTACTTAGACTCTGCAGACTTTTGCTGAGTGTCGACACAGCTCCAAGTGTCGACACTTTCTGGTGTAGACTCAGCTTCACTAGGTGTCGACACAGCTCCTTGTGTCGACACTTTCTGTCTGCACTTTTCTTCACTGAGTGTCGACACAGCTCCAAGTGTCGACACTTTCTGTCTGGTGTCGACTCTGCATCCCAGGTGTCGACACAATGACTCCAAGTGTCGACACTGCTTGTCTGGGTGTCGACACAAGTCTTCTTAAGTGTCGACACTTTCCCTCTGGGTGTCGACACATGGACTTAGAAACGTTTTGCTTCAGTCCAGTACTTTCTTAACCTGCACAAGTAAACTCAACATACATCAAATACATTATGATGTATATCATTGAGTTGGGTGAGGCTTCTTCAAATCAGGTACATTTGACCAATGTACCCAACAACCGATTTCGGGGTTAACATAGCCAGGGTCATAGTTGTGTCCTAGAGTCTAGACCAAGTCTTTAGAGTCAACATCACATGTACCAGCTATCAATAAGACTGCTAGAGACTCAAGATTTAGAAGATTTCAAGACTCTGTAAAGTGAGTTCGATGTTCGTCAAACTCAGGTCGACGATTGTCGTGCTCAGCTCGACGATCTCAGAGAAAATTCTCTGAGCTGAGCTCGACGAACTTTATTCTTTGGTCGACGAATCTTTGGACTACTACAGCATTCTCTCAAGACTATGCTCTCTAGTCTAAGGTCGACGAACTTAGTTCTCTGCCCGATGAATTTTGGATTATCTACTTCAACAACTTAGAACCAGAAGACTTATGTCGACACTCAAATTATATGTCGCCACCAACTGAGTCGACACTAGAAGAACTTGTGTCGACACACAGATCATCAGTCGACACTCAGAGTATATGTCGACACCAACTGAATCGACACTAGAAGAACTTGTGTCGACTCACAGGATATCAGTCGACACTTTGAAAAGGTTGTGTCAACACTATACAGAAGACTTGTGTCGACACTACGCAGAAGACTTGTGTCGACACACAGGATACTAGTCAACACCACATGTGTCGACACCAGGAGTAATTGTGTCGACACACAAAATATTTGACAACTCCAGAAACTCAGCTCGACGAAATCAAATATTAGGTCGACGAATTCTAGAGACTTTAACTTTCATTCCAGATACAACTGTGAATATTCTAAGTCCAGAATAGTTGCTGAACTCCAGTCGACGAACACAGTTATCAGTTCGACGAATTCTGTCATCAGTTCGACGATTCTAGACTTAGTATTTATTCCTTCTGTCCTTAGTCTATGGCAATAATTTCTGAATGATTAGTGACAAAATATTTTCTGAATATTACCGTTGGACGGTACATTAATCATGACTTTCATCAAAATTATTATTTTCCATTTTTTCAAGTGACAGTTGGGGAAAGAAATCAATGCAGTTTATTTTCAAGGACCGCCAGCATTGATTGCCACAGAAGGATTCAAATTTCGAAAGGAAATTCCCTCAGGAAATATAAAAAGAGATTTTTCTCTCTTTCCTAACAGAACATACAGGAAGTAAAAAGGAAGAAAGCAAGCAAGAACAATCAAAGTACCAGAGTAATTGCAGAGATACAGCATACACAGACATAGAGATTTTCAATCAGTCTGTCTTCAACAGTTTCTCTGCTCCTTTCACAAAAGCTCTGATACGAAAAGAAGATCTGCTCTCAGAAGAAGAAGAACAATCATACAAAATCTAGAGTCTTCTTACTTCAACACTCCAGGACTTCCAAGGACAACAACTATCTAATCTGTCAAGAAGATCCTGCAGATAAAGGCTAAAAGCTTGAAGGCCTATCACCCTGCAACAAGTCTTCCATATTTCCCTGAACCATTCAATATCTCAGGGGGAGTCATTTGCTACCATCAATAATACACAAGTCTTCTCTCTGATTGTTGACAGAGAAGACATAATCAACTCTCTCACCCCCCATTATGTAAAGGGTTGTCATCTCCCTTCAAAAGTGATTCCTGTTTACAAGTCACCTGATCAAAAGACTTGGGGATTTTGTTTTTGAGCACCTGATCAAAAGCTCATTAGTGTCAGGCACCTGATAAAAAACCTGAGTGGATTCCTACCAGGGTGGTAGAAGAGTGGATGTACCCAGGTTGGGGAACCACTATAAATTTCTTGTGTCGTCTGGTTGACCTCTTTCTTTTGTTTTCTTGCTGTGGTTATGATAGTTAGTTTCTGTGCTTTTATATTTTGATTTATTTACTACTGCACTTAGCCTAATCTGCATTATCCAACATAGAATTTTATAAAACTCTAAATACTCTATTCACCCCCCCCTCTAGAGTATTCCTGATCTAAGTTCTCACTTTCAGGTTGGATCAACCCTAGTACTCTCAGAAGCCCTGGTGGAATAGGAAGAAGCCTTGGATAGCTTGGTGATGCTCCTCTCCCACCTGCCAAAAAGAGTACAGGTGAGCCTCTTAGCGGCATTTATGAATATGGTCTGGGAGACCAGGGATTCATCAAACTTTTCCTTCAGGAAGATCCCTAATATTCCTCCAAAACACACCTCTTTCTTGGTATTCTTTTCTTAATCAGATCAACCATGATTTGAGCCCAGTTGACCTTCTTCTTGTTGACCACAACACACATAACCAGGAATTGGTGTCTGGTTATGTAGTTATGTGCAATGTGCTTGCCCAGCAACACTTTTCCCACAATGTCTGCTAGGAATTTAAATTTAGCAGAGAGGTGTTTCTTAAGCAGTTTATTAGGGGTTTGTCCAGAATAACCCATCATACTCAACATCATATCAAACTCCTGACTATACATTTCTAATTCCTATTCACCATTGTTTAATCCAAAAATTTCTATTAAAATGGTGGGGGTGAGGGAAGCAGTATTACCCGTTATAGTTCGAGTCATGGTGTTGTCATCTATTATAGAAGAAGAAGTATACACCCATTCCCTGATTTCTGTGCTGGCGATCTTGATCCTGGTCGAGAGCAGACTCTTCAATTGCTGTTCTTTAAGGAGTTGCAGGATGTCCAGGAAGATTGGGTCTGAATGGTGGAATGAATTGAAATCGACATCAAACCCGGTGTCGAATTTCATTTCCGCAAGAGTTCCTGCTGGAATCGCCATTAGAGCACCTACAAGAGAAAAACGAAGATCAAGTGCAAAGAAACTGAAAGCGCGGGACGAAGGTCGAAGCAAACCTAGATATAAGGTTTTCTAGAATATGAATCGACAAACTCTGTTCCACGAAAAATAAATTAATTCTTCGATCTGAGGTCGACGAAATAATTTGTAGCTAAATAATTCGTTGAGCTCAGTCTGAAGATTTGAAGACATTTCGTCGAGCTCCATTCGACGAAAGTTTTCTGAAGTAGATTCGTCGATCTCCGGTCGACAAACACAACTTCACTCACAGAGAGTTCGTCGATCTCCGTTCAACGAATATCTCAAGAACTTTCCCCAGATCGTCGAGCTCCGTTCGACGAACTTTGGCAAATTCGTCAAGTGTAGACAAAAAATTAAACTAAGGCTTCTTCATTGATCATTCCAAGATGATTTATAAAGAACAAGTGATTTCTATAATCCAAGGGTTTGGTGAAAATATCAGCTCTCTGTAAATCAGTGTAGATATAGACAAGTATCATTTTATTTTTTTCTACACATTCTCTAATAAAATGATGTCTAATGTCTATATGCTTAGTCCTTCTGTGATGGACTGGATTCTGTGCTATGGATATAACACTTGTGTTATCACATAGTAGAGTTGAATTATTTAAGTTGAAACCATAATCTAGGAGTTGGTTTTGAATCCACAACATCTGGGAACAACAACTGCCAACGACTATGTATTCTGCTTCAGTTGTTGATGTAGACACAGATGACTGTTTCTTACAAAACCAAGAGACTAATCCCATACCAAGGAACTGGCAAGTTCTTGAGGTACTTTTCCTATCAACCCTGCATCCAGGAAAGTCAGCTTCTGAATATCCAGTTAAATCAAATTCTGACTCTGTAGGATACCATAGGCCTAGACTGGGACAACTCTTTATATATCTCAAAATTCTTTTTAGAAAAATTAGGTGAGATTCTTTAGGGTTCACTTGGAACCTGGCATAAAGGCATGTGACAAACATGGTATTAGGTCTGCTAGCTGTAAGATATAATAGGGACCCAACAATGCCCCTATATAACTTCTGGTCAACAGGTTTCCCATGTGGATCAGAATCTATTACAGCATTAGTTGCCATGGGTGTTTTCTTTGCTGAGGGATCAGTTATCCCAAACTTCTTGATAAGCTCCTTAGCATATTTAGTCTGGGAGATGAAGATGCCATCAGGTAGCTGCTTCACTTGGAGACCAAGGAAGTAGGAGAGCTAACCCATGTTACTCATCTCAAACCTGGTATGCATGAGGTCAAAAAACCTCTTACATAGTTTAGAGTCAGTAGATCCAAATATGATGTCATCCACATAGATTTATACTAACAAGATTTTATCCTTATGATGTCTAGTGAATAGTGTTTTATCTACTATGCCTCTAGTGAAATCATACTCTATCAGGAACCTAGCTAAGGTCTCATGCCAAGCTCTTGGAGCTTACTTTAGACCATAGAGGGTTTTATGCAGTCTAAATACATAAGAGGGATGTGTTGGAGAAACAAAACCTGAAGGTTGTTCAACATAAACCTCTTCTTTTAGTATTCCATTTAGAAATGCACTCTTTACATCCATCTGTTATACCTTGAACCTCTTGTAGGCAGCATAGGCAAGAAAAATTCTGATTACCTCTAACCTTGCAACTGGTGCAAAGGTCTGATAATAGTCTATACCTTCTTCCTGCCTATAGCCTTGAGCAAAAAGCCTAGCCTTGTTCCTCACAATTACAAAATGGGCATCTAGTTTGTTTCTATATACCCATTTGGTTCCAATGACTGGGTAGTCTTTGGGTCTTGGAACCAAATCTCAAACTCTACATCTCTCAAACTGGTTGAGTTCCTCTTGCTTAGCAATAATCCAGTGGGGATCCTGCTCAGCATCATGTATGGATTGAGGCTCAACTTGAGAGAGAAAATAGGCATGCATCAAGTCTTGGTTGAGTTGATGCCTTGTCTGTACACCTGCTGACATGTCTCTAATCACTTGAGATCTAGGGTGATCCCTAAGTGTGACAAAGTCAGTGGGTGGAGTTAGTTCAACAATAACATTTTGAATTAATTCCTCTCGTGGAATTGAGTTTGATGTTGGATGAGGTTGAACTTCATCTAACTGTTCTTCTTCACTGTCTTCATCAACCTGTGGAGAAGGATGTGTTGGGTCCTCTTGGGTGAGGCTTAGTCCGTCCAAATTCTCACACAAGTGAGGTACCTACAAAGGATTACTGGTAGAAATCTCTTTGTCCTTGCAAGACATGTTAGACTCATCAAAAGTGACATGACTTGATTCTTCATTTTTAAAGATGATTTATTAAATACAAAATAAGCTTTGCTTACTTGGGAATATCCTAGAAAAATTCACTCTTCAGCCTTAGCTTCAAACTTTCTAATGAATTTCTTGTTATTATTATGTATATAGCATACACATCCAAATACTTTAAAATAAGTGATTTTAGGTTTCTTCTCTTTAAGTAATTCATATGGAGTCCTATTCTTAAGTTTGTGTATCAAACTTCTATTCAGTACTGTAATACCCCCATCCGTCGCATGGCATATAACAGAAGGTCCTGCTGGAACCCGACGCCATATACCACAGACAGTCAGAAGGGTTACATAAGAATATCCAAACATTCCAATTAGGAATACTCATCCTACACAGAGCATTCTAGCGGAAGCTTTTAAAAGTAGAAAGAACCCAAACTTGTATCCAAATAACATGAATGTCCACAATCACTGCCACTGGAATGAAATAATAATACACTGAAAGAAACTTGTCCTTATGGCCTTACAGAGGTTCACTTAATTAAATATTATTTTCCATACATCGGCTCGCAGGCCGGCCACACTTGACAAAAGTAAAGTACAACTATTCGCTTTGGCCTTCTAGGGCCAGCACAGCAACTTGGGCTCCAGCCCGCTATTTGGTACTCGGCTTCGCAGCACCTGTAAGCACATTCCACCGCATGGTGGCAAACAAAGCAACGGTCAGCCAAAAGCAGACCAAATTATAACGACCCCGCCCCTTACTCGGGACGGCGGTGCTCTTTCCCTGCATATCATTAGTCTAGTAAAAAATTAAAGCGCAATTATACTACGCCACAGGTGTAGGATCGCACAGCCAAACACCCCGTGCACTCAGGGCACATTAACGGGGAATCCTGACACTTCAACATCTTCACCACCATCCTAAAGATGACAACCATGTGAGCATTTAGCCTTTCAGACCACTGTCTAAGGCTCCCGACCATGCCAACGGCCAGTCCCCTTTTCGGGTCTCTTGCACCGAACCACATAGCCTAGGTCCAATTCCACTTCCCGTTGCTCACACCACGTAGTCACTTTAAGACGTATGCACGAGCCAAGCTTCTCTCGAATCCCAAAACTTTTCCAAACAATCACATAACCCAGTTATGTTCAAGGTCGGTTCTGTGACCGCAAAGTTACCAGAACACGTTTCCGCTCAGTTTTCCGGGTACGCCTTGGAGTTAATCCCCAAGGATCCCTACTGCAATCTACCGCATAGAAACCCGAAAAACCCAAAGCACGGAGTCTTCTCCGGCAAAACATATCAAGTGCAACATCACCGATCCAGACAATACACGTTCGGGTAGGCTTCACACACAATGTCTATGCCCGTACTTCGATTCCGTACTCTACATGAAACACAAGGGGGATTATTCACATCAATCCCAAGGAACACAACGCACTCATCGCACACTCACGGGAGAGGGACTCCCTATGAAGAAAGGAAGAGAGCTTCACATGCTCAAGTAGAGAATCGTTACCCTTGTAGTCCGCTTTGGAGCCATGGAAAAACTACACGTATAGAAGTCTTCGCAACGACCTTTTCTCCATGGATCTGCTGTCAGATCTCAAAACGGTGCTCCGATGCTCCGCCGATGGCCGGAATCCTCCTCCTTCTTCATCCTCTTTCTAACTCCTTGGAAAGAGAATGGCTTGGAGAAAATGAAGAGTTAACTCCCCGATTCCCGACCTTAACAAAGCAGGAAACCATCTGGGTCATTGGATCTCAATTAAAGAAAATGAATGGCTCAGATCTGGACAATCTTCCGCAGACCTAGGCCGAACACGGCCTCACACACGGCCGTGCTCCATGTCGTATGACTTGATCGAGGAATGATCATCGAATGAAGAAAAGACACACTGGCAAAGACACGCACATGTCTCACCTGACACGCCCGTGTCGGGTCCTCGACACGCCTGTGACCAGTGGGCGTGCCACATATAACCGCCATGGCAACGAATACGACCCCTTTGAACATGGGTAGGGACACGTGTATGAACATGCCTGTGTCACTTGACAATCGTCGATCGTCGAACGCAGAGGGTCACTCGATAATCGTCGAGCGCTGTTCGGAGATCGTCGAACGCAGGGGGACACGCCCTCCTGACACGGCCGTGTCGCCTGGCGTGTTCCTCCCGAACACTTTTCGTCAAACTCAATCGGCGTTCGGGAACACGGGTACAGACACGATTAGGCACACGCCCGTGTCCTAGGCCGTGTACCCCTATACAGGCACCAAAAATCCCTTTTTACGCGACCAACTCAAATACAATTTTCGTGGCGTTACAAATCTCCCCCACTTAAGGAATTTCGTCCCGAAATTAAGTAAAGGTACACAAAAATTACAAGTTACCTGAATGGAATAACTCGGGATATTCCTACAACATAGCTTACTCTCGCTCCCATGAAAGCTCCTCACGTCCGCAATTATCCCAACGGACTTTAACCATTCGGACTTCCTTGTTGCGGAGTCG
Organism: Platanthera guangdongensis; assembly: GCA_039583875.1. Lineage (NCBI taxonomy): Eukaryota > Viridiplantae > Streptophyta > Magnoliopsida > Asparagales > Orchidaceae > Platanthera > Platanthera guangdongensis. Next base: position 27,367,863 of record CM077159.1, read on the forward strand.
CTTGACTGCAACATCTTCAATACATACCGGCTTGATCCTTGTTGTTAATTCATAATCAACTGGTACTTGATTGTCCGCAATGATCTGCGAAGGCTCTTGCACCGCCTTACGCAACACCGACACGTGGAACACGTCATGTAGCCCACTCAATTCCGCCGACAACTTCAATCTATACGCCGCCTCGCCAACACGCTCAAGGATTTCAAATGGTCCAAGGTATCTCGGACTCAACTTCTTCAAGCGTCGAACCCTCGAGACAACCTTGAACGGCTTAATTTTTAAGTACACCCAGTCACCAACATTGAACTCCACATTCCTATGTTTGGCGTTATAGTACTTTGACTGTCTGTCCTGACCGATCTTCAACCGTTCTTGAATTGTCCGTATCACTGAAGTGGCATCTTCCACTGCTTGATGTTTGTAATGCTTTGACTCGCCTATCTCCAACCAAGATAACGTCGTGCGACACTTTCTCCCGTACAAGGCCTCAAAAGGCGCCATTCCAATACTCGTCTGAAAGCTGTTGTTATACGCAAACTCCACCATATACATTTGATCTTCCCACTGCTTTCCAAAATCTAGAACGCACATGCAAAGCATGTCTTCCATCGTCCGGTTGACCCTCTCGGTTTGGCCATCCGTGTGCGGATGAAAGGCTGTGCTGAACTTTAGCTTAGTACCCAACAGTCTATGCACCAACCTCCAGTCATTCGACGTGAAGCGTCCATTTCTATCACTAACAATACTACGGGGCACACCGTGCAATCGTATAATATTCTCCACATAGAGTTTGGCTAACGTTTCCACTGGATCTTCCTTCCTGACCGGAATAAAGTGCGACACCTTTGCCAACCTATCTACGACCACCCAAATGGCGTTGTTTCCCTTCTGCGACTTCGGCAAACCATGCAGAAAATCCATAGATATGTCGTCGAATTTCCATTTTGGGATAGGTAGGGACTTCAAGAAACATCCGTATTTCTGGCATTTCGCCTTCACCAATGCACATGTATGGCACTTGGCCACATAAAGTGCTACGTCCTTCTTCAATCCTGGCCACCAGAACAATTTCTTCAAGTCTCTGTACATCTTTGTGCTTCCCAGGTGGATTGAGTACTTGGTATGATGAGCCTCATACATCAACTCCTCCCGAAGATTATCTGCACTAGGAATGCATAGGCGACCGTCCTTCCTTAGCAACCCATCTTCAACAACAAACTGGGAATTTGACGCATCCAAAGATTCATCCAAGATCTGCTTCATGCTGCTATCCTGAACCAAAGCCCGCCGAACTCTATCAGCTAGGTCACACTGCACCTCTGTCCAAAACAGTTTCGCCTCAGCACTAGACTGCTTGTCGACGCAAGATATCTCCAAAGTCTCCAACTCATGGACCAATCTCTCATCATGTACCGATAACCAGTTGGCCTGCGCAGGAGTCCTGCGACTCAATGCATCTGCCACTGTATTTACCTTCCCAGGAACATAATGTATCTTGAAGGTGTAGTCCCCTAAGAACTCCATCCACCTCCACTACCTCATGTTCAGATCCTTTTGATCCAACAGGTACTTCAAGCTCTTATGATCGGTGTAAATATCGACCTTCACACCGTACAGGTAGTGCCTCCAAAGCTTTAGAGCAAATATCACGGTCGCTAACTCTAAGTCATGGACCGGATAATTACTCTCATGATCCTTCAATTGTCGTGAACTATAGGCTATCACACTCCCATGCTGTAGCAGAACACAGCCCAAACCACTGCCCAAAGCATCACTATAGATCTCGAACCCTTCGGTTCCACTTGGCGAACATAAAATAGGCGCTGTGGTCAACCGCCTCTTCAACTACTCAAAAGCCTGCTCGCACTCCGGAGACCACACAAACTTCTGATCCTTTATTGTCAACGTCATGAGTGGTAGCGCTATCCGCGAGAAGTTCTCTACGAAGCGCCTGTAGTAGCCAGCATGCCCCAGAAAACGCCAGACCTCTACCACTGTAGTCAAAGCAGGCCACTCCCGTATCGCCACTATCTTCGCCGGCTCCACAGCTATCCCTTCTCCACTGACAACATGACCAAGGAACGCTATCAAGGATAACTAGAATTCACACTTGGAGAACTTAGCATACAACTGATTCCTCCTCAACGTCTCCAACACCATGTGTAGATGATTGTAGTGATCCTCCTCGCACTGCGAGTACACCAGGATATCATCGATAAATACTATCATGAAATGATCCAGGTACTCTCTGAACGTCCTGTTCATCAGATCCATAAACACGGATGGCGCATTAGTCAAACCAAACGCATGACCGTGAACTCGTAATGCCTAAACCGCGTACTGAATGTTGTCTTTGGGATGTCGCTCTCCCATATCCTCAATTGGTAGTAACTGGACTTCAGATCTAACTTCGTATATACCGTTGACCCAACCAACTGATCAAATAGATCGTCAATCCTGGGGATCGGATATTTATTCTTCTCCGTAAGCTTGTTCAATTTCCCGATAGTCAATGCAGAGTCACAAGTTCCCATCCTTCTTCTTAACGAAAAGAACCGGTGCGCTCCAAGGCGACGAACTTGGACGCACATAACCTTGCTCTAGAAACTCTTATAGTAGTACCTTCAACTCCGCTATCTCTCTCTGCGCTATCCGATATGGAGAGTGTGACACCGGTTTGGCACCCGGTACCAGCTCAATGGTAAAATCAATCTCCCGCTGAGGAGGGGCTCCTGGGAGATCATCTGGGAACACATCAGGATACTCGGACATAACTGGAATACTATCAAGACTTGGCTTAGGCGTCGAAGTCTGCACTAGAGTGACAAACAGCTCTGCCCCAGAACGAACTGCATTGATCACCTAAAGGGCTGACATCAAAATCTTACCCGACCCCTTCATGCCCGCAAAAGTAGTCTCCCGATCAGCGTTCAGACCAAACTTAACTTCCTTACGGTTGCAATCAATGCATGCACCCTGCTCTGAGAGCCAATCCATACTGAATATTACGTTGTACTCTGCAAACGGCAAAAGTGATGCTCGCAAATCAAACTCCTGGTCTCCAATCCGAATCTTCACTCCGTAGATCCTATTCACGCGCATTGAGCACACATTGGGCAACAACACATCCAATTGTCTTTTTCCATCGAGGACGGAACCCCGATGCGTGATATGAATTTTTCGAACAAGAAGGAGTGTGATGCTCCTGTATCAAACAGGGCTCTTGCCGGAAACTCAAAGATCAACACAAAGCCTAGCACCAACAAAAGTAAGCTAACAAATACGAAGGTAACAACTATAAAAGTTAAACCACTGTAATTTAACTCATACCTGTCACCACGTCCGCTTTCTTTATGGCCTCTTGCAGGCCAAGGTTGTATACTCTAGGCTGGGCTGTAGCATGGTGGGATGCGGTTGACTCCACCGCCTTCCCTTTCTCCTCATAAGTCGCTCCAGGCTTGCTCTCGGACCTTGCACGTCCGCACCAACACTCGCGAGCAAAATGCCCCGTCTTCCCGTAGTTGTAGCAAGCTCCTGGGACTCGACTTGTAGTTGCCCCCGATGCACCAGACTGAAGGGCTCAGTTCGAAGTCCTCTGTTTCTTGTTCCACCTGCAAGAACTTGACTTGGTATTTGACACCTTGAACTCGGACTTCTTTTCTCATGGGTCCTTCTTTTCTTGAACTTTCTTCACAAACTTCTCCAATGACCGAGCCAAATTGACCAAGGCTAGGAAGCCCTGCGCCTTAGGCCCAGCAAGTAGTAGCTGTAGATCGCCACGTAGACCCTCATAAAACCGGTTGGTGTTCCGTTCTTTTTCCATAAATGTAGCACCAGCATAACCACCCAACCGTGTGAACTCATGGAGATACTCGTCCTCGCTTCTGGCTCCCTGAGTCAACGCAAGAAATTGGTTCTCCATCTCAAGCTTCTGAGCAGAGGGTACAAATCTGGCTAGGAATAATCTTGAAAATTCCTTCATAGGCACATCAGCAAGCTGCCTACCCACTAAGAGATGAAACTCCAATTCATCTCACCACAGCCTCGCTTCACCCACCAAAAGAAAAGTCGCTATGGTGGTCTTCTGCCACTCCTCAGTTAACGTGGCTTTCAACACACTCTTTATCGAAGAGAGCCAGTCCTCAGCTTGAGCTGGCATTCCAACCCCATCGATCCTCGGAGGATTAAAGCCCATTACATGCTTTAGCTGGTTCTCCGTAGCTCTCCTCGGCTCTACCAGATCAAATGTTGCCCGCTACACCACTCTCGGCTCTACTGCCCTAACCGGTTCTGGCTCATTCGCAGGAGGTGCATGATGCATTTGCCCTGCAGGTTGGACATTAATCATCGCAAATACGGCTTCAACCACCATCCTGATGGTTTCCGCTGAAGGAGGTGTAGTAGGCATGTCTCTCGGTGCACTACTTTTCGCCGATTGCGGACGCTCTGATTGACTAGCACCGCTCCTAGCTGCCTACAGAAGCAAAGACACACGATTAGACGACAACCAAATTGCTAAAGCAATCATTGGAACACTCAGATTCCACAAAACAAGTGTATTTTTCATTCCTAAGTGGACATTCATGGGTTCTTTTTGATGTTATATCGATGACGCACACATGTGCTCACCACCCCTTAAAAGAATTCGCCCACGAATTCATTTAAGTCTGACCGTAACCAGAAGTCTGATACCAAATTGTAACACCCTCATCCGTCGCATGACATATAATAGAAGGTCCAGCTGGAACCAGACGCCATATACCACATACCGTCGGAAGGGTTACATAAGAATATCCAAACATTCCAATTAAGACTACTCGTCCTACACAGAGCATTCTAGTGGAAGCTTTTAAAAGTAGAAAGAACCCAAACTTGTATCCAAATAACATGAATGTCCACAATCACTACCACTGGAATGAAATAATAATACACTGAAAGAAACTTGGCCTTATGGCTTTACAGATGTTCACTTAATTAAATAATGTTTTCCATACATCGGCTTGATGAGTCCACATTTTACACTGATTTTTAGACTCATCTGGGCTAGTTTTATCGCCATAGCACTACACTTGAGAGCCTTTATTGCTTATTTGTGTTTATGTACCTATTTCACGATTAAGTGCACTGTAGGCCCGCTTCTGTGTGCTTTCTGTGTTTCCATTTCTGTTGTTATTCTTTAGACCTATCTCGGGGATGTGGTGTGCACGTTCTGGTGGCCTTTCTGCCCCTTCTGATGGTACAGGGGTCGTGTGCGTGTTCCGGGATGATTGTGAAACAGGAATACTGCGCACGATCAGGGGATCTAATGCGCACGACCACTGGTCGTGCACACTACTCTACGTTTTCTATTGAATCAGCCTGGGGTAAGCGCACGACCACTGGACTTACTGCGCACGACCACTGGTCGTGCGCCACTGTTCATGCGCATTACACCCCCTTTTTCATAACCCTGTCTCGGTAATCGCACGAGCACTGGCCCTAGAGCGCACGACCACTGGTCGTGCTCCACTGCTCGTGCGCGTATATGCTGATGATTCTTGTCCAGGTTGCAGGTTTGTTTGGAAAAGCCGCACGATCATCGACCTACAGTGCGCACGACCACTGGTCGTGCGCCACTGATCGTGCGCACTGCTTCTGTTGCCTCCGTATAAAAGGCCCTGCTCCGCGTTTTAGATCAACGCCTGTCATTTGCTACGATCGGAGAGTGTGCGGGAATCACCTTTTCACTTCTCCAGCTGCTCCATCACTTCCACCTTCATCGGGAAGCCATTTCCACTTACTCCAAAGCTTTTCAACACTCCGGCGAAGCCCTCGGCCATTGGTGACTTCAACTCCAAGATTTCCTGCTGAGTTGGTGAAGTAGATAACCTAGAGAACGGACTTAAAGGCCTTCGAGGTGACAGATCATTGGTACCGGAAGCCTCCTTGGACTGATCCCGGAAGCGGATTGACAACTCGCTACTCCGGCCACGACCCGTGGTGGATCTTGATTCTCTTTTGGTTTACTCCTCTTCCCCTTCCTCTGTGTTATGAATGTTTTGAGCAGTGTAATGAACATTTCCATCCCTGAATATCAAGTTTACTTTCTAGTTAATGGAATGTTAGTTTCTTCTTATGCTTGTGAGTTCTGTCTGGGAATGCGCCTCACTCACCCCACATCCACTTCATTCCTGTGCCTTGTCCAATTGCAATCCACACAAGAACGCTGCAATCCATTAGTTTCCCTTCCACTCGCCCAATTGAAGTTCGGCATAGCGGCCGACAAACCCATTTCACCTTGCGAAGCGGTGCCGTCGACCCGCATAGCTTTCACTAGTTCAGTAGATCAAAAATCCACAATCTCCCGAGTCCGCTATTTTCTTTTTGTTCTATTTTTAACTCTCATAACAATATTCTCGGTACTGTTGCCGTTCTACGCTAATTGCATTCCTCAAGAGACCGACACTTGGGGATTTACTCCCAAAACTTTAATACTTGTGCGACTGGTGCGCTTGCCGTATTACACGCATCAAGTTTTTGGCGCCGTTGCCGGGGAATGCAACGGTAGAGCGACTTCGGATGACTTCCAATATTGTTATTAGAGTTAGTATTGTTTTGTTTTGACTGCTGTTTCTTCTAGTGTGTAGTGTTTTCCGCAGTGAATGCAAGGCCGAGCTACAAGAGATTTTGTCACCTACGACCCAGAGATCGAACGTACTCTCTTAGAACGAAGACGCGCCGCTGCCATCATTTTTGCTCCAATGGGAGACTAGCTGAATATTGATGCAGGCAACCGAGTTGGAGGGCTACATCATGACGACGAAAATGAAGTGAATCCTCCCCAGGTCCGCACCATGAGGGATTATACTACACCCACTGTTGGGAGTATATACCCCGGTTTCGGACCTGCAATTACCAATCCTCAGTTCGAGATTAAACCAGCTATTCTGAATATTATTCGGAACAACGCACAGTTCTCCGGAATGGCCACTGAAGACGCCCATCTTCACCTTACAGAATTCTCCGAGATCTGCGCCACGTTCCGCTACCCTGGAATCCCTGATGAAACAGTCAAGCTCCGCCTCTTCCCTTTTTCATTAAGAGACAAAGCCAAGACATGGCTTCACTCCCTTCCACCTGGAACAGCCCCCACCTGGGAGGCTTTGACTACCAAATTTCTAGCTAAGTTCCATCCGGTGGATCGGATCGTGAGCTTGAGGCGCGCAATAGCCAACTTCCGGCAAGCCGATCAAGAAAGCTTAGCCGAAGTTTGGGAGCATTTTAATGAGCTGCTGAGGAAGTGCCCTAATCATGGATTCCAAACGTGGAATCTCGTCGAAAGTTTCTACTTTGCTATTGATCCCCACCACCGAGCCATGATCGATGCTGCCTCCGGAGGAACCATCATGAATCTTTCTCCAGATGATGCTCTGAAAGTCTTACAAGACACCGCAACTCACAGTGCGTACTAGACCGCGGGAAGAAACATCCCACGAAGCACCAGTGGAGTGTTTGCCTTGGATATCCCCAAGCCTGCTCCTGCCTCCGCAGTGATGGCAATCTCATGTCAAGGGTGCGGAAGCACTGATCATCACAGCTTCGAATGCTCAGGAGTTAAGGTACAAGATGAATCTTTGTTTTTGAATGAATCTGTTAATTTTGTTGCCAATCAAAACAGGGGAGTGCCATACGGGAATACTTACAACCCGGGGGTGAGAAATCACCCCAACTTTTGTTGGAATCCTGACACATCTGGCCAAAGATGGCAACCGGGGCAGCATCAAAACGATGCGTATGCTTCCGGTAGCCAACCGCGGCTGCCTCAACCGAATTATTCCCAAGAGCCCCCCATCGTTAAGAAAAATTCTTTGGAAGAAATGTTCGAGAAGTTTGTTGAGATTTCCCAGACCAACATGACAAATCAGGCCGCCTCGATGCGCAAACTGGAGGCACAATTGGGCCAATTGGCTCAAGTGGTTTCCGAGCGCACCCAAGGCACCTTACCGAGCAACACTGAAAAGAACCCCCATGAACAAGGAAAGCGCCTTGGGGAGGACACTTCGGGAAACCGCAACGAACTTGTCATTGATTGTAAAATCAATAACATCGACAATCCAGCATTATGCGATTCCGGGGCGTCCAGCAACGTACTCACTTTGCAAGATGCTGCAAAGATGCAGTTACAAGTTGACATTGAAAATCGGAAATCTCTTATCTTAGCTAATGGCAATCTGGTTGACACGGAGGGCGGTGTGCGGGATGTTAAAATCAAGGTTAACGGTACCAGTATCACCACTGACTTTAAGGTTTTGGGACCACAGGATAATAACTCCATTCTGATATTAGGAGTCCCATTCCTAACAGCCAGTGGCGCATCCCTCGACTTTTCCAAAGGCCGTGTCACTTGGCCAAACGAAGAGTCCACCCTCGATAAAACATCCATACATTTTTCTTCCATCCCAAATAACATTTCTCTGAGTGTCACAGATGTCAATCTGGATTCAGGTCCCCCCGCATTGGAAGCACATCTGGAGGAGACGCCAAAGAACGGACTTTCTCCGGAAGTCGATGCGAAGCAGGAACTACTGTTCCACGAAGGGATCAATTGCACCAAAGCCACGACTGTCTTTCTTCTGCCAGCCAACTCTGTTGTTGAACATGGCGAACTAAGTTTTATTCGGGAGAAATCCCTGGACAATAATTTGTATAATTCTATTAAATGATCTGTGACTTGGGCAGATCCGGTTGCCGTCACGGTGCCGGATAGGCCGCCACCAACCACGATACAAGCAAACCCCACAGCCTACCTTCATTGGAAGTCTCCCACGGTGGAGAAACTGAAAGAGGCCAAGCGCTTACGCGAAGAACGCTACGCTGCCTTCCGGCTCGCGAACGAGTGCACTCGCAGTAATAGGACAATGCCTACCCCAAATGCAAAAAGACACTCTGCTGTTCTCTCGCATCGCACCGGAGAGACTTACCATAAATCTGCGTATAGCTGATTGTGCCATCTTCTTTCTTGCTACTTGTTGAATGCTGGTTGCTCTATTTTTAATTTTGTTTCCTTTTGCTACTGCCAAGAACTCTCTATTTGAACTGCTAATACAGCTATTTGGTCAACCTTAAGGACAGTAAACAAAAGGGCTTTCGGGAGACAACCCAAGTTGGACCGTTCGGTCCTATGCTGTATTTTGAGTTCGGTATATTTCTTCATATATATATCTGTGTCCAGCTTTTGTTTGGCTTGCATCCTTTAATCGCAGGTGTAGGATTATTAGAGGCGCAGCAACGTGGCCGCACTTGGACATCTTATTGCCCGACTGGTATGCTCAATTTTGAGCATAGGTAACTTCCTACCCTAGCCATTTCTCCTCTTTGGAATGTTTATTTTTATTCGTTGTCAACTTTAAGTCTGGGGGTAGTCTGCCTGTGGTCACTACACCGCACCTTCTGTTGCATTCCAGTTTCTTATTTACTTATTTCTTGCTTTTTGGTTACACACACTGAATCACCCACACGAGTGCGCTCTTACCTACGCGCACAACCCGAGTAAAATTTATTGCTTTTGTGTAAACTTTAAAATAGTGGTACTGGCTTAGGATTTCAGGATTGAGTAGTTCGAAACTCATGCAGTGCTCCTAATCGAATACTCATGGTTTGTGTAGAGTTAGGATAGAACTAATTTTTCTTTATGCTCGTAGAATTATTCTTTTCTACTCACGTCAATATTGTTTGTACTGCTCAAAATCTGAATCTGGGATTATCAAACGATAGTGTAGGAATGTGTGTAGCCGCCACTAGACTCGTATTGCTCGAGTCGGGGGGAAGGATCATCTTTCTCGGTGGCTAAGAACTTGCCCTAAGCTACTCTCGAAGCATTGGTGCACGGTTAGTTAAGCGTGAGCATGACGTAGGCCTTCTTTTTGGATAGTTTGCGCCTTGTTTAGCCATTCCTACATGTTAACCATTGCATGCCAAATTTGTGCCTACCCTTCCTTTGAATCCAGCTCCACTCACTTTCACCAAGGCCTGAAGCTAAACCCACCTTCGCAATCAAATGCTTGAGCTGATTTGTATTTCCTGTTTTGCTGAGGTTGTGATTAGTGGACATTGTTTTTGGGGGTGCTGATTTTATTCCCGCTTTGATTGCTTCGTTTGGGGATTGCTAGCGCAGAAAAGAAAAAACAGTTTATGAAAATAAAAGGCTGATTCGGGCAATAGAAAAAACGAATATTTATATGAAAGAATTGCTTTGAGATTTCAATCCCCATCCTCTGTATTGAATTTGGTCGGGTTCAGCCGTGTTCACACCCGTATTTCAAGCTAAGTCTGGGGGCGTGTGCCCCATTCTTTTCTAAGTGGCTGTTTTGGTTTGGGTTATTTTCGCTCGCTTTGGTTGCATAGAGCCTTCATGTTTATCTTTGACCACCAAGCCATTGCCTAAGCCCCATTTCCTCCTACAAGTCCTACTGATTCACGCTTGAGTCTAACCTGCGCCGTGGAGAGAGTGTGAACATGCAAGCGTATGGTCCCCGACATTGGTGCATTCCTTTGGAGGTGATCACGTGTCCCGAACTTTGGCAATGCTCACCTTAGTGGCCTGCCTACTTTCTTCCTGCACATGATCGCACGATTCTCCAGAATTCTAATTTTGAGCAATTACAATATTTATTTACGTCTGTCGAATAGTTTAAACTACGTTGTATAATTACAAAGTTTTTCTATTATATCTTCTATACTCATGATATATTTGATTTCTCGTCTTACTTCTTTCTGAAATTGCTGAGCCAGTTAGCTATCTTCGAGTCCATGGAGTGATGATTTGCTCGGGACGTGCAAATGGTCAAGTCTGGGGGTGTGATGAGTCCACATTTTACACTGATTTTTGGACTCATCTGGGCTAGTTTTATCGCCTTAGCACTACACTTGAGAGCCTTTATTGCTTATTTGTGTTTATGTACCTATTTCACGATTAAGTGCACTGTAGGCCCGCTTCTGTGTGCTCTCTGTGTTTCCATTTCTGTTGTTATTCTTTAGCCCTATCTCGGGGATGTGGTGTGCACGTTCTGGTGGCCTTTCTGCCCCTTCTGCTGGTACAGGGGTCGTGTGTGTGTTCCGAGATGATTGTGAAACAGGAATACTGCGCACGATCAGGGGATCTAATGCGCACGACCACTGGTCGTGCACCCCCGATCGTGCGCACTACTCTACGTTTTCTATTGAATCAGCCTGGGGTAAGCGCATGACCACTGGACTTACTGCACACGACCACTGGTCGTGCGCCACTGTTCGTGCGCATTACACCCCCTTTTTCATAACCCTATCTCGGTAATCGCACGAGCACTGGCCCTAGTGCGCACGACCACTGGTCGTGCGCCACTGCTCGTGCACGTATATGCTGATGCTTCTTGTCCAGGTTGCAGGTTTGTTTGGAAAAGCAGCACGATCATCGACCTACAGTGCGCACGACCACTGGTCGTGCGCCACTAATCGTGCGCACTGCTTCTGCTGCCTCCGTATAAAAGGCCCTGCTCCGCATTTTAGGTCAACGACTGTCATTTGCTGCGATCGGAGAGTGCGCGGGAATCGCCTTTTCACTTCTCCAGCTGCTCCATCACTTCCACCTTCGTCGGGAAGCCATTTCCACTTACTCCGAAGCTTTTCAACACTCCGGCGAAGCCCTCGGCCATTGGTGACTTCAACTCCAAGCTTTCCTGCAGAGTTGGTGAAGTAGATAACCTAGAGAACGGACTTAAAGGCCTTCGAGGTGACAGATCGTTGGTACCGGAAGCCTCCTTGGACTGAGCCCGGAAGCGGATTGACAACTCGCTACTCCGGCCACGACCCGCGGTGGATCTTCATTCTCTTTTGGTTTACTCCTCTTCCCCTTCCTCTGTGTTATGAATGTTTTGAGCAGTGTAATGAACATTTCTATCCCTGAATATCAAGTTTACTTTCTAGTTAATGGAATGTTAGTTTCTTCTTATGCTTGTGAGTTCTGTCTGTGAATGCGCCTCACTCACCCCACATCCACTTCATTCTTGTGCCTTGTCCGATTGCAATCCACACAAGAACGCTGCAATCCATTAGTTTCCCTTCCACTCGCCCAACTGAAGTTCGGCATAGAGGCCGACAAACCCATTTCACCTTGCGAAGCGGTGCCGTCGACCCGCATAGCTTTTACTAGTTCAGTAGATCAAACATCCACAATCTCCCGAGTCCGCTATTTTCTTTTTGTTCTATTTTTAACTCTCATAACAATATTCTCGGTACTATTGCCGTTCTACGCTAATTGCATTCCTCAAGAGACCGACACTTGGGGATTTACTCCCAAAACTTTATTACTTGTGCGATCGGTGCGCATGCCGTATTACACGCATCACGGCTCTCAGGCCGGCCACACATGACAAAAGTAAAGTACAACTATTCGCTTTGGCCTTCTATGGCCAGCACAGCAACTTGGGCTCCAGTCCGCTATTTGGTACTCGGCTCCGCAGCACCTGCAAGCACATTCCATCGCACGGTGGCAAACAAAGCAACGGTCAGGCAAAAGCCGACCAAATTATAACGACCCCGCCCCTTACTCGGGATGGCGGTTCTCTTTCCCTACATATCGTTAGTCCAGTAAAACATTAAAGCGCAATTATACTACGCCACAGGTGTAGGCTCACACGACCAAACACCCCGTGCCCTCAGGGCACATTAACGGTGAATCCTGACACTTCAGCGTCTTCACCACCATCCCAAAGATGGCAACCATGTGAGCATTTAGCCTTTCTGACCACTGTCTAAGGCTCCCGACTATGCCAACGGCCAGTCCCCTTTTCAGGTCTCTCGCACCGAACCACATAGCCTAGGTCCAATTCCACTTGCCCATTGCTCACACCACGTAGTCACTTTAATACGTACGCATGAGCCAAGCTTCTCTCGGATCCCAAAAATTTTCCAAACAATCACATAACCCAGTTATGTTCAAGGCTGGTTCCCTGACCGCCAAGTTAGCAGAACACGTTTCTGCATAGTTTTCCAGGTCCGCCTTGGAGTTAATCCCCTAGGATCCCTGTTGCAATCTACCGCGTAGAATCCCGAAAAACCCAAAGCACGGAGTCTTCTCCGACAAAACATATCAAATGCAACATCACCGATCCAGATAATACATGTCCGGGTAGGCTTCACACACAATGCCTATGGTCGTACTTCGATTCCAGACTCTACATGCAACACAAGGGGGACTATTCACATCAGCCCCAAGGAACACGACGCACTCACCACACACTCGCGGGAGCGGGACTCCCTATGCAGAAAGGAAGAGAGCTTCACATGCTCAAGTAAAGAATCATTACCCTTGTAGTCTTCTTTGGCGCCATGGAAAAACTACACGGATAGAAGTCTTCGCAACGACCTTTCCTCTACGGATCCGCTCTCAGATCTCAAAACGGTGCTTCGATGCTCCGCCGGCAGCCGGAATCCTCCTCCTTCTTCCTCCTCTTTCTAATTCCTTGGAAAGAGAATGGCTTGGAGAAAATGAAGAGTTAACTCCCCCATTCCAGGCCTTAATAGAGCAGGAAACCATATGGGCCATTGGATCTCAATTAAAGAAAATGAACGGCTCAGATCTGCACAAAATTCCACAGACCTGGGCCGAACACGGCCGCGCACACGGCCGTGCTCCAGGCTGTGTGCCTTGATCGAGGCATGATCATCGAACGAAGAAAAGGCACACGGGCAAAGACATGGACGTGTCTCACTTGACACACCCGTATCGGGTCCTCGACATGCCCGTGACCAGTGGGCGTGTCACATATTACCACCAAGGAAACGGATACGACCCAACTGAACACGGGTAGGGACACGGGTATGAACATGCCCGTGTCACTCGACAATCATCGATCATCAAACGCAGAGGGTCACTCGACAATCTTCGAGCGCCATTTGGCGATCGTCGAACGCAGGGGGACACGCCCTCCCGACACGCCCGTGCGCCTGACGTGTTCCTCCCGAACACTTTTTGTCGAACTCAATCGGCTTTCGGGAACACGGGTACAGACACGGTTTGGCACACGCCTGTATCATTTAGCTGTATTTCCAGCCATGTCCTACTCGGGATGAAAACGGCCAAAACACCAGCCAGACAAGGCCTTGGACACGCCCGTGTCCTAGGCCGTGTACCCCTATACAGGCCCCAAAAATCTCTTTTTATGCGACCAACTCAAATACAATTTTCAAGGCATTACAAAGCTCAGTTGGTGATGAGGGAGTGGTGTAAAGCTCTCTTATCAAGGTCTTAGGTTCGATCCCTAGTTGCAATAACCCTTCGTGCTGATAAATAAGCCGGAGAGGTGTTGGGGTGCATGGTCTGCAGACCTGGTTAGGCTGAACCCTTTGGAGCGTGGTGTTAGGGGTGCCAACGGCCGTCCTTGCGAGCATGGTGCTGGGGAGGCCGTTACAAAAAAGTGCACTTTTTATTATAATGCCCCTAGCCGATCCAACATGTCAACGTCACGGCTCCACTCTAGGCGACGCTACCGGGCTGCAGCCCAAGCACCCCAACCCATCTCCCTCCGCAGGAGGGTTGTTGGTGGCCACAACCTCCCTTTGATGAGGTAAACTCGATAGTCAAGCACGCACTATGGGGACTTCCCAGGAGGTCACCCATCCCAGTACTACTCTAGCGTATGTGAGCCTACGTTCTCCCTGCCTTGAACCCTCGCTAGCGTATGTGAATTTAAATTATTGTATCTTTTTTTTCACACCCGCGTTTGTGAGATCCCCGGCTTGGCATCCCCTATTGATGAGGTGTGAGCACTAGATATGCGTGAGCGGAATTCGAGATCCTCGTACAACTTCCTTGTTATCTTCGTGTCGCAGGGATGTCGTTTTTCTTCCATCGGCCCGCGCGTGGCTGGCGAGACGGGCACTCGCCATCCCCTACCTCCCGACTATAGGGTGAGCACCGACATGTGCTAGTCAAAATTTTATCTTGATACTCTTTTCCCCAGAAACTCCTTTCTCTCGAGCAACCTGCCGACCCTACTAACTAGTGAGAGTCTGGTCAGCGAGATCCAATCGAAGGCTTTCTTAATTCTTCCTTTCCTTTTAACCACCCACCTCCCGAGCAACCAGCTGGCCCTACGAGATAGTGAGAGTCTGGTAAGAAGGATCCAATCGGGGGTGTAGCCAATCGTGCGACCTGCCATCCCAACAAACTAGTAAGAACCTAGACAGTGGGATCCAATCGAGGGATTTCTCAATCTTTCTTTTCTTTCGAACCATCGACCACTCGATCGACATGCCATCCCCACAAGCTTGTGAAAGCCTATCCAATCAGGGTTATAGCCACGCGAGCGACATGTTGGCCCTTCCATCTAGTAAGAGCCTGAACAGTGGGATCTAATCGAGGGATTTCTCAATCCTTCTTTTCTTTCATAAACACCCACCACCTGAGCAACCTGCCAGCCCTGCCAACTAGCGAGAGCCTGGTCAGTGGGATCCAACCGGGGGGTGTAGCCACTTGAGCAACCTGCTGGCTGGTGAGAGCCTGGACAACGTTATCCAATCGAGGGCTTTCTCAATTCTTCATTTCTTTCATAACCACCCACTACCCGAGCGACCTGCCGACCAATACCAGCTAGTGAGAGCCTAGTCAGCGGGATCCAATCGAGTGCGTAGCCATGATAACTTCCCAAAAAGAAGTTATCTAGCACTTTATTTTCACATAATATTATTCATAAATGAAAAACAAAATGATTTAAATGAGTATAAATATACATAGATTCATATTTATTTTATTTCGGATTAATTAATCTATTTTGCTTATGTTTTTCTTACTAGAAATGCCATGGAAATCGAACCGAAGAAGTAAAAGATGGACTTATATTTTGGTTGTGCAGTTGTTACAACAACTTATTTCCGTTGTTATAATATGTTCTGGACGGATTTAAAATTCGAATTTCCAATTTTGCGCCAAACTCAAATATGAATGGATGAATCTATTGGGAGAGGGCTACTCATTTTAAGAGGGGAATCTCAAACCTAAAAGGGGGTTACAAAATTCATTAGAGAGAGGAGATTTAGAGAGCCATCATCATGGAGAATGAGACAGTGGCTAGGGTTTGGAGATGCCGGTAAGAAGGAAGAAGGCTTTGAAGCGAGATCTGAACACAAATTCCTGTAGTGTTTAAAATTCTATTATCATCTCTAGTAAGAAATTTCTTGTTGTGTAGTTTCATCCCTCCATCATGAGCTAAATTCCTAGGTCTTGTATGTTAAGTGTACTCTGATTTATTGTGATGACGCAATTTTATTTTCACTTTTGTGATGGTTTGAAGAACTATCTTTATTGGTTTTATGTTTTATTTTGTGAAACATTTGGATTAAGTGTTCTTCTTCTAAATTTCTTAGCAAGATTCGAGAGAGGAGCTACGTTATCTTAGAGTTGAATCCTTTATTTTGCACGACAAGATTTGAGAGAGGACTCACGTAAATCTTTAGCCAAATTCCATCTATATACTGTGGTGCAAGATTCGAGAGAGGAGTGGCGTAAGTGTAAAATGAATATCAATATAGCATAAAGAGAGAAAGAGATTTCATCTTTTGTTAGCAACATTGGTTTCTGTGTTACATGTTATTCCTTTTTCTACCTATGTTAGAGATAACTAGGGGAATTCGGGTAAACAGATGTTTTAGATCGAGAGATGATAATGTCCAAATTCAAATCATTGCAGGATAGTGATTTAAACATTTCATGAAAGATCACTCTAAAAACTCATTACATTTGACAAAAGAAATCAACATACAAGACTATTTCTCCAACTTGATAAAAATAATCCTAAGTAAGCGGATTTAGTTTTATTATTTTTTCTTTTAAATTTTCTTTAACAAGATCACTCTAATTAATCCGCTTGAAATTAAACAAAAAAGGTAGAGCTAGTACTTGCAAATGCTAGATTCACTTCTCCATGGGAACGACCTTAACTCACTTTATATTACTTGATCTGACATGTGAACTTGACTATAATACGTACATCTATTTTGGACGTATCAAGTTTTTGGCATCATTGCCAGGGATGTGCAACTAATTTATTGTTTTACGTTTTGCAATATTAGTTAACCCTGAGTATTTATAGCTCATGTTTTTTTTATTTTCTAGCATTTGTTTTTTTATTTCACAATTTTAATTTTTTTATTTCTATTTTTTTTAAAAAAAATTCAAAGTAGGTTTAGTCATTTAAATTATTTGTGTGCAGTTGATTCCTGCAACGATTAATATCCATTCGTTGAATTCTCCCGTGAAAAATTATGCATTCATATTTATATTCTCGATGTCATTATTGCAGGGCATTCAATCATGATAGTGATGATTGTTATATAAAAGACTGTAGTTATAGGTCATACGGCTTACCCTATGGAGTACCAATATCTGATGATACTTCATACAATGCTACTAATTTTTATAATTATGCTCCCGCACAACATGCAACATTTCCGTATTTCCGCCCGACCCCTCAAAGACCGAGAAGAAATGAGAAATAATGTTTATTTTGTCATATCATCGGGCACGCTATGAAAGAGTGCGTTGCATTTCAAAGCCAAAGAGAGGAGAATAACAAATTGATGCGCGCGAAGCCCAACCGTAGTTTATCTAGTGAGCACGCTGTGTCCGAAATTCACGTGGCAAGAGGCGGGCAAGTGCACCTATCGCAAGTAATACAAGATATTCGGGGGAATATCGAGATCGTATATTTCCCATGGTGGGTTGATTATCTCTACTCCTCCCGGAAGGACTATTATCTTACCGACAAATTTAAGTTGTCCGATTAACTAATTAAAGCGGCTATAGGAAAGAGATGAAAATAGATTTAGAAAAAGATTGATGAATATATAACGTTGGTATCGAATTACGTTAGTACTAAAATAAATTTATATAACTAGAGATCCTAGGTTTCAATTCAATTAACGGGGAAACTTGGTCGCGGAGGTTCCAAAAGAGTGAGCTCACTTATCTCTAGGACTATCGCTCACCTGAACATTAAGACTATTCGATCGAGATCTCGTTCGGCAAAGGATTCCTCTTAATTCCCGCTTTACGGTAAGAACCCCGCTATTGGGGGGTGATGGGAACCCAATCCGGAAGAACTCCCCGCCTCCTCTCTCGAGGTTTAGTGCAAAGATCTCTTTACCTAAGGGTGATCAGTCCATACGCACGGCCTCTCGGCTATCTAACGTATGGATAATGAAAATAGTGTCACACATCGATATGTGGTTCTACACGTCGTATACCCGGGGTAAACCTTAAGTTCTTAATTAAATAGAAAAAGAAGACATTTAAATATTTAAAAAGATTTTTATTTCCCAATGCTCTTAGATACCGAGGGCTAAGAGAGATTAGCCACTCATCGGAATGGGGATGGCTTATGAGTTTGGTAAGGCGTGAGTTCTAAACTAAGCTCTGAAGGATTACAAAAAAAAGAAGAAATAAAATAACCTAATATTAGAATGAGAAAATCCAAAAAATGGAACGCACACACTCAACAAAAGCCATAATAAAAGAAAAAACTAAGTTACAAAAAAGGAAAAATAAATAATTGAAATTGTAAATCCTACTCAAACGAGTAGGCAGGAAATAAAAGCAGAAAATTACAAGTCCTACTCAAACGAGTAGGCGGGAAATGACAAGTCCTACTCAAACGAGTAGGCGAGAAATGACAAGTCCTACTCAAACATGAAGACGAGAAATGAAAGTAGAAAATTGCAAGTCCTACTCAAATGAGTAGGCGGGAAATGACAAGTCCTACTCAAACGAGTAGGAGGGAAATGACAAGTCCTACTCAAACAAGTATGCTGGAAATGAAAGCAAAAAATTACAAGTCCTACTCAAACGAGTAGGAGGGAAATGATAAGTCCCACTCAAACGAGTAGGCTGGAAATGAAAAGTCCTACTCAAACGAGTAGGCAGAAAATGAAAGCAGAAAATTACAAGTCCTACTTAAATGAGTAGGCGGGAAGGGACAAGTGCTACTCAAACAAGTAGGTGGGAAATTAATGTTGTAAATTGCGAGTCCTACTCAAACGAGTAGGAGGGAAATAAAACCTGTAAATGCTATCTCATAGACGCACACACTCTACATGAAAGAAGAAAGTAATGAAAACCTAACTCATACACTCACACACACAAATGAAAATGAGAATAAAAAATAAAGTGTTCGAAAATTTAAAACGATTACATTTCTACAGTTAGAACTTGCTAAAAAAAAAGAAGAAATAAAAATTAAAGAAGGAAATGGATTTTCAAATAAATGCAAATATCAAAGTGTTTGAAAAATTAAAATAACAACTAATCCATTCTTATAACTTTGTAAAAATGCTTAAAAAGTTGAAGAAAGTTTAAACGAAACAAAAATCCTAAATCTAAACAAACCATTTAAAACCATTTATAACAAAAGTTTTACAAGCTAAAAAACCCTAAGTAAAAAAAGATAAAAATGACTTTAAAACCATTTTTGTAAATCCATAAGAATGAATGAAAAGCACAAAAATCCTAAATCTAAACAAACCTAAGGGACACGATAAGAAAAGCTAATGTAACAACTAGTAAGTTTGAGAGATTCTTAAACTATGCTAAGCAAATTGATGATTTGAAAACATAAATACGACAAATCGAACTCATAGACACACACACCCATATTAAAAGAAAAACAAAGATACATATTATCGCTGAAAGAGAGGCACTTAGAGGAATTCTAGTACAATATAAGGATGAAAAAACTAACATATTTTATTAAGTAAAAAGTCGGATTACAAAAACTAAAACAAACACAAAGAGGAGGGGGAACAATTATCCTTACATACCACAAAAGGACACCTAGCAGCAGTCCAACAGCGAAATGGATCAAAAATTTTGAACCCTTGGCTCATATAGAAAACATCTATTTATAAGCAAAAATTTGAGATTTGCACATCCGGGTCACGGGTGTGTAGGCGGGCTTGTCGGATCTGATAGATGGATCAGCTGAATAGTTATTGACGGTTGACTTTAGGGCTTCTTCTGTTCATTACACGTGGTGGTCACGGGAGTGACATGGAGGCCACGAGCGTGTATAGAGGGTGTGACTGGCAAAGGCGTGCTGGAGGCATCGCGTCGTTGCCTCGCTGGCAACGTCTTGTCTGGAAAAGTTGAGGGGCTCACGGGCGTGCGCTGAATGATACGGGCATGTACATTGGGTCTAACAGGACATTTAGATTGCGTTGGAAACTCTAGGACGGACACGGGCGTGTCGAAAATGGCCCAGGCATGTATGTAGCGTTGAGTGTCTACTGAAGTTGAGTGTTGAGTCTACAGGCGGCATCGAGTGTTGAGTGGTATGACACAGGCGTATTGGAGTGGACACAGGCGTGTCTCGCGGGACACAGGCGTGATTGAATTTGTCCTTTTCAGGCGGCAGCTTTCCAAAAGAATCAAAGTGACATGCCCAGGTCACAGGCGTGACCTAATGGATACGGGCGTGTACTTTGAAAATTTCGACTTTTTCCTGAAATTTCTGGAAAGAAAAAATAAAGATTTTTTAGAAGGGGATATACAAAAAAGGAACATTTTATTGAATAAAAGTAAGTAAAAAAGCAACGAAAATAAACTAAAATGACCAAAATAAAGTACATAAAAATATGAATATTTACAACTCATCAAATACCTCTATACTTAATCTTTTGCTATTCTAGAGCAAAGGTTGGAGATATACTTATAAGGAATTAAAAGAAATCCTAAATTTGGCTACCACTTGAATTAATTAAAAGGTATATCAAAGTAGACATCATGGGTATAATAGTTAAGTCTTAAATTACGAAAACATTTTAAATAGAAGAAAAGTTTTGGCCAACAAGACTTCTTGAAGTAAACAAATAGCAAGCAAAAATTGCAATCGTTAGTTAAAAAAATAGATCGTAATTATAGAAACTTTAGCTTATAAGAGTTTAAAGAAAATAATGCAATTTAAAAATATGCTCTCAAAAAGATTTTTAAATTAAGTATAGAATCATTGAATATGACTAAGAGGGTTATTGTTGTTATGAAGAGGGCTTTGATTTTAGATGTGAGGTATATTTTTTCGCTCAAACCACTAATAAACTTTTTGAATGTGGATGTTTAGAAAAATAAAATCTTATTTTTCATAATATATAAATTTTTTGAACAACTTCACATAACCCAATGTATATGTATAAGAGTAATGACTTTTATCCTCTTACTCCGTAACATATAATCTTTTAAAATATTTGATGCCTATATTTACGGAACGAAATCTTATTTCCATTGACATAGGTTCTTTTAAGGATAAAAATTTTATCATGCTAAGTAAGACATGATAAAAATGGAAAGATGTTTTTTTTTCAAAAATAAAACTAGATTTTAATAAAAACTCTTTGAGAGTAATTTTAATAAATTGAACGTTCCAGTGTTTTTAAAAGCTTGAAGTAAAAATAATTGAAGTCTATAGTTATTTTTTTTCAAACATAATACACATGCCCCTATTTCAGATTAATTAGAAGTAGTGCATAAAATAATTCCCCAATCTTAAAAACAAAGCATAAAAAATTCTTTAAAACTTAACCCTGGATATTTAAATCAATCAATCTCTAATTAATAAACAAATAGTAAATAAAGAATTAATGAAATTCGCTTATAAATAAACTTGCAACTAGATTTTTGGAGAGCGAAAAGGGTTAGGAATGGTGTATTCGATTTATTTGTTTTATAAAGTTTTTATTGTGAATATTCTAAAAGTTTCACCTTTCAAAAGTTTATAAGGAGCCATTAACTTGATTTTCTAAATTAGACTTCTATTTAGAATATAATTATCAGTGTTTATTACTTCAACCTAAAAGGACATAGACAGATTTGACTCTAGTAATAACATTCTACAAGATTCAATAAGTGTTATGTTTTTTCTTTCTGCCACTCGATTTTGTTGAGGAGTTCTAGGAGCTGAAAAACTCTGTATAATTTCTTCATTTTCACAAAATCTATAGATCAATTAAATTTCAAACTTGGTGTCATGATCACTTCTGATCAAAGAAACTTTAGAATCATATTCAGATTGACTTTGTTTGATAAATCTTGAGAGGACTAAAAAGGTTTCAGACTTATCTCATAGGAAGAACACCCAGCTAAATCTTGAGTAGTCATCCATTATTACTAGAGTATAAGACTTTCCTCCTAAACTTTGAGTAGTAAGAGGACCAAATAAATCCATATATAGTAGATATAAAATTCTAGGAGAATCATTCTTACTAATTGGTTTGAATGATGATTTAACTTGCGACATGACCTACATGGATTAAGTTTTCTATACTTACCTTTTTGTAAGCCTCTTACCAAATCATCCTTTTCATGCTTTGCTATGGTCTTGTGATTTACATGACCAAGTCTCATGTGTGATAGCTTATTCTTATCTAACTCAGCATTAAACAAAGATATTTCATATGTAGTTGAGCAAAAAATCAACTGCATAGATATTACCTTTTCTATAACCAGATATTACTATAATATCAGTTATGGAGTTAACTGCTGGACATATATTGTGAGTGCGTACAACTTTGTATTCACCATCACATAACTGACTAATACTAATTAAATTATATTGAAGTGCTTCAACATATGCTACCTTTGAAAAAATGATATCTCCAATTTAGATCATACCATAACCTCTAGTTTGACCATAGTTGGAATCAATAAAAATTACATTTGGGACATTTTTGACCTTGAATGTATAACCCAATATCCGGCGAGTAGTAGGCAACAGGAACCAGATTAGCCAAGATCGGTAGTCCAGCTCGTCCAGGTGGGGTGAACTATTTGATGGTCAAGTGGAACAGGTCAGCTCGCACTCGACCCAGGGGCTCGGCGAGCTGTGGGCAACTGGACCAGGCATGCTCGCACTCTCCCTAGGAGGCTTGGAAGGTAGCAGGCGAGTGGGGCAGGCCAGACCCACACTCGCCTAAGGGGGATAGAGGCGGCGAGTGCCAGCTTCATCGAGCGCTCGCCTCCCCCGGTGAGTGGAGGCTACAGAGTGCCACTCGCCTAGCTTCTTGTGATGTGTTTATACCATTTTACCCCCATTGGCCTGCCAGTAGCATGGTGGAATAGTGGAGTTACGCTGTTGGCAGACCCAGTTGGGCTGCACATAGTTGTTTAAAACATCGGAGGTCAGCTATTTGCAGGCCATTTTCAGAAATCTATAAATAGACCCAAGGGAGTACCTTAGAAGGCGCTCTCACTTGGTCCCTGGTCTTCTCGCGCTTTCTGAGGTATCCTTAGCTAGGTATTTGGCTAGGGAGGGGAAGCACTCTAAGATCTTGTGGGTGTATGGTGGGACCTCCACGCCGAGCCCTTGGGTCTATACCTCGTTCTTTTTCCTTAGTTATTTAGCCTGTGGGAAGGAAGTAAGTGCGCGATCACCCCTTCCCAAGGGTAAACTCCATAGAGACCGAATTTTCGATTTCAACATTTTTGGTGCGGTGAGCTTGGAGCATGGTAAGTACAGAAAATATTCAGCAGGCTCGATGAATGGAGGAGAAAAGCAAGGTTCAGACAGGGCCGACTTGCCACCCCCTCCCCCACTCGCTATGATGGGGATGTTCGAGGAGTTCAGGCAAGATGTGCTCGATCTCGTCAGGTTCGCACTCAGTGCGCAAGCCGAGTGCTCAACTCCAGCAGTTCCAGTCATTGTCGCCCCAACTCTGGGCGAGGACGGTCCCTGTAGGCGAGCTGGGAAGGAGGTTTCAGAAGATGGGAGAGGGTACGAGATCCCCGGATGAGTGCTTTTCACAGGATTGACAAGCGGAGGCCGGTTCGGCGAGATGGGCATGCGAGACCCTCTGGCTCTCCTAGTAAGGGGAGACAGCCCCTTCAGCAAGTTGGTTTCGTCCTCCCCAGTTCCGAAGGGGTTCAGGGAGACAGAGATGTCTTACTACACTAGGAAGGATGACCCGGTCCAGCATATCCAGTGGTTCGAGGATGTGGTGTCGATAAGGCAGATGTCTGATGCCTTCAAATGCAGACTCTTCACCATCACCCTCAAGTAAAAGGCAAGAGAGTGGTTCCATCAACTGCCGGCCAACTCCATCTACTACTTCGAGGACCTGCTCTGGGGGTTCATGTTGAGGATCACCACTTCCAAGAACAGAAAGAAGGAGTCAGAGTCCCTATTCCACATCAAGCAGGGGGTGAATGAGACCCTGGGGGGCTATATGGACCGCTTTTCGGAGGAGGTCACCCAGGTCCAGGATATGTCAGGGCATACCCTGATGATGGCCTTCACCTTGGGGCTGCAACAAGGTTTCTTCAGGATGGAATTGAAGAAAGTGCGGCCCCTCTCCTATGAGGAGCTGATGGAGAGGGAGGCAAGGGAAGCCGACTAGGAGGCATCAAACGCCAAGTTTGCGAAGAAGTTGTCCAGGTGGGCCACAGTAGAGGAGAAAGGTCAAGGAGGTGGTCGAGGGCAGGAGGTAAGGAGAGGCAAACCTCAGCAGATGGAACAAAAACAACAGTAGCAGCCCAGTTGGGGCATCAAGAGCAAAACCCGCTCGGCCGGAGGCAGCCGGAGTGGCAGGACCAAGGTCGGCGGAGAGGTTTCCACGGAGAGGACTACTCTCAGGGGGGCCCGGATCAGTTCTGCCATCCCGACAGAAGGCAGGGTCAGAGGACCCCATCCTGGATCAACACTAGGCTATGACAATAGCCATGTAGAGGAGGAGGGGACAGCAAAGGAGAAGGAGGGAAGCTAGGGTGGAGTTACCCTATTGTGACTTCCACCAGGAGGAGGGGCACGCCACAACCACGTGCCTGGAGTTCCTCGAGTTAAGAGGGAACAGGGAGCAGAAGCAGCAGTGAGATCGTCAGG
Source organism: Platanthera guangdongensis (assembly GCA_039583875.1). NCBI lineage: Eukaryota > Viridiplantae > Streptophyta > Magnoliopsida > Asparagales > Orchidaceae > Platanthera > Platanthera guangdongensis. Next base: position 27,392,735 of record CM077159.1, read on the forward strand.
AGGTGTAGATCAAAGAAGTCCTGCATCGAGAAGAGGAGCACAGGTGTGAGGACCAAGCCTATATGGGTGCTCGAGGCAGGATCAGAGTGATCCATGAGTGGTGGGGGATGAGGCTTCCCGGAAGGCAAGTCTCCACACCATGTACCACCGGAGTATTAGCTCCACATCCCAAACCCCACCCCCAGAGTAAAGGATCACATTCTCTAGGAGTGACATGATAGATCATGAGGATCCCTTCTGCGGCATGCTGGTCATCCAAATGGTGGTCGAGAATTTCACCATCTCTCGGATGCTCATCGATAACGGGAGTTCTGTCAATGTCATCTTCAATAAGACGTTTAACGTAATGAAGGTGGAGAGAAAGAAGGTTCTGTCCTCGAATGGTCCCATGTTCGTATTTTTGGGTGAGAGGAAGGAGGTTGAAGGAGGAGTGGGGCTCCATGTCACTCTGGAGGGGGTGGTGGGGGGGGGGGGTGCAGTCACAAAACTGTAGGTTCGTCATCGTGGACGCCCCCAGAAGTTACAATGCCATCTTTCGACCGCCTATCATCAGCATCTTCCACTGCGTCCCCTCATCCATCCACAAATGCCTGAAGTTCAATGCAGAGGGGATCTAGGTCCGGGTCCGAGGTGGCCCTAAGATGGCGAGGGAGTGCTATGTCACCGCAGTGATCTCCATCTCTTGGCAGGGGGGAGCTGAGGAGATGGAGTGGATGATGGAGGAGGCGGAGCAAGAGGTCGGTGAAGAGGCAATGGAGGTGGAGGTGAGTTGCACCCAAGTGGAGGTGGCTGGAGGAGTTCGGGAGGTGCTGGTCGAGGTAATGGCTATGGAGGAAGTGGTGGATGCCGAGGAGGTCGTTGTCCCGTAGGAGGGTGACATTGGACAATGGGGAGAGCTGTAAGACCCCCCCCCCCCCTCCCGAATCCCAAAACACGGCACAAAGGGAGGTCTTATGCCGGAACAGCCGCCTTGCGGTAGCATTAGCACACGGGCTAACCTGTACTACAAGACACCTATTTCGCCGGCTACAATAATATCAATATAACATGCCAACCCAACCAAAATATAAGCAAGAGAAGTCAATCCATACTAAGTAATAATTTCCAAATCTGTACATCAAAGGAGAAGCTAAAACATGCTTCTACATATCAGAGTACAGCTATAGAAATTGCCCAAAAAGGGGCTACATCAAATCCTCTCAACACTCACATCTGTGACCGACGGTATCGACGGAACCGTCACTTCAGGCCATGTCGTCCTGGCCTGACTATCCTGCTACGTAGTCTGTGGCTGCTCTACCTGCGGCGTGACCTCCTAAAAGGAAACCGTAGCAACCGTTAGTCGAAACGACTAAGTGGATTCACATCCGCTCCCCCGGTGACTCCTCGGCACCGGGTGGAGAGAAGGAACAGGGGTAATATATATATGCAAGTAAAAGAAGTACAAGGAGGTGACAATAGTGTAAGAGTAACAGTATCATAATCTAGCAGTTATTTAAGAGCTATAGTAAATTAATAAGTATAAGTAACAGCAGGAAAGTAACTTAACTTATAAGAATGCCCATACAATTTATAAGTTAAGGATCAGGTTACATTAAGGTAACTCATCGTATAAGAGTGCCCATACAAACTTATACGATGAGTATCTTGTTGTGCAATGTTATGAAATGGTATATATGCTATGCAATGACTTACCCATGATCACACACATGCAATTGCTATGTCGACACAGACTATAGTTCCAACTTTTCGATCAGGTAGCTAACCTCTCAGACATCAGCCGTCGTGGCTAGGCGGTGACAGTAGAACGGGCACTTCTACTACTAGGCGGGTATCCACACTACTTCACCTAGGCCTCCGTACTCCTCAACGCTAAGAACAAAACAGCGGAGCCCATGTGTACTATGTCCCAGCGGGGTCTTGGGTAGATGTGCACCAAGAACACAACTCGAACTGGCCTTGTGTGACCTGGAAGTGGCCTCGGAAGTAAGCACGAGGACACAGCCCAACCGTTCACTTAGCAAGGAAGGGGCCCCGGCACGTGAACACCGAGGACAGAGCCCAACCGCCCAAAGTCTAGCTGTCAACTCCCATTGGTATGACGACCGGCGAGCCCGTAGACCTGCCACACTATCCTTAATCCAGGATTATGACACCGCGTCTCGACTCACACCGCATGCAAATGCCTCCTTTCCATAACATGGAAGGTGCCTCTGAAGTAAGCACGAGGACACAGCCCAACAATCCATCCATACCTTATCTCAACACAAACCAAACAAGTGACGGTCAACACCGCACTCACATCCTCTCATAATACTACCCGTAGGGAGACGACGCTCTAAGTATTCGACTACTAAACTCATTCCATTAATCAAACATACTCATGGCCATAATTTTTTCCTCTACATGACTTTTCAAATGATGACAACATAATATAAACATGATGCGCATATAAAGATCTATCAATCTTTCTAAAAGTACAAACACATTATAAACATGATGCATGTATAAAGATCCATCAATCTTTCCAAAGGATAACAACATATTATAAACATGAAGCGCATAAATAACCATCTATCAATTTCTACCACGTCAATTCGTTTAAGTAAGCTTGCTTCACAATTGGATTATATGAAATCTGATTAATAAACTCCATCAATCATGCAACTAAAATGATTAATCATAAAAGATTTCATCCAAGCCAAGTAACTTGCAATATTAATTCCACTGAATCCAAATCCATATTATATAATCCCATAATTTAGGTGTAGAGTAAATCTGGGCAGCAAATTCGACCCAAGATTCCTGAAGCTACAAGAATCCGGTGAAGATGTGTAACCCCTTGATGGAAAGGTCTTTCCATGGGCTACAACTTTCGTATTCAGACCTCAACCCAGATTTGAATGTATCTTATTAGAAACTAGCTTTTAAGTTCGATGCGTACAGAACACAATCTCTGCATGCTGGATTTACCGGATGTCATGTTCGTTAAGACTTTCCTGTGGCTACAGACTTCGCTCGAAGACGTGCAACCATTCGTTGGAAAGATATTTTCAAGGGATTCAACTTTTATGTTTAGCCTAAAGCCCAGATCTGGTCATATCCTTCCTGAAAATGGCCTATAAGATTGCTGCACGCAAAATACAGATTCAGCACGCATCTTGAGGCGGAATGAACGGCATCGGTTCATCTTCCTCCTCAAGTCGATCCTCTCAGATCACCTCAAGAAATTCCTCCATCCTTATTCACCCTCATGAGGCCTTTGCTCTTCACGAAACCATCCCCCATCTCCACATAGAAGATCAGAGAGGTTGAAGACAACACTAACCAAGAGCAAAAGCCCCAGATTGGCCTCACCCTTGAGAAAGCATCTTCTCACTTGTCAAGACTCTTTTGAGTCGACGTCACGCCTAGATATCTACAGATCTAGCACCAAGGGAGAGAGTAGGAAGCTCACCTCGGTTCCAGTGGTTCCACCATTTCCGGCCATGGATCTCGTAATTCTCCTTGGCGGCATCTTCTCCTTCGCGATGTTGGCGGATCTCCTCCTCTAGAACTTGCTCCAGCAACTTCTCTCTCTCAATCAGGAATTTCTCTCAGGGAAAACGACTGGAAAGAGGAGTGAAACTTCTAGGGTTTTCTAAGCCCTTATATATGAAAAGTGACACGGGTAGAGACACGCCTGTGTCCTTACCCGTGTCCTGCTCCAATAAAGCGTTACGATGGTTTTTAGTGTCGGCTCAACACTCGATACGTCGGAACACGCCCTGGTCACGCCCATGGTCACGCCCTCGACACCGGGCGTGACTCCTATCATCGAATGGAATTCGTCGAACTCATCTACAATCGTTGAACGGAGAACACGCCCCAGTCAAGCCCATGGTCACGCCCGTGACACCGGGCGTGACTCATATCATCGAACGCAATTCGTCGAACTCAACTAAAATCGTCGAACTCAACTAAAATCGTCGAAGTCAACTAGAATCATCGATCGGAGAACACGCCCTGTTCACGCCCATGGTCACGCCCGTGACACCGGGCCTGACTCCTATCGTCGAACGGAATTCATCAAACTCAACTAAAATCGTCGAACTCAACTACAATAGTCGAACTCAACTAACATCGTCGAATGGAGAACACGCCCCGGTCATACCCATGGTCACGCCCGTGATACCGGGCGTGACTCTTATCGTTGACCGGAATTCGTCGAACTCAACTAACATCATCGAACGGAGAATACGCCCCGGTCACGCCCATGGTCACGCCCGTGACACCGGGTGTGACTCCTATCGTCGACCGGAATTTGTCGAACTCAACTAAAATCGTCGAATGGAGAACACGCCCTGGTCACGCCCATGGTCACGCCCGTGATAGGGGGCTTGTCCCGTGTTCAACTACTCGAGTAGTCGACAACAACTCGAGTACTCTACAACTAACTGGATAGACACGGGTATGGTCACGCCCGTGTCGGACCGGTCACGCTCGTGACATGGGCGTGAAACTCACTAAGTCAAGAATTCACTACCCGTGTCCTGCTCTGGACAACTCGAGGGTTGGTTCCTCCTACATTCTCCTGTGATGCCCAATTTCCAGCACTTCCCTAGACCCAAGTCAACTCTCCTGACTCAAAACACACACGAGGGGCCTAGTGCGATTCGGGACGTTACAAATCCTTTAACAAAAAAAAAGATTTCGTCCCCTAAATAAGGCTTGGGCTAGGGGAGAAAAGCATAACAGGAAAATCACATATGCTTTTAAATAAAATTACCTGGAGCAAACAACTCCGGATAGCGTTGTTGCATCAAATCCTTTGGCTCCCATGTGTACTCCTCCTTCCCATGGTTAGACCATAGCATCTTAACCAAGGAAACAGTTTTGCGGCGCAACATTCTTGTCTCGCTATCTACAATCCGCACCGGCTCCAGTCGCACCGACCTATCATACTGATGGCGACGGTGATGGCGACGGTGATGACGACGACCACCAGGACGACCAACTTGGGAATGACTATGTTGAAGATGTGCCGGCAAAGGACGTGCGACGTCGTAGCGATCATGGTTACAAGCTTCGCCCTCGCAACAAGACTCATATTTGATATTTTAGCTTTGGTGTGCTAATAGCCTTTTCATGATGGCTCTTTTAAAAAAAACATTATTTAATTTCTGCATTTTCTTTATGTGGTGTGCATTTAGCCACTTGTTATTTGCTTTGAGATGTAAGCTTATATAAGGCCTTGAACTTTTCATTTGATGGTAGAATTAATTGAAATCAAAATTTGGAATTCGCCAACCCTAAAATTTCCCTCTCTTCTTCTCTTAGCCCCCCCCCCCCCCCCCCCCCCCCCCCGCTTTCTTCCTTCCTCCAAACCGCCGGCCTCAAGGCCATCTCCTCTCTCCCTCTTGCTCTCGGCCGCCCCCTTCTCTCTAGTGCTCGGCTACTCTCCTCTCCCTCTTGCTCACGGCCACCCGAGATCCTCTCTCTCCAAGGAAACTTTGGCCCATGCATGAGAGGTTGTTTGCAAGGAAGAAGATAGGGGTTTCCTCCACAGCGTGAAGTGAAGGAGATTAGCACGTTCATCATCCGTAGCGCGCTTCCCGTGGACTTTCAATGGAGGAGCGATCAAACTTGGTGGATCCACGCATCACGGATCTACAAATCCGAGAGGGGTAACGAAAATTTCTACCAAGAGATTTCTTTCTCTAGATAGTTCTTGTGGTGGACGAATTTCTGCGTTATTTTCCGATTTGTTTTTCTTGACGGTTAATCAAATAATAGATCGGTATTTTTCGTTTGGATTTCCGAAAGATTCGTAAGAGGATTGGCGATCCTCGCTTTCTTTTTGTTGGGATAGATCCTAGCATCTTTCGAATCATTTTGTTCTTGGTGGATCTATTTTGGTACAACCCAAAAGCTCGTTCGGGATCAAGATTATCCCATTTAGCTGGAAAGAATTTGGCCTATAGCCAACATTCGATCCATTTGCGGAACGGCGATCCGTATTGTTAGCGCGAGCGATAAATAAAATAATTGTTGTGGCTGCGTTTTCGTTAACATGTGGAATAGAGAGCGTAGATCGTGTCGTAAGCGTTATCGAGGCCTCCGTGACGAATCTCTAGGACATACCCTACATCAATTTGGTATCAGAGGGAGGTTTTCGTCAATTTCCTAATTGGCACTCCTCCCCCTCTCCAAATTAAAACAAATAAATTTCAAATTTTAAATTTCAAATTTCAGATTTCAAATTTCGAATTTCAAACTTCAAATTTCAAAATTTCAAATTTCAAATTTCAAATTTCAAAATTCAAAATTTAAATTTCGAATTTCAAATTTCAAATTTCAAAATTCAAAATTTCAAATTTCAAATTTCAAAATTCAAAATTTAAATTTCACATTTCAAATTTCAAAATTTCAAAATTCAAATTTCAAATTTCAAAATTTAAATTTTAAATTTCAAATTTCAAATTTCAAAATTTCAAAATTTCAAATTTCAAAATTTCAAATTTCAAAATTCAAAATTCAAAATTTAAATTTCGAATTTCAAATTTTCAAATTTCAAAATTCAAATTTCAAAATTCAAAATTTAAATTTCGAATTTCAAATTTCAAATTTCAAAATTTCAAATTTCAACATTTAAAATTTAAATTTCAAATTTCAAATTTCAAATTTTAAAATTCAAAATTTAAATTCCAAATTTCAAAATTCAAAATTTCAAATTTCAAATTTCAAACTTCAAATTTTAAATTTTAAATTTCAAAATTCAAAATTTCAAATTTCCAATTTCAAATTTCAAAGTTTAAAATTCAAAATTCAAATTTCCATTTTCAAAAATCCAAAATTATGGCCTATGACGTTCACGTTTCCCGGTTGGACTTTTGGTATGATAAAGCCACGACTAAGTTTCCCCCTAGGCAATGCCACACTTGTCCTACTTATGACGGTTTAGGGTGTCCTAAAATTTTTAGGGATTGGCTTAAGGGTATAGAACTTCATTTTAAGTGTTATGGATGGGATGACCCCCAAAAGATTCACTTTGCCCCAGAACGGTTAATAGGTCATGCCCAGTTATTTTGGCTGAACGAAGAGCGTCGTGTTGGTGGTTATCAACATAATTGGCAGGCGATGCGTAGCCTCCTTTCAGATCAATTTGATCCCGCCTATCTCCGTACTACCAACACCGAGCCTGTGAGTGAGTACGGCTTACTACATTATTGTCACACCGACCTAGACCTCACCTTTAGTACGGCTTTGGAGATTGAGAAGCGCCGACCTCCTAGGAGAAAGGTTCACTCACGTCAGAAGATTATTACCTTTGAGTCTAGTGGCGTATCTGATCTTGGCTCTATTGTGCATCATATTCCGAATACACCCGTAGTTCTTTTTGAGTCTTCTCCTGAGCTGCCTGATCTAGTCGTTGACTCTCCTGATGAGTCTACGGTAGTGTCTAAGACTGAGCACGCCACTGTGGGTGAGACCGACTTAATTGATGAGCTTAGTGATGACGAGGAGTTTGGTTACCCTAGTGACCTGGACGAGGATTTCTCCTCTGAGGAATCGTCTCCTCTTCCTTTCGACGATGTTTCTGAGGCATCTCCCTTGACAGTTATGGAGTCTTCTGATGACCCTGAGTCAGAAGACATTCTGGCTGAGTCACCCTTTGTTGAGAGCTTACCTATTACTGATTTAGGTGATGACCTGCTTGAACACGAGCTCGTTCCTTCTAGCCCGGAACATATTGAGGTGCCCATTTCTTTAGCTTCCCCGGTAGGTCAATCCAGTCGGATCAGTGTGAGTGAGGATCACAATATTATAATGATTGATCCGGGTTTGGTCGATGGTTCAACGGTGTTGGAAGAGTCACCTTGGGATGGATGTTTATCTTGGGATAATATTAGTGGTGCACATCTGCGAGATAGTTCATTGATATTATCATCGTTGCTTGAGGGTCATAGTAATTTAGATTCTTCCCGGGATTCGATTTGCCCAACCCTCCATCATGATTTAGACAATGTACCTACTTCGTGGGAAGATTTGGTTAGCGAATCATGTGACGTTTTGGAAGAGTTACCCTGTGTGGGAAGGCTATTTGTGGATGACGGTAGCACTGAGGACCCGATAAACATTTCTTTGATGTTAGCTCCTTCGCCAGAAGCCCAAAATGGATTAGGAATTTTGTCGAGTACGATCTTTCCTACTTTTGAGACCAATACTGATTCTGATTTGGACGAAATATCTAGTGGGTTGGAAGACATGTCGACTGATTTGGTAGAGTCACCCCGTGATGAATGTTTATCTGATAGTGAGTTAGATGATGACGATCCGGCTGAGTTTTCGGTAAGTACGAATCTACTGTTTGATTTTTCCTTTGATTTTGATGGCTTGCACCCGGAGGATTTTTCTTGGACGTTAAATCCATGTTTTGACGGTGAGTATGATTTAGTTCCTCCTCCGGAATCGCCCATGTCGACTCCTCCTCCGATTCACTTGACTCGATTAGATGACTTGTTAGGGAACGAGCTTGTCATTTCTAGCCAGAGATATTTGGAGATGTTTATTTATCCAGCTTCCCCATTCGACTTACCCAGACGGATGTGTGTGAGCGATTTGTTAGTTGTCGTGTTCGGTCTTTCCACTACTTTTCATAGATCTGACTATATTGTTCCTAGGATGGACCGTTCATCTGACCGCTTGGCGTTGGGTAAGGCTTCTTTTTGGACTGCTAGTGATTCCATGGCGATGGTATGTTTTGATGTGGTGTCCCCCATACACAATTATTTGCCAAGCCCGATCGCTTGCATTTATCCTCCGCCTTTTGATGATCCGTGCATGCACACGTTAGTGAACATAGTTGGGTATGTTGAGTTGTGTCTCCCGCACTACCTTTCAACTCCGGGAGCATCCAACTCTATAGTTGGTGATGAGCGTTTTCCGCAGGCATTTCTTTGTGAAATTTTTAAATCAAAATTTAAATCTAAATTTAAAACTATGGCGTTGGACTCCACGGAAATCGTTAGTGAATTTAAAGCACCCATGCCACCAGACTTAGTCCTGTTATTTTCTACTGTTAACTCAAGTCATGTTGCACATGGGTTCACCCCACACGGTTCATGGGACCTAATCCTTCCGCATGCTCAACTAGCGTACAATAATTCTAAGAACAGGTCCACTGGGTTGTCTCCGAATGAGATAGTGCATGGTTATAAGGCGCCAGTGCCTCTTGACTTGGTTCCGTTACCGCCTTCTTTTAAGTCAAGTCAATTTGCACAGGACTTCGCTTCACACGTTCACGCTCTCCATGAGCATATTGGCAAGACGTTAGCTAAGCAATATTCTATCTATCAATCGAATGCTAACGTACATAGGCGAGCAGTCTCCTTGAACATTGGCGAATTGGTTAGGGTCCGTCTTATCCCTGAATGGATGCCTTCGGGCACCATAAAAAAATTAGCGAACAAGAAAGCCGGTCCTTTTCGAATTTTGAAGAAATTAGGCGAAAATGCTTATTTGTTAGAATTACCCGTTGATTGGGGAATCTCCCCTGTGTTTAACATTTCGGATTTAACGCTTTTTGTTGCTCCACCACCTGAACTGTCTGTCTCTCTGTTTAATAATTCCACTATACAATCTAATGGGGTGGGGGGTGAGCTCAATTCTGGATCGCTTTCTCCTTCGAAATCTACGGGAGGTATGTCGTCTATTGATGATGAAACTTGTTTTTCTGCTTCACCTAACATTTTTCTGAGGTTTCCCCGGACGGATTTCTTGCCTGACAGGATTTTGCAGGATGATGTGTTTCCCACTCCCGACGGCGACATTCACAGGTTTTTTGTTTGTTGGCGTGGTCGTCCGGCTTCGGACGACTCTTGGCTCTCTGCTGCACAGGGGGATCTTCTTGACGCGGACCTCGCAGGCCGTTATATTTCAGCCCGCTCATCGGAGATGAGTCCTTTTGAGCGGCGGAGGATTGATGGCGACGGTGATGGCGACGGTGATGACGACGGCCACCAGGACGGCCAACTTAGGAATGACTATGTTGAAGATGTGTCGGCAAAGGACGTGCGACGTCGTAGCGGTCATGGTTACAAGCTTCGCCCTCGCAACAAGACTCATATTTGATATTTTAGCTTTGGTTTGCTAATAGCCTTTTCATGATGGCTCTTTTAAAAAAAACATTATTTAATTTCTGCATTTTCTTTATGTGGTGTGCATTTATCCACTTGTTATTTGCTTTGAGATGTAAGCTTATATAAGGCCTTGAACTTTTCATTTGATGGTAGAATTAATTGAAATCAAAATTTGGAATTTGCCAACCCTAAAATTTCCCTCTCTTCTTCTCTTAGCCGCCGCCCCCTCTTTCTTCCTTCCTCCAAACCGCCGGCCTCAAGGCCATCTCCTCTCTCCCTCTTGCTCTCGGCCGCCCCCTTCTCTCTAGTGCTCGGCTACTCTCCTCTCCCTCTTGCTCACGGCCACCCGAGATCCTCTCTCTCCCAGGATACTTTGGCCCATGCATGAGAGGTTGTTTGCAAGGAAGAAGATAGGGGTTTCCTCCACGGCGTGAAGTGAAGGAGATTAGCACGTTCATCATCCGTAGCGTGCTTCCCGTGGACTTTCAATGGAGGAGCGATCAAACTTGGTGGATCCACGCATCACGGATCTACAAATCCGAGAGGGGTAACGAAAATTTCTAACAAGAGATTTCTTTCTCTAGATAGTTCTTGTGGTGGACGAATTTCTGCGTTATTTTCCGATTTGTTTTTCTTCGCGGTTAATCAAATAATAGATCGGTATTTTTCGTTTGGATTTCCGAAAGATTCGTAAGAGGATTGGCGATTCTCGCTTTCTTTTTGTTGGGATAGATCCTACCATCTTTCGAATCATTTTGTTCTTAGTGGATCTATTTTGGTACAACCCAAAAGCTCGTTCGGGATCAAGATTATCCCATTTAGCCGGAAAGAATTTGGCTTATAGCCAACATTCGATCTATTTGCGGAACGACGATCCGTATTGTTAGCGCGAGCGATAAATAAAATAATTGTTGTGGCTGCGTTTTTGTTAGCGTGTGGAATAGAGAGCGTAGATCGTGTCGTAAGCGTTATCGAGGCCTCCGCGACGAATCTCTAGGACATACCCTGCATCACAGACGCCACCGCACCATCAGTTGTTGGGATATATTGATCGGGCCGCAATAATGCCTTCCGAAGCGACGACACATGGAACATGTCGTGGAGGTTCTCTAGCCCTGGTGCAACTCCAATCGATAGGCCAACGGGCCAATCCTTTCCAATATAGTATAAGGCCCAACATACCTTGGGCTGAGCTTTTTCACACCACACACACGTGACACTCCATGCATCGGTCGGATTTTCAGGAACACCTTATCACCCTCTTGGAACTCCATCATCTTGTGCTTTGCATTGTAATACTTCTCCTACCGACTTTGAGCCTCCAACATGCGATCCCGTATCAATCTGACCACCGCATCAGTATCATCTATATGTTTATTTCCCAATGCCTTCGAATCTTCATCCTGCACCCAAGACAAGGGAGTCCTGCACCTTCTTCCGTAAAGGGCTTCATGGGGCGCCATACCGATGTTCGCCTGATGGCTATTATTGTAGGAGAACTCCACTAGGGACAAGAGTCTTTCGCACGTCTCTCCTCTGTCCAGCACACATAACCTCAATAAATCCTCCAGTGTTCTGATGGTCCGCTCAGATTGCCCGTCCGTCTAAGAGTGGAATGCAGTACTAAAGGTTAGGCGCGAGCCCAAATATGCCTGCACCACCTTCCACTCCTTGGAAGTAAACTGACCATCCTGATCCGAAATAATTATCTTGGGCACGCCATGATACCGTACGAACTGCTCCACAAAGAGGCGTACCAAAACGTCCACGTGTGCTTCCTTCTTCATTGGAATGAACCGGGCCAACTTTGTTAGTCGATCAACAATAACCCACACCGAATCATTCCAGGAGCGGGAGCGAGGCAGCCCATGGATGAAGTCCATGGAGATATCCTCAAACTTCCACTCGGGGACGGGCAACAACTGCAACAAACCACCGGGACTCTTACATTCAGCCTTCACCCTTTGACAAGCTTCGCAATGTGTAACATAGTGACGAACATCCTTCTTCATTCCCGGCCAGCACATGGTCTTCCGTAAGCCGGTGTACATCTTGGCAATACCCGTGTGTACAGAATATTTAGAGCAATGTGCCTCTCTCAAGATAACCTCCCGGATTTTGCCGCCCTTGGGAATATAGAGCTGGCCACGAAAATAAACGATGTCGTCTTTTAGTGTGTATTCATCGGTGGTCCCATCTTCAATTGCCTTGATTGTCGGGTCCAAGGCCGCATTCATTCCTTGCTCCACCCGAATCCGGTCCCGAATATCACAAACTATGCTCATGCTTGCCAAATACTCTGCATACTCTGCCGAAGGAGCCTTGAATACCAAAGTAATATCCATCTCCTCAATCATCCGAGCCAACTCCATACTCATCAACCGAGACTTTGGGCTAGAGCCTGGCACTTTTCTACTCAATGCATCGGCTACCGAGTTCGCCTTTCTGGGATGTTAGTTTAAGGTGAACTCATAATCGCATAGAAATTCCAACCACTGCCGTTGTCTCAGGTTCAACTCCTTCCGAGTGTGGACATACTTCAAGTTTTTGTGATCGGAAAAAAAAATCTCGCAGTGGACGCCCTATAGATAACGCCTCCAGACCTTCAAAGCGAACACCACTGCTCCCAACTCCAAATCATGGACTGGGTAATTAATTTCATGTTTCTTTAACTGTATTGAAGCATAGGCGATCACGTGCCCGTGCTGCATCAGCACCGCTCCCATCCCTTGATACGATGCATCAGTGTAAACCTGAAATCCTTCCTTCTAAGACGGAAGTGCAAGAATGGGGGCGGAGGTAAGTCTATCCTTCAGCTCCTGGAATGCCACTTCACATTGGGGTGTCCACTCAAATGGCACACCTTTCTTCGTCAATGAAGTAAGAGGAAGGTCAATCTTGGAGAATCCTTTCACGAACTTGCGGTTGTACCCAGCAAGTCCAAGAAAGCTTCGTATATCGGCTGCCGACTTCAAGGGAGACCACTCCTTCACGGCTCGCACCTTTGTTGGATCCACTGCTACTCGTGCTCCACTGATCACATGCCCCAAGAAAGCAACCTCCTTAAGCTAGAATTCACACTTGCTAAACTTGGCATACAAGGCGTGCTCCTTCAATTTCTTCAACACCAAGGTAAGTTGCTCGACATGCTCCTCCTCCGTCTTTGAGTAGACCAAGATATCGTCAATGAAAACAATGACGAAGATGTCCAAATATGGCTCAAACACCTTGTTCATCAGACTCATGAAGGCCGAGGGGGCATTTATGAGCCCAAACGGCATTACCGTGAACACATACAAACCATATCTTGAACTGAAGGCTGTTTTCTGGATGTCCCCTTCTTGTATCCTCAACTGATAGTATCCAGAGCGCAAATCCAGTTTAGAAAACCAATGTGCTCCCACTAGTTGATCGAACAACTCGTCGATCCGAGGTAGCAGATAAGTGTTCTGCACCGTCAACCGATTGAGTTCCCGATAGTCTATGCACAAACGCAGGGTTCCATCCTTCTTCTTCACGAACAGTACAGGGGCTCCCCATGGTGACGAACTGGGGCGAACGAACCCTGACTCCACCAGTTCTTGCAATTGAACTCTAAACTATGCGAGTTCCTTCGGGGCCATTCGGTACGGGGCCTTGGATACAGGCTTGGCACCTGGTACTAGATTAATCTGGAAGTCAACCTCTCTATGCGGAGGCAATCCTGGAAGCTTCTCAGGAAATACCTCAGGAAAATCCCTCCCTACCCGTACATCCTTCACTTCCAATGCTTCTTCCTTCAACTCAAACCAGACCATGAAGACCTCGTCCCCCTTCATATGGGCTTTTACAGCCTGTACGGAAGATAGCATCATACGAGGCGCGAATCAAATACCTTGGAAGATGACGTCGGAGTCTCCATGTCTCCAATAAATTCGCTTCTCTGCGCAGTCGATCCTCACGAAGTGCCAGTCCAACCACGACATGCCCAAAATGATGTCGAACTCCGGCATTCTCAGGACCATGGCCGGCGTATCAAAGGCCTTTCCATCAATGAATAACTCCAACTCGCACTTGGCGGTTGCGATCATCTCCGAGCCATCCGGAAGGCGCACTCGTCGGGCTATTTTAGTGAATTATTTCAAACCCTCTATGCCTTTAATGAAATCCTCGGACACAAAGGAGTGTGAGGCACCAGTATCGAATCGAGTGTAGGCCGGTTTCTCACTAACCATTATGCCTAAGCATCAAAATTATGAAGTCTCCAACCAGATTCCTAGAAAAACTTAGGCAGACTAAGGACGATTGCTTAATTTCTTCCTCGTAGTTCTCGTCCTTGAGCTGGGTCCTGCTTCAATTACACCTTCAGCGAGTCTCTTAACGCTTGTCTGAACACCCAAAAGACCCGCTTCCAACCACTTTACCATATCCATTATCTCCACCAAGCTCAATGTTGGGTCCGGCGTTCCTTCACTTGACCCGTGGCGCTTTGCTACTTATTTAAGAAATTAAGTAGAGCCCTCTCCAACAGTCCGGGCTTTTGGTGCAGTTGGGTATGCGCTTGATCCTTCAATTGGTATCAGAGGAGGTCACGGGTTCAAGACCGGGGGAGCGCTATTAAATCCTGATTTTTCCCTTCTACCTGTGTTGGTCCGGCGGGTCAGGCAACCGTGGACATGTGGTAACCCCACCTCTGAGCCGTGCAACCGCGGACATGTGGTAACCCCACCTCTGAGCCGTGTGGGCCATGTGGTAACCCCACCTCTGAGCCATGTGGTAACTCCACCTCTGAGCCGACGGGTTGTGCTGGACGCCGGGGGGGGGGGGGGGGGGGGGGGAATGTTGGGTCCGGCGTTCCTTCACTTGACCCGTGGCGCTTTGCTACTTATTTAAGAAATTACTTAGAGCCCTCTCCAACAGTCCGGGCTTTTGGTGCAGTTGGGTATGCGCTTGATCCTTCAATTGGTATCAGAGCAGGTCACGGGTTCAAGACCAGGGGAGCGCTATTAAATCCTGATTTTCCCCTTCTACCTGTGTGGGTCCGGTGGGTCAGGCAACCGTGGACATGTGGTAACCCGACTTCTGAGCCGTGCAACCGTGGACATGTGGTAACCCCAACTCTGAGCCGTGTGGCACATGTGGTAACCCCACCTCTGAACCATGTGGGCTATGTGGTAACTCCACCTCTGAGCCGACGGGTTGTGTTGGACGCCGGGGGGGATTGTTGGGTCCGGCATTCCTTCACTTGACTCGTGGCGCTTTGCTACTTATTTAAGAAATTAAGTAGCGCCCTCTACAACAGTCCGGGCTTTTGGTGCAGTTGGGTATGTGCTTGATCCTTCAATTGGTATCAGAGGAGGTCACGGGTTCAAGACCAGGGGAGCGCTATTAAATCCTGATTTTTCCCTTCTACCTGTGTGGGTCCGGCGGATCAGGCAACCGTGGACATGTGGTAACCCCACCTCTGAGCCGTGCAACCGTGGACATGTGGTAACCCCACCTCTGAGCTGTGTGGGCCATGTGGTAACCCCACCTCTGAGCCATGTGGGCCATGTGGTAACTCCACCTCTGAGCCTACGGGTTGTGCAGGACGCCGAGGGGGGATTGTTGGGTCCGGCGTTCCTTCACTTGACCCGTGGTGCTTTGCTACTTATTTAAGAAATTAAGTAGCGCCCTCTCCAATAGTCCGGGCTTTTGGTGCTGTTGGGTATGCGCTTGATCCTTCACTCAAGTCTGCTATAAACAAAAGTGGTTGCTGAATGGGAAACTAGATCTGATATACTCTAGAGGGGGGGTGAATAGAGTATATGGTGCTTTTAAAACATAAAGAAAACTTTTGCAAAGCTTTACAACAATTGTTGTAATGAGTGTGAGCAGGGAAGCAGAAATAAAACTAATCTCCAAACTGAGCTATGCAGAGACTAAACACAAGAAAATCTAGGCCAGAAACAAAAAGAAAACAAGCAGAACCAGAGGACACAAGGAAATATAGTGGTTCCCCAAACTTGGGTACATCCACTCTTCTACCACCCTAGGTAGGAATCCACTGCAGGATGAGTTGATCAGGTGTCCTGGGCACCAATGAGCTTTTGATAAGGTGCTCAAAAACCAAATCAGATTTTTTGATCAGGTGTCTTGCCACCAATAAGCTTTTGACAAGGTGCTCAAAAACCAGATTCAAACTTTTGAAGGGAGTTTGAAAAACCCTTTACAGAGTGGGGGTGAGAGAGTGATGGCAGTCTTCTCTTTCTCAATCAACTGAGAAGACTAAGTGGATTGATGTCAAAGCTCCCCCTGAGTCCTTGAAATCTTCAGGAAGATGAGCTTTGCTGAGGGTGATAGGCCTTCAAAGATAGATCTCCAGCAAAAGATGATTTCAGCAAGCTGAAATGTTGAGAGTCTGGAGTCTTGAAAATGATGTTGGCCTTGAACACTTTGAGAGCTGAAGAGATCTGAAGAATGTTTGATCTCTTTGATGAATGTTCTTCAGAATTCTTCTTGACAGAAAATTTTGAAAGAGTCTCTGTATACTGAGTTGTGTGTCCTCTTCTTGTCAAATCTCTGTATTTCCTTTCTTTCATTCAAAAATATTCTGTCTTTTATTCTCTGTGCCAGAATAGAATATCACTCTGTCAAAGATAGCCGTTGGTCTGCATTGATTACAGCCTTAATTGCATAATTTCTTCTGAAGGAAAGTCCACTGAATTATTCCTTGAAAAATCCCTTGAAAGTTGGTCCAGAAGTAAATGAAAACGGCTAGCAGATCTTCTCAATTAATTACAGAATAACTTCTAACTGATTTGAATTTGAATTCTGAAGGATAACTGAAATCGTCGAACTGAGCTCTGCTATCGTCGAGCTGAGCTCAGCGAACTGGAAAATTCAAGCAGCAAAACAATCGTCGATCTGAGCTCAAGGATCGTCGAACTGAGCTCAGAGATAAAGATCCAGTGCAGAGTCAAAATCGTCGACCTGAGCTCACCGATCGTCGAATGGAGTTCGACGATATTGTGAAGTTGAGCTCAGCGATCGTCGAGTGAAGCTCGACGATATTATGAGGTTGAGCTCAGCAATCGTCGAATGGAGCTCGACGATCTGTAGAAGTTGAGCTAGACAATCGTCGACCGGAGTTCGACGAAACGTCGTGCTGAGCTCGACGATTAGACTTGGTCTACAGAAAAACTTGGTCTCCAGGGCAGCTTCCAATCCTAGACTTCTAACCCTTAGACTCAATTCTAATTGACCTATTAAGCTATACAGAAGGTCAAACACAGATTCCTAGAGACATAGTGATCCTGACCCAAATTAGTAATAGGGTGTTCCAACAATCTCCCCCTATTTGGGTTAGGATTACTATTTACAGATTTTGGAAAACCAAATAACATCATACAATCAGAAAAGCATAAAAACAACAGCAGCTAGACACATTGCAGAAACATCACAGAGATATATATATAACATCCAGATAGCAGTCAGAAAAACCAAGGATTGTCACCTTACAGAGTTACTTCTTCTCTTTGCCTTTAACCATCTTGATTTCTCTGTTAGGGTTCAATGCTTTCTTGTTGGACCTAGTGTCATCAGCTGCACCCAAGTATGTTTGCTTTGAAGTCCTGGGAACCACAGCAGCAGGATGCAACTCCATGTATCTGTCTGCATCAAAGAACTTGCTGGAGGCATATCTTTCCAACTCCTTTTGTCTTTGTTCTGACATGGTAGAAATATTGGAAGTGTCTAGCCCTTGCTCTCTGGCTTTCTTTATCTGGTCTAATGCAGCCAACTCCTTCATCCTATCAGTCCAAGCAACAGGATTCTTCTCAGGGTCCTTAAATGGTACAGGTGGCTCATACCTGTTGGAAGAATTATCTTGAGGAGTCCTGGCAGTCACAGTTTCTTTGAGCTTGTAGGGGAAAGGACCTGATGATGTATCAGAAGAACCATGTCCTCCCCTGGAATAAGGGTGCTGCCTGGAATGCCCTTTGGAATAAACTTGAGTCTCTCTTTGATTTCCCCTGTATCCTCCTCTCCTAGAGTAAGAACCCCTAGGCTGGCTTTCCCTTTGATAGGTTCTAGCATGGGGTTGATAGGGAGCCTGGCTTCTGGCTGGGGCTGAACTTGCAGAGCTGCCACCTGCACCTGCATCAGGTGGAGGTGGTGGAGGAGGATGAGGGTGCTTGAACTGGGAGGAGCCCTTCTCATACTTTCTTTTTTTTTCATTGTTTTTAGCTGATTTTTGGAATACTGCATCCAATGTTCAGTAATTGGGCAGTTGTGCAGAATATAATAAGGAACATCATTGTTATCCTTGACTTGGGCAGGAGGAACCCTTCTCATTGCCTTACTTCTTGCCTTCCTTTTCCTTGCAATAGTGGCAGAAGAATCATCAGAGGCAGTGTTGTAATCATCAGATTCAGAGCTCTGAGCATCATATAAAGCATCAATTCTCTTCATCAAATCTTCTTTCAGTTGAACAGCAGCAGATGAGGCAGAAGCAGAAGGAGCAACAGAAACAGATACAGCAGCAGATATAACAACAGATTCAGCAGCAGATACAGGAGCAACAGCAGAAACAACACTAGTAACTTCAGGAGAGAGGGCAGCAGCAGCTTCAGGAACAACAACAAAATCTGCAGCAGGCTCAACATCAATGGCCTCTGTCATCAGAAATTCCTTGGAAATGGGCTCATCAGAAACAAAAGGGATTTCAGCAGCAGTGGGAACATTTTCTTCAGCAGCAGCAAAGACAGTTTTAGAAGCAGATTCAGTCTTTTCTTCAACAGCAGCAGCAGCAGTCACTGAGTGGATAATAGAAGAAATAATACTGGGGTCACAGCTAGAGAAAGGCACCAGTGCCTTAGATAGGTCTTCTGAGGGATGGACAGCAATAACTTCTGGTAAACAACTGAAAAAGGTAGGATCAAAGGCTGAGAGCAAAGACCTTAGGTCTATTGCCAGAACTGGAGTAGGCACAGCAACTGGAACAGCAGACACAAAAACAACAGCAGCAGCAGCAGCAGTATCAACAGCAGGAGCAGAAGCAGCAGCAACAGCAGCATGAAGGCTGGCTTCATATGGCATCTCCCCCTGCCTGGATGCAGATACATCTGTATCAAGGCACACTGCTGGAGGTGGTGCCTGAGGAATGAGGGAGGAAAGCCTGGCAGACAGGGCTGCCACTGACTGTTGTAGAGGAGCTAAGGAGGCCTCCATGAGAAGAGAGAGCCTGGGGGCCAGTAGCTCATACAACTTGTCAGCTAAGGCTGGCAGATCTACATGCTCAATGGCAGGAGCAGAGGTAGAGGGTATGGGGATGGCTGAGGATGCTGGAAGTGGAGGGCTGGATGGTGGAGGGATGGATGGCTGAGGTGTGGGGATTGTGGAGATGGAGGACAAGGGGATGGATATGGATGGAGTGAATGTGGGTTGGTCAAGGATGTGGTGGAGGAGATCTTGGAAAGATGTTGAGGAGGAGGGTAATTCTGGAGGAGAAGAGGGGGAATCATCCATGTAGGAGTCATCCAGAAGGGTGAATGATGGTATGGATGGAGAAGAGGTGACATCTGGAGGTGGATAGGAGAACAATGGGTGGAAATGGTCTACTGGAGGTGATGAAATGGTTGCTGGAGATGGAATTGATGTTGGGGAAGGGCTAGAGATGGTAATGGTGGATGGAACTGGAGTGGTGGATGGAGCTGGAGGTAGGGTTGGACTTGGAGGAGGAGAGGAAGCAGCAACAACAACAGCCAGGTCCTCTGCAGGAGCAGAGACCTGTGGGGGAGTGACTCTTTGAGTCCTGGTGCCTGAAGGAGCAGTTGAAGAGGGCCTGCTGGGTTTGCTAATTTGCCTGTCCCACTTGCCAAATAGGGCACAGGTAAGTCTCTTGGAGGCATTGATGTGCACTGCAGAGGAGACCAGCAGAGCAGGGCACCTTGCCTGAAGGAAAACTCCAAGAATTCTTCCAAAATTTACAAAGGTTTTATTGATTTTCTTCTTTATCAGGTCAAAGAAGACATCTCCCCAATTCAAACTTTTCTTATCTACCAGAGCTCCCATGAGGCAGAGCTGATGTCTGGAGATGGTATCATGTGCAGAATGCTTTGCCAAAAGCACCTTGCCTACAACATCTGCTAGGAACCTATACTCAACAGACAAGTTCCTTTTGAACAACTTGCTAGGGTTTCCCTCTAGATGACCCATCCTGGCAAGTATATCAGAAAATTCCTCCCCAGATAGTTCAGTAGTTTCTTCTCCATTTCTTAAACCAAAAACCTCTGTTAAGGCTGTGGGGGTCAGAGGTACCTGGGTTCCAGCAATAGTTCCAACTATTGTGTTGTTGTCAAGGTTGTGAGCAGTGTAGACCCATTCTTTTATTTCATCTGAAGCAAGCTTGATTCTAGTGGTCATGAGGGTGGACAAGTTCTGATCCTTGAACAAATTCAAAATGTCCTGGAAGATTTGATCAGTAGTGTTGAACGATTCCAGATCAATATCGAATCCTGCATCAAACTTCATGGCGGTTAGAACAGCAACTGATACGGCCATTGTACCTGCAAAACTTAACAAACAAAACGAACAAGCGTAGAACTGTTTGGAGGGAAGAAGATTCTTGCAGAGGAATTGAAAGCGCAAGAGACAACGACGGCGAAAAATGAGTTTTATATTAGGGTTCGACGCAGAATTGGAAAGATCGTTGAACTCGGTTCGACGATCGAGGCTTCTAAAGGAATCTGAAGAGACTCCAACATCGTCGATCTCCGTTCGACGATCTGGAAAGGCATCGAGCTCCGTTCGACGATCGTTCAGGGAACAAAATCGTCGAGCGCCGTTCGACGATCGTTGACCGGAAGAGATAGTTCATACTATCTGAGGGGCGCTGAACTCAGTTCGACGATTCTGGAAATCGTCGAGCGCCGTTCGACGATCTTTGGGGAAATCGTCGAGCGCAGTTCAGAGATCAGAAAATTCTAGACACTAAGAAAAATCAGAATTTTGCCTATTCTTGGTCAATTTTTTGCTTTCAAAATCTTGGATATTATTTAAGACTTCCTCCATCTAACATTCCTAACTGATTTAGGAAGAAAGTGTGTTTCTTTTCATCCAAAGGCTTGGTGAAAATATCTCCCCTTTGTAAATCAGTTGGGATATATTGCAGTTCAATTTTGTTCTTTTCAACATTGTCCCTTAAGAAATGATGCCTAATCTCTATGTGTTTTGTCCTACTATGGAGGACTGGATTTTGAGCTATGGAAATAGCACTTGTATTGTCACAAAAGATTTTTGACTTCTCTAAGTTGTAACCATAGTCTAGGAGTTGATTTTGAATCCACAGTATTTGTGAACAACAACTGCCTGCAGCCATATATTCAGCTTCAGCAGTTGAAGTTGACACAGATGTTTGTTTCTTGCAAAACCAAGAGACAAGTCTATCACCAAGGAACTGACAAGTTCCACTGGTGCTTTTCCTGTCAATTCTGCATCCAGCATAATCAGCATCAGAGAATCCAGTTAACTCAAATGCTGAATCTTTTGGATACCAGAGACCTAGATTTGGACAACTTTTAACATACCTAAGAATCCTCTTTACTAATGTGAGGTGTGACTCTCTAGGGCTAACTTGGAACCTAGCACATATACATGTAGCAAACATTATATCTGGTCTACTAGCTGTAAGATACAGTAAAGAGCCAATCATTGCTCTATATGTTGTCTGATCAACAGGTTTCCCATGTTCATCAGCATCCAATACAACATTGGTAGGCATGGGTGTTTTCATACAAGATGCCTCAGACATACCAAATTTCTTAACCAACTCATTAGCATATTTTGTTTGAGAAATAAAGATGCCATCAGCATGTTGTTTGACTTGCAATCCTAGGAAGAAGGATAGCTCACCCATGCTACTCATCTCAAATTTAGAATGCATTAGGTTAGAAAACCTTCTGCACAATTTTGAGTCAGTAGAACCAAAAATGATATCGTCTACATAAATTTGTACTAGTAGGGTATGGGACTTATGAGTTCTAATAAAAAGAGTTTGGTCTACTCTACCCCTTATAAAACCATTTTCCAAGAGAAAGCATGCTAGGGTCTCATACCATGCTCTAGGAGCTTGCTTGAGACCATATAATGCTTTGTTTAGTCTAAAAATATAATCAGGATAAGTTGGAGAGATAAAACCTGGAGGTTGTCTGACATAGACTTCCTCTTTGATGTCTCCATTTAAGAAGGCACTCTTGACATCCATCTGATAAACCTTGAAGCCTTTGTGAGCTGCATAAGCTAGAAATATTCCGATGGCTTCCAATCTTGCAACAGGTGCAAAGGTCTGGTCGTAGTCAATTCCTTCTTCTTGAGAATATCCCTGGGCAACTAGCCTTGCCTTGTTCCTTATTATTACTCCTTGATCATCCAATTTATTTCTGAATACCCATTTTGTTCCAACAATGGAATGATCCTTTGGCTTAGGAACTAGTTCTCATACTTTGTTCCTCTCAAATTGATGCAACTCCTCTTGCATTGCAATGATCCAGTGTGGATCTTGCTCTGCATCTTGAATGGACTGAGGTTCAATTTGAGAAAGGAAGCAGGTGTGCAACAGGTTTTGGTTGACCTGATTTCTGGTTTGCACACCAGCTGAGAGTTCTCCAATTATCTGGGAAATTGGATGGTCTCTTGATGTTACTAAATCAACAGGGGGTGATGATTGTTCACCAACCTGTGTTGTTGTTTCCTCTTGTGGTACAGCAACTGGCTCTTCAGGTTGTGCTTCAATGTGTTGAGCATTCCCTTCTTCTTCACTGCTTTCATCCTCTTGAGCAACCTGTAACTTGTTCATATCTTCAACTAGAGAGTGTTCCTGCAAAGGTTCTATGGTAGAAGAAATCTTCTCCTTGAAAGACATGTTAGTTTCATCAAAAGAAACATGAACAGATTCCTCAATTTTCAAAGATTATTTATTATAGACCCTATAGGCCTTGCTGATCATGGAGTATCCCAGAAACACTCCTTCATCAGCTTTGGCTTGAAATTTTGCTAAATATTTCTTATCATTATTGTGAATGTAGCAAATGCAGCCAAAAATTCTAAAATAGTCAATTTTAGGTTTCTTCCCTTTGAGTAATTCATAGGGAGTCTTTCCCTTTAGTTTATGTATTAGACTTCTGTTCAGCACATAGTTGGAGGTGTTCACTGCCTCTGCCCAAAAGGATAGAGGTAGATGAGCATCTGACAACAATGTAGTGGCAGATTCAATAAGGGTTCTATTTTTCCTTTCAGCTACCCCATTTTGTTGAGGAGTTCTAGGAGCTGAGAAAGTATGCCTGATCCCTTCACTCTGACAGAACTCTTGCATAAGAAGAGAATCAAACTCTGTCCCATGATCACTTCTGATCAGGGCAATGTGAGTATTGAACTCAATCTGTATACATTTGAGAAACTCTATCAGACACTTAAAGTTATCAGACTTCTTCCTTAGAAAGAACACCCAAGTGAATCTAGAGAAGTCATCTACAATTACTAAAGTGTAGGATTTCCCTCCTAGGCTTTGTACTGTGATGGGTCCAAATAGATCCATGTGTAACAGATACAATATCCTAGGTGAATCACTCTTATTAAGTGACTTAAAACTGTTTTTAGTTTGCTTGCCTAATTGACAAGCCTTGCAGAGTCCTTCCTTCTTGTAGGGGCCAGAAGGTAGTCCTCTAACAAGGTTGTCCTTGGATAGCCTATCAATAGTTCTAAGGTTTAGGTGTCCTAGTCTCTTATGCCATAAAACATTTGGTCTACATACTGAATTGAATAAGCAGATATCTATAGTAGTTGAAAGAAAATCTACTAGGTAGATGTTACCTTTCCTTTTACCTGTCAACACGGTTGTGTTGTCCTCTGACTTGATTTTGCATAAGGTTTTGCTGAAGGTCACCTGGTACCCTTCATCACATAGCTGACTGATGCTGATTAGGTTGTGCTTCAGTCCTTCCACATATGCTACCTTCTTGAAGGTTACTGAACCAATCTGGACTGCACCATATCCTTTAGTTTGTCCAAAGTTAGAATCACCAAAGATGACTTCGGGTCCAAGCTTGGCTCTAAAGGAATTGAGGTTGTCCTTGTTCCCTGTCATGTGCTTAGAGCACCCACTATGCAAATACCATTGTTGGTTAGATGTTGGATAGGTCTTCTCCTGCACATAAAACAATTCACTTGTTTTTGACCCAGTTTACCTTGGGCCTAGGTTGATAACCTCTAAATTCAGAAATGAAAGACATCCCTAGCTGACTCTTATATCCTTCAGGATGATATCTCCTTGGAGGTATAATCCATTCAGTATAAGGGTTAAAGGTTTGGGATGAAGAACCCTTAGGATTCAATTTTGACTTGCCCTTGAAAAAGTTTCCAGAGCTCTGACCTCTGTTCGACGATCTTGGAGCTGCGTTCGACGATCGTGGGTCAGATCGTCGAGCTTCGTTCGACGGTCGACTATGGGTGAGGTCAGGTATTTGGGATCGTCGACCAGCGTTCGACGATCTTGGCTGAGATCGTCGATCTGCGTTCGACGATTTGTCCTCAGATCATCGAGCTGCGTTCGGCGATCGTCGATCTTCATTCGGCGATCGTCGATCTCCGTTCGACGATTTTTGCTGGGACTTAGTTTTCTGAGGCAGATCAGAATTTTTCCTGGCAACCTCTACAACTCCCTTTCCCTTGTCAGAAATGAACTTGATGGGAGTTGTCAGAACAATAGGTTGGCTGGATGAGGCACCCAAGCCCAGTGTACTGTTGAATCTTGAGTTCACTGTGCTTGTGATGTCCATCAGCTTGATGCTTCTCCCATTGAGAGATTCTTCAAGCTTCTTGGCCTCAGAGAGCTCACTTTTCAGTGAAGCTATCTGTTCCCTATAGTTCTCCAACTCCTGAGAGAGTTTGAGGTTTTCTGACTTTAAAACATTTTGTTCAGATAATTGATTTCTGAGAGAGATGATCTCTTTCTCAGACTTTAGCAGGTCTAAACATAGTGCTTTAAATTCAGATTTAAAATCTTCTGAAGTAAAATCAAAAGAGCTGATTACCTGATCTTCTTCATGTTGAGTCTCTGAGTCTGACTCTGACTCCTCTTCCTCTGAGTTGTGTTGTGAGGCATTGATTGCCATCATGCAGAACTCCTTTTCCTCTGCATCATCCTCATCATCACTGGAGCTGGAAGAGGCTTCTGACTCCTCTTCAGTCTCACTCCAGGATTCAACAACAAATCCTTTCCTTGTATGCTTATTTTTGCTGGAATAAGGTTTGCTATTGCCACTCCTTTTGGAGTCTTTCTCCTTTCTTCTCTCTTTTCTTTCCCTTCTGTCCTTGTTCTTGTTCTCTGGACAGTCAGGAACTATATGCCCTGGTTTCCTGCAACCAAAGCAAATAATGTCTTTGTTATTGCCAATAGACTTGTCATACCTTGGCTTATCATGCTCCTTGTATGATCTTCTTCTGAAGTCCTTTCTGGCCATCTTATAGAATCTTTTGGCCAACAAGCTGAGAAGTTCATCATTGCCTGTTCCTTTTTCTTCAGGCAGATCCTCAGTTGCCTTGAATGCTATGGTCTTCTCCTTTCTTGTGGCTGGTGAAGCAGCCTTCTGTTCTTCCTCTCTGTTCTTGATGAGTAGCTCATAAGATTTGAGCTTACCCAACAGGGCTTCAGTGGTGATCTCATTCAGACTTCTGGCATCTTTAATTGGCCAGATTCTTGAATCCCAAGTGCTGGGAAAGCACATTATGATCTTGTCATTAAGTTCTGTCAGTGAGATCTCTTTGTCTAATGTCCTCAGTTCACTGACAATTAGACTCAGTCTGTTGTACATGTCTCCCACTGACTCAGTTTCTCCCTTCTTGAAGTTCTCATATTGGGAGATGAGATGGGATCTTCTGTCCTTTCTCTCATCAGCTGAGCCTGAAACTATTTCTGAGAGCTTGTCCCAAATCTCCTTGGCTGAATTACATTCAGCTACCTTTTGAAAAATGTCATCTGACATTGTCTGAGCTAGAATGTTCATAGCCTTGGCATCAGCTACTTTCCACTTTTTGATGTCAGTATCTGTTCCTGATGGAGGTGGAACATCATTTGTACTTGTACTTTCTGGGGGTCTTGGACACACTGTCAAAACAGAATTAAAAATATCTTCGTCAATAGAATTCATGTTGAGTCTAATCCTTGCTTTCCAAAGTGCAAACTTTGACAGATTGCACACTGGAGGTCTGGTGCTTGCATAATCTTTGTTTTGGGCCATGAGTTGTGCAAACAAAATCTAATAATAAAATACAAAAGAAAAATAGATCTAGTTTAGGATCTTAGGGTTCAGGTGTTAGCCTGTACAACAAATCAGGTATGGTATGTTTAACCAACCTCGCTTTGATACCAATTGAAAGGGAAACTAGATTTGATATAATCTAGAGGGGGGGGGTGAATAGAGTATATGGTGCTTTTAAAACATAAAGAAAACTTTTGCAAAGCTTTACAACAATTGTTGTAATGAGTGTGAGCAGGGAAGCAGAAATAAAACTAATCTCCAAACTGAGCTATGCAGAGACTAAGCATAAGAAAATCTAGGCCAGAAACAAAAAGAAAACAAGCAGAACCAGAGGACACAAGGAAATATAGTGGTTCCCCAAACTTGGGTACATCCACTCTTCTACCACCCTAGGTAGGAATCCACTACAGGATGAGTTGATCAGGTGTCCTGGGCACCAATGAGCTTTTGATAAGGTGCTCAAAAACCAAATCAGATTTTTTGATCAGGTGTCTTGCCACCAATGAGCTTTTGACAAGGTGCTCAAAAACCAGATTCAAACTTTTGAAGGGAGTTTGAGAAACCCTTTACAGAGTGGCGGTGAGAGAGTGATGGCAGTCTTCTCTTTCTCAATCAACTGAGAAGACTAAGTGGATTGATGTCAAAGCTCCCCCTGAGTCCTTGAAATCTTCAGGAAGATGAGCTTTGCTGAGGGTGATAGGCCTTCAAAGATAGATCTCCAGCAAAAGATGATTTCAGCAAGCTGAAATGTTGAGAGTCTAGAGTCTTGAAAATGATGTTGGCCTTGAACACTTTGAGAGCTGAAGAGATCTGAAGAATGCTTGATCTCTTTGATGAATGTTCTTCAGAATTCTTCTTGACAGAAAATTTTGAAAGAGTCTCTATATACTGAGTTGTGTGTCCTCTTCTTGTCAAATCTCTGTATTTCCTTTCTTTCATTCAAAAACATTCTGTCTTTTATTCTCTGTGCCAGAATAGAATATCACTCTGTCAAAGATAGCCGTTGGTCTGCATTGATTACAGCCTTAATTGCATAATTTTTTCTGAAGGAAAGTCCACTGAATTATTCCTTGAAAAATCCCTTGAAAGTTGGTCCAGAAGTAAATGAAAACGGCTAGCAGATCTTCTGAATTAATTGCAGAATAACTTCTAACTGATTTGAATTTGAATTCTGAAGGATAACTGAAATCGTCGAACTGAGCTCTGCTATCGTCGAGCTGAGCTCAACGAACTGGAAAATTCAAGCAGCAAAACATTGTCGATCTGAGCTCAAGGATCGTCGAACTGAGCTCAGAGATAAAGATCCAGTGCAGAGTCAAAATCGTCGACCTGAGCTCACCGATCGTCGAATGGAGTTCGACGATATTGTGAAGTTGAGCTCAGCGATCGTCGAGTGAAGCTCGACGATATTATGAGGTTGAGCTCAGCGATCGTCGAATGGAGCTCGACGATCTGTAGAAGTTGAGCTAGACGATCGTCGACCGGAGTTCGACGAAACGTCGTGCTGAGCTCGACGATTAGACTTGGTCTACAGAAAAACTTGGTCTCCAGGGCAGCTTCCAATCCTAGACTTCTAACCCTTAGACTCAATTCTAATTGACATATTAAGCTATACAGAAGGTCAAACACATATTCCTAGAGACATAGTGATCCTGACCCAAATTAGTAATAGGGTGTTCCAACAGTTGCCCTAGGAAAACTGTCATGTCTATTATCTCTGTTAGATTCAAAATCCCATATAAACAAAAGTGCTTGCCCTAGGGGATCTCGCAAGACTTTATACCATAGTTTTACATACTTGGGGTCGTCCAAACTTGGAAGATCGACGTATAAAGGTATGTACCTAAGGTCAGGTTATCTAATCGTAGAGTCAAAGTTGGACATACATAGTGTGAATTACATATGGGCACACCACTGCTTCCGCTAAGTCAGTTTGTCTGCAAACTGACTAATCGAACGAGGGTGGTTCCATTGTTGAAAGACTTCTTTAGTTGAGGATCGTGGCAAACTGATACCATTGGTAAGACCCCCCCCCCTCCCGGATCCCAAAACACGGCATGAAGTGGGGTCTTATGCCCGTAACAGGCTCCTTGCGGTAGCATTAGCACACGGGCTAACCTGTACCACAAGACGCCTATTCTACCGGCTACAACAATATCAATATAACATGCCAACCCAACCAAAATATAATCAAGAGAAGTCAATCCACAGTAAGTAATAATGTCCAAATCAGTACATCAAAAGAGAAGCTAAAACATGCTTCTACATATCAGAGTACAACTATAGAAATTGCCCAAAAAGGGGCTACATCAAATCCTCTCAACACTCACATCTGTGACCGACGGTATCGACGACACCGTCACCTCAAGCCATGTCGTCCTGGCCTGATTGTCCTGCTGCGTAGTTCGCGGCTGCTCAACCTGCGGCGTGACCTCGTAAAAGGAAGACGTAGCAACCGTTAGTCGAAACGACTAAGTGGCTTCACATCCGCTCCGCCGGCGACTCCTCGACACCGGGACGAGAGAAGGAACATGGGTAATATATATATGCAAGTAAAAGAAGTACAAGCAGGTGGCAATAGTGTAAGAGTAACAGTATCGTAATCTAGCAGTTATTTAAGAGCTATAGTCAATTAACAAGTATAAGTAACAGCAGGAAATTAACTTAACTTATAAGAATGTCCATACAAACTTATAATTTAAGGATCGGGTTACGTAAAGGTAACTCATCATATAAGAGTGCCTATACAAACTTATACGATGAGGATCTTGTTGTGCAATGTTATGAAATGCTATGTATGTTATGCAATGACTCACCAATGATCACACACATGCAATTGCTATGTCGACACAGACTATAGTTCCCACTTTTCGAGCAGGTAGCAAACCTCTCAGGCATCAGCCGCCGTGGCCAGGCGGTGACAGTAGAACGGGCACTTCTACTACTTGGCGGGTATCCACACTACTTCACCTATGCCTCCATATGCCTCAACGCTAAGAACACAACAGCGGAGCCCATGCGTACTATGGCCCAACGGGGTCTTCGGTAGATGTGCATCAAGAACACAGCCCGAACTAGCCTTGTGTGACCCGGAAGGGGCCTCGGAAGTAAGCACGAGGACACAGCCCAACCGTTCACTTGGCACGGAAGGGGCCCCGGGACGTGAACACCGAGGACATAGCCCAACTGCCCAAAGTGTAACTGTCAACTCCCGTTGGTGTGATGATCGGCGAGCCCGTAGACCTGCCACACTATCCTTAACCCAGGATTACGACACCACGTGTTAACTCACACCGCATGCAAATGCCTCCTCGCAATAACATGGAAGGGGCCTCGGAAGTAAGCACGAGGACACAACCCAACCATCCATCCATACCATATCTCAACACAAACCAAACAAGTGACGGTCAACACCGCACTCACATCCTCTCACAATACTACCCGTAGGGAGACGACGCTCTAAGTATTGGACTACTAAACTCATTTCATTAATCAAACATACTCATGGCCATAATTTATTTTTCTACATGACTTTCCAAATGATGACAACATAATATAAACATGACGCGCATATAAAGATCTATCAATCTTTCCAAAAGTACAAACATATTATAAACATGATGCGCGTACAAAGATCCATCAATCTTTCCAAAGGATAACAATATATTATAAACATGAAGCGCATAAATAACCATCTATCAATTTCTACCACGTCAATTTGTTTAAGTAAGCTTGCTTCACAATTGAATTAAATGAAACCTGATTAATAAACTCCATCAATCATGCAACTAAAATGATTAATCATCAAAGAGTTCATCCAAGCCAAGTAACTTGCAATATTAATTCCACCGAATCCAAATCCATATTATATAAGCCCAGAATTTAGGTGCAGAGTAAATCTGGGCAGCAACATCGACCGGAGATTCCCGAAGCTACAGGAATCTGGTGAAGACGTGTAACCCCTCGATGGAAAGGTCTTTCCATGGGATACAACTTTCGTATTAAGACCTCAACCCAGGTTTGAATGTATCCTATTAGAAACCGGCCTTGAAGTCCGCTGCGTACAGAACACAATCTCTGCATGCTGGATTTACCGGACGTCATGTTCGTTCAGACTTTCCCGTGGCTACAGACTTCGCATGAAGACGTGCAACGATTCGTTGGAAAGGTATTTGCAAGGGATTCAACATTTGTGTTTAGCTAAAAGCCCAAATCTGGACATATCCTTCCTGAAAATGGCCTAGAAGATCGTTGCACGCAGAATACAGATTCAGCACGCATCTTGAGGTGGAATGAACGGCATCGGTTCATCTTCCTCCTCAAGTCGATCCTCTCAGATCACCTCCAGAAATTCCTCCACCCTTATTCACCCTCATGAGGCCTTTGATCTTCACGAAACCATCCCCAATCTCCACATAGAAGATTAGAGAGGTTGAAGACACCACTAACCAAGAGCACAAGCCCCGTATTAGCCTCACCCTAGAGAAACCATCTTCTCACATGTCAAGACTCTTTTGAGTCGACGTCATGCCGAGATATCTACAGATCTAGCACCAAGGGAGAGGGTAGGAAGCTCACCTCGGTTCCAGCGGTTCCACCATTTCCGGCCATGGATCTCGTAATTCTCCTTGGCGACATCTTCTCCTTCGCGACGTTGGCGGATCTCCTCCTCTAGAACTTGTTCCAACAACTTATCTCTCTCAATCAGGAATTTCTCTCAGGTAAAACGGCTGGAAAGAGGAGTGAAAGTGCTAGAGTTTTCTAAGCCCTTATATATGAAAAGTGACACGGGTAGAGACACGCCCGTGTCCTTCCCCTTGTCCTGCTCCACCGAAGCGTTACGACGGTTTTTAGTGTCAGTTCAACAGTCGATACGACGGAACACGCCCCGGTCATGCCCATGGTCATGCCCGTGACACCGGGCATGACTCCTATCGTCGAACGGAATTCGTCGAACTCAACTAAAATCATCGAATGGAGAACACGCCCCGGTCACGCCCATGGTCACACCCATGATACCGGGCGTAACTCATATCGTCGAACGGAATTCGTCGAACTCAACTAAAATTTTCGAACTCAACTAGAATCGTTGATCGAAGAACACGCCCCGATCACGCCCATGGTCACGCTCGTGACACCGGACGTGACTACTATCGTCGAACGGAATTCGTCGAACTCAACTAAAATCGTCGAACTCAACTAACATCGTCAAACAGAGAACACGCCCCAGTCATGCCAATGGTCACGCCCGTGACACCGGGCATGACTCCTATTGTCGACCGGAATTTGTCGAACTCAACTAACATCGTCGAACGAAGAACACGCCCCGGTCACGCCCATGGTCACTCCAGTGACACCGGGCTTGACTCCTATCGTCGACCGGAATTCGTCGAACTCAACTAAAATCGTCGAACGGAGAACACGCCCGGGTCACGCCCATGCTCATGCCCGTGATAGGGGGCATGTCCCGTGTTCAACTACTCGAGTACTCTACAACTACTCGAGTACTCTACAACTGACTGGATAGACACGGGTATGGTCACTCCCGTGTGGGACAGGTCACGCCCGTGACATGGGCGTAAAACTCACTAAGTCGATAATTCACTACCCGTGTCCTGCTCTGGACAACTCGAGGGCTGGTTCCTCCTACATTCTCCTGTGCTGCCCACTTTCCAGCACTTCCCTAGACCCAAGTCAACTATCCTGACTCAAATCACACACGAGGGGCCTAGTGCGATTCCGGACGTTACAAGATCCGTCCCGCTTGCAGGCTGTGGAGGAGGTAGTGGAGATGGAGGTTCTCATCCTTGGAGGTAGGGTGGAGAAGGTGCGCATCTGAGGGGGGCTGACCCCAGTGGACCAGGAGAGGATGCAGGTATGCATCCAGAAGAACGTGGACATCTTTGCCTACAGCGCAGTGGAGATGCCAGGGATCGATGCGGACATTGCCTACCACCGCCTCAACTGGACCTAGAAGCTCGCCCCATCCAATAGAAGAAGTGGTCCATCACGGACAAGCTGGCTGAGTCCATCAGGAAGGAGGTGGCAAAGATCCTGAAGGCTGGCTTTGTATCTGAAATTCAATACATTGACTGAGTCTCTAATGTGGTAATCGTTAAAAAAAGGAGACGACCGATGGAGAATGTGTGATGATTTCTCTTTACTTAATAAATCATGTCCAAAAAATTGTTATCCCTGCCTCGAATCGACGCGCTGGTTGACTCAGCCATCGATTTTCCTGTAATTAGTTTCTTAGATGCATTTTCAGCTTATCATTAGATAAGAATGCACCCCTCGATGTGAATGATGTCTCCTTCATCACCGAGGATGTGTGCTACTTGTTGGAACACCCTATTACTAATTTCGGTCAAGATCACTATGTCTTTAGGAAACCTATTTTTGACCTCCTGTATAGCTCTAAAGGTCAATTAGAATTGAGTCTAAGGGTTAGAAGTATAAGTTTGGAAGCTGCCCTCAAGACCAAAGATTTTCAGTTTGAAGACTAAGTCATATCGTCGAGCTCAGTACGACGAATCGTCGAACTCCAGTCGACAATCGTCTAGCTCAACTTCGACAGATCGTCGAACTCCATTCGACGATCGCTGAGCTCAACTTCAACAAATCGTCGAACTCCATTCGACAATCTGCGAGCTCAGTTCGACGATCTTGACTCAGTATTATTTCTCTATCTCTGAGCTCAGTTCGACGATAGTTGAGCTCAGATCGACGATTTCTGTTGCTGTATAAGTCCAAATCGCTGAGCTCAGTTCGACGTTTCCTGATGAGTTAAAGATTTTTCAAGATTGAAATTCAGAATAGTTAAGGAGTTATTCAGCAATTAATTCAGAAGATTTTCTAGCCGTTTTCATTTATTTCTGGACCAAGTTTCAAGGGATTATCAAGGAATGTTTCTTTGGACTTTCCTCCAGAAGACATTTGCAATTAAGGATGCAATTAATGTCAGGCCAACGGCTATTCTTGACAGAGGATGACTTTCTATTCAAAACCAAGGGAATAAAATACAAGATTTTGAATCTCTCCAACACTTAGAACACAGATCAGAAGAGACAATATAGAACAAGAAGAACAAGAACAAAATATTCTTTGTCTCAAAGAATTCTCTCAAGAACACACTTAAAAGGAGATCAACAAATCTAAAATCTTCAGATCACCTTTGATTCAAGTGTTCAAGGCCAACATCTTTCAAAGACAACAGACACCTAACATTTCAGCTGCTGCTAAAATCATCATTTGCTGGAGATCAACTTCTGAAGGCCTATCACCCTATAGCAAAGCTTCATTTCCTGATCATCTCAAGGACTCAGGGGGAGCTTTGACATCATCAAATCCACATAGTCTTCTCAGCTTCTCTGAGAAAGAGTAGACTTCCATAACTCTCTCATCCCCATCTCTTTAAAGGGTTTCTCAAACTCCCTTCAAAAGTTTGTGTTTGGTTTTTGAGCACCTTGTCAAAAGCTCATTGGTGGCAAGACACCTGATCAAAAAATCTGATTTGGTTTTTGAGCACCTTATCAGAAGCTCATTGGTGCCCAGGACACCTGATCAACTCATCCTATAGTGGATTCCTACCTAGGGTGGTAGAAGAGTGGATGTACCCAAGTTTAGGGGAACCACTATAGCTCCTTGTGTCTTCTGTCTTGCTTGTCTTTATCTTTTGTTTCTGGCTGTGATTGTTTTGTGATTAGTTTAGATCTGTGATTAATATCTTTTGTAGGTTACCTTGTGATTAGATTTAATAATTGCTTCCCTGTTCACTCAGATTACAACAACTATTGTAAAAAGTTTTTAAGCACCATATACTCTATTCACCCCCCTCTAGAGTATATCAGATCTAGTTGCACTTTCAATTGGTATCAGAGCAAGGTTGGTTAAACATACCACACCTTGGTGGTTGCACATGCTAACACCTGAACCCAAAGATTCCTAGTTAGATCTTTTTTCTTTTGAGTGTATTATTAGATTTTGTTTTCACAAATCATGGCCCAAAACAAAGATTATGCTAGCACCAGACCTACAGTGTGCAATCTGTCCAAGTTTGTACTTTGGAAAGCAAGGATTAGATTATATATGAATTCTATTGACGAGGATATTTTTAATTCTGTTTTGACAGTCTGTCCAAGACCTCCAGAGAACTCAAGTACAAATGTTGTTCCACCTCCATCAGGAACAGATGCTGATATAAAGAAATGGAAGGTAGCTGATGTCAAGTCTTTGAACATCTTAGCCCAGACCATGTCTTATGACATCTTTCAAAAGGTGGCTGAATGCAATTCAGCAAAAGAAATCTGGGATAAACTCTCTGAAATAGTCTCAGGCTCAGCTGAAGAGAGAAAGGACAGGAGATCCCACCTCATATCTCAATATGAGAATTTCAAGAAGGGAGAAGCTGAGTAAGTTGGAGATATGTATAATAGACTCAGTCTGATAGTCAGTGAACTCAGGACTTTGGATAAGGAGATATCACTAACTGAACATAATGACAAAATCCTAATGTGCTTCCCAAGAACTTGGGACTCAAGAATCTGGCCAATCAAGGATGCCAGAAGTTTGAATGAGATCACCACAGAAGCTCTTTTGGGTAAGCTCAAATCTTATGAGCTACTCATTAAGAACAGAGAAGAAGAGCAGAAGGCTG
Source organism: Platanthera guangdongensis (assembly GCA_039583875.1). Classification (NCBI taxonomy): domain Eukaryota; kingdom Viridiplantae; phylum Streptophyta; class Magnoliopsida; order Asparagales; family Orchidaceae; genus Platanthera; species Platanthera guangdongensis. The sequence continues at coordinate 27,427,786 of CM077159.1, forward strand.
CCTCACCATCCACAAGAAAAGAGAAAACAATAGCCTTCAAAGCAACTGAAGATCAGCCTGAAGACAAAGTCACATGCAATGATGAACTTCTCAGTCTGTTGGCCAAACGATTCTACAAGATGGCTAGAAAGGACTTCAGAAAGAGATCATACAAAGAGCATGATAAGCCAAGGTATGATAAGTCTAACAATAAGGAAATTGTCTGCTTTGGTTGCAGGAAACCAGGGTACATTGTACCTGACTATCCAGAAAACAAAAACAAGGACAGAAGGGACAAGAAAAAAAGAAGAAAGGAGATAGACTTCAAGAGGAATAGCAATGGCAAACCCTACTCAAGCAAAAACAAACACACAAGAAAGGGATTTGTTGCTGAATCCTGGAGTGATACTGAAGAAGAATCAGAAGCATCATCCAGCTCAAGTGATGATGAAGATGATGCAGAAGAGAAGGAGTTCTACATAATGGCAATCAATGACTCTCAACATAATTCAGATGAAGAAGAGTCAGAGTCAGACTCAGAGACTCAACTTGAAGAGGACCAGGTAATCAGTTCTTTTGATTTCAATTCAGAGAACTTTAAATCTGAGTTTAAAGCATTATGTTTAGACCTGCTAAAATCTGAGAAGGAAATTATCTCTCTCAGAAATTATTTATCTGAATATAATACCTTAAAGTCAGAAAATCTCAAACTCTCTGAGGAGTTGGAGTGTTGTAGGGAGCAGATAGCTTCACTGAAAGGTGAGCTATCTGAGGCCAAGAAGCTTGAAGAATCCCTTAATGGGAGAAGTATCAAGCTGATGGACATCACAAGCACAGTGAACTCCAGATTCAATAGTATACTGGGCTTGGTTGCTTCATCCAGCCAACCTAGAGTTCTAACAACCCCAATCAAGTTCATTTCTGATAAAGGGAAGGGAGTTGTAGAGGTAGCTAGGAAAAATTCTGATCTGCCTAAGAAAACTAAGTCCTAGCAGAAATCGTCGAACGGAGCTCGACGATCGCCGAACGCAGATCGACGATCTCAGGAAAAATCGTCGAACTCAGGTCGACGATCTCAAGTTTCTGAACTCTGCCATAGTCGACCGTCTAATAGAGCTCGACGATCTGACCCAAGATCGTCGAACGCAGCACCACGATCGTTGAACAGAGATCAGAGCTCTGGAAACTCTTTCAAGGGCAAATCAAAATCCAATCCTAGGGGTCCTTCATCCCAAATCTTTAACCCTTATACTGAATGGATTATACCTCCAAGGAGATATCATCCTGAAGGTTATAAGAGTCAACCTGGGATGTCCTTTATTTCTGAATTTAAAGGTTATCAACTTAGCCCCAAGGTAAACTGGGTCAAAAACAAATGAATTATTTTATGTGCAGGTGAAGACCTATCCAACATCAAACCAGCAATGGTACTTGGATAGTGGGTGCTCTAAGCACATGACAGGAAACAAGGACAACCTCACATCCTTTAAATCCAAGCTTGGACCCAAAGTTATCTTTGGTGATTCAAACTTTGGACAAACTAAAGGATATGGTGCAGTCCAGATTGGATCAGTAACATTCAAGAAGGTAGCTTATGTGGAAGGACTGAAGCATAATTTGATAAGCATCGGTCAACTATGTGATGAAGGCTACCAGGTGACCTTCAGCAAAGCATTATGCAAGATCAAGTCAGAGGACAACACAACTTTGTTGACAGGTAACAGGAAAGGTAATATCTATCTAGTAGATTTTCTTTCAATAGATGTAGATATTTGTCTGTTCAATTCTGTCTGTAGACCTAATATTTTATGGCATAAGAGACTGGGACACTTAGACCTTAGAACTATTACTAGGCTATCCAAGGACAACCTTGTTAGAGGACTACCTTCTGGCCCCTACAAGAAGGAAGGACTCTGCAGGGCTTGTCAATTAGGCAAGCAAACTAAAAATAGTTTTAAGTCACTTAATAAGAGTGATTCACCTAGGATATTGTATCTATTACACATGGATCTCTTTGGACCCATCACAGTACAAAGCCTAGGAGGGAAATCTTACTTTTTAGTAGTTGTAGATGACTTCTCTAGATTCACTTGGGTGTTCTTTCTGAGGAAGAAGTCATATAACTTCAAGTGTTTGACAGAGTTTCTCAAATGCATACAGATTGAGTTCAATACTCACATTGCCCTGATCAGAAGTGATCATGGGACAGAGTTTGATTCTCTTCTTATGCAAGAGTTCTGTCAGAGTGAAGGGATCAGGCACACTTTCTCAGCTCCTAGAACTCCTCAACAAAATGGGGTAGCTGAAAGGAAAAATAGAACCCTTATTGAATCTGCCACTACATTGTTGTCAGATGCTCACCTTCCTCTATCCTTTTGGGCAGAGGCAGTGAACACCTCCAACTATGTGCTGAATAGAAGTTTGATAAATAAACTAAAGGGAAAGACTCCCTATAAATTACTCAAAGGGAAGAAACCTAAAGTCGATTATTTTAGGGTTTTTGGCTACATTTGTTATATACATAATAATGACAAGAAATATTTAGCAAAATTTCAAGCTAAAGCTGATGAAGGAGTGTTTCTGGGATACTCCATGATCAGCAAGACTTATAGGGTGTACAATAAATCATCTCTTAAAATTGAGGAATCTGTTCATATATCACTTGATGAATCTAACATATCTTTCAAGGAGAAGAACACTTCTACCATAGCACCTTTGCAGGAACATTCTCTTATTGAAGACTTGAACAAGTTACAGGTTACTCAAAAAGAGGAAAGCAGTGAAGATGAAGAAAGCATTCAACATATTGAAGAACAACTTGAAGAACCAGTTGTTGTACCACAAGAGGAAACAACAACACAGGTTGGTGAACAATCAACACCCCATGTTGATTTACTAACATCAAGAGACCATCCAATTTCCCAAATAATTGGAGACATCTCAGCTGGTGTGCAATCCAGAAATCAGGCCAACCAAAACCTGTTGCACACTTGCTTCCTATCTCAAATTGAACCTCAGTCCATTCAAGATGCAGAGCAAGATCCACACTGGATCATTGCAATGCAAGAAGAGTTGCATCAATTTGAAAGGAACAAAGTTTGGGAACTAGTGCCAAAGCCTAAGGATCACTCCATTGTTGGAACAAAGTGGGTGTTCAGAAACAAACTGGATGATCAAGGAGTAATTGTAAGGAACAAGACAAGGCTAGTTGCTCAAGGATACTCTAAAGAAGAAGGCATAGACTATGACCAGACTTTTGCACCAGTTGCAAGATTGGAAGCCATCAGAATATTTTTAGCTTATGCAGCACATAAAGGCTTCAAGGTATATCAGATGGATGTGAAAAGTGCATTTCTAAATGGAGACATCAAAGAAGAAGTATATGTTAGACAACCTCCAGGTTTTATCTCTCCAACTTATCCTGATTATGTTTTTAAGTTGCACAAAGCATTATATGGTCTCAAGCAAGCTCCTACAGTATGGTATGAGACCCTAACATGCTTCCTTTTGGAAAATGGATTTATAAGGGGTAGAGTAGACCAAACTCTTTTCATTAGAACCCATAAGTCTCATACCCTACTAGTACAGATTTATGTAGATGATATTATTTTTGGTTCTACTGATTCAAAATTGTGCAGAAGGTTTTCCAACCTAATGCATTCTAAATTTGAAATGAGTAGCATGGGTGAGTTATCCTTCTTTCTAGGATTGCAAGTCAAACAACATGCTGAAGGCATCTTTATTTCTCAAACCAAGTATGCAAATGAATTGGTTAAGAAATTTGGCATGTCTGAAGCATCTTGTACGAAAACACCCATGCCTACCAATGCTGTATTGGATGCTGATGAACATGGGAAACCTGTTGATCAGACAACATATAGAGCAATGATTGGATCTTTACTGTACCTTATAGCTAGTAGACCAGATATAATGTTTGCTACATGCATATGTGCTAGGTTCCAAGTAAGCCCTAGAGAGTCACACCTAACACTAGTAAAGAGGATTCTCAGGTATGTTAAAAGTTGTCCAAATCTAGGTCTCTGGTATCCAAAAGATTCAGCATTTGATTTAGCTGGATTTTCTGATGCTGATTATGCTGGATGCAGAATTGACAGGAAAAGCACCAGTGGAACTTGTCAGTTCCTTGGTGACAGACTTGTCTCTTGGTTTTGCAAGAAACAAACTTCTGTGTCAACTTCAACTGCTGAAGCTGAATATATGGCTGCAGGCAGTTGTTGTTCACAAATCTTGTGGATTCAAAACCAACTCCTAGACTATGGCTACAACTTAGAGAAGTCTAAAATCTTTTGTGATAACACCAGTGCTATTTCTATAGCTCAAAATCCAGTCCTCCATAGTAGGACAAAACACATAGAAATTAGGCATCACTTCTTAAGGGATAATATTGAGAAGAATAAAATTGAACTTCAATATATCCCAACTGATTTGCAAAGGGGAGATATTTTCACCAAGCCCTTGGATGAAAAGAAACACACCTTATTCCTAAATCAGTTAGGAATATTAGATGGAGGAGATCTAAAATAATATCCAAGTTGTTAAAAGTTTAACAATTGACCAAGACTAGGCAAACATCTTGATTTTTCTTTGTGTCTAGAGTGTTTTTCTGGTCTCTGAACTGCGCTCGACGATTTTCCCCCAGATCGTCGAACGGAGATCGACGATTTCCGGAATCGTCGACCTGAGTTCAGCGTTTCTCAGATAGTATGAACTATCTCTTCCGGTCAACGATCGTCGAACGGTGCTCGACGATTTTGTTCTCTGAATGATCGTCGAACAGAGCTCGACGCTCTCCAATATCGTCGAACGGAGATCGACGATATTGAAGACTCTTCAGATTCCTTTAGGAGCCCCGATCGTCGAACTGAGTTCAACGACCTTTCCTTTTCTGCGTCGAACCTTAATATAAAATTCATTTTTCGCCGTCGTTCCCCTTTTGCGCTTTCAATTTCTCTGCAAAAACTTTCTTTCCCTCCAAACATTTCTGTACTTGGTCGTTTTGTTTGTTGATCTTTGCAGGTAACCATGGCCGTTTCTGTTGCTGTTCTTGCTGTAATGAAATTCGATGCTGGCTTTGACATTGACATGGAGTCTTTCAACACAACTGATCAAGTTTTCCAGGATATTTTGGAACTCTTCAAGGAGCAGAAACTTGCTACAATCATGACCACCAGGATCAAACTTGCTGCTGATGAGATTAAGGAATGGGTCTACACTGCCCACAACCAGGATCAAAACACCATAGTTGGATCAATTTCTGGCACCCAGGTACCCTGGACCCCAGCAATTCTGATAGAAGTTTTTGAGTTAAGCTCTGGAAGGGATTCTGCTGATTTATCTGGAGAGGAATTTGCTGATTTGCTTGCAAGAATGGGTCATTCTGAGGCTAACCCTAACAAGTTGCTGAAGAAAAACCTGTATGTGGAATATAGATTCCTGGCTGATGTAGTTGGGAAGGTTTTATTGGCTAAGCACTCAGCACATGATACCATTTCTAGGTATCAGCTATGCTTAATGGGAGCCATAGTGGACAAGAAGAATTTGAACTGGGGAGAGGTCTTCTTTGACCTGATTAAAAATAAAATAAATAAGAATTTTGTGAATTTTGGGAGGATTCTAGGCCTCTTTCTGCAGAACAGATGCCCTACTCTGCTTGTATCATCTGGGATACATATTAATGCATCTAAGAGACTGTTCTGTGCCCTATTTGGTAAATGGGACAGGCAGATCATCAAGCCCAGCAGGCCCTCTTCAAGCACACCTTCAGGCACCAGGACTGTAACAGTCACTTCCTGTAACGCCCCGAATTTTTATTACGTACGCATGATGGGCGTTACGTTGGCGTTGACTGTTGTTCGAGCATGGTTTTCCCGCGAGCTTGCGAGTGGCTGTTTTGGTTGCCGAGTTGCACGATTCCCCAGCAAACCGTAGTCCAACTGAGGGACTCGGTGAGGCCTCTTAGGGAATGGTTGCACGTTTTCGCGCCCGGGGAATGTTGCTCAACATAAGTTGCTGGTTCAGGACACAAAAAAGGGTAAAAAGTGCTTAAGGCAAAAATGGTCTAGGACGTCCCAGGAACATTTTTCACAAAAGGGGAAAATGGTCGTTTTTGTGCTAGACACGCCCCATGTCACGGGCGTGACCCAGGCCGTGACCTGGGCGTGACCTCCTTGACTCGACGATTTTTCTTGCGTCGAGTTGAGCTCGACGAATGGGGTACACGCCCCCTGACACGGGCGTGTCACGGGCCGTGTCCCGCTTCGTCGAGTGTCGAGTGTCGATCGTCGAGTATCGAGCGTCGAGTATCGAGTGTCGAGTCGTCGAGAGAGAGGACACGGCCTGTGACACGGGCGTGTCACAGGGCGTGTCAGGCTAGGTCGAGTGTCGACACCTTTTTGTCAACGAGGTGTCGAGACACGGGTTACACGCCCTAGGTCACGGGCGTGACCGACCCGTCACGGGCGTGACCTACCCGTCACGGGCGTGTACTCCGGCCGTGTACCGTCTGGATAAGCATGGAATTGCCGCCTTTCGGCGCCGCTTATGGTACATGCCCTGTGTCACGGGCGTGACACAGGGCGTGACCGGCCCGAAAATCGACTTTTTCCAGTTTTTTTGTGTCGTTCATTTCCTTGATCCTGCATCGAACGGTTCAGCTCGGTTCTGGAGGAAATAAGTCCGAAACAGAAACCTTTCAGCTTTATCTTCTTCCTCTTCATCTTCATCTTCTTCTTCCTTCTCCTCAAAGGGAAAGCAAAGAGAGAAAGGCTCAAGCAAGGCAAGAAAAGAAAAGCAGCCGTCGCGACATCGTCTCGGTTCAGGCAAGCGGTGTCCTCCACCCTTGCCAATCTTCATTCTTACTATGAATTATGCCAACATAGCTAGTGTTCCTCTTTCACTTTCCTAGCTTTAGTTCTTGTGTTCTTCAATTTCCCTTGTTTGTTCATTATGCCCTTGCTAATTTCTTATGACCTTGCTAATTTTCAAAATATGATCAATCCAAATGATGACCTTGCTAATTTCCTATAGTAAATTCCCTATGCTAACCGAATTTGCTCTCCCATGTTTAGGTTTATGATTCATGGAATTATCAATTTGCTTATGCTAACTTAATTCATGTAGCTAATTTGTTCTATTCATGTACCCATCTTGAGGTGATTTTTCCTTGATCAAACACATATGATTCATGCGCCAAACACGTGATTTACGTACTTATCAAACTCTCTTATGTGATCTTTTTTTGTTATACAAAGCATGTGATTTATGTATTTATCACACTCTACGTTGGAAAGTGAGAGTCGTGTGGAAGGCGATGAAAGGAAACGTATTACCTTGGGTTATGGGGTGTTTTGCGAGGCGAATTCGTGAAGCATGGCGGGAGCGTTTGTGTGAGGATTTTGCAAGGGGTGGTGTGGTTTCAGCCTGTGGCCACCGGGTTTTGTTTTTGTGGTTAGAGAGACCACATTGGCCCCGATTTGGGCTGGTTTTGTTTGGTGCGTTCCACTTTAGGGCCGCCACCGATAAGACCCTTGTGAAATTGAACTTAACCGCTGCTTATGCTTCACTTGTCTAGTAGATTCTTGTTCTATGAATGATGGAATAGGCATGTGTTTTGCCTTTTGTTCCTGCGGTTTGAGCAGGACTTGAAGAACTAGTACGCACTTGGTGTGGTTGACCCTTTGGAATGACATTGTTTTTCTACATGTACGCACTTGTTTTGTGCACTCTTTTGACTTAAGCATTGCTATGGGGTCGGTAAGCCCCTTCTTGATCCATTATGAAATTTGTACTCTCTTTTGTATAGTTTGGTTGATTGCTGAGGTATTCTTGCTTGAATGCCTCAGGTGCAGGTTGTAGCCGGTTGAGCGGCTAGGTTGGTTGGAGGCATTTCTTGGGAGCTAACCGAGCATTCAAAGCGAGGTAGTTCTCCTTTTGTTGTACAGACATACATGTGCCCCAATGGGTTCGTGTCAGCTTGTTGGCGCCCATTTGGTGGATTTTCATTTATGTAAATATGAACTAGACTGCTATTGTAACTCCTTTGGATGGAATGTACTTGCTTTTGGGATGGTTTTCTGGTAGGTTGCATTAGGTATTTTGAAGCTAAACCAAAACTATTATGTATCTCATGCATACATGACTTGATAAATTAAGACTTATTTTCAAAGAACGTAAACAAAGAGCATTTCTTATAATAATATCACTATAGGATGCATATAGGAGCTCATTATAAATAAACCAAGGATTTCCGCCGCGTAACAATGTGTTTTGATACCTAAGGCCGAGGGATACGGCCAGCAAATGAACTAATTTTCTTACATATAACTGTTGAATGTCAATTCATAAAGTAAGCGTCAAGAGTTGCCTAAGCGTGTGCAGTTATCCCCTGCATGACGTGGCATCATAACCCGTAGTTTCTTTTACTCTGATACGATATGCTCGTTGAGGAAATGCGGGTTGTGACAGTTGGTATCAGAGGGAGGTTTGCTTGACATTTGGTCGGGCAAACTTTCCTTTTTGTTTTGTGAGTGTAAGCATCATTTCATACACACACCGAGGTGCCATCAGTATGTCTTGGCCAAAGCACGTACACTACACTCATGGCATGAACAGAAGTATACGGGGCATATTATGTAGTATGGGATGCATAATATGTGGCTGTATATGAATCCACCATAGGGGCAACATGTGAGGGCTATGTAGTATGGGATGCATAACCTCACCACATGGATGCGACTAGCACGTTTTCTTTTCTTCGTTGCATGCAATGCTATGTAGTATGGGATGCATAGCATTGGAATGCGTACGACCGCTCATGGCATGCATTAAGGCCTTTTCTAGAATGCATAGCACAACACGCATAACATAACATTGCATGAGCACAACGTGCCAAGCTAAGATTTACATGATGACACTTGTACACTCATGGTTTTGGGTCAAATCAAGTCATGCATCCATGGTTTAGGCACAAATTAGTGGGATGACGGTGAGTCATCGTTAGGTTAGGCATACCATCATTCTCAAACTCCCAAAGCAAGTTAGCAGTTGATGTTCATATTTTTATATGTATGGTCTGTACATAGCTGTTGTGTGTTTTGTTGGATTTGAGATTGACAAGAGTGAACGTGTTTCTAGGATGTCGAAGCGTCCAGTGACAAGGCAAACTCCCCAATCCGAGGGTGAATCTTCGGGTGCACAGAATAATGCGCTAATCGATAGTCTTCGCCAAAGTAATGAGGCTTTGACGAGGCAGGTGCAGGAGGTGCAGTCCCAGCTTCAAGCTATGTCATCTGCTATGTCTGGACTGGCACCAAGAGGACAAGAGACGGTGAGAGGCCCCACTAGTTCGACTCCTTCAGTGGCAGTGACACCCCCAGTTGTGGTTCCTCCTGCGATGACGTTTATCTCGCAGTTTCAACGACTTGGACCACCGACGTATGACGGAAAAGCAGACTTCGTAATCTTGGATGATTGGGTGATTACATTGGAAGAAATGTTTGTGTATGCTGGTGTGACTGAGGACCAAAAGGTGCTGCTTGCTGCCTATCAACTGAAAGGGGTGGCGAAAGGATGGTGGTTACGAGAAAAGGAAGCACTAGGGGCGGGCTGTTCGTGGGAAGTGTTTAAAGAAATGGTACGGCGCAAGTTTCTACCGGCAGTGGAAAGGGACCGCCTGATGAATGACTTCTTATATTTGAAGCAAAGGAACCTCACAGTGAGTGAGTATGAAATCGAGTTTAGCAAGTTAAGCCGGTTTGCCCCGAGCTTGGTGACGACGGAAGTTGACCGAGTAAAGAGATTTCTTGGCGGACTCCGCAGGGACGTACAGCAGTTCGCAAGTGCTTATGGAGCGACGAGTTACACTGCTGTGGTTGAGGCTGCGTTGAAGGTGGAAGCGATCGAAACTGCAAAACAAAGAGGACAACTGATGAGGAAGGATAAGAGGAAGCTGGTGGGAGGGAAAAGCTCCCAAGACTCAGACGTAAGGAAGAGAAACAAGGAGACATGTAGCTTCTGTGGCCGAGCTGGTCACCCCTTTGAGACATGTTTCAAGCGGTTGGGGATGCAAAAGAAGGAGCAGGTGCACGCCATTCAGGGTGCGCCAACCAGAGACTTGGAGTGTACATTTTGTGGGAGAAGAGGTCATGATGTGAGCCACTGCTGGGCCAAAGATAAAGTATGCTTTCAGTGTGGCAGACCAGGACATCTTCGTGCAAGGTGCCCACAGGTTCAAGCTGTGTTGCAACCCGCACCACTCCAGGCCTTGCCTCTGCCTCCGCGCTTGGACAAAGGCAAAGGGAAGTTGAATGTGGTCTCTGTAGAGGAAGCGCATACATCACCGCAGGTTATCTCAGGTTCGATTCAGTCCTCTGTTTCTCGTTTTGTGTAAGCCTATTATGTGTAGTTCTTAGCGTAGCATATATATCTTATAGGAAACTTTAAGGTAAAGAACCGTTGGGCGCGTGTTCTCTTTGATTCTGGCGCGACCCATTCATTTGTGGCGCAAACCTTTCTAGATCGGTATCATTTGACACCAGAGCGAGTGGGGAATGCGTTTTTGGTGAAATTTCCTTCTGGCGCTTCTGTGGTGGCTGACTGGGGTCTTCTTGATTGTCCCATTTTGTTGGGAGATTTTATAGCAAGGGTGGATTGCAAGGTAATCGATTTGGAAGATTTCGACGTCATTCTGGGTATGGACTGGTTATCCCGCTATGACGCCGTCATCCAGTGCAGAAGGAAGCGCTTGGATTTTGTCAAGGATGATGGTCAGCCAGGAAGTGTGTATGGTGATTCTTGCCAGGATTCTCCAGGGCTTTCGGCGGTATGTGTTCGGACGTTGTTTGTTTCCGACTGTTTTGCTTGTCTTGTCTCCGCTGTGGGGACTAGTGCTGTTTTGCCGCTTTTGGAGGAGATTCCTGTTGTGCGTGACTTCCCAGATGTTTTTCCTACTGACCTTCCTGGTCTACCCCCTGATCGTGACGTCGAGTTTGTTATTGAGTTGGAGCCGGGTACGCGACCGATCGCGAAAGCTCCATACAGGATGGCCCCGCGTGAGCTAGCAGAGTTGCGTACACAGTTGGATGACTTATTGGCAAAAGGGTTTATCCGGCCGAGTTCATCACCTTGGGGTGCACCAGTGTTATTTGTAAAGAAGAAAGATGGGTCGATGTGGCTTTGCATCGATTACCGGGAGTTGAACAAGGTGACAATTAAAAACAAGTACCCACTGCCAAGAATTGATGATTTGTTTGATCAACTGCGTGGCAGTTCTGTATTTTCGAAGATTGATCTCCGCTCGGGCTATCATCAGCTCAAGGTCCGGGAATCTAATATTCCGCGAACTGCATTTCGATCAAGGCATGACCACTTTGAATTCCTTGTGATGTCGTTTGGATTGACCAATGCACCATCAGCTTTCATGGATCTGATGAACAGAGTGTTCAAGGACTATTTGGATAAATTTGTGGTGGTGTTTATTGATGATGTTCTTATCTACTCCCGCAGTGCTGAGGAACATGAACAGCATCTGCGATTAGTATTGGCCACTTTACGAGATCAACGGTTATTCGCCAAGCTAAGCAAATGCGAGTTTTGGTTGCCGCAAGTTGCTTTTCTGGGTCATGTCATTAATCACCAGGGTATTTCAGTGGATCCCGAAAAGATTTCTGCGGTCATGGAATGGAGAAGACTGTTAACACCCAAGGAGATTCGAAGCTTCTTGGGCTTAGCCGGCTATTATCGCAGATTTGTCGAAGGTTTTGCGACGTTGGCCGCACCTTTGACTCGATTAACCCAAAATAACGTGGCATTTGAATGGAATTACAAGTGTGAGATCTCCTTCCTGGAACTCAAACATCGATTATGTACCGCTCCTGTGTTGGTCTTACCGACGGAAGGAAAAGAGTATGAAGTGTTTGTGGATGCGTCGCACGTTGGATTGGGCTGTGTGTTAATGCAAGACAAGAAGGTGATTGCGTATGGGTCTCGGCAGTTGAAAAGTCATGAAAAGAATTACCCAACGCATGATTTGGAGTTTGCAGCGGTGATCTTTGCATTGAAGTTGTGGAGACACTTGCTATATGGTGCGCAGTGTAAAATCTTTACAGATCATAAAAGCTTGAAGTATGTCTTCATGCAGAAAGAACTTAATTTGCGCCAACGGCGATGGCTTGAGTATGTCACGGATTATGATGTGGACATTCAGTATCACCCGGGGAAGGCGAATGTTGTGGCCGATGCTTTGAGTCGGAAGACGGGGAAATTATTTCATCTTTCTGTCGACCGTCTTGTGGAGGAATTTCTGTTGATGGATATTTCGGTGGGCAAATATGATCCGCAAAGTCATTCGGCAATAGAAGAACCGTCATGGCTGGTGCTTACAAGACACCATCAAAAAGATGATCCTAATCTGTTGCATTTATCTCTTCGGACTGAAAAGGGTGAATTACCAGATTTTACGATTGATGGTGCAGGCACGTTAAAGTATCGTGGGCGCTTTTGTATTCCTGCAGTTGGGGAGATTCGTGAGATGGTGTGTAAGGAAGCACACGGCGCAAGTATGGCCTACCATCCAGGCTCAACAAAAATGTACCGTGATTTGAAACAAATTGTCTGGTGGTATGGAATGAAAAGAGATATAGCGCAGTTTGTATCGGAATGTCATACCTGCAAGCGGGTGAAAGCTGATCATGGGAAGCCTGGTGGCAAGTTAACACCATTGGAGATTCCAACCTGGAAGTGGGAAAGCATCTCAATGGATTTTATTACAGGTTTACCAAGATCTCCCCGAGGACATGACTCCGTGTGGGTGATCATGGATAGATTGACCAAGTGTGCTCATTTCATACCCTTTAAGGTCAACTACCCGATGAAGACAATAGCGGAGCTCTATGTGAACGAGATCATCCGACTGCATGGTGTGCCGATGAATATCATTTCAGACCGAGATTCCCGCTTTACCTCTCGTTTTTGGCACAGTTTACAAGAAGGTTTGGGAACAGATTTGTGATACTCCACAGCTTATCATCCTCAGACGAATGGCCAAACCGAGAGAGTAAATCAAATTGTAGAAGACATGATTCGATGTTACATTCTGGAGTATGGCGGAGCATGGGATGAACATTTGCAGCTTATGGAGTTCGCGTATAATAATAGCTATCAAGAAAGCTTGCAAATGGCTCCGTTCGAAGCGTTATATGGGCGACGATGTCGGACCCCACTCTTTTGGACTGAGGTTGGCGAGCGGCCTTTGCTGGGACCAGAGGCGCTCGAGGATATGGAAGTTGCAGTACGAGGCATTCGGGAGAAGCTCCGAATCGCCCAAGAGCGATATGAAAAGTATGCCAACCGACGAAGGTCGGAATTGGAGTTTGCGGTGGGGGATTCTGTTTTCTTGAAAGTCTCCCCAATGGTTGGGATTAAAAGGTTTGGGAAAGAGCGCAAGTTAGACCCAAGATTTGTGGGTCCCTTCACGATTCTTGAGCGAGTTGGAGCATCTGCCTACAAACTGGAATTACCTGTGAACTTTCCTGTTGTTCACAATGTGTTTCATGTGAGCCAACTGCGCAAGTGTCTGCGGAATGACACGCAAGTGTTGGACGTGGTGCCGCCATTGGCGCCAAACCTTTCGTATGTGGAGATGCCCATCCGGATAATGGACTCCCAAGATCGTGTGTTGCGGAAAAAGAAGATTCCTATGGTAAAGGTGTTATGGAAAAATCAAGATGTGGAAAGCGCGACGTGGGAGCTCGAGTCAACGATGAGGGCGGCTCACCCTCATTTGTTCCCGTAAGCTGGTATGTGATTTAGTGTTTGATTGGATTCATGTTTTGGTTTGCTTGTGTGTTGGGTTTTGTGAAAAGTTTCGAGGCAAAACTTTTTGTTAGGGGGAGTGATTGTAACGCCCCAGATTTTTATTACGTACGCATGATGGGCGTTACGTTGGCGTTGACTGTTGTTCGAGCATGGTTTTCCCGCGAGCTTGCGAGTGGCTGTTTTGGTTGCCGAGTTGCACGATTCCCCAGCAAACCGTAGTCCAACTGAGGGACTCGGTGAGGCCTCTTAGGGAATGGTTGCACGTTTTCGCGCCCGGGGAATGTTGCTCAACATAAGTTGCTGGTTCAGGACACAAAAAAGGGTAAAAAGTGCTTAAGGCAAAAATGGTCTAGGACGTCCCAGGAACATTTTTCACAAAAGGGGAAAATGGTCGTTTTTGTGCTAGACACGCCCCATGTCACGGGCGTGACCCAGGCCGTGACCTGGGCGTGACCTCCTTGACTCGACGATTTTTCTTGCGTCGAGTTGAGCTCGACGAATGGGGTACACGCCCCTGACACGGGCGTGTCACGGGCCGTGTCCCGCTTCGTCGAGTGTCGAGTGTCGATCGTCGAGTATCGAGCGTCGAGTATCGAGTGTCGAGTCGTCGAGAGAGAGGACACGGCCTGTGACACGGGCGTGTCACAGGGCGTGTCAGGCTAGGTCGAGTGTCGACACCTTTTTGTCGACGAGGTGTCGAGACACGGGTTACACGCCCTAGGTCACGGGCGTGACCGACCCGTCACGGGCGTGACCTACCCGTCACGGGAGTGTACTCCGGCCGTGTACCGTCTGGATAAGCGTGGAATTGCCGCCTTTCGGCGTCGCTTATGGTACACGCCCTGTGTCACGGGCGTGACACAGGGCGTGACCGGCCCGAAAATCGACTTTTTCCAGTTTTTTTGTGCCGTTCATTTCCTTGATCCTGCATCGAACGGTTCAGCTCGGTTCTGGAGGAAATAAGTCCGAAACAGAAACCTTTCAGCTTTATCTTCTTCCTCTTCATCTTCATCTTCTTCTTCCTTCTCCTCAAAGGGAAAGCAAAGAGAGAATGGCTCAAGCAAGGCAAGAAAAGAAAAGCAGCCGTCGCGACATCGTCTCGGTTCAGGCAAGCGGTGTCCTCCACCCTTGCCAATCTTCATTCTTACTATGAATTATGCCAACATAGCTAGTGTTCCTCTTTCACTTTCCTAGCTTTAGTTCTTGTGTTCTTCAATTTCCCTTGTTTGTTCATTATGCCCTTGCTAATTTCTTATGACCTTGCTAATTTTCAAAATATGATCAATCCAAATGATGACCTTGCTAATTTCCTATGGTAAATTCCCTATGCTAACCGAATTTGCTCTCCCATGTTTAGGTTTATGATTCATGGAATTATCAATTTGCTTATGCTAACTTAATTCATGTAGCTAATTTGTTCTATTCATGTACCCATCTTGAGGTGATTTTTCCTTGATCAAACACATATGATTCATGCGCCAAACACGTGATTTACGTACTTATCAAACTCTCTTATGTGATCTTTTTTTGTTATACAAAGCATGTGATTTATGTATTTATCACACTCTACGTTGGAAAGTGAGAGTCGTGTGGAAGGCGATGAAAGGAAACGTGTTACCTTGGGTTATGGGGTGTTTTGCGAGGCGAATTCGTGAAGCATGGCGGGAGCGTTTGTGTGAGGATTTTGCAAGGGGTGGTGTGGTTTCAGCCTGTGGCCACCGGGTTTTGTTTTTGTGGTGAGAGAGACCACTTTGGCCCCGATTTGGGCTGGTTTTGTTTGGTGCGTTCCACTTTAGGGCCGCCACCGATAAGACCCTTGTGAAATTGAACTTAACCGCTGCTTATGCTTCACTTGTCTAGTAGATTCTTGTTCTATGAATGATGGAATAGGCATGTGTTTTGCCTTTTGTTCCTGCGGTTTGAGCAGGACTTGAAGAACTAGTACGCACTTGGTGTGGTTGACCCTTTGGAATGATATTGTTTTTCTACATGTACGCACTTGTTTTGTGCACTCTTTTGACTTAAGCATTGCTATGGGGTCGGTAAGCCCCTTCTTGATCCATTATGAAATTTGTACTCTCTTTTGTATAGTTTGGTTGATTGCTGAGGTATTCTTGCTTGAATGCCTCAGGTGCAGGTTGTAGCCGGTTGAGCGGCTACGTTGGTTGGAGGCGTTTCTTGGGAGCTAACCGAGCATTCAAAGCGAGGTAGTTCTCCTTTTGTTGTACAGACATACATGTGCCCCAATGGGTTCGTGTCAGCTTGTTGGCGCCCATTTGGTGGATTTTCTTTTATGTAAATATGAACTAGACTGCTATTGTAACTCCTTTGGATGGAATGTACTTGCTTTTGGGATGGTTTTCTGGTAGGTTGCATTAGGTATTTTGAAGCTAAACCAAAACTATTATGTATCTCATGCATACATGACTTGATAAATTAAGACTTATTTTCAAAGAACGTAAACAAAGAGCATTTCTTATAATAATATCACTATAGGCTGCATATAGGAGCTCATTATAAATAAACCAAGGATTTCCGCCGCGTAACAATGTGTTTTGATACCTAAGGCCGAGGGATACGGCCAGCAAATGAACTAATTTTCTTACATATAACTATTGAATGTCAATTCATAAAGTAAGCGTCAAGAGTTGCCTGAGCGTGTGCAGTTATCCCCTGCACGACGTGGCATCATAACCCGTAGTTTCTTTTACTCTGATACGATATGCTCGTTGAGGAAATGCGGGTTGTGACACTTCCCCTCAAGTCTCTGCTCCTGCAGATGACTTGCCTGCTGCTGCCTCTCCTCCTCCTCCAATTCCATCTTCTCCAGTTCCATCCACCATTCAACCTCCATCCACTATCATCATCTCTAGCCCATCTCCAACATCAATACCATCTCTAATTCCAACTCTACCAACAACAGAAGAAATCTTCCATCCATTATATTTCTACCCTCAACCAGACATTTCCACATCACCCTCCATTCCATCCTTCAATCTTATTGATGATTCCTTCATGGATGACTCACCCTCATCTCCTCCTGAGCTACCCGCCTCATCAACATCTTATCAGGAACGTCTACAAGAAATCATTGATCAACCCACCTTCACACCCTCTATCTCAATCCCTCTGTCTTCCATCTCCACTATACCCACACCTCAACCATCACTCCTATCATCCACCAGCTCTCCACCACCATCCCCAGTAGCTCCACCTCCATCCTCTACCTCTGCTCACATCCCTATTGAGCAAGTAGATCTTCCAGCCCTAGCTGACAGGATATATGAATTGCTAGCCCCCAGGCTATCTCTTCTATTGGAGACCTCCTTGGCTCCATTACTCCAGTCAGTGGCAGCTCTTTCTGCCAGGCTCTCCTCCTTATTCCCTCAGGCAACCCCTTCATCAGTGTGCCTTGATCCAGCATTATCTGAATCTAGGCAGGGGGAGATGCCTTATGAAGTGATCTTGTCTGCTGTTTCTTCAGTTAGTGTTGTTGCTGCTGCTGTTGTTCTTCAAGCTCCAGTTCCACCTCCAGTTGTCTTCCCAGTGGACATCAGGTCCTTACTTTCAGCATTTGATTCAGCCTACTTCAGTTGTCTTCCAGAGAGAATTGTTGTCCAGCCCCTAGAGGATCTCTCCAAGGCCCTTGTGCCCTTCTCATGCTGTTATACCAGCATTATAACTTCTTTTGTCAATTCAGTATCTACTGCTGCTACTCCTGCTGAGACTATAGTTGTTATTCCAGTTGCTGCTGCTGTCAATAATGATGCTACTATTGTTCCAGTTTCTGATGATATCCACATGACAGAGGCACATGATTTTGAGCCTTCTGTGTTTGCTGATGATATTCCTGATGTTGTTGATATTGTTGTATCTGAAACTATTGCTGCCCCAACTTATGCTGATATTACTGCTGATATACCATCTAAGAGTGCTGCTCCAGAACTTTCTGTGTCTGTTGTTATTACTGCCACAACTTCTGTGTCTGCTGCTGTTGCTGCTGCTTTAACTTCTATTATAAGTGTTGTATCTGCTGCTCCAACCTCTGCTGCTACATCTGCTTCAACTCAACTACAAGAAGACTTGATGAAAAAGATTGATGCTCTTTATGATGAGCAAAGTTCTGAAAGTGATGAATTCAAGACTGATTCTGATGACTCCTCTATCACTATTGCCAGAAAGAGAAAGGCAAGGAGCAAAGCCATGAAAAGAGTACTTCCAGCCAAAGTCAAGGACAATAATGACATTCCATATTATATTCTTCATGACTGCCCCATAACTGAGCACTGGATGCAGTATTCAAAGAACCAACTCAAAGCCATGAAGAAAAAGAGGAAGTATGAAAAAGGATCTTCCCAGTTTCACCATTCTCATCCTCCTCCACCACCTCCTTCTGATGCAGGTGCAGGTGGAAGCTCAGCTGCTCAACCTCATGCTAAAAGCCAAACCCCCTATCAGCCTCATGCCAGATCTTATCATAGGGGAAGCCAGTCCAGGGGTTCTCAATCCAGAAGAGGAAAATATAGAGGAAATCAAAGGGAAATCCAGGTTTATTCAAAAGGTTATTCAAGGCAACATCCCTACTCCAGGGAAGGATAAACCTCATCAGACACAACCTCAGGTCCTTTTACCTATAAACTAAAGGAAGTAGTTTCATCCAGACCTCCTCAGGATAATCCATCAAATAGATATGAGCCACCAGTGCCCTTTGAAGATCCTGAAAATAATCCAACTGCTTGGACTGCCAGGATGAAAGAGCTTGCTGCACTGGATCAGATTAAGAACGCTAAATAGCAAGGCAGAGACTCCTCCAACATTACTACACTGTCTGAGCAAAGAAAGAAAGAATTGGAAAGATATGGCTCAAGCAAATTCTTTGACTCTGATAGATATATGGAGCTGCATCCTAAAGCTGTGGTTCCTAGGCCCAAACAACAAACCTCTTTAGGTGCAGCAGATGACAGAAGGTCAAAGAAAGAAGCTCTCAACCCAAATAGAGAAATCAAACTTATAAAGAGCAAGGAGAAAGAATAACTATGTAAGGTGACAATCATTTTGACTTCTGATTTTGTCTGGGATAATATATCTGTGGTTCTGCATGTCTTGCTTATTGCATTTCTGTATTATTGCTGTGTATGTTGTTATTTAATTTTTCCAAGTTCTGTAAATAGTAATCCTAACCCAAATAGGGGGAGATTGTTGGAACACCATATTACTAATTTGGGTCAGGATCACTATGTCTTTAGGAAACCTGTTTTTGACCTCTTGTATAGCTCTAAAGGTTAATTAGAATTGAGTCTAAGGGTTAGAAGTCTAGGTTTGGAAGCTGCCCTCAAGACCAAGGATTTTCAGTTTGAAGACTAAGTCATATCGTCGAGCTCAGTACGACGAATCGTCGAACTACAGTCGACGATCGTCTAGCTCAACTTCGACAGATCGTCGAACTCCATTCGACGATCGCTGAGCTTAAC
Source organism: Platanthera guangdongensis (assembly GCA_039583875.1). Taxonomy (NCBI): domain Eukaryota; kingdom Viridiplantae; phylum Streptophyta; class Magnoliopsida; order Asparagales; family Orchidaceae; genus Platanthera; species Platanthera guangdongensis. The sequence goes on from CM077159.1 coordinate 27,447,069, forward strand.
TTCAACAAATCGTCGAACTCCATTCGACGATCTGCGAGCTCAGTTCGACGATCTTGACTCAGTATTATTTCTCTATCTCTGAGCTCAGTTCGATGATAGTTGAGCTCAGATCGACGATTTCTGTTGCTGTATAAGTACAAATTGCTGAGCTCAGTTCGACGATAGCAGAGCTCAGTTCGACGTTTTCTGATGAGATAAAGGATTTTTCAAGATTGAAATTCAGAACAGTTAAGGAGTTATTCAGCAATTAATTCAGAAGATTTTCTAGCCGTTTTCATTTATTTCTGGACCAAGTTTCAAGGGATTATCAAGCAATATTTCTTTGGACTTTCCTCCAGAAGACATTTGCAATTAAGGATGCAATTAATGTCAGGCCAATGGCTATTCTTGACAGAGGATGACTTTCTATTCAGAACCAAGTGAATAAAATACAAGATTTTGAATCTCTCCAATACTTAGAACACAGAACAGAAGAGACAATATAGAACAAGAAGAACAAGAACAAAATATTCTCTGTCTCAAAGAATTCTCTCAAGAACACACACAAAAGGAGATCAACAAATCTAAAATCTTCAGATCACCTTTGATTCAAGTGTTCAAGGCCAACATCTTTCAAAGACTCAAGACACCTAACATTTCAGCTGCTGCTGAAATCATCATTTGCTGGAGATCAACTTTTGAAGGTCTATCACCCTATAGCAAAGCTTCATTTCCTGATCATCTCAAGGACTCAGGGGGAGCTTTGACATCATCAAATCCACATAGTCTTCTCAGCTGCTCTAAGAAAGAGAAGACTTCCATAACTCTCTCATCCCCATCTCTGTAAAAGGTTTCTCAAACTCCCTTCAAAAGTTTGTGTTTGGTATTTGAGCACCTTGTCAAAAGCTCATTGGTGGCAAAACACCTGATCAAAAAATCCGATTTGGTTTTTGAGCACCTTATCAAAAGCTCATTGGTGCCCAGGACACCTGATCAACTCATCCTGCAGTGGTTCCTACATAGGGTGGTAGAAGAGTGGATGTACCCAAGTTTAGAAGAACCACTATAGCTCCTTGTGTCTTCTGGCTTGCTTGTCTTTATCTTTTGTTTCTGGCTGTGATTGTTTTGTGATTAGTTTAGATCTGTGATTAATATCTTTTGTAGGTTACCTTGTGATTAGATTTAATAATTGCTTCCCTGTTCACTCAGATTACAACAACTGTTGTAAAAAAATTTTAAGCACCATATACTCTATTCACCCCCCCCTCTAGAGTATATCAGATCTAGCTGCACTTTCACTACTGATATAAGCTGATGCTTTTTGGGCTGAAAAATGCAGGGGCAACATATCAGAAGATGATGGATTTGGTCTTCCAGGAATAGAGGGGTAGGAACCTTGAGGTGTATGTCGATGACTTGATGATCAAGAGCCAGGGGGTGGACTCCCACCTCCAGGACCTAGAGGAGACCTTCGGCACCTTGCGCAAATACAAGATGAGGCTGAACCCCTTTAAATGTGTTTTCGGGGCCAGCAGGGGGAATTTCTTGGGCCATCTTCTCACTCCCACAGGGCTGGAACCAAAACTTGACAAAGTCAAGGAAATCATGGAAGTGGGGTCGCCTCAGAATGTTAAGGAGGTGTAGTAGTTAATAGGGAAGTTGGTAGGACTAAGCAGGTTCCTTTCCTGGGCTGGGGAGTAGTGCTCCCCCTTCTTCAAAGCATTGAGGGGAAGAACAGTGGCTTTGAGCTCACTCGCCTAGTTCCATGAAAGATGATGGTAGACGACGCTTCGGGAAGACATTCCCTGTGGTTGGGGTGATCTTCGAGAGCCCCCAAGTAATGCGGATCAAACCAATGATGGTGGTGCACTTTCCCATCACTAACATCCAGGTCAAGTATGAGGCCATAATAGAAGGGTTGCACCTGGCCAGAGAGCTGGGGGTGCAAGATGTGGAGGTCCTCAATGACTCCATGGTGGTTGCCTCCCAGATTAACGGGGAGTTCGAGGCAAGGGCACCAACTCTCCAATTATACTTGGCAAGGGTTAAGGGGGTCATCAGCATGTTCCAGACCTTCTCCATCCGACATGTTCCGCTAGAGGAGAATGAGCAGGTTGATCAGCTGGCCAAGCATGGTCCCCGGGTGGGGGTAACATCACCGACCTGTTCCTCCCATCCATCTAAGAAGGGGAGCTGATGGACCTGGACCAAGAACCCTCATGGATTGATACTTTCGCAACATTCATATCCACAGGGGACTTCCCAGAAGGGATGTAGAAGAAGAAGTTCAAGCACAAGTTTGCATATTATCTTATGTGCGACAGACAGTTGTATAGGAAAATCCTCTCTGGGATATTGGCATGTTGTGTGGTAGAGAGGGAGGTTCAGAGAATCTTGGAAGAAGTCCACTCAGGAGAGTGTGGAAGCCACTCTAGCAGCAAAACTATGGAAGGGAGAATAGTCCGGGAAGCGTACTTTTGGCCGGCCCTAAGCCGGGATGTCACATAATTCACAAGGAAATTTCACAAGTGTCAACTATTTTCCCCCTCTAGCTTCAACCAGCTCAATGGCTCAGGGGTATCACGGCCCCTTGGCCCTTCACCATCTAGGGGATGGAATTGGTAGGACCTTTCCCCCAGGCTAGTGGGCAAAGGAGATTCTTGCTTGTCATGATAGATTATTTTTCTATGTGGTTGGAAGTGAAGGCAATTACCAAGGTGACCTCCCATGTAATCAGGAACTTCATTTGGGGGGAGATCATCTGCCAGAATGGCCTTCCCTAGGCTATAGTAATGGACAACGGGTCTCAGTTTGCCAGCAATGAGTTCATTAACTTCTGCGGGCAGCTTGGGATTGACCTCAGGTTTGCCTCGCTCCACCACCCCAGGAGCAACGGGCAGGTCGAGGCGGCAAACACGATCATCATGAACCTCCTTAAGAAGAAAGTGGAAAATTTGAAGGGGAGTTGGGTGGAGTAGTTCCTTCGGTTTCCTGGGCCCTGAGAACCACTCCTAACATAGCTACAGGGGAGACCCACTTCAAGCTCTCCCATGGATCCGAGGCAGTGCTCCCAATAGTGTTCGATGTCCGGACGGATCGGGTGGTCGAGGTCCGGACGCCTCGGGTGGTCGAGGTAGAGATAGGCAGGGAAGAATGGCAATCTAAAAATAAGGAAGAGCTGCGGCTCTGCCATTACATGGTGGAGGAGCTGCGTGATCTCTCCGCCATCCGACGGGAAGAGGCGAAACAGTTTACGGAAGGGGACTTGGTCCTAAAGAAGGTGGATATGGCAGGGAGATCAGTAGCTGTGGGGAAGCTCAACCCTAACTGGGAAGGCTCGTACATTGTTGGGAAGGTTCTAAGGTCAGGGGGGCATCGCCTCCAAAATGTGGAGGACAAGACCCTAAGTTACACTTGGAGTGGTGATGACTCGTTTCTATCCGTAAGAGCATGTACGTACTCTCCTTTGATGGATATGAAACACTTTGATGCTCCAAATTCTTTTTCAGATCGAGTTTCTGGCAAGAGTTTATCAAGCTAAGTCCTGAAATGCCTTCTCTTCCAGGCTTCCTCCCAACTATTAAGTCCGAAGGTTGGACATAGGCAAGTTATCTCGCTCCGGGGTTAGGTCCCGGGATGCTCCCACTCTCAGGATCCCATCTAGCTGGCAGGGCTGGGATCCCCATTGGACGTCATTATGACCCTGGGGCTAAGTCCGGTTGATGCTCAATACATACCGTCAGGCTCTCACCTAGCTGATTGGGCCAGTGGTAGCGCTCAGATGTTGGACAGTGGCAAGTTTTCTCGCTCTGGGGTTAGGTCCCGAGATGCTCCCACTGTTAGGATCCCATCTAGCTGGCAGGGTCGGGATCCTTGTTGGACATTGTTATAACCCTGAGGCTGAGTCCAGTTGATGCTCAATACCCTTCGTGAGGCTCTTACCTAGCTGATTGGGCCGGTGGTAGCGCTCGAAGGTTGGACAGAGGCAAGTTATATCGCTCTGGGGTTAGGTCCCGGGATGCTCCTACTATCAGGATCCCATCTAGCTAGCAGGGTTGGGATCCCAATTGGATGTCGTTATTACCATGGGGCTGAGTCCGGTTGATGCTCAACACCCACTTTCAGGCTCTTTCTTAGCTGATTAGGCCCGTGGTTGGACCCGAAGGTTGGACAGAGGCAAGTTATCTCGCTCTGGTGTTAGGTCCCAGGATGCTCCCGCTGTTAGGCTCCCATCTAGCTAGCAGGGCCGGGATCCTCATTGGTGGTCGTTATGACCCTGGAGCTGAGTCTGGTTGATGCTCAATACCCACCATCTGGATCTCACCTAGCTGATTGGGCCGGTGGTAGCACCCGAAGGTTTGACAGAGGCAAGTTATCTCGCTTTGGAGTTAAATCCCGGGATGCTCCCGATGTCAGGCTCCCATCTAGCTGGCAGGGCCAGGATCCCCGTTGGACGTCATTATCACCTTGGGGCTAAGTTCGGTTGATGCTCAACACCCATCGTCAGGATCTCACCTAGCTGATTGGGCAGGTGGTAGCGCCTGAAGGTTGAACAGAGGCAAGTTATCTCGCTCTGGGGTTAGGTCCTGGGATGCTCCTGCTATCAGGCTCTCATCTTGCTGGTAGGGATGGGATCCCTGTTGGACATTATTATGACCCTGGGGCTGAGTCTGGTTGATTCTCAACACCCACCGTCGGGCTCTCACCTAGATGATTCGGCCGGTGGTAGCGCCCGGAGGTTGGACAAAGGCAAGTTATCTCAGTATGGGGTTAAGTCCCGGGATGGTCCTGCTGTCAGGCTTCCATCTAGCTCATAGGGTTGGGATCCTCATTGGACATCGTTATGACACTGAAGCTGAGTCCGATTGATTCTCAACACCTACCATCAGGTCTCACCTATCTTATTGGGCCAGTGGTACCATTTCATACTCTACACGACCTGTTACACGACCGTGTTGGAACCCGTGTTCGACATCTGTTTGTAAGAAGACTATAAAAGCCTGCACAAAAAATAGAAAGGGACTTTTTTAATTCAAAAGACTTGGAGAATTTCCGGAGGACGAAAGTAGAGCACTCAAGCGAAGGGGAAGTCGAAGGAGATAATCCGTATAGTTTTAATTTTTATGTATCTCTTTTAATTTCCCTCTTCTCTTAGTGGATCTACACTTTATTTTACATTTTGCTTGAGACTTATTTTTCCAAACCGATTCGGTAATCATGTATGTTGGTTTTCATTTCAGATTTGTGGTATTTTATTCGTATGTGTGGTTTCAAACAAAGAGATTGATCATAGATTCAAAGTTAGTATTTGTTTTATATGAATCCCAAACTTCTAGATTGAGAAATTGGAAGGTTGTGATGATGGTTTATAATTTCATTCTCTAGTGTTCTTTCTCCTTGTATTTCAAATTTCATGATTGAGAGATATGTTGTTTGGATAAAGATAATACAGATAATGAGATTCATGGTATCTTACAGATAGGATTTCATGAAATTTTGTATTAGACATGGTTACTTTATATAAATGCAAATTTGAGTGTTCTGATTTGTTCGAGAGAAAAGTTACTCAACTTAAGTTTAGGTATTGAATTGCTCGAGAGAGAATTCGATAAAGATTGAACCTTTACAACACAATGAATTTGATAATATTGTTAATACGTGGTTACATAGAATTGAATTAATGAGTGAATATTCTTATGTAATTACTCTTAGACTATCGGCTTTTTACCATTGTTAATCCTCCAATGTCACTTTATCCAATTAGTCTTAATAATGTTAATTTAGAGTAACAACAAATTTTAAATATAGGTACAATAATAGAGTGAGAGTGAGTACGAGTACTTAAAAAGATCTTGAGGAATACGACATGAGATGTAGATTTCTCCTATACTATGATTGATCTGTGCACTTGCCTGAGATTAAAATCAATTTAGCTTATAGCTATCTACATGGCTTATACTAGAGTAAAAATAAATCTGCATCAACATGCTTGGTAACTAGCACAGACACGTGTTGAGAACATAATATCTGGCCTAAAAGCTGGTGTGATGATTTCACTATCAACCAAAAAGGCAAGTGTACATATCGAATTGTAGTACCAAGGTCATATTTAAACTCGGGGCTGTCAAGTACTGCTACTCACGCTTCTACTATTATCCTACCGAAAGATTGTGGGGTTTTTGAGAATTTTTAAATTAAAACTAAAGATAATTTTTTGAAACGAAAACTTATTATAAAAAGCTATCATTCGATCAATGCTTCACCATGAAATGATACGAGAAGGATAAAAATATAGATTTAAATTTGCAAATTAAACTCGACCGTGACAGATTTGATTATAGGAAATAATCTCGCTAGAGCATTAAATCCCCTAACTTATAGACGTTTTGACCGAAATCTCTTTACAAGTCAAAAAAGGCCAAAAGTTGCATTATCGAAGTGACCCGCGCTATTGGATTTGACTCCAATTCGGAGGATTTACGTCGTCCTATCTCTAGGGATTCGTTCAACTCCTTCCTTCTTTGAGTGATCTTTCAAATCAATGAGTCTCTCGACTTCTATGAAATGAGATCAAATGCCTACTACCTATACTGGAAATATGGAGTCGACACGAGAAAAATCAAAGAAGGATCGATTATAATTTAGACAGAAATAAAACAAAAAAATAAAGGAAAACCTCATCTCATTTCATGGATCCTCATGATCGAATGCTAACGGAAAATTAGCTACGCATGGTTGAAAAGGAAACAAAAATAAGATGAAGAAAATTCATTTTTATTAATTAATAAAAAGGGAGTACACAATAATAAAGAGATAAGATTATACTAATAAAAAGATTACACTAACACGAAAATGGTTACAATAATAAAAACTTAACAACAACAAGTAATAAGAAGGAAAGAACTCTCTCTTGAACTAGCTATCTCACTTGCTCTCCAATATCCAACTCCTCCAAAGCTTGATGCAAGGGCTCCTTTTATAGATGAGGGGGAAGGTTCTAGAAGGAAGTGGATATGAAGGGGGAAAGGATGTGGCCGACCATGTTTGGGAGGAGATGTTCATGCATGATATTAAGTGAGGAGGAGAGAGAAGATGGTACATGCATGCATTTTCATTTTTGGAAAATGAAAAAAAACAAAATAAATAAAATATGGGGGGATGGATGGGTTGAAATGAGAATGAGAGAATGGAAAAGAGGGGTGAATGAGAAATAAATAAGAGAGAAGGAGTGAGTGGGGAGATGCATGAGGAATAAAGAAGAGAGAGGGGAGTGGGAGGGGATGAATGAGGGGGTCGGCCATTCATGAATGGGGGAAAATATAAAAAAGAAAGGGGGGAGAGAGGGCCGACCATGCATGGGCCTCAAATGGGCCAAGGTATGGATAGAGCCATGCAAAGGTGGCTGGACTTGAAGTGGGCTTCTGCACATGGAGGGCTCGGGTTAATGGATTAAGTGGGCTGCATGCTTGCATGTGGGCTGGCCGAGCCACACTTGAAGAGGGTTGCATTAAGGAGGGTCGGCCATGACCTTGAAGTAGGGCTGCACCTACAAACAAATAGAACATGCATTAGCTTTAAGATAAAATAACTAAAATAACAACAATCATACAAATATCATAGCAATCATAAAATAACAAAAACATAAAAACTAAAACATATCAAACAAACAATCATAAAACATATTATCATAGCATAAATAAAATATATAAAAAATAATACTTAAACTTAGGAAAATTTAAACTAAACTAACCCAAAAAAATGATGCCTAAAACTCGTCATCAAATTCCCCCATGCTTAGGCTTTTGCTATTGCAGAGCAAAAGTATCAGAAATATTTATAAGACATTTATAAAATTTTCAATTAAACTAAAAATTTATTTACACCAAAATCAAGCCAAAAAAATTTAGGGATTTATGAATTAAGTCCTAAATTATGGAATTAAAGTGAAAATAGAGAAATATTTAGCAAAAAATTCTCTAATAAATTAACTAGCACACAAAAGTGAGTAAATTGCAAACATGGTTAGATTAAAATTATAAAAACCATACCTTAAAAGAAACTTAAAGAAGAATACAACCGACTACTTATGCTCTCCCAATATTTTAATTTAAAATCGAAGACAATAATATTGGCTAAGGGTTTGGGGAGGAAATCAACATGAAGAGGACTTTGATTGGAGGTGATCATCATTATTTTTTTTCACACCCCACCAACATTTTTAAATAAAATATATATGTAATACCAGAAAATGATAGACTAACATCCTATCACTTCCCACGACATATATGAACTTTTAATTCCTCTCTTCATCTGGGTTGCATATGTTTACCAGAGAATAAGGAACTAACATCTCTTTATTCCCATGACATATGATCTAACAATAAAAAGAAAAAGGAAGGAGTTAAACAAAATTTTAGAAAATAAACTAAAATACTAGAGAGCAACTACTAGTAGATTGAGATTTCCTAAGAATCTAAAAGCATGAGGTAATAATAATTAGAATCGAAAATTGTTAAGCAAAATTACTACAAAATAGAAACTATTTAAAATAAAAGAGAAATAGTGCTAAATAAATTACTCTAAGCAAATTAAAATCATACGATAATTCTCAAAACAAAATCACTAAATATTAGATTTAACTAAACATGATGAAACAAAAGATTAGAAAATCAAAAATAGTAAAAATGCTTATAAACAAACTCAAACAAAATTTCTGAAAACAACAAAAAGACTAAGCAAGGGGTTTATGTTGGGTACATTGGAAAATGTGTACCAAATTTGGAGAAGCCTCACCCAACTCAGTGATATACATCAAGGTGTATTTGATGTTGTTTTGAGTTTATATGTGTAGGTTAAGAAATGCAGGAAAAGTTTCTAAGTCCATTAGTCAACACCAGAAGAAGCTGTGTTGACACTTGTGAAGACTTTTGTCGACACTTGAGAAAAGCTGTGTCGACACCTGGAGTCAATTGTGTCGACACTTGGAAAAGTGGTGTCGACACCAGAAGAAATTGTGTCGACACACAGGACTTGTGTCGACACACAGAAGGTTCAGTCGACATCAACTGTGTCGATACACAGGACTTGTGTCGACACACAGAAAGTTCAGTCGACATCAATTGTGTCGACATACAGGACTTGTGTCGACACACACACCAGAATTTCTTCTAAGTTAATTGTGTCAAGACAAGATGTGATTGTGTCGACACACATGACTTGTGTCGACATATTCTTACAGAAGCTATGTCGACAAACAGTGTCAACATCATGAGAGCTGTATCGACACCACAAAGGATTGTGTCGACACTTAGTCTACTTGTGTCGACACATGTGAAGTTCAGACTCGTCACTTTGCTGACAGAGATAAAGTTTCAAGAAGTGACTAGAGACTTGACAGCTGCCATAACCAACAATCTTCTGTAACTTTCAGATCTGTCAGAAGTTGGTTAGCAACCGGATCAGCCGGTAACCTTGGATGAAGTCTATATAAAGACAGATTCTATCAATTGAGCACGACGAAGTACACAAAACACAATTAGAACAGAAGATCCAACATACACAAGAAAATCCAGTCAGAGATTTCAAGTAGATCTAAGTGAAGAATTTCAAAATATCTTCAGAGGAATTTGTAGAGAGAGAGCTCCAACAATTCAAGTGAAGAAAGAGACTATCATCAACTAGTCTCTTAAGAGCAGATCCTGAACTAATCTGCAAAGAAGAATTCAGATTAATTTCTGGACTTTAAGAAGGAAGCTGATTGAAGATCAACTTCAAGAAATTCAACCTTACTGTGTTCAAATTCAAGATGCTTTGAAGAAAGCCAAAGACAGGTTGATTTCTGTGTAATCAGATTCTTCAAGAACTGCTCAAGAAAACTTTCTACCCATTCTCTCTCAACTTGGGTGAAAGATAAAACTTATTTTATATCATTTTTTCTGTAAGATCATTATTGATCTGAGTTGTAACCCTAATTTATAAAGGCTGAGGTAGGGCTGAGTGCCTAAGGTAGGAGATTTACATCTCTGAGTTGTAGGCCTTGGGATGGCTGAGGTAGGACTGTGTGCCTGAGGTAGGAGATTTGATTCTCTAAGTTGTAGGCCTGGGTGAAGGCTGAGGTAGGGCTTAATTGCCTGAGTTGTAGGAGTGTGGACTCACTCTGAGTTGTAGGAACCTTGACTGGGTCCTGAGCTGTAAGATCTGTGGATCTGAGAAGGAAGGAAGAAGTTAGGCCGAATCTAGCACACTGCTAGATAGGCGAAGGGGGAAGTAGATGTACCCATCATTTGGGGAAGCACAATAAATCTGTGTGCCATCTGTGATTGTGTGTGATATTGTGATTTCTGTGATGTGGTAATGTAGAACTGTTTGATTCTATTTGATTAACTGAATTAATATTCTGCCTTAGAGTAAAAAGGAATTGAACCTATTCACCCCCCCCCCCCTTCTAGGTGTTTAGGTTATCTTGAAACCAACTCTTTCAAGTGGTATCAGAGTGCGGTTACTCAAAGATAAACTTAGCAATCTGAGTAAGATCTTTGAGGCAGAATAAATTAGAAAAGATGGGTTCAGGAGAAAATTATAAGGAACTTGGTTCCATGAAGTTGCCCATATGGAGGAAAGAAATCTTTGGAATATGAAAAGAAAGGGTCAGATTATTTATGTAAGCATCTGATCCAAGAATATATATAATTGTTAAGGAAAGGCCTTATATTCCAATGAAAGTCTCAGTTCTTGATTCTAATCAGAGGACAGCAAAAGACTTTTCAGAAATTACTAAGGATGAGATTATCTTGGCTACTATTGATAAGAGAGCTCAGATTATTATAGTGAGTGACATAGATGACTCAACATTCCAAAATCTGATTCACTGTAAAACCTCCAACGAGATGTGGGACACATTGATAGTCTACATGGAGGGATCATAAGAATTTAGGCAAGATAGAAAGTCAATGCTTAATCAGGAATATGAGAGCTTCAGACAAAGAAAATCAGACAGCATCACTGAATGTTACAAGAAGTTCTTCAAAATAGTGAATGAACTAATGTCATATGGAAGGGTCTTTAGTACATATGAGTTGAATGATAAATTCCTTAGATCTTTGACTAAGGATTGGGACACCAAGATCTGTGCCATCAGGGAAGTGGCCAGATTGGCAGAAATCTCTCCTCCAACACTATTTGGCAAATTGCTTTCTTATGAAATGCAACTCATGGCCAGAAAGGAGGAAGAGAAAAGTATTAAAGTTGACCATAGAGAAAAGTCAGTGGCCTTCAGGGCAGAAGCCACAAGAAAGGACAGGAGGATGTCTCCATCTCCTCCTAAGAAAGCTGCAGAAGTGATCTTTGAAAGTTCTGATTGTCGCAACTCAGACAGCAATCATTCTGATGAGGACTTTTATGTCTTCACAAGGCAGTTTCAGATATTTTTGAAGAATAAGCAGTGGAGAACTAAGCCATCCTCCTCTCAGTCCAAGGATGAATATTATCAAAAAAGAAAGTCATCTAGAAAGGACAAGAGTAGGTCAAAACCTAGCAAATCAACAACTACAAAGATTGTGTGTTATTGCTGCAACAGACCTGGACATCTAGTAGTTGATTGTCCAGACAAAAGAATGGAATCTGCAGATAAGAAGAAGTCTCAGTATAAGAATAAGAAGGAGAAATTCTTTGTAGCAAAGAAAGAGAAAAGCTGGACAGATCCATCATATTCAGATTCTAAATCTAATGTTGAAGCTTATATTGGTCTATTTGCAACAGAAGAAGAGACAGAGTTCTTGTAATTGCTGGACTCAATAAATGGAATTGAAGATCATCAGTGCAAAGGGTTGATGGCCTTAACTGATGAAGATCACTGCCAGGATCAGCATGGTTGCAGTAAGGTAAAAAGCTTATCTGAAGACTCTGATTATTACACTGGCTCAGAATCAAAAGAATCTATATCAAGAGATGTGGATGGATCTGAATCTGAAGGAGATATTCATCAACTTATAGATGAATATGGTGATTTGCTATAGGCATTTAAGAGATACAAAAACCTGACTAAAATTCAGGCTAAGGAAATTGCAGAGCTTAAGTTGGCTGCATATGATTTAGAAAAGCTGCTGGATCAGAAGATGAATGAGATTTCCAAGCTGAAAAACATAACTGTTATTCAGATGGGAACAATCACATTCAAGAGTGATCAAATCAAAAGTCTGGAAGTCAGACTTCAGAAGGAAAAGGATCTAGTGGCTAGTTTATCCAAGCTAAAATCTATCCTACCCTTAATTGTTGACTTTGTGTCTCAAAAGGGTAACACGGGATTGGGTTTTAAGGGAAATACTAGTGCAGCTAATTCCAAAAGAAAAAGGAAAGCCCCAGTTAAGTTACTTGTCTTCAACCCCCCGCCCCCCATTGCTCTCAAAAAAGTGCAACAGCCTACCAGTAGATATGATCATGATATCATACATGGTCATGGTAAGCCTGATATTCTGAATGACAAGAGGTATCCAGCACTTAAGCAAAGAAACACTGTACCTACAGTATTAAGAACAGCTCACAGCAAAGCTGCTAAAACTGTACCTAAAAAGAGGTATAATAGATATGAGTGTTGGTGTTGTGGCAAGGTGGGATACTTTGCCATTGACTGTTGGCACAACACAAGTGTCAGGATGAATGCCAGCTTACCTGAAAGAAGGGCTACTACAAATTATGTTAAATTTCAGTCTAACCTGAACGAAGGACCCAATAACAATTGGGGTTCTAAGGTTAAGTAATTATTTGTTGAAGATAAGTCCAAGTGGTCATGCCCCTTTGTGGTACTTGGACAGTGGATGTTCCAGACATATGACTGGAACAAGAGGATTGCTGAAGGACAAATCACCCATATTGAATGGACCTAAAGTAATCTTTGGTGGTTCTGAAAAAGGAGTCATCAAAGTGCTTGGTAATATTTCTAACAGCTCAATTACTATCACTCAAGTGGCTTATGTGAAGGGTTTGAAAATAACTTGATAAGCATAAGTCAACTGAGTGATCTTGGATATGACATTTCATTCATTAAGAATGGTTGTCATATTAAAAGGTCAAGTGATAAGAAGATCATGTTGACTGGTTATAGGAAAGGAAATGTGTATTGCCTAAACTTTGTGAGTGAGAATAAAGATTCTCCTATTTTTCTGGTAGCTGATGAGAAAGCCTCTCATTGTGTCAAATGGCACAAGAGGCTAGCTCATCTAAACTACAAGACTATTTGTCAACTCATTAATAAAGAGTTAGTGAGGAATGGTCCTCAAGTTAAGTGCATTAAGGATGGAATATACTCAGCTTGTCAAAAAGGCAAGCAGACCAGATCCTCCTTTCATAGCCTAGAAACCAAAGACTTAGTGAGGTGTTTATACCTCTTACATATGGATTTATTTGGTCCAATACCAGTTCAGAGTCTAGGTAGGAAAGTCTACACATTTGTGGTTGTAGATGACTATTCTAGATTTTTCATGGGTTTTCTTTCTGAGGCAGAAATCTGAAACCCCAACTATTTTCTGCAACTTTGTTAAGCAAATTCAGAATGAACTGAACAATTCAGTGGTCAAAATCAGAAGTGACCATGGAACTGAATTTCAATCTGAAAATATGACAAAGTTGTGTGAAGAATTTGGGATTCATCAAGAATTCTCCTCACCTAGAACTCCTCAGCAAAATGGAATTGCTAAAAGAAAGAAAAAGACTCTTATTGAGGCTGGTAGAACTCTATTGAGTGACACTTCTCTCGCAGAATATTTTTGGGCTGAGTCAGTAAACATTGCATGTCATGTGCTCAATAGGGCTTCCATCACTAAGATCCACAAAAAGACACCATATGAGGTTATGAAAGGCAGAAAACCAAACTTATCCTATTTTAGGATCTTTGGTTGCAAGTGTTATGTGTTTAACAATGGCAAGTCTTACCTGACAAAGTTTGCTGCCAAATACCAAGATGGGAAATTTGTTGGGTACAACAACAATAGTAAGGCATATAGAGTCTATAACTTGACTACACAAGTTGTAGAAGAGTCTGTTCATGTTATATTTGATGAATCAAGACTTATTATGTAAGACCCCCCTCCCCCTTACCAAGGAGGGCTACCGGATCTTATGCCCAGAACCGCCGTCTTACGGTGGCACTAACTCACGGGTTAGTCGACACCGCAACACGCCGATTCTGCCGGCTAGTACGATCATAAACCTGTAGGCCAATATGAGAAATAAGAAGTAAAACTGTGTATAAAATGCCATCAGTCCACAAGTCACAGTACAATCATATAGAAGAAATGAATAGTACAATAGTCCACAGAATAGTACAGAAGAAAGAGTAAAAAGGGCTTATGCCCAGTACATCAAATCTCTCTCTCTCACAAAAAGTAAATGCGGAAGCTATACTAGAACATCAAGACTCGTCCCACCCGAGGACGCACAGTAGTAGTGGTAGCCTGCTGAAGCGGTATCTGCTCCTCATGTCCTGCCTCCTCGACGTGCTGGTGCTCCATCTCCACGGGCTCCTAAAAATAGTTGGTCACCGACCATTAGTCAAAAAGACTAAGTCGTTTCCTCCACACCTCGCCCCGCAGCTCCTAGGCACCGAGCGGGAGGACGAAGCGGAGGACAACAAGGGGTAGCAAAATGGAAGCAGGTGACAATATCTATCTAAAGTGATACTAAGTAATGAAATTCTACTCTAGCAATGCTAAGTACAGTACAAGTAAATAAACTAAACTACCACTAAGCTATCATCACAATCGTACCCTAACTTATATAAGTGCCCATACAAGTATATAAGTTAGGATTTCCAGGAAACATAACTTATCATATAAAAGAGCCCATACTAATTTATATGATAAGGATCTATGGAGCGTATGACCTAATATGAATGAATGATATGATGCAATTTTATGCGCAGGCAAGTGCAACTCACACACAACGACTCTGTGATCACAGACCTTTAGTTCCCACTTTTTGAGAGCTAGCATCACTCTCGGGTACCACCGCTGTGGCTACGGCAGCAGCGGAGCGGGCGTCTCCGCTTCTAGACCGGTATGCACACTACCAAGCCTTAGACCCCTCTCATACGCCTCTGTACACGTCCAAGGTGCACTCTAGAGTCTCGCGTACGTACTTTGCTGACAAACCCGTCAGTCTTGTTGGGTCGGATGTGTGTTATCGGGGTCGTCCTCCAGACCGCAGTGTAAAACAACCCACTGGCCCCTCTAACTCCCACAACCGCCTGGTGCACCGTACTGCCATCGGTGTGACGAACGGCCAGTACTGCATGCCCCGCCACGATATTTATGCACATGCAAGTAATTCACACCGAGCTTTCCGCTCGCAGGACCAAAACCCGTCCTGAATCCCTCAAACCCAAACCCGGGTGAGAACGCACATTAGTGCCTTTATGTCAATTCCCTCCAACCCTAAACGGGTGAGCATATATCATGAAACTCTCCAACCCAAACACGGGCGAGAAGGTACAACCATGTCCTAACCTATCAAGCTACTCTTGTCTACGGTTTATTATACTTAGAGATTTAAGGTTAATCCCAGGACTGCCCCCGGTATTCCCTGTGAAGGGCTCTCAAGGGGCACTAGGAACTGTGTTGGGATTACGCCCAGCGTTCCCTTTCGCAAGGATACTTATTTTAGTTGATGACTACCCATGTATCCCCCAGCTCTCCTTATTGCTTAAGTATAACCCTAGTGACTTAAGGTGTTACCGGGTACCGACGGTCTTCCGCCGATCCCCCACTCCAGTTGATGACCAAGACTTGCACTTTTGATCCCTCACTAAGACAACTCTACCCACCAGGGTTACTCGTGTTGAACTCTCTCTTATTTCTGCCGATAATCAATCCCCTGGTAATCCCTAAGGCAGGACCTATTTGTGTTATATGCAGACCATGACCTATGACTACCCTAGAAATGTGATCTTCCAAAACTTAAGGCATCTTGCCTCTAAATATTTATCTAAGGTAATATGGACTAAGGGAACTACCCTAAGGATTCTCACAATTTTTCCTGGCCAAATGGTCATTTAATTAATTCTCTTAATTTAATCGCTCGGCCACTTTACACCTGAAGTGATTTAATTAAGCATCCACTGACTTAGGGAATTTTTCCTGAGATGTATATTGACCAGATATTGCTACCTTCAAAATTTCATAATTTTCCTTAAATTATTTATTGTCATTTTCTATTTAATAACAATCCCACATAAATTCCATTTTACACATGAAGTATAAGCATTACATATTCAAAAATTCCAGAAAATTTACAGAGCCTTTAAGACACTAAATTATGGCTATTGGCAGAGATTCATCAAATTGAATGTAAGATGGCCTATGGGGTTCCATTTTAAGGTATTTACCAAAATGCCATTGTACTAGTTTAACACAAGTAATGTATCCAATAAATTCTGAGAAATTCATGATAAACTAATAACAATATTTTATGACATTAGAATAAATCCCAAATTTTTCAGAGGTATGTATATATCATTTCAAGAATTATCATGATAAGGGTAAAATGGGAAATTTAGGGTATCTACTCCAAGGTTCTTCAAAACAGGGAAATCATAATTTTCCTAGGTCAAGTGTGATGTAATCTATGCCTTGGTAATGTTGTTTGGATTTGTTCTTGAATAAATTCTATTTTTCCAATTTTAATTCCAACATAGCTATTTTTAAAGTAAATTCCAATAAATGGAATTTTGATTCCAAAAATTCCATCATTAATTTGAGGGGTGAAATTTACCCTAATGAACCACTGGAAATAATTTCATGACACTTGCATGTCACCATTGGGCTAAATACACAAATTTACATTTTTGCTATTTGCACACCAAGCCTTAACATAGGCTAGCACATGCAAGTGGATTCTCCCACATGCAGTGATCCCAAGGTGCTGAAAATTTTATCATGCACCAAGGGTGACCCCACTGACCCACCACCAAAATTTGGGGCCATGGGGAGGAGTAGAACTCCATATATGCCATTAATTTAAATTTTGATATTTTTCCAAAAACTATAGGAAAATGTTTTCTAAAAATTCCTAAATTTTGGCAGGAGGTAAGTAAGCCCTAATAATGCATGTGACCAAAATTTGGGATCATGGTGACTAATATTGAGACTAGGGCATCCAATATAATTTTTGACCTAGTCTAGGACCAGTCCTAGGAGAAAGGTCCTACAGGGCTGTACCCTACACCAAAATGTATGTTTAGGGTGGCATTTTAAAGGTAAGACCCTAGGCTACAATTTTTATTAAGGGTCTAAGCTCTGGAAATGTCTCTAAGAGGCCTAAATTTGACATGCAAGGGTACTGATTAAATGTGACAGAAAATGACACTATTCATATATTAATTAATTTAATTCAATTTACTGTTTGCACGAATCTTGAAGCAAAATCTACGGGATCTGGTCATCGTCCCCGATGAGTTAACGGCCACGATTCATTTTACCTGGACGATGATGGCCGGCCTTTTCCGGCCAGCTGAGCCACCACCACCGCCGGCGGATATCGCCACCACCTTCGTTAAGGTGGGGGCTAGCGTTTCCCGGCGGTGGGGCCGCCGGATTTGGCTCCTCCGGCGAACCCGAGCAAGAAATGAAAAGCTCGAATTTCTCCATTTCCTCACATGGCATCGGGCTCGATTGAGCCCGATATCTCCCTAGGTCGATCTAGAAAGTTAGTACGGGAAGAGGTGAGGTGAAACGCACCATAATCGGGGCTTGGCTGCGGGTCAGGCGGCGGTTTGCCGTGGTGGTGGTGCGCCAGCGAGCTCCTCCCCGAAAGTTGCATTCTCCACCGTTCTCCATGTGTAGGTAGTCGAATTCCACTCCTCTGGACCTTCTGAAGCTAATGGAGGGGTCTGTTTGGACTGAGGTGGGCTATAAGTGGAGTTAACTCCAAGGTGAGCTCGGTTTGAGCTTTGGAGGCTTCACCCGTGGTGCCATGTGGCTCTCAACTCAGGAATTCTGCTGGAAATGAAGAGGGGAAGTCAGCCACCTGGTTTTGGGCAGCCAAAACCAGCTGATGGGGTGGCCATGTGGCCATTATTCCCTTCATTCCTCTTTCTCTCTCCTCTTCTCCTAAGATTTCCAATTTTACCCCCTTGCATGCATTCTCTCTCCTGATTTAGAGGGGTAGGGTTGGTCTTGTTCACTTGGGCTGACTTTGGGCCAAGTTTAGTGGGCTTGGTCCAAGGGAACTTGACTTGGCCTTCATTTCACTCTTTAGGTCAATTTGTTGACCAAATTGACTTTTAGGGTTGACTGGTCAACTATGGTGGGTGGACTGACCCCACTTGGTGGAAATGGGTCTAGTGGCACCACCCAACTTGGTTTGGGTCAAGGGGGTGCCCCACTTAGGTTAATTAGGCCTATAGGTGTGGGTTTGACCAAATTAAGCCCAAGGTTGACCTTGGTCAACTGGGGTCAAAATGTTGACCCAGTGACATACCCTAGGGTCCACTTAGATTGTTTTTAGGGTTAGGGCAATGTGGTGGGGTCATGGTGTGGCTAGGGTCCTTAATTAGGTTAGTTTGACCTAGTTTGACTTGGTCCTATAGTGGGCTCCACATGGCCACTACCCACTATCTAGGGTCAAACCTAGTTGATCCCCTTAGGTCTCACCTCATGCCTAACCCAATCTAAGTTGAGGGGTCCAGAAGTAACATGGGATGTTACAAATTCCAATAAACAAGAAAATAATTTCGTCCCCGAAATTTAAGTTCGGGTCTACGGGGTTCTATTTGCAAGATTTATCAAGAATCTTAAAAGCATATCTTAAATGTACCTGATGCGAATAGCTCCGGGTGTTGCTCCAGCATCAGATCTCTCGGCTCCCAAGTGTGCTCCTCCCGTCCATGGTTGGACCACAGCACCTTCACAAGGGGAACCTTCTTCTTCCGCAACACTCGGATGGCTGTATCGTCAATCCGGATCGGCTCCAATCTCACTGACCTGTCAGGCTCTACCGGTCCGGCTGTAGTAGTAATGTGCTGCTCCGGCCGAAGAAGAGCCCTCCGTAAGGAAGAGACATGAAAGACGTCATGTAATGCACCCAACTCCGGTGGCAGCTGCAGTCGGTAAGCCAAGGGGCCGATCCGCTCCAGGATCAGGTATGACCCCATGTATCGTGGACTGAGCTTCTTGTGCCTCCGCACTCGAGAAACACCGTGTACTGGACGTATCTTCAAGAATACCCTGTCTCCAACCTGGAACTCCACCTTCCGGTGCCGAGCATCATAATACTTTGCCTGCCTGCTCTGGGCCTCCAGTAGCCGATCCCTGATCAATCGAATCTGAGCCTCAGTGTCCTCTATATAATCAGATCCCAGAGCCCTGGTATCCACATCCTGTACCCATGATAGCGGAGTCCGGCATCTCCTCCCATAAAGCGCCTCGTACGGAGCCATCCTGATGCTAGCCTGGTGGCTGTTATTATACGAGAATTCGATCAATGGTAGCAGCCTCTCCCAAGGCCTCCCCGTATCCAATATGCATAATCTGAGCAGGTCCTCCATGGTCCGGATGGTCCGCTCGGTCTGTCCGTCGGTCTGCGGGTGGAAGGCGGTACTAAAGGTAAGCCGAGATCCCAAGTGAGCATGCACGGCCCTCCACTCGCTCGAAGTGAACCGACCATCACGGTCCGAAACAATAGTCCTGGGGATACCATGATACCTGATGTACTGCTCCACAAATAGTCTCACCAGAACTGTAACTGGGGCATCCTTCCGAACCGGGATAAACCGCGCGACCTTGGTCAATCTGTCCACTATAACCCATATAGAATCATGTCCGGAGTGGGAGCGAGGCAATCCGTGTACAAAGTCCATAGCAATGTCCTCGAACTTCCACTCTGGAACTGGCAGTGGCTGTAATAAACCTCCCGGGCTCTTGCATTCCGCCTTCACACGCTGGCAGGTCTCGCAATGGGTCACAAAATCCGTGATCTCCCTCTTCATCCCGGGCCAATACATAGATCTCCGCAAATCTGCCCACATCTTGGTGATGCCGGGGTGCACTGAATATCTCGAGCAATGTGCTTCTCGGAGGATGTCATCTCGAATACTGCCCCCTGCTGGTATGTAGATGCGCCCCCGGAACCGAAGAAGATCATCCTGTAGTGTGTAGTCCTCGACCTTGCCCCTCGCTAGGGCACTGAAAATCGGCTGTAACGCGTCATCCAGCCTCTGATGTGCTCGGATGCGCTCCTGTATATCATCGCAGCTGATCACTGAGCTCAAATACTCTCTATATACCACTGGCTCGGTCTCGGACACCACGGTAATGTGCATGTCCTCCATCATCTGAAGCAGCTCTATGGACATCAATCGGGGTTCCGGTCCAGAAGTGCCGGCCCTCCTGCTCAAAGCATCCGCAACCGTGTTCGCTTTCCCCGGGTGATAGTGGATCTTGTAGTCATAATCACAGAGGAACTCCAGCCACCTCCTCTGTCTCAGATTTAAGTCCTTCTGCGTATCAATATACTTGAGATTCTTGTGATCTGAAAAGATGTCACAATGAATCCCGTATAGGTAATGTCTCCATATCTTTAGGGCGAAAACCACAGCCCCGAGCTCTAGATCATGTACTGGATAGTTATGCTCATGCTTCTTCAACTGTCGCGAAGCATAAGCAATAACGTGTCCATGCTGCATCAAGACTGCACCCATCCCCTGATAAGAGGCGTCCGTGTAGATCTGGAATCCTTCGCTCCCGGATGGAAGCGCAAGAATGGGGGATGAGATGAGTCGGTCCTTCAGCTCCTGAAAAGCCGTCTCACACCGTTCTGACCAAACAAAATCAGCATCCTTCTTCGTCAAGGACGTGAGGGGGAGTGCTATCCTTGAGAACCCCTCCACGAACTTGCGGTAATAGCCTGCTAGTCCCAAGAAACTGCGGATGTCAGATGCGGTCTTCGGCCGTGGCCAATCCCTCACCGTCTCTATCTTGGCTGGGTCCACTGCTAACCCAGCCCCGCTGATCGTGTGCCCCAGGAATGCCACCTCCTGCAACCAGAACTGGCACTTCGAAAATTTTGCGTACATCTGTGTCTCCCTCAACCTCTGCAGGACCTGTGCCAAGTGCTCCGTATGCTCCTCCTGAGTCCGAGAATATATAAGGATGTCGTCGATGAATACTATCACAAAGCGATCCAAGAAAGGCTCGAAGACACGGTTCATCAGACTCATGAATGCAGCAGGAGCATTCGTGAGCCCAAAAGGCATCACCGTGAATTCGTATAGCCCATAGCGCGAACTGAAAGCCATCTTCGGTATGTCTTCTTCCCTGATACGGAGCTGATAGTAGCCGGATCGCAGATCTAACTTGGAGAACCAGAATGCTCCCTGTAGCTGGTCAAATAACTCATCTATCCGAGGCAGAGGATAGGTGTTGCGGACCGTCAACCGGTTCAGCTCCCGGTAATCTATACACAATCGCAGTGATCCATCCTTCTTTTTCACAAATAGAACTGGTGCCCCCATGGCGATGAACTAGGCCGTACAAATCCTGACTCGACTAGCTCCTGCAGTTGAGTTCTGAACTCTGCTAACTCTCTAGGAGCCATCCTGTAGGGTGCTCGGGACACCGGCTTCGCCCCCGGCACTAGCTGAATCCTGAAATCCAAGTCTCTAGCAGGCGGTAGCCCGGGCAATTTCTCCGGGAATACGTCGGAGAAATCCCGAACCACCGGAATATCTGAGATAGTCGCCTCTGTCCCCACCATCTCGAAGCAGACAATATAGACTTCTTCACCCTGCTCATGGGCCTTCACAGTCTGTATAGAAGATAATAGTAGGTGGCAGACAGGCTGGATACCTTCAACGATAACATGGGAGTCGCCATGTCTCAGCGTGATCCTCCTGGACGGACAATCTATCTGGGCATGGTTCCGATGCAACCAGGCCATGCCCAAGATCAAATCAAAGTCCTGCAGCTTCAAGATAGTCGCCGGCGCCTCAAATGCCTTGCCGCCGATCTCGGCCTCCATATCACAATGTGCAGTGGTCCGCAGCTCCGATCCATCGGGTAGGCGTACCCTCATCTCTAGTCCAGGGAACCTCTCCACGCCTTCGAGTCCGTCGATGAAGGCCTCGGATACGAACGAGTGTGACGCACCCGTGTCGAAAAGAGTATGGGCAGGCTTGCCGCTGATCATGACTATGCCTGAGGTTTGTTTATGTGAGGGTTAATGGTTATCCTATGGTTCCAAGTACTATATATATATCATTGGGAAAATTTAAGGAAATTCAAAATTAACTTCAAGTACCTGTAATGACCTCCTCGGGATTTCTCGGCTCTGTGAGGTCCAAGGCGTATATCTGCTCCTGCTCGCGCCTCCTGCCATGATATCCCCGGCCCCGGCCTCGTCCTCGGCCTCGTCCTCGGCCCTGCTGTACTGGGGCCACTGGAGGTGGAGGAGGAGGAGGGGGATGGAATCGGTGCGGGCACTCCGACCTGATGTGCCCAGGCTGGCGGCATCCATAACAAACCACTTGTCGGTGGCCTCGGTCATCCTGTCTCCTCGGATCATGTATCTGTAGAGGTGGGGGAGCCAAAGCTGGAGGAGGCCCCTGCTCCTGCCTGAAGTTGGGACGACGACGTCCCCCACCCCTCCTGTATCCAATGGTCCTGCCCCTTTGAGAGCCCCTACTGCTCTCACCTGACGTCGATCCATCAAATGGTCTCTTCCCTCCGGCTCGCACCATCAGCTGGTCAGCCTCCAGCTTCTTCGCCATCTCGATGATCTGTCTGGATGTGCCATGAGAAATGAATAACAGAGCCTGCCTCAGATCATCCCTGAGGCCCCGGTAGAACCTCTTCGCATACCTCCTATCGTCGGTGTCCTGAATCCCCGCGAACCTGGCCAAGTGGGAGAACTCCCTCTGGTACTCTATCACAGATCTGGTCCCCTGCTTGAGGTTCAAAAACCTCTCCTCCAAAGCATCCCTGTCCGTAGTAGAGACGAAGTGCTCCAGGAACACATCGCCAAACTCCTCCCAAGAAATCTCTGACAACTCAAAGTCCGCATAAGTAGTCTCCCGGACTGACTTCCACCATCTCTTCGCGTGGGCCTCTAGCACGGAGGTGGCTAGAGGTACTGCCTGGCCGACTGGGCAGCTGATGCCCGCTAAGATCTCGTGTATGGCCTCCAGCCATTCTTCTGTCTTCACTGCATCCTCTGTCCCACGGTACGTCGGTGGGGACAGGCTCTTGAATGCACTCAGCCAGCTCGACCCCGGATTTGGCTGTGGAGCCGGGACTTGCTGGGCTCTAAAGGCATCCAAAATCGCCGTCAGGGTCTGCCCCATCTCCGTATGTAGGAATGGAGTGGCAGTTGGAGGGGGAGGAGCCACATTTTGCGGCGCTGCGACCTGTGGAGGTTGCATAAAGGTAAGGTTAGAGCAAAATTGGCCTAACAAGTTGTACTTTGTGGACCATTTCTGTGACTTTTGTACATGGGCACACCACTGCTTCCGCTGCATAGTTTGTCCGCAAACTAATGCTGGGGCGGGGGTGGTCCCATGTTGTGGACTTCTTTCTCATATGATCGTTGTTCGAGTGATACCAGTTTGTAAGACCCCCCTCCCCCTTACCAAGGAGGGCTACCGGATCTTATGCCCAGAACCGCCGTCTTACGGTTGCACTAACTCACGGGTTAGTCGACACCGCAACACGCCGATTCTGCCGGCTAGTACGATCATAAACCTGTAGGCCAATATGAGAAATAAGAAGTAAAACTGTGTATAAAATGCCATCAGTCCACAAGTCACAGTACAATCATATAGAAGAAATGAATAGTACAATAGTCCACAGAATAGTACAGAAGAAAGAGTAAAAAGGGCTTATGCCCAGTACATCAAATCTCTCTCTCTCACAAAAAGTAAATGCGGAAGCTATACTAGAACATCAAGACTCGTCCCACCCGAGGACGCACAGTAGTAGTGGTAGCCTGCTGAAGCGGTATCTGCTCCTCATGTCCTGCCTCCTCGACGTGCTGGTGCTCCATCTCCACGGGCTCCTAAAAATAGTTGGTCACCGACCATTAGTCAAAAAGACTAAGTCGTTTCCTCCACACCTCGCCCCGCAGCTCCTAGGCACCGAGCGGGAGGACGAAGCGGAGGACAACAAGGGGTAGCAAAATGGAAGCAGGTGACAATATCTATCTAAAGTGATACTAAGTAATGAAATTCTACTCTAGCAATGCTAAGTACAGTACAAGTAAATAAACTAAACTACCACTAAGCTATCATCACAATCGTACCCTAACTTATATAAGTGCCCATACAAGTATATAAGTTAGGATTTCCAGGAAACATAACTTATCATATAAAAGAGCCCATACTAATTTATATGATAAGGATCTATGGAGCGTATGACCTAATATGAATGAATGATATGATGCAATTTTATGCGCAGGCAAGTGCAACTCACACACAACGACTCTGTGATCACAGACCTTTAGTTCCCACTTTTTGAGAGCTAGCATCACTCTCGGGTACCACCGCTGTGGCTACGGCAGCAGCGGAGCGGGCGTCTCCGCTTCTAGACCGGTATGCACACTACCAAGCCTTAGACCCCTCTCATACGCCTCTGTACACGTCCAAGGTGCACTCTAGAGTCTCGCGTACGTACTTTGCTGACAAACCCGTCAGTCTTGTTGGGTCGGATGTGTGTTATCGGGGGTCGTCCTCCAGACCGCAGTGTAAAACAACCCACTGGCCCCTCTAACTCCCACAACCGCCTGGTGCACCGTACTGCCATCGGTGTGACGAACGGCCAGTACCGCATGCCCCGCCACGATATTTATGCACATGCAAGTAATTCACACCGAGCTTTCCGCTCGCAGGACCAAAACCCGTCCTGAATCCCTCAAACCCAAACCCGGGTGAGAACGCACATTAGTGCCTTTATGTCAATTCCCTCCAACCCTAAACGGGTGAGCATATATCATGAAACTCTCCAACCCAAACACGGGCGAGAAGGTACAACCATGTCCTAACCTATCAAGCTACTCTTGTCTACGGTTTATTATACTTAGAGATTTAAGGTTAATCCCAGGACTGCCCCCGGTATTCCCTGTGAAGGGCTCTCAAGGGGCACTAGGAACTGTGTTGGGATTACGCCCAGCGTTCCCTTTCGCAAGGATACTTATTTTAGTTGATGACTACCCATGTATCCCCCAGCTCTCCTTATTGCTTAAGTATAACCCTAGTGACTTAAGGTGTTACCGGGTACCGACGGTCTTCCGCCGATCCCCCACTCCAGTTGATGACCAAGACTTGCACTTTTGATCCCTCACTAAGACAACTCTACCCACCAGGGTTACTCGTGTTGAACTCTCTCTTATTTCTGCCGATAATCAATCCCCTGGTAATCCCTAAGGCAGGACCTATTTGTGTTATATGCAGACCATGACCTATGACTACCCTAGAAATGTGATCTTCCAAAACTTAAGGCATCTTGCCTCTAAATATTTATCCTAAGGTAATATGGACTAAGGGAACTACCCTAAGGATTCTCACAATTTTTCCTGGCCAAATGGTCATTTAATTAATTCTCTTAATTTAATCGCTCGGCCACTTTACACCTGAAGTGATTTAATTAAGCATCCACTGACTTAGGGAATTTTTCCTGAGATGTATATTGACCAGATATTGCTACCTTCAAAATTTCATAATTTTCCTTAAATTATTTATTGTCATTTTCTATTTAATAACAATCCCACATAAATTCCATTTTACACATGAAGTATAAGCATTACATATTCAAAAATTCCAGAAAATTTACAGAGCCTTTAAGACACTAAATTATGGCTATTGGCAGAGATTCATCAAAATTGAATGTAAGATGGCCTATGGGGTTCCATTTTAAGGTATTTACCAAAATGCCATTGTACTAGTTTAACACAAGTAATGTATCCAATAAATTCTGAGAAATTCATGATAAACTAATAACAATATTTTATGACAGTAGAATAAATCCCAAATTTTTCAGAGGTATGTATATATCATTTCAAGAATTATCATGATAAGGGTAAAATGGGAAATTTAGGGTATCTACTCCAAGGTTCTTCAAAACAGGGAAATCATAATTTTCCTAGGTCAAGTGTGATGTAATCTATGCCTTGGTAATGTTGTTTGGATTTGTTCTTGAATAAATTCTATTTTTCCAATTTTAATTCCAACATAGCTATTTTTAAAGTAAATTCCAATAAATGGAATTTTGATTCCAAAAATTCCATCATTAATTTGAGGGGTGAAATTTACCCTAATGAACCACTGGAAATAATTTCATGACACTTGCATGTCACCATTGGGCTAAATACACAAATTTACATTTTTGCTATTTGCACACCAAGCCTTAACATAGGCTAGCACATGCAAGTGGATTCTCCCACATGCAGTGATCCCAAGGTGCTGAAAATTTTATCATGCACCAAGGGTGACCCCACTGACCCACCACCAAAATTTGGGGCCATGGGGAGGAGTAGAACTCCATATATGCCATTAATTTAAATTTTGATATTTTTCCAAAAACTATAGGAAAATGTTTTCTAAAAATTCCTACATTTTGGCAGGAGGTAAGTAAGCCCTAATAATGCATGTGACCAAAATTTGGGATCATGGTGACTAATATTGAGACTAGGGCATCCAATATAATTTTTGACCTAGTCTAGGACCAGTCCTAGGAGAAAGGTCCTACAGGGCTGTACCCTACACCAAAATGTATGTTTAGGGTGGCATTTTAAAGGTAAGACCCTAGGCTACAATTTTCATTAAGGGTCTAAGCTCTGGAAATGTCTCTAAGAGGCCTAAATTTGACATGCAAGGGTACTGATTAAATGTGACAGAAAATGACACTATTCATATATTAATTAATTTAATTCAATTTACTGTTTGCACGAATCTTGAAGCAAAATCTACGGGATCTGGTCATCGTCCCCGATGAGTTAACGGCCACGATTCATTTTACCTGGACGATGATGGCCGGCCTTTTCCGGCCAGCTGAGCCACCACCACCGCCGGCGGATATCGCCACCACCTTCGTTAAGGTGGGGGCTAGCGTTTCCCGGCGGTGGGGCCGCCGGATTTGGCTCCTCCGGCGAACCCGAGCAAGAAATGAAAAGCTCGAATTTCTCCATTTCCTCACATGGCATCGGGCTCGATTGAGCCCGATATCTCCCTAGGTCGATCTAGAAAGTTAGTACGGGAAGAGGTGAGGTGAAACGCACCATAATCGGGGCTTGGCTGCGGGTCAGGCGGCGGTTTGCCGTGGTGGTGGTGCGCCGGCGAGCTCCTCCCCGAAAGTTGCATTCTCCACCGTTCTCCATGTGTAGGTAGTCGAATTCCACTCCTCTGGACCTTCTGAAGCTAATGGAGGGGTCTGTTTGGACTGAGGTGGGCTATAAGTGGAGTTAACTCCAAGGTGAGCTCGGTTTGAGCTTTGGAGGCTTCACCCATGGTGCCATGTGGCTCTCAACTCAGGAATTCTGCTGGAAATGAAGAGGGGAAGTCAGCCACCTGGTTTTGGGCAGCCAAAACCAGCTGATGGGGTGGCCATGTGGCCATTATTCCCTTCATTCCTCTTTCTCTCTCCTCTTCTCCTAAGATTTCCAATTTTACCCCCTTGCATGCATTCTCTCTCCTGATTTAGAGGGGTAGGGTTGGTCTTGTTCACTTGGGCTGACTTTGGGCCAAGTTTAGTGGGCTTGGTCCAAGGGAACTTGACTTGGCCTTCATTTCACTCTTTAGGTCAATTTGTTGACCAAATTGACTTTTAGGGTTGACTGGTCAACTATGGTGGGTGGACTGACCCCACTTGGTGGAAATGGGTCTAGTGGCACCACCCAACTTGGTTTGGGTCAAGGGGGTGCCCCACTTAGGTTAATTAGGCCTATAGGTGTGGGTTTGACCAAATTAAGCCCAAGGTTGACCTTGGTCAACTGGGGTCAAAATGTTGACCCAGTGACATACCCTAGGGTCCACTTAGATTGTTTTTAGGGTTAGGGCAATGTGGTGGGGTCATGGTGTGGCTAGGGTCCTTAATTAGGTTAGTTTGACCTAGTTTGACTTGGTCCTATAGTGGGCTCCACATGGCCACTACCCACTATCTAGGGTCAAACCTAGTTGATCCCCTTAGGTCTCACCTCATGCCTAACCCAATCTAAGTTGAGGGGTCCAGAAGTAACATGGGATGTTACAAATTAACAGTGAGTTGCCTAGTAGTTCTTGTAGCTCTACAGGTATAAAAGAGAAGATGGACATGCTGGCTATCAAAGAAGATCAAACTGCAAGGCAGGAAGAGGAAAATGATGGTTGTTGTCCAAGGGGAGTAAAAGACTCACAAGATGCTGATGAAGACCATGAAGTACAGTAGAATGAAGAAAATGGAGAAAGTCAAACAATAGATAGATCGAGAACAAACCCTGTCGACACGCTCTCCAGATTTTTGAGACTAGATTCTTGTGTCGACAAACTCTCTCTTCTCCATTCAAGATTTTTCACCATCCTAATGGAGCTGAAACTTGACGAAAACGTAAACGAGGGATATGAACTGGTACGGAATGCCTTTGACGATGCTGAACCAGCGATTAAAGCAGTGATAACTCTAATTGTAAAAAATGGCTTGGAGTATTTGGCATCAGAATCTACAAAGATATGGAAGAAGGAAATCCTTGAGTTCTATGGAGCTGCAACTCAGGATTCAACTGTACTAAAGTTTAGGTCTTCAGTCCAGGGTAATAAAATCAAACTCACCATGAAGAGCATACAAAAAACTCTTCATCTACCCAAAAATCAAGAAGACGAAGAAGTTACCTCTTGCAAAACCAGGGAAGCGCTCCAGTGTTGTGGATTAGATCCCACCATGAAAATTGGATCATCCATGAATAGAAAAGGAATGAATGTACAAGGAAAATTCCTTTCTAAAGTATTTGGCAAATTAATCTTATGAAAACCAGGTGGACATGATAGTGTCTCAGCCTACATGTTCTGCCACATGACCAGGATCATCTACAAAATCAACTCTAATTGGTCTGCAGTCATATATGAGAAGATTACAGAAAGCATCAAGAAACCGAATCTGGGAAGGATATTAAGTTTATACTTGGCTGGAGCAATTCCAGAAGTGATGCAACAGGCTGTTGGATCCAAGATCAATCATATAAGGAGAATGGATGTAAGGATAATCTCTAGATGGGATAGAGTGCTAATCAAAGACATGGCTGATGAAGAGAGGCCAGAGAATACTGAGAAATCACCTGCTCCAGACATTAGACATGATGATCAGATGTAGGGGAAGCCTCATCTTGAGGACGAGCCAACACACTTAGAAAGTGAAATGGCTAATCAAACTATTCTTGAGGTAATCCAAGAAGTTAATCAAACAATTTTCAGTAATGAGTATGAAACACTAACTGTGCCCTTGATTGATGTTGACCAGATCACTCAACTCAACAATCAAGCACAGGATGTTATCATGGAGGATACATCTACAGCTGTTAATGCTCCAGAGTAAGTGGTGCCTCCAGTCCAAATTCAATAAGAGTTTACTCTTGAAGAGTTGTTCCCTGATATAGAAATAGCAAGAACTGAGGGGGAGCAAGCCAGGACTGAGGGGGAGCAAGCCAGGACTGAGGGGGAGCAAGCTGAAATTGAGGGGGAGCAAACTAGGACTGAAAAGGAACTGCCTCCTAGTCCTCAGGAAAGAGTTGATATAGCAAGTACCTCAGCTTCTGAAGATGAAGCAGAATCTCAAGCAAAGAAGAGAAAGCTGATGGTTTTTAGAAGAAGAAGCCAAAGTTATAAAAGGGCATTGTAAACTGCTCCACAAGCAGTTCCTGCACATGATTATAGCTCTTTACTGGTATCATTGCAAGTAAAATTAGATGAACAAAGAATAGCCATAGAGAAATATATGGATGAAACTCATAAAGATTTGCAATTCTCCTTGGCTCAATATATAAAATCAATTAGATTTGAGGTAAACTAGAATAAAAAGGAGATGACAGATTGCTTCCATAAAGGAGATAATGCTGTAGTTTTTCTGGCCAAACAGCAAAAAGAAGCAAGGACACAGATTGATGATATATTGGTTAAGCAAGGATATGTCCTTGAAAATCAAATTAGAATGAATGACAATCTTACTTAATCGCATAATGTGATTGTTACAGAATTAAAGAATACTGCAACTGCCCTGACTGAGGCAAGGGCTAAAGCCAAATTAGAGTCTGATAAGAAACTTCAAGAGGATTTAGCCACTTTCCAATCTGCACTTCAAGCCTCTCAGAAGATTATATATGCTCGACTTCAAAAGTGTAAAGCCTATTATACAGATGGAACAAATTATCTGACTACTCAAATTAGGTTCCAAAAGAATGATCTCAGGGATCATATTGAAAGGGAAGTCATAAAGGGGGAGAGGTTGATAGTCAATACTAGCTCAGAGCATGCCAAATAGATAACAAATGTTGTTACAGCAACTCTGGGATATCCACCCCTATGTGATGATGACAACACAGCTGAGTCAGGAATTCAAGCTGCTGGAATTGAAGGGGGACATCAGGAAGTAGCTCAAATCATATATCCCCCTTCTAACTTTAAGGAAATTCAACACCGGGTTCATCAGATGTACAACCCTCCAGAGGCTACTAAAAATGTTATCATTGAGAAAGTAGAAATGTCAGAGGCAGCTTTGCATAAAGAGCAAGAAGCTCAACTCTCAAAGAAAAGGTTTAGAGAACAGGCAGAGTTGAAGCCTGATTTTGAGCAATGAAGTCCTACTTCTAGGAACATTATATTGACTGCCTGGAAAGCTGTGAAGGACAAGACCGATGAAAGGGGTAAATGGTACACTGAGCAAGAATGGAACAAGTATGAAGCCAGGCAGGAAGCCATTCTTCAATACAGAAGGAAAGAAAAAGCTAGGAAGTAACCTGCTAATGCTCTGGAGCCTAGCATGTACTTTGCAAAGCCTTTTAATTATTTTGAAAGGCAAAAGATAAGGGTTGAAGAATAGAAAAGGAAAGATCTGAAAGGGAAGAGACCTGCTGATGATGTTGAACCTACTATGTAGGCTCAGATCAAACCAGGAAAAGGCATAGTCATCAAGGAGCCAGATCAGCCTTAGAATAGATTAACTAGATTTTACAACAATGTAATCTTTAGTTGTTAAAAAATATATGTAAACTAATTGTTGACAAACTTTTGATAGTTTAAACAAAACAATGATTCATGCTCACTGTGTTTGCATCATTCTGTGATGACATATTATACATGTTTTGTTTATATGTTTCCC
Source organism: Platanthera guangdongensis (assembly GCA_039583875.1). Lineage (NCBI taxonomy): Eukaryota > Viridiplantae > Streptophyta > Magnoliopsida > Asparagales > Orchidaceae > Platanthera > Platanthera guangdongensis. The sequence goes on from CM077159.1 coordinate 27,478,361, forward strand.
TGTCATGTAATGTTTATATACATCATAATGTGTGTTTATTATAAATGGTGTATATCATTGACTAAGGGTTATGACTTCTCCAAATAGGGGGAGATTGTTGGGTATATTGGAAAATATGTACCAGATTTGGAGAAGCCTCACCCAACTCAGTGATATACATCAAGGTGTATTTGATGTTGTTTTGAGTTTATATGTGTAGATTAAGAATATGCAGGAAGAGTTTCTAAGTCCATTAGTCGACACCAGAAGAAGTTGTGTCGACACTTGTGAAGACTTGTGTCGATACTTGAGAAAAGTTGTGTCGACACCTGGAGTCAATTCGGTCGACACTTGGAAAAGCTGTGTCGAAACCAGAAGAAATTATGTCGACACACAGGACTTGTGTCGACACACAGAAGGTTCAGTCGACATCAATATTGTCGACACATAGGACTTGTGTCGACACATAGAAAGTTCAGTCGACTTCAACTGTGTCGACAAACAGGACTTGCGTCGACACACACACCAGAATTTATTCTATGTTATTTGTGTGAAGACAAGAAGTGACTATGTCGACACACAGGACTTGTGTCGACACATTCTTACAGAAGCTATGTCGAGAAGCAGTGTTAACACCATGAGAGATGTGTCGACGCCACCAAGTATTGTGTTGACACTTAGTCTACTTGTGTCGACATATGTGAAGTTCAGACTCGACACTTTGCTGACAGAGACAAAGTTTCAAGAAGTGACTGGAGACTTGACAGCTGCCATAACCAACAAGTCTACTACAACTGTCAGATCTATCAGAAGTTGGTTAGCAACCGAATCAGCCGGTAACCTTGGATGAAGTCTATATAAAGACAGATTCTATCAATTGAGGATGACGAAGTACACAAAACATAATTACAAAAGAAGATCCAACATACACAAGAAAATCCATTCAGATATTTCAAGTGGATTTAAGTGAAGAATTTCAAAATATCTTCAGAAGAATTTGTAGAGAGAGAGCTCCAACAATTCAAGTGAAGAAAGAGATTATCATCAACTAGTCTCTTAAGAGCAGATCCTGAACTAATCTGCAAAGAAGAATTCAGATTAATTTCTGGATTTTAAGAAGGAAGCTGATTGAAGATTAACTTCAAGAAATTCAACCTTACTGTGTTCAGATTCAAGATGCTTTGAAAAAAGCCAACGACAGGTTGATTTCTGTGTAATCAGATTCTTCAAGAACTGATCAAGAAAACTTTCTACCCATTCTCTCTCAACTTGGGTGAAAGATAAAACTTATTTTATATCATTTTTTTTATAAGATCATTATTGATCTGATTTGTAAGCCTAATTTATAAAGGCTGAGGTAGGGCTGAGTGCCTGAGGTAGGAGATTTACATCTCTGAGTTGTAGGCCTTGGGAAGGCTGAGAGGGCTGTGTGCCTGAGGTAGGAGATTTGATTCTCTAAGTTGTAGGCCTGGGTGAATGCTGAGGTAGGACTTAATTGCCCGAGTTGTAGGAGTGTGCACTTACTCTGAGTTGTAGGAACCTTGACTGGGTTTTGAGCTGTAAGATCTGTGGATCTGAGAAGGAAGGAAGAAGTTAGGCCGAATCTAGGACACTGCTAGATAGGCGAAGGGGGAAAGTGGATGTACCCATCATTTGGGGAACCACTATAAATCTGTGTGCCATCTTTGATTGTGTGTGATATTGTGATTTTTGTGATATGGTAGCTGTAGAACTGTTTGATTTTATTTGATTAACTGAATTAATATTCTGTCTTAGAGTAAAAAGGAAATGAATCTATTCACCCCCCCCCCTCTAGGTGTTTAGGTTATCTTGAAACAAATTCTTTCAGTTTATTATATTTTTGGATTTTTCTAAGATTTTTTCATTTTTTTTTATTTTAAAATCTGATTTTTTTTTTGGAATTTTTGATTTTTTTAGGTTTTGCTTTTTCTAGCTTTTTTTTTGAATTTTTGATAAAGCTAAAGTACTTAAAAACAAGCATTTTTTCAAAAACTTAAAAAAATAAGAGATTTTGTTTTTGCGAAAAAGAGAAATTAAAAAGAAAATAAAAGGAAAAAGAGCGAAGCCCTCCCCTAGGCTTAAACTTTGCATTGTCCTCAATGAAAAATAAAAATAAGAAACGAAAAGGGAGGGGGGATGCAATAAAGTAAATACTTAAAAAGAAAAGGACTTACCCGGATTCTTAAGGCCGAATGCAGATGTCGCTCCCCCAGGCTTGAGCTGGACACCAGCGTAGGTCTAAGGAAGAGAGGAAAGGATGGATCCAAACGAACCGCTGGGGGCATTATTCCTGTAAAACAAAAGAAGCAAATAAAAATAAAAAGAAAGAACAAAAAGTGATAAGCAAGGGGTGCCTCCCAAGAGCGCTCTTTGTTTAACGTCGTCTGAGCCCGACGTTATTGGTTAGCTAAATGGAAAATAAAAACTAAAGTGAAGAGGTAACTCCCTGAGTATGCGCTTAGGAGAGTACATCAAAAAAGGGAAAAATTGAAGAATCACACCGACATGGGGTGGAATCTTCAATGGAATGACGCCCGAAAATGAACGGACAGAGTTATAGAAGAAATCCGCCGTATGTAAAATGGGAAGAAGGGGTCGTCAAAAGAAGAAGAAGAAGAAAAAGAAGAAGAAATAGAAAGAGGAATAAAAGAAGTAAAAAAAAGAAATTTCATCAACGGAAATTTCACAAGGAGAAGGAGGGACTTGTGAAATTTCGGGAGAAGTAGGGGTAGAAAGAACGAAAGTAGAATTATCTAAAATAGAGGAAGAAGATTCGCTAAAAATAGAAAAATTTGGAACATTTGAAATTTGAAGCGAAATGGAATCACAAAAATCTTCAAAAAAAAGAAAGAGAAAGATGAGACGTCTCGTAAACCTCAAAGGGTAAGAAGCACGCCGGAATATCCATAGGGGTGCCATCCAAAGGAGGAAGGAAACAATCCGGAATATCTGAATAGTTATCCTCCTCGAGAGGAAAAAGACAAGTCGGGATATCTGGTGTCTCATTACACGATGAAATTGGATGAGACGGAGAAGAAGACGAAGAAAACGAAGCGGCCTCACGAAAAAAATAATCGATAGTAGTTTTTAAATACGAATTAATATTATCAATAGAAGTTTGCTATTCAAAATACTCATTGTCGATTGAATTAAAATTTAGAGGCACGGCGCTTTGCAGGGCAAAGTCATGCGAAAAATAATACGGGTTCCCCACCTCCAAAGTAGAACAAAAAGTGGAGTAAGGGTCAAATTGGCCACTTTGACCTGCTCCAGAAAAATAGAAATCAAAAGAGGGAGGGGTTCCCGAAAGACATTCAGAATAAAAGTGGTCGGGCGACCTGCAAAAAATTACAAAAAACGACAAAAGAAGACAATTCCATAAAAAACTGTTACCAAAAAGAAAGAAATTTTTTTTTTTTTTGATTTTTCCAGAAGTAATAGCGAAAGCGTTTTCTTAATATTGACGAAAAAGCCTCCCTGACAACGGCATCAAAAACTTTGTGTGATGATTTCACTATCAACCCGAAAAGGCAAGTGTACCTATCGAATTGTAGTACCAAGGTCGTATTTAAACTCGGGGCTATCAAGTACTACTACTCACGCTTCTACTATTATCCTACCGAAAGATTGTGGTGTTTTTGAGATTTTTTAAATTAAAACTAAATATAATTTTTTGAAACAAAAACTTATTATTAAAAGCTTGTATTCGATCAATGATTCACCATGAAATGATACGAGAAGGATAAAAATATAGATTTCAATTTGCAAATTAAACTCGACCGTGACAGATCTGATTATAGGAAATAATCTCGCGAGAGCATTAAATCCTCTAACTTATAAACATTTTGACCGAAAACTTTTTACAAGTCAAAAAGGCCTAAAGTTGCATTATCGAAGTGACCCGCGCTATTGGATTTGACTCCAATCCGGAGGATTTACGTCGTCTTATCTCTAGGGATGCGTTCAACTCCTTCCTTCTTTGAGTGATCTTTCAAATCAACGAGTCTCTCGACTTCTATGAAATGAGATCAAATGTCTACTACCGTATACCGGAAATACGGAGTCGACACGAGAACAATAAAAGAAGGATCGATAATAATTTAGACAAAAATAAAACTAAAAAAATAAAGGAAAACCTCATCTCATTTCATGGATCCTCATGATCAAACACTAACGGAAAATTAGCTACGCATGGTTGAAAAGGAAACAAAAATAAGATGAAGAAAATTCATTTTCATTAATTAATAAAAAGGGAGTACACAATAATAAAGTGACAAGATTATACTAATAAAAAGATTACACTAACACAAAAATGGTTACACTAATAAAAACTTAACAACAACAAGTAATAAAAAGGAAAGAACTCTCTCTTGAACTAGCTATCTCACTTGCTCTCCAATATCCAACTCCTCCAAAGCTTGAGGCAAGGGCTCCTTTTATAGATGAGGGGGAAGGTTTTAGATGGACGTACATATGAAGGGGGAAAGGATGTGGCCGGCCATGTTTTGGAGGAGATGTTCATGCATGATATTAAATGAGGGGGGAGAGAAGAGGCGACATGCATGCATTTTCATTTTTGGAAAATGAAAAAGAACAAAATAAATAAAAGATGGGGAGATGAATGGTTTAAATGAGAATGAGAGAAAGGGAAAGAGGGATGACTGAGAAATATATAAGAGAGAAGGAGTGAGTGGGGAGATGCATGAGGAATAAAGAAGTGAGAGGGGAGTGGGATGGGATGAATGAGGGGGCTGACCATGCATGAATGGGGGAAAAATATAAAAAGAAAGGGGGGAGAGAGAGGTTCGGCCATGCATGGGACTCAAATGGGCCAAGGTATGGAGAGAGTCATGCAAAGGTGGCTGGACTTGAAGTGGGCTACTGCACTTGGAGGTCTCGGGTTCATGGATTAGGTGGGCTGCATGCTTGCATGTGGGCCGGCCGAGCCACACTTGAAGAGGGTTGCATCAAGGAGGGTCGGCCATGCACTTGAAGGAGGGATGCACCTACAAACAAATAGAACATGCATTAGCTTTAAGATAAAATAACTAAAATAACAACAATCATACAAATATCATGGCAATCATAAAATAACAAAAACATAAAAACTAAAACATATCAAACAAACAAACATAAAACTTATTATCATAACATAAATAAAATATATAAAAAATAAAACTTAAACTTAGGAAAATTTAAACTAAACTAACCCAAAAAAGATGACTAAAACTCGTCATCACTAGCAGTCAAATACATTAGTGATCCAATGATACCTCTATACAAGGTTTCATAATCTGGTTTCCCAGATTCATCCTTGTGTAGTGACACAGAAGAACCCATTGGAGTTCTCATGGTACAAGAATTCTCCATACCATATTTCTTAATTAACTCCTTAGTGAATTTAGAATGAGAGATGGATATACCATCATCAAATTGTCTAACTTGGAATCCCAAGAAGAACTTTAGCTCACCCATGCTGCTCATTTCAAACTTGTCTTGCATAAGTCTAGCAAATTTTCTACACAACTTCTCATTAGTAGACCCAAAAATTATATCATCTACATAAATCTGGACTAGGATGCTTGATCCTTTGATGTCCCTAAGGAATAGTGTCTTGCCTATCTTCCATCTAGAGAACTTGTTCTCTATAAGAAAGGTAGACATGGTCTCATACTAGGCTCTAGGCGCCTTTTTTTACCCATATAAAGCCTTGTGCAATATGAAGACATAGGAGTTGTGTTTAGGGTTAAAAAACCTAGTGGCTGCTCTACATAGACTTCCTCCTTCAGTGTACCATTGAGGAATGCTGACTTTACATCCATCTGGTACACCTTGTATCCATTATATGATGCATGAGCTAAAAATAACCTTATGTCTTCTAGCCTAGCTACAGGAGCAAAGGTTTGATCAAAGTCTATCCCTTCCTCTTGTGTATAACCTTTAGCCCCTAATCTATCTTTATTCTTAACTATAATCCCATGTTCATCTAGTTTATTCTTATAAATCCACTTAGTGCCTATGACATTGTGACACTAGGTTTTGCAACTAGACTCCAAACTTTGCATCTCTGAAATTGATTGAGCTCTTCTTACATAACCATAATCTAGTTGGAGTCTGAATTTGCTTCTTCAAACTTTTTAGGTTGTACCTGAGAGAGAAAGATAGAGTATAGAACCATTTTGTGATGTCTACTCCTAGTAGTCACTCCTAGTCTAGTATCACCTCTTATTTGATCAATAGGATGATCTCTAAGATGTTTAACTGCTACTGGCAGGTGACTTCCATCACCTAGTTCTATAAGAGGATTAGGATGATTCTCCTCCCTGCTGGGCAGTTACTGTATCTTCTATAGGAATTTCTACATTATCTATAGTGTATAACTCTATATCAGGTGAATCACCTATATTTAACTTTTCCATCCTAGAGTCTATATTACCTAGACTAGAGTTGTTAGAAATCTCATTATATAGAACAATAGTTTCATCAAAAACTACATTAATTGAATCTTCTACAACTTGATGTTTCAAGTTGTAGATCCTATATGCTTTGCTATATATACTATACCCTACAAAGATTCCTTCATAGGATTTCTCTAAGAACTTATTTAGATAAGTTTTCCCATTATCCAATACATAACACTTACTCCAAAAATTTTGAATTAGGACAAATTTAATATTTTGCCTTTCACTAGTTTATAAGGATTCTTGTTGTGATTATTGTTGATCAAGGTTCTATTTTGAACATATCATGATGTGTTCACAGGCTCAGCCCAGAAACATTCTGGGAAAGATATATCACTCAGCATTATTCTAGCTGCCTCAATGAGAATTTTATTCTTCCTCTCAGCAACTCCATTCTGATGTGGTTTTCTTGGAGAGGAGATCTCCTGAAAGATCCCTAGTTCCTTACAGAAATTTGTCATCTTTTTAGATTGAAATTTTGTACCATGGTAACTTCTAATATTGACCACAGAACATCCCATCTCATTCTAAACTTATCTGACAAAATCAGCAAGGATGTCTAGTGTTTCGGACTTTCTCCTTAGGAAGAATACCCAAGTAAACCTAGAGTGATCATCCACAATCACATAGGTATAGGACTTCCTACCCAAACTAAGAACTTTCATAGGACCAAATAGATCCATATGACGTAAATAGAGACACCTCTCAGTGTCTTTGGACTGAATGCTCTTAAAGGTCACTTTTGTCTGTTTGCATTTTTGACAAGCAGGACATAATCCTTCTTTGGAGCATTTTAGCTGTGGTCTGTTTCTAACTAAGTCCATAGAGAATAGTTTGCTCATTGCTTTATAGTTTAAATGAGCCAGCATCTTGTGTCATTTCACACATAAAGAGTCTTTCTCGCTAGCTACTAGGCATACAGGTGATTTCTCATTTACTCTTAAGAAATCTAGAAAATAAATGTTCCCACTCCTAGTACCTGGCAAGATGATCCCTTGATCACTTGGATTCCAAATCAAACACTTGTCATTGTGGAAAACAATTTCATAACCTATATCACAAAGCTGACTTATGCTTATTAGATTGTGGTTCAATCCTTCCACATAAGCCACTTTTATGATAGTAACTAGGTCATTAAAAATGTTACCATATCCCTTGGTGAGTCCTTTCTCTAACCCTCTAAAGATGACTTTTGTTCCATTCCTAACTGGAGTGTAATCCCTTAGCAAATTCCTTGTCCTAGTTGTGTGACTGGAACAGTCACTATCCAAGTACCATATTGGTCTTCCTATGGTACTTGGTTCCACCTACAAACACAGAATTAATTCATCTTAGGCACCCAAATATTTTTGGGGCCTTGGTTCCTGTTAGGCTTTGTTGTGTGAAACACATCAGGCTTTTTAAACAAAACTAGTTGAGTCTTATATGAAGGTATTGTTTGATTATACCAACAATCTAGGGCAAAATGCCCAGTCATCCCACAGCACCAACACTCAAATCTATTGTATCATTTTTTGGTTGCACATTTGAAGTTGTTCTTTTGTGCAACTTAGATTTGACATCCAAATTCCAAGGTATTGGAGTAAAATTTACACCCTTACCTTTCAGGTTTTCATGTGGTGCACTGGGACCTACTCCAATAATTCTTTGGCTTCTTGGATTGATCACCCTTTGTGGTGGTTTTTGGCCTTTATAGCCATTAGATGCCTGTCTCTCCCAGTAGGTCTCTTGATTAACATTACTAGTAGTGCACTCAGAACTCATGTGTCCAGGAACACAAGATCCATTGCATCTGTTAGAAGTCAGATGTTTGAGTGGTAGCTTAACTGGACCCATTAGGGCTTTACCATTACGTTCAGACTTCTTAAAAACCTTTTTGTTTTTTTCATACCCTACACCACTTATAAATGGTGCAGAAAAGGTATCTATGATAGGTAGCACTGACTTGGGTTTTGAGAACTCAGTTAGGTGTTGTCTATCCTGGGTAAGCTTTGCTTCCAGGTTCTTGACAGTCTTGAACTCTTCTGATATTACTTCTATCTGGCTATCTATCTTGTTTGTTAGATCTATAAGCTACAGTTTTTGTAGGTCCAACTTTATGTTGGACCATTCCAACTAAAAAGATACTCCCCTCAGAGATTCTAATTCTCTGTCCTGATCCTTAGCAAGCTCTTTGCTTGCAATCAAGGACATTAATAACTTCCCATATCTATTGATAAGGGTGTTGAAATCAGCTTCAGTTTCTGAATCATGTTCTCTATTATTTGAGGAGTATGAACATGATTCATTTTCTGATGCAGAAAAAGAAACTGAGGAATAATTTGGAGAGATTGATTTTACCTTAGCAGGAATTGAACAGTCCTCATCTCCTTCTCTTGATTGGGTCTCCTCAATAGCCATTAAGCCCATGAGAGCCTCCTCTTCTGATTCTGATGATTTAGATTCACTATCTGATAGTGTAGACTATTTCTTTGCCAAGCAGCTTTTGTCAGCCATCTTGTGCTGTCCAGTCTTCAAATTTTCTGTCTTTTTCTCCTTTATTTTATTGGGCAATCAGTTATGGCATGCCCTTGCCTGTTGCAACAATAACACAAAATATTAATCTTAATATATTTGTTCTGTGAAGAACCATACCTATCCCTAGATTTCTTCTTCCTGGGTTTCTCTGGATGATTGGTCTTCTTGAGAGAAGAATCTCCAGTTGGACCCTTCCAGCTACCATGTCTTCTTCTCCTCAACATCTTCTTAAACTGTCTAGATAAGAGAGACAGTTCCTCCTCAGTCAGGTCTCCTCCTCATGATGATTATTCTATACACTCAGAGACTTTGTCTTGTTTCTCTGAGAGCGTTGACCTTTCTCTGACCTTCATGGAAGTCTCAGCCTTTAGGGTCAAGGACTTTTCTCTACTGTATGCTCTTGCTGAATCTTCTTTAAACTTCACGAGATTGAGCTGTAACTTATGGGACAACAGCTTGCCAAATAAAGCCTGGGGGTTTATATTTGGTAAATTGCCCATTTATCTTATTACACAGATCTTGATATCCCATTCCTTGTTCAGGGACCTCAAGAACTTGTCATTGAGTTCATAGTTAGTGAATCTCCTGCCATATGTCCTCAGGTTGTTAACAATTCTGAAGAACTTTCCAAAACATTCAGCCACTGAGTCTTTCTTATCCTCTCTGAACGCTTCATACTGTTGGTTTAGTAGAGATTTTCTATCATCTCTGACCTCTTCAGTTCCTTCCATATAGACAATCAGTGACTTCCCAACAATTCTTTTGATGTTTTATAATGAATTAGATTTTGAAAAGTGGAATCATCTATTGCACTGACCATAATATTTTGAGCCCTCTCGTCCATAGAGGCCAGAATGATTTCATCCTTATCAATCTCCATGTAGGTCTTGGGTGTCTTGATGTTTGCATCAAGAATTGACACTTTCATGGGAATGAAAGGTCCTTCAATCACTGTGATGTATATTCTTGGGTCTGCTGCCTCCAAGAATAATCTGACTCTCTCCTTCCAAATTCCAAAATTCTCTTTGGAGCAGACTGAGAGCTTTATGGAATTGTTTTCCCTTTGAGCCATGATTTATCTTTCTCTACAATCCTTTGGATTCTCACTAGGTTGTTATGCCTTTTCAGAGAACCTCTCTCTGATACCAATTGTAAATGTTTGTTTTAGGATTGAGAGTGACTTAGAGGGGGGGGGGGGGTGAATAGGTCCAATTTAATTCTTAGCTATTTTTTTGGATTCTAAAATTAACTTTTCTATGTTAATTTCCCCAGTCATATAAAAAAGAAACCTATTCATCAATTAAAACCATCACGGCACATCAATCACAGCACAGTACAGACAGTTTTATAGTGGTTCGCCAATTTATGGGTACATCTACTTCCCCCCTTCACTAATCTACCAATGAACTAGATTTTGCCAAACTCCTCCTTCTCCTTTTACTCAAATCCTCAGATATTATAGCTCAGAAAGTAGTTGGCTCCTACAACTCAGAATATACAAGTCTTACCACTCAGATCACCAAGATCATACACCTCACGTTCTTCCCAAGAACTATACCATAGAATGTTTTCACACTCCTACTCTTTAGGCAAATCCTGCCATGCACCTCAGAACATACAATTCTTACCACTCAGAGAAATACCCACGTCTTCTACCTCGGGAAATTCCTAACCCACCCCCAACCTTTATAACACAGGCATATAACTCAGAGAAATTGATTCCCCCACACTCAGATCTACAAGTAGATCTTACAAGATTAATAATGGTGAAAAGAAATTAATTCAGAATTAGTCACCCAGCAAGAGCAAAATGGGTGACTGCTTCTTGATTTTATCTTGATATGTCAACTTCCCTTAATCCATGTTGTAATGGATTTCATCCAACCCTTTTTAGCTTTTTAAAGCTTCTTGAAGTTGAAATTAGGGTAGATCTAAGCTTGAGAATGTTGAAGTAGAATCTTGATCTGGCTTCTCTTCACCTTCTGAATTTTGCAGAATTCTTCTTAGATCAGGGAAGAATATTGAATTAATGTGCTCCTTGATCTTCTTTTTCTTCTATGTGCTACAACTCTAAATTACTTCTCCAATTTTTTTCCCTTCTCTTCTCTCTATTTGTTTCTGTAGAGTTGATCCCTTTTATAGGCTATATCATAGGTAACCGGCCAATACGATTAATAACTGACATTTTACAGTTCTGGTAGTTGTCAGATCCTCTGGCTTGATTTTTGCACTTAGGAAACAATTCTGCTCGAAGTTTTAGAACTTGATTGTTGGATGTGTCGACAGCAGTCCTGGGTGTCGACACTACTCTTGTAGTGGTGTAGACATAATTCTGAACGTGTTGACACAACCTTCACCTTATCTCGACACAAATGATGTATAATGTGCCGACACTAGTCCTAAGTGTCGATGCAGCTGACTGATGGTGTCGACCTAAGTCCTGGGTGTCGACACTGCTTGCTTCCAGTCTTGAGTCAGCTTGTGAAGTGTGTCGACACTAGTCTTGAGTGTCGACATAGTTGTCTTTAGTCTTGACATTGCTTGTATAAAGTGTGTCGACACTTGTCCTTAGTTTCGACACAGTTGTTCTTTGTCTCGACACAACTTATGTAGCGTGTGTCGACACTAGTCCTGAGTGTCGACACAATTGCTTTCTTATATCATAGTGTCGGCCCAAGTCCTGGGTGTCGACACAACTTTCTCCATGACTCAACACTTCTTGTTTAAGTGTGTCGACACTAGTCCTGAGTGTCGACACAACTACTTCTTATCTCAGCACAACCTTGATAAAGGTGTCGACACCAATCCTAGTGTCTTGACACTTTAGTACTTATCTTTATTTTCCTACACAGAAGAACTTAACATTCATCAAATACAACTATGTGTATATCATTGAGCTAAAATGACTTCTTCAAATCAAGTACATTGTGACCAATATACCCAATAAATAGTCTATACGCTGGTTAAAATATGGTGACGTTAGCTTTAAAAGATGACATGAATATGATAATAGAAATGACACTTTTATAGTTTAAAATATATAACATGCAACCTATCATAAAAACTTCCCAGAGAGCAAGAAAACAAACAATCCATAAAGGACAAGGCTCAACAGCTAGCAACTATTAAACATTTAACAAATTCTAGTAGGTGTCAACAACCTGATATGAACCTGCTAAAAATATATGTATATCTGAACTAAAAAGGAGAAAGCATCAAACTACCTCACAAACAGTGAGGAAAAGCTACTGCGACAGCGAAACACCAGCAACCACCAAACTCTGGCCCACAAATATTTACTGCTCTGAACGTGAGGCATTCACAAGAAAAGATTATCTCAGCAAGAAAAAAAACAACTAGCAAATAAATTGGTTAGTAATCAAAAGGAGTAGTAAGATTACCTACCCAAACCAGAATAGCTGTTAAAAAACAGCAAAACTAACTAGAAGTTAATGCAGAAAGAGTTAACTTATAAAACTCAAATGTAAAGAAATTTGCACCAAGTGCGATTGGAGTCATGCTCCGAGAACATCTGCGAGAATAGGCAGAAATAGCATGAGTTTAAGCCATAAGAAGTAGAATTGAGACTAAAATCTCACTAACAAGTAAATCATTAACACCAGTAAAACAACTGAATCTGAGTCGGGACGAAACTGTCCAAACAGATCTAACAGACCCAAACGTCTCAAAACGGCACTACGGTGGTGGCCATCTGGTCCAGCACCACCCAACAGTCCAAAATCAGACCAAAAACATACCCGGGTGCAATGATTTACAAAAATAAGCCAACCAAACCAAACCTTATATCCCAACACCCATAAAACTAAAACTTGACGGACTCAACAGAAACTCGATGATTATATCTTAACAAAACTTGGATATTAGAGAAATACGTCGAATTGGTGAAATTTCCCAAGTTTACGGGAAACAAATGCTGAGTACACTCGACGCCGCGTCGAGTGCAGTCAAAGAACACGACGTCACGTTGAGTACAGTCAAAGTACTGGACGGCGCGTCGAGTGCAGTCAAAGAACTTGACACCGCGTCGAGTACAGTCAAACAACTCGACGCCAACCAGACTTCTCTGCAAAACTAGCTTCACTCAACGACCTGTTGAGTGTATACCACTCACTCAACACTTTCTAACTTAGATCAAATTTCAAAGGATGGAGTTGAGTGTATTCAGCTCACTCAACGCCGCGTTGAGTGTGTACCACTCACTCAACGTTTTTAAAATTGAAAATTTTTAAAGGATGGAGTTGAGAGTTTTCAGAGCCGCGTTGAGTGTGTACCACTCACTCAACGCCGCGTTGAGTGTATACCACTCACTCAATGCCGCATTGAGTGTATACCACTCACTCAACCCTTTTTAACTTAGACAAAATTATTAAAGGATGGAGTTGAGTGTATTCAGCTCACTCAATGCCGCATTGAGTGTATACCACTCACTCAACGCTTTACCTTAGAAATGCTTCCATACATACTATCCTACCAAAACAGAGGTTAATCAACTCTTAACTTTTGACAATACTCTTGCTCAAACCCAGAATAAATTACAGAAAAAATAAGGAAAGGGAGGGGCAGAAACAGCACGATCCCAAACACATGAGAAAGGCTCTACAACAACACGACAAGGGGGAAACCCTACCCTAATCTAAATTTTTGTACAGTGAAAGAAGCAAAATAATAGGAAACAAAGAATAAGCAAGGGGGAAAAACCGCCACTTGTCTCAACCTTGCCAAACCCAACGATACCAGCACTCTTTTTTTATAGATCTGGCTGCAAAAACTCCAAAGCAAAAAAATCTGAAACTTTCAAGAGGAAGGAAGGTCAAAACGAATTTCCTAACACGCAATATTTCACGAAACGGGAAAACTTACTTAGAAACATAGATCTCGGTGAGAGCTATCAGGATCTACTCTCCGACCACGATTTCGTGCACTGGAGTCCCGAAAATCGGCGGCTAAAGGCTCTCCAAAGACCGCCTCTTTCTCTCTTTCGCAAACAGGCGACAGTTTCAGGAAAAAGATGATGAATAGAGATTGTCTATTCATAAGGCTATTTGTACTTATAAATATGAGCATTATAATTGTAACATCTCATTTCCAACTAGACCCCTAAGAGTGGTTTTGTCCATGACTAGGTCATGACAAAACCCTAGGAAGCTAAAAAGGGCCAAGTGATAGAAGGCCAAGGTGAGAATCACCTTGGTCTACCTGTGGCACAATCTCATCACAAAACCTAGGGTTAGACGTTAGGGCTTCACCATGACCGCATGACCCCACCACAACATCACTAACCTATCAGATGGTCCACTAGAGCCTTAAGGGTCCATTGGAGTCAACCCAAAGTGGCCAATTTGACCTAGGGCCACCATAGGCCTAAATTGGGCAAGGTGCCCTAACAAAGTATAGTTTACCTCTAATGTGCACAACCAATCTTGCCCAGGTCTTCCTAGACCTAAAGTGAGATCAATGGGTCACCAAGGACCCCTTGTGGTCAACCTAAATGGTCATGTTGACCCAAGTCAACTCTAGCTCTAAAGTGGTCAAAGTGCCCTTATCAAGGGTCAAGTGACCTCCAAGGTTCCAAGTCAACCCTACCCAACCCTACATAGACCATAGGGGAGACCAATGAGTCACCAAGGACCCATTGGAGTCAACCCAAATGGCCATGTTGACCAAGGTCAACTCTACCTTAAAGTTAAGTCAAATTAGCCAAATGGGCTAACCCAAGCTCAAGCCCATCTCCCCCACTTGGGCTAACTTTATTTTGATTAATAATAATGATTTATGGGCTGCAAATAGGCTAGAGTGATGAACAAATCTGGCCATGAGGGGGCAGGAGAGAGAAAACTCCAATTTCCCTTTAACGGAGGAGAGAGAAAATGGAGTAAAGACCATTCATGCAATGGGGAAGCCAAGGGCCATCCTTCCTTGCTTGATTCATCTCCCCTAACATCCCTGAGAAGATTAGGAGACTTTCCAGGCTCTTCCACTGGCTGGATGCACTGAACCACCAAGGCCGAGAGGTGGCTTTCAAGGCCATTAATGGCCATTGATGATCCAGCCTCTCCCCTCCCCATCTGAGGCTTTAAACACCTTCAGTGGGCCGAGAGGAGGATTGCCCAACCCTTACCTGAAGAAACCAAGCCTCCCCACTGTGTTGTTACAGAAACCGAGCGGCGCCGCCTTCAAAGATGGCTTTCCGGCGATCTTCTCGACTTCAGGCCATCGGCAAGGTCCACCTCCACTCCTTCTTTCATGGGTAGATCTTAGGAATCTTTAGGACCAAGGTTCAGGCTCAATTGAGCCCGATCCAATGAGAAACTTTCCTGGTTTTTCCGCAAAAGTGCAACCCTCGGGATCGCCGGAAAAGGGCTCTCCGGCGGCTGTGACGCCGTCTGGCGACAGCCACCACCTCAACGGAGGTGATGGTGGCAGTGACCGGTCGGGGAGGTGGCCGGATCGCCGGCGGCAGCGCTTGGAAGGAGATCCAAGAGGGATAAATCTTGGCCATCGGCTCAAGGTAGAAAATGAACGGATTCTGTCCATCTTGCATCAAGATTCGTCCCATATTTGATTTTAAACTATAGTATATATATTTTTGATTATTTGATTATGTCACAGATTATGTATTTATTGGTTTTAATTTTTAAAAATACCCAGAGGCTAGAACAGAAAACGTGGTCAACATAGAAAGTGAAGCCATTGATGTCTAGGTTAATTTAAAATTGGCTTCACTCAATTTAGAGTCTTGTTTAGAGCACAACACCCATTTTGGTGGGGCCTATACTTAGGGCTATCCTGAGATTCAAATGGATTCCCACCATTCATCCCTTGTCCAAATGATCTGATATTTGGGAAGGGAGTCTACCCTTGCTATACCTAGGGCCTGTCCAAAATCTAGAATTTTTGGAAAAAATGTTTCTATAGTTTTTAGGAAAATTTTATAATCCATGAATAAATTAATTAGGTATCATAAACACCTCAAAATCACCCAAATTTGGGTGGGAGGTCTTGGAGGGCATGTTAGGGCCCTGGTAAAATTTTCATCTCATTTGGAGATGTTTTGGTTAGGTATTGATCCTGTAACATCCCATGTTACTTCTGGACCCCTCAACTTAGATTGGGTTAGGCATGGGGTGAGATTTAAGGAGATCAACTAGGTTTGACCCTAGGTAGTGGTGGTAGCCATGTGGAGCCCACTATAGGACCAAAGTCAAACTAGGTCAAACTAGCCTAAATAAGGACCCTAGCCACACCATGACCCCACCACATTGCCCTAACCCTAAAAACAATCTAAGTGTACCCTAGGGCATGTCTCTAGGTCAACACTTTGACCCCAATTGACCAAAGTCAACCTTGGGCTTAATTTGGTCAAACCCACACTCATAAGCCCAATTAGCCTAAGTAGAGCACCCCCTTGACTCAACCCAATTTGGGTGGTGCCACTAGACCCATTTCCACCAAGTAGGGTCAGCCCACCCACCATGTTGACTAAGTCAACTCCCCAAGTCAACAAGTCAACAAATTGACCCAAAAGAGTGAAATGAAGACCAAGCCATCCTCCATTAGACCAAGCCCACCAAAATGGGCCCATGGCCAGCCCAAGTGAACAAGACCAGTCCTACCCCTCTAAATCAGGAGAGAGAATACATGCAAGGGGGTAGAATTGGGATTTTGAGAGAGGGAGGAGAGATAAATGGAGAGGAAGGGAATGGTGGCCACATGGCCACCCCTTCAGCTGGATTTATCTGCCCAAAACCAGATGGCCGACCTCCTCACTCCATTCCAGCAGAAAATAGGGGCTGTGTGCCTCTTGGCAGCAGGGGCGGAGCAACCAAAGCTCAAACCGAGCTCACTTAAGTGATATCTCCATGTACAGCCAAACTCAGCCCAAACAGACCTCACCAACAGCTTCAGGAGGTAGAAGGAGTGGAAATCGAGTGCTGGATCATGGAGAACGGTGGAGAATCAAGCGTTCGGGGTGGAGCTCGCCGGCGCACCACCACCATGCCAAACTACCGCCTGACCCGCAGCCAAGCCCCAATCCAGGTTCGTTTCACCTCACCTCTACCTGTACTAGATTTCTAGATCCATTTAGTGAGATATCGGGCTCAATCGAGCCCGATGCCATGAGAGGAAAATGAAGAAATCCGGGCTTTTTCTTCTTGCTCGGGTTCGCCGGAGGAGCCAACTCCAGCGGCCGCACCGCCGGGAACCGCTTGCCCCCACCTTAACGAAGGTGGTGGTGACATCCGCCGGCGGTGGTGGTGGCTCAGCTGGCCGGAAACCACCAGCAAACATCACCAAGGAAAACTCCATCTCAGCCGTTAACCCATTGGAGAAGATGAACGGATCCCATCGGTTACGCTTTAAGATTCGTGCAAATCTATTAAAATGATTTAATTTAAATGTGATGCATAGTGGAAATTCTGTCACATAAAAATAGTCCTTTTGCATGTTATCTTTAGGACTCTTAGAGGCATTTCCAGGAACTAGTACCTAAATGAAAAGTGTAGCTGACTGTATTACCTTTAATTGGCCACCTTAAAGTTGTGATTTGGTGTAGTGTACAGTCCTGTAGGGCATTTCTCCTAGGACTGGTCCTAAACTAT
This sequence comes from Platanthera guangdongensis, assembly GCA_039583875.1. Classification (NCBI taxonomy): domain Eukaryota; kingdom Viridiplantae; phylum Streptophyta; class Magnoliopsida; order Asparagales; family Orchidaceae; genus Platanthera; species Platanthera guangdongensis. The sequence goes on from CM077159.1 coordinate 27,495,960, forward strand.
GGTAGAAATTCATTTGGATGTCCAAGTCAAACCAACAATCACCATGGCCCCAAATTTTAGTTACATGCATGATTAGGGCATGTTTAGCCCCTGACAAAATTTAGGAATTTGTGAAACAATGTTTCCTATAGTTTTGGTCAAAATGTCAAAATGTAAATAAGTGAAATATATGGAGCTATATGCCTCCCCATGGCCCCACATCTTGGTGGTAGGTCATTGGGGACATCCTTGGTGCATGATAAAAATTTCAGCACCTTTGGATCACTGCATGTTGGAGAATCCACTTGCATGTGTTAGTTCATATTTTGCCTTGGTGTGCTAATAGCAAAAGTTCAAATATTGTGTATTCAGCCAAATGGAGGCATGAAAAAATCTTGGATTTGTTTATAGTGGTTCATTAGGGTAAATTTCATCCCTCAAATTAATCATGGGATTTTTGGAATCAAAAATCCCATTTATTGGAATTTATTTTTAAATATAGCTCTTTTGGAAATAAATTTGGAAAATAGGTTTTCCTCAAGCACAAATCCTCAAACTTTGCCAAGATATAGATAGGGTTACATTTGACTTAGGAAAAATATGATCCTTCTGTTTGAAGAGCTTTTGGAATAAAATATCTCAAATTGCCCATTTTACCCTTATTTCATTTATTCTTGAATTGATGGATATGCACCTCAGAAAACTTTGGAAATATTTCTAGTGCTATAAAATTGTATTATTAGTCTTCCATAAATTTCTCAGAATTAATGGATGTATTTTTAGTTGTTAAATTAATACAATGGCATTTTTGGTAAATATGTTATAATGGAATTTTATAGGCCATTACACAATATAAATTAATGAGACTCTGCCAATAGTCATAAATTAGTGTTTTATATGTTCTGTAATGTTCCTGAAATTTTGGATTACATATTACCTATACTTCCTTTGGAAAATGGAATTTATGTGAATTTGGTATTAAATAAGAAATTGGAATAAATATTCAAAGGAAAATTATGAAACTCTGTACACAGTATTATTTTATCATTATACAACTCAGGAAAAATTACCTAGGTCAGTGGATGCTAAATCATGCTACTTCATGTGTAAAGTGACCTAGCAATTAATTTAAAAGATTTAATTGAAGGATTATTTAGCCAAGGAAAATTATGAGAATTCTTAGGGTAGTTCCCTTAGCCCATACCACCCTAGGATAAATATTTAGGGGCAAGATGCCTTAAGGATTGGAAGATTACATTTTAGGATAATAATAGGACATGGTCTGCATATAACATAAATAGGTCTTGCCTTAGGGGTTACCAGGGGATTGATTATCGGAAGAAATAAGAGAGTGCAACATGAATGACCCATGGTGGGTAGCATGGTCTTAGTGATGGGTTAAAAGTGCAAGTCTTAGGATAGCAACTAGAGTAGGGGTCGACGGAAGACCGTCGGTTTCCCGGTAACATCTTAAGTCACTAGGGTTGTTCCAGTGCAACAAAGAGAGCTGGGGTGAAACATGGGTAGCCATCAATAAAAATAAATATCCTTGCGAAAGGGAACGCTGGGCGTAATCCCAACACAGTTCCTAGTGCCCCTTGAGAGCCCTTCACAGGGAATACCGAGGGCAGTACTGGGATTAACCTTAAATCTCTAAGTATAATAACCAGTAGACAAGAGTAGTCTAATAGGTTAGGACATTTGTTGTACCTTCTCGCCCGTGTAGGGTTGGAGAGATTCATGATATATGCTCACCCGTTTAGGGTTTGAGGGAGTTGGTATAAAGGCATTAATGTGCGTTCTCACCCGGGTTTGGGTTTGAGGGTTTTCAGGACGGGTTTGGTCCTGCGAGCGGAAGGCTCGGAATGAAATACTTGCATGTGCATAAATATAGTGGCGGGGCATGCGGTACTGGCCGTTCGTCACACCGATGGCAGTACGGTGCACCAGGCGGTTGTGAGGGTTAGAGGGGCCAGTGGGTTGTTTTACACTGCGGTCTGGAGGACGACCCCCGATAACGCACATCCGACCCAACAAGACTGACGGGTTGTCAGCAAAGTACATATGCGAGACTCTAGAGTGCACCTTGGATGTGTACAGAGGCGTATGAGAGGGGTCTAAGGCTTGGTAGTGTGCATACCGGCCTAGAAGCGGAGACGCCCGCTCCGCTGCTGCCGTAGCCACAGCGGTGGTACCCAAGAGTGATGCTAGCTCTCAAAAAGTGGGAACTAAAGGTCTGTGATCACAGAGTCATTGTGTGTGAGTTGCACTTGCATGTGCATGAAATTGCATCATAACATTCATTCATATTAGGTCATACGCTTCATAGATCCTTATCATATAAATTAGTATGGGCTCTTTTATATGATAAGTTAAAATTCCTGGAAATCCTAACTTATATATTTGTATGGGCATTTATATAAGTTAGGGTACTTTTGTGATGATAGTATAGTGGTAGAATAGATTATTTATTTGCTCTTACTACTGTCCTTTACTTTCTTTACTGCACTGCTATTACTTACTACTTGTACCATACTTAGAACTGCTAGAGTAGATCATTATTACTTGTTACAACTGCTAGTTAGATTTTGTCACATGCTTCCACTTTGCTACCCCTTGTTGTCCTTCGCTTCGTCCTCCCGCTCGGTGCCTAGGAGCTGCGGGGCGATGTGCGGAGGAAACGACTTAGTCTTTTTGACTAATGGTCGGTGACCAAACTATTTTTAGGAGCCCGTGGAGATGGAGCACCAGCACGTCGAGGAGGCAGGACTTGAGGAGCAGATACCACTTCAGCAGGCTACTACCACTACTGTGCGTCCTCAGGTGGGACGGGATCTGATACACTCGGATAGCTTCCGCATTTATTTATTTTGAGAGAGAGTGGATTTGATGTACTGGGCATAAGCCCTTATTACTCTTTCTTTCTTTTGTACTCTTCTGTGGACTATATTGATGTACCTTTCATTTCATTTATGATTGTACTATGTGGCTTGTGGACTGATGGATTCATATACTGTTTTGCTTCTTTCTTCTCATATTGGCCTACAGGTTAAATGATCGTACTAGCCGGCAGGATCGGCGTGTTGCGGTGTCGGCTAACCCGTGAGTTAGTGCCACCGTAAGACGGTGGTTCTGGGCATAAGACCTGGTAGCCCTCCTTGGTAAGGGGGAGGGGGGTCTTAAAAACTGGTATCAGAGGCAAGTTTCGATCCTGGGACATGTGGGTTATGGGCCCACCACGCTTCTGCAAACTGGTATCACTTGAACAACGATCATATGAGAAAGAAGTCCACAACATGGGACCACCCCCGCCCAAGCATTAGTTTGCGGACAAACTATGCAGCAGAAGCAGTGGTGTGCCCATGTGCAAAAGTCACATAAATGGTCCACAAAGTATAATGAGTTAGGCCAGTTCTATTTTTAACATTACCTTTATGCAACCTCCACAGGTCGCCGCGCCGCAAAATGTGGCTCCTCCCCCTCCAGCTACCACTCGATTCCTACATACGGAGATGGGGCAGACCTTGACGGCGATTCTGGATGCCTTCAGATCCCAGCAAGTCCCAGCTCCACAGCCAAATCCGGGGTCGAGCTGGCTGAGTGCATTCAAGAGCCTGTCCCCACCGACGTACCGTGGGACAGAGGATGCGGTAAAGACGGAAGAATGGCTGGAGGCCATACACGAGATCTTAGCAGGCATCAGCTGCCCAGTAGGCGAGGCAGTACCTCTAGCCACCTCTACACTGGAGGCTCATGCGAAGAGATGGTGGAAATCAGTCCGGGAGTCTACATATGCGGACTTTGAGCTGTCAGAGATATCATGGGAGGAGTTTGGCGATGTATTTCTGGAGCACTTCGTCTCTGCTACGGACAGAGATGCCTTGGAGGAGATGTTTTTGAACCTCAGGCAGGGGACTAGATCGGTGATCGAGTATCAGAGAGAGTTCTCTCATTTGGCGAGGTTCGCAGGGATTCATGATACTGATGATAGGAGGTATGCCAAGAGGTTCTACCGGGGCCTCAGGGACGATTTGAGGCAGGCCTTACTGTTCATTTCTCATGGCACATCTAGGCAGATCATCGAGATGGCAAAGAAGCTGGAGGCTGACCAGTTGATGGTGCGAGCCGGAGGGAAGAGACCATTTGATGGGTCGACATCAGGAGAGAGCAGCAGGGGCTCTCAGAGAGGCAGGACTATCGGATACAGGAAGGGTGGGGGACGTCGTCGTCCCAACTTCAGGCAGGAGCAGGGGCCTCCTCCAGCATTGGCTCCCCCACCTCTACAGATGCATGATCCGAGGAGACAGGATGACCGTGGCCACCGACAGGTAGTTTGTTACGGTTGCCGCCAGCCCGGGCACATTTGGTCGGAGTGCCTGCATCGATTCCATCCTCCTCCTCCTCCACCTCCAGTGGCCCCAGTACAGTAGGGCCGAGGATGAGGCCGAGGATGAGGCCGAGGCCGGGGGTATCACGGCAGGAGACGCGAGCAGGAGCAGATATACGCCTTGGACCTCACAGAGCAGAGGAACCCCGAGGAGGTTATCACAGGTACTTAAAGTTAATTATTGAATTTCTTGAATTTTCAATTATATATAGTACCTAGAACTATAGGATAACAGTTAACTTTCACGTAAACAAACCTCAGGCATAGTCATGATCAGCGGCAAGCCCGCTCATACTCTCTTCAACACGGGTGCTTCGCATTCATTCGTATCCGAGTCCTTCATCGACGGACTCGAAGGCGTTGAGAGGTTTCCTGGACTAGAGATGAGGGTGCGTCTACCCGATGGGTCAGAGCTGCGGACCACTGCACATTGTGATATGGAGGCCGAGATTGGCGGCAAGGCATTTGAGGCGCCGGCAACTATTCTGAAGCTGCAGGACTTCGACTTGATTTTGGGCATGGCCTGGTTGCATCGGAACCATGCTCAGATAGATTGTCCATCCAGGAGGATCACACTAAGGCATGGCGACTCTCATGTTATCGTTGAAGGTATTCAGCCTATCTGCCACCTATTGTTATCTTCTGTACAGGCTGTGAAGGCCCACGAGCAGGGTGAAGAAGATTATCTTATCTGTTTCTAGATGGTGGGAGAAGAGACGACTATCTCAGATATTCCGGTGGTCCGGGATTTCTCCGACGTATTCCCGGAGAAATTGCCCGGGCTACCACCTGCTAGAGACTTGGATTTCAGGATTAAGCTAGTACCGGGAGCGAGGCCGGTGTCCCGGGCACCCTACAGGATGGCTCCCAGGGAGTTAGCAGAGTTCAGGACTCAACTACAGGAGCTAGTCGAGTCAGGATTTGTGCGGCCCAGTTCATCGCCATGGGGAGCGCCAGTTCTCTTTGTGAAGAAGAAGGACGGGTCATTGCGACTATGCATAGATTACCGGGAGCTGAACCGGTTAACGGTCCGCAATACCTATCCTCTACCTTGGATAGATGAGTTATTTGACCAGCTGCAGGGAGCCTTCTGGTTCTCCAAGCTAGATTTGCGATCTGGCTACTACCAGCTCCGTATCAGGGAAGACGACATACCGAAGACGGCATTCAGTTCACGCTATGGATTATACGAGTTCAAGGTGATGCCTTTTGGGCTCACGAATGCCCCTGTGAAAGTCCACCTACTGTCAACTACCTTCACCTATGGGGGGGGGAATAGGTGACGTGCAGCGTTTTTGCGGAATTAAAATTGTACCTGCACACGAAAATAAAACACCACAGCAAAAAGAGTACACAAGCTATTTATAGTGGTTCCCCGATTTGGGTACATCCACTTTCCCCCTTCGACCTATCTCCCAACAAAGGACGACTCGGTCTCTTCACCAACAGGATTGAAATCCAATCCTTGCACTATCGGAAGGAACCCTTCCACACGTAGGAGTCAACACTCCCACAACACGGGTTGCACCCAACCCTTACAACTATGAACTAACGTTCCTTTACAACAAAAGTAAAACTAGAATGTACAAGAAATACAAACTACTTTCGGAGACTAAGGTGTCCCTCTTCATTTGATGACGTGTTCAAGAAGTCACGAAGAGTCCACAACCCTAGATCTCACTTGGAGGGAATCTCCCTGAAACCGGCGGCGGTTAGAAGGGCGGTGGCTTGGTTCTCGGGATCGGCGGCAACAGCGGTGTGCGGCTGCTGTACTTTGGAGATTCAAACTTCGTAGCTAAGCTAGCTAGGTCTTCCAACGGTCACACTAGGATCGATCGTCTCGATCGATTCGGACGGGGAAGGTTTTCCCGATCAACAAATCAAGAGACAAAGGATCTCCTGTTAGACTCGTGAGACGCTACGCTTGGCTAAGCTTTTGTCGACGGGAGATCTGGAAGAAACCACGATCAAGGTCGGCGAACAACTTGCACGAGTGGCGACGGCGGCGGAGCAGGTATTGCGATTTAGGTCACGGTCGGCGGCTCGTGTTCATATTTTTTCTGTGTGACATTTTTGTTCAAAATACGCGTATATTTATACGGTGGAAATACTCCATTATAACTGTTATGGGTCCCACCTGAAGAAACCCTAATCCCGGTTCAAAACAGCGCTAGCGGCAGAGTCCGGTCCAGCGGGATCCAGAATTCGCCCAAGTCAACTTCGGCGAGAATCGAAGGTGAGTCTTGTCGAATCGTCGAGAATCAAAGGTGATTCTCGACGATTCGGCGAGAATCAAAGATGATTCTCGTCGAAGTTGACTTGGTTGCACGCACTGTTTTCGCCGGAAGGAGACGGCGAGAATCAGCTAGCTGATTCTCGACGAATCGGCGAGAATCACTAGTGATTCTCCCCGAATCGGCGAGAATCACTTGATGATTCTCCCCGAATCGGCGAGAATCACTTGGTGATTCTCGTCGATTAACACTTAGACGATTTTTCGTCTATCCGCCCATGGACTGCTCTTTGACCCATCCTTGCTCCTTGTCTGCTCTTGCAATATCACAGCCCTGTACTTGAAAATAATTACACTCCAATAGAGAGAGTACACGTAGGCCAACACACTGATCTGCTCAACGAGGGATTACGTCGTGCAGACCCGTGTATATTGACCTACTGCACCCTGACATTGGTGTGCACTTAGCGAGAAAAAACTGCAAGCACAACTTAAAATATTTTATCAAATACATTGTCTATTTACCTTAGCTTGTTCAGGGGCTTCTTCAGATCAGGTACGTTGTGGATACAATACCCAACAATCTCCCCCTATTTGAAGAAGCCTAAACCCTACAAGCTAAGGTGAATAGAGCGTATGGGAATGAAAATCATACACTGGAAAGTGAGGTGAGAGAGATATCCATTACCAGTACCAATTTCGTGAGAGCAAACTTGGAGCCACCTTAGCCTTAGCCGAGAGGGTAATCTCCCCCTTTTCGGCTGCTGCAAATCTGGGTCTGTATCATTTGACCCCTTGCTCCCCCTCAGTTCTTGCGCGTGTGCTCACACTTGAGTTCCTGGCAGAGGCTCCCCCTAGAGGCACGATCCTGGAGCTTCTATAGGCTTCATTCCTCATAGTTTAGCATCCTCAATTCAGTTTTGAAAAGACTGAACTTGGCTTCGTCTAAGGGCTTTGTGAATATATCTGCAATCTGCTTGTCTGTGAGGACATAACAGAGAGAAATGTCCTTGTTCTCCACGTGCTCCCGAATGAAGTGGTAGCGCACTTCAATATGCTTCGTTTTGCTGTGCGATACCGGATTGTTGGCAATTGCAATTGCACTGGAGGAGTCGCAGTACATTGGTACTTCCATGAACTGAAGGTCGTAGTCGGCTAACTGGTTTCTGATCCATAGGAGTTGTGCGCAACAGCTGCCTACCGAGATGTACTCAGACTCTGCTGTGGAGGTTGCAACACAATTCTGTTTTTTGCTATTCCATGAAATAAGCCTTCGTCCGAGGAATTGACACGTCCCGGAGGTGCTTTTCCTGTCATCCCGACTCCCTGCAAAATCAGCATCTGAAAAACATATTAGCTCGACATCATTGTTTCTCGGGTACCATAAGCCAAGATTGGGAGTACCTTTAAGGTATCATAGAATTCGCTTTGCAGCGACATAGTGAGATTCCTTAGTGTTCACCTGATATCTGGCACAGACACATGTGGAGAACATGATATCCGGTCTACTGGCAGTAAGGTAGAGCAGGGATCTAATGATGCTTCTGTATTTGGTTTCATCGAAAGGTTTACCTTTCTCATCCTTATCCAGAGACATAGTGGATCCCATTGGAGTCCTCATAGAGGTTGCATTCTCCATACCGAATTTCTTGAGGAGTTCATTTGTGAACTTCATCTGAGAGATGAAGATTCCATCCTCAGACTGTTTCACTTGAAGTCCCAAGAAATACTTTAGCTCTCCCATACTGCTCATTTCAAACTTTCCTTGCATAAGTTTGGAAAACTTTTTGCAAAGATTGTTGTCCGTAGAGCCGAATATTATGTCATCGACATAGATTTGCATCAGCAAAATCTTGCCTTTGACTTCCCTGAGAAACAATGTCTTATCTATTTTACCTCTAGAGAACTTGTTCTCAAGAAGAAAACTAGATAAAGTCTCATACCAAGCTCGTGGAGCTTGTTTTAAACCATATAAAGCTTTATTAAGAAAATATACATGATTGGGATAAGTAGGATTGACAAAACCTGGGGGTTGAGCGACGTATACTTCCTCTTTCAGATCTTCGTTCAAGAATGCTGATTTGACATCCATTTGATAGACTGTGAATCCTTTGTGCGAAGCATACGCCAGGAACAATCTGATTGCCTCGAGCCTTGCCACTGGTGCAAAGGTCTGGTCGAAGTCAATCCCCTCCTCCTGTCTGTAACCTTGAGCCACCAGCCTTGCCTTGTTCTTTATGATGACACCATGTTCATCCAGCTTATTTCTGAAGATCCACTTGGTATCAATCACATTCTGCTTGTGTGGTGTGGGAACCAGCGTCCAAACGTTGCATCGTTCGAATTGATGTAGTTCATCTTGCATGGCCAAAATCCATGCCGCATCTTTGTTTGCCTCGTCGAACTTCTTTGGCTCAACCTGTGACAGGAAGCTAAGATGCAAAATCTCGTTAATGGTACCTCTTCGAGTTCTGACACCGTCACGAGAATCTCCGATGATCTGATCTCTAGGATGAACCCTCACGTGCCGGAGCTCTAGAAGTCTGGCGTCTGGAGCTTCGACTACTTCTTGGGCTTCTCCTTCTTCTAGGAGATTTGTTCCATTTTGATCTTCAACATTCCCAGTTGACGTTGAGGTGGAAACTTTGACGTACTTAGGAGTTTCATCTTTAGCAGTCTCATCGAGATCCAGCTGTTCAAGTCGTGCACCTGCATCTTCAAGAATACCACTGGAAGAATTGTTGTTAAGCAAACTTCCTTCATCAAATACAACATTAATTGATTCTTCTACCACTATGGTTTTCTTATTGAAGACCCTATATGCCCGACTGTGGGAACTATAGCCCATGAATATGTCTTCGAAGCATTTTTCACCAAATTTAGTATGCGGGTACTTCTCATTATTCAGTACATAGCATCTGCAACCAAAGATCCTCAAGTAGGACATGGTTGGTTTCCTGCCTCTCAGTAGCTCATAAGGCGTCTTACGATGATGCTTGTTGATCAATGCTCGGTTTTGTACATGACAAGCTGTATTGACAGCCTCTACCCAGAAGTATTCTGGGAGAGAAGCGTCTTTCAACATTGTCGTGCAGGCTTCAATGAGAGTTTTATTTCTCCTCTCCGCAACTCCATTTTGCTGAGGAGTGCGCAGGGAGGAAAACTCATGAATGATACCTTGTTCTTCATAAAACTCTGTCATAGCACCAGATTCGAATTCTGTTCCATGGTCACTTCTGATTTTGACCACTGAGCAGTTAAATTCGTTCTGAACCTGCTTGACAAAACTAGTGAAGATGTCAAACGTATCTGACTTTCGTTTTAAGAAGAACACCCATGTAAACCGAGAATGATCATCAACTATCACTAGCGTATAGGACTTGCCTCCCAAGCTATGAACTTGCACTGGACCAAACAAGTCCATATGTAGAAGGTAAAGACATCGGGAAGAGTCTTTGTCTGCAATGCTCTTAAAGGTAGCCCGAGTCTGTTTGCCCATCTTGCATGCAGGACAGGGGCTATCTTTGATGCACTTGATAACGAGAGCATCCCTTACTAAGTTTTTAGAAAACAGCATACTAATTGTCTTGAAATTAATATGTGTCAATCTCTTGTGTCATTGATCACAAAGAGATGCACTGCCAGCTGCCACTAGGCATACGGGGGTAGATGAATCTAAACTAAGAAAATTTAAGCAGAAAATATTTCGGCTCCTAATGACTGTAAGTATCGTCTCAGAAGAGGCGCAAGAAATTATCAGGCATTTATCCTTGTAGAACTTAACGTTATAACCTTTATCACATAACTGACTTACACTGATCAGGTTATGGTTTAACCCTTCAACATAAGCCACGTCGGTGATAGAGATTATACCGTTGGAGATCATATCATAACCTCTGGTGACTCCTCGATCTGACCCCCTAAAGATGACTTTGGGTCCATTCGCGACAGGAGTGTAATCACGCAGCAGGCTTCTTGTCCCAGTCATATGCCGGGAGCATCCACTGTCCAAGTACCAGATCGGTGTTTTGGTGGCCTTTGGACATTCCTGCAAAACAAAATTAATTTCCCTTAGGAACCCAATCGAACTTGGATCCTAGATTCTTGGTTAGCATACTCCCCCTCGGGTGGTTAACCCTACGAGTGGTCGGCCTCGCATTGCTAACATAGGGAGTCTCGTCATACCTTGGATTAAACCAGCAATCCACGGCAAAGTGACCGACTTTGCCACAACACCAAGAGTCAAATCTGTTGTACCTCTTCCTAGACTCCTGCTTTATCCTGGGAACGGTGGGTACAGCCGGGGCTTTGGATCTGGAGGTGGAGGCCTCATAGTGATTGCAGTCACATGACTTCTTCACCTTCTGTTCCTTCAGTATAACAGGCTTGGCTCTTGGTGCCTGCTTTCCATTATGGCCGCTAGAGAATTGACCATAATTTCCCATGTGGATTTTCTCATAAGGTGCCTTGAAGGCACTCTCACCGAATTGGCGGGGAAAAGTCAAACCATCATATCGGCTCTTTGGCTTTGCAACCGAGGGCCGAAAATGATGACCAAAGGTTGATTCAAAGTCATGTTGGTTGCAAGGAAAGCTAGGCTTTCTGAATGCAATAGGACTGAGCGGAGCCTTTCCCTTTTCAGCAGCAGAGGCCTTCTTGGCGGCCTTATTCTTCCTCAAGATCCTGTTTCTCCTGGATGAGGAACCAGATACCCCTACATGCCCCAAGCCAGCTCCTTTGGCCTGAGCAGAGAAGGTATCAACTACTAGAAGAATTGTTTTTGGCATAGAGAAGCTCTTGACGATCTTCCTTTCTGCCGCAAGTTGTTCTTTCAACTTGTCGACTTCCTCCTGCTTAAGATCAAGGAGCTTAAGAGACTCTGAATGCTTTGAAGTTAGGTCAAGGTGCTCCTGTCGGAGAGAAATCAAACTGGTGATCTCTTCCCTTAGGGAGACACTCTCACCCTTAAGGAATTTCACTTCCTTTTTCTCAGCCTTCAATCTCTTACGGCACTCCTCGAAAGTGTTGAGCAGAAGCTCATACTTCTCGAGGAGCTCCGCTTCACGGGCCGAAACTCTATCCTCATGGTCATCATCCTGAGACTCAGGATCAGATTCAGAGTCGGAGAGAGGGGTGTGAGCTTTTACCTTCCCAGTAAATGGGGGGCATTCTCCTTCTGAGTCGGAGCGACCCACCAGCCCGAAGTAGGCTTCCTCATCATCACTGGAGTCTGAGGAATCAGACTCACTCAGTGTCTTTGGCCTTTTGGCGATGTAGCTCCGCTCTTTCTTCTTATCTCTAGAGGATTTGTGCTCCTCTCCTTTCCCTTTTTCTCTCTTGCCTTGGTAGCAGTCGGCCACGACGTGCCCTGGCTTATTGCATCCAAAACAAATAATGTCAGAGGAGCGATGTTTGTTCGGTTTAGAAGCATACCTGTCAGAAGAATAATTTTTCTTCTGATGCCTGGAGGAGGAGCCGTCTTTCTTTCTTTGATTCTTCATCTTGAGGAACTTCTTGAATTCTCGGGTGATGAGGGATAAATCCTCCTCAGACACCTCTGAGCTGGAGGAGCATGGCTCGGAGTCCTCCTCCTCATCCTTTTTCCTGGCACGGTATGAGACCGCACCCTTCCCTTTTCTGGAGTGAATGGCTTTTAGAGCCACAGTCTTTTCTTTGGCTGCAACCTTCTCTGCTTCTTCTTCTGCTTTCCTGGTGTTCAGTTGAAGCTCATAGGACATCAGCTTCCCAAATAGAATTTGTGGGTCTGTTTCAGCTAGTCTGCCAAACTCTCGGATGGCGCAGATCTTTGTGTCACATTCCTTAGTAAGGGACCTAAGGAATTTATCATTAAGTTCACCATCAGTGAACACTCTTCCATATCCTTTGAGGGCATTGACAATCTTGAGGAAGTTCTCGAAGGTGACTCCGATCTCTTCCTTAGGCCCTTGTCTGAAGGTCTCATATTTCTGGTTCGGAAGGGATCTCTGATCATCCCTCACTTCATCAGTGCCCTCCATTAGGATAATCAGGCAGTGCCAGATCTCCTTTTTTGTCCTGCAATTGCAGAAGTTCTGCATCATTGAGTCATCGACCGCGCTGACCAGAATGTTCTGCACCTTCTTGTGAAGTCCCACCAGCACCATCTCGTCCTTGTCCATTTCAGAAATTTTCTTTGCCACTTTCTTGGTAGGAGACCTTAGTGGGGACATAAGGTCCCTCCTCCACGATCAAGAAGAGTCGAGGATCAACTGCTTCCATGTAGAACCTGATCCTTTCCTTCTAGATAGGAAAGTTGAGCCTGGTGCACAACGGGATCTTGCCTGTGAACTTGAGCCCATCCATAGTAGATGTTTGCCTTCTTCTTGACACTAGCGGGAGGATTCTACTCAAGGTGTTAACCTTTTTGATGAGTAACCTGCCTCTGATACCACTTGAAAGTCCACCTAGTGTCAACTACCTTCACCTATGGGGGGGGGGGGAATAGGTGGCGTGCAGCGTTTTTGCGGAATTAAAATTGTACCTGCACATGAAAATAAAACAGCACAGCAAACAGAGTACACAAGCTATTTATAGTGGTTCCCCGATTTGGGTACATCCACTTTCCCCCTTCAACCTATCTCCCAACAAGGGACGACTCGGTCTCTTCACCAACAGGATTGAAATACAATCCTTGCACTATCGGAAGGAACCCTTCCACACGTAGGAGTCAACACTCCCACAACACGGGTTGCACCCAACCCTTACAACTAGGAACCAACGTTCCTTTACAACAAAAGTAAAACTAGAATGTACAAGAAATACAAACTACTTTCGGAGACTAAGTTGTCCCTCTTCGTTTGATGACGTGTTCAAGAAGTCACGAAGAGTCCACAACCCTAGATCTCACTTGGAGGGAATCTACCCGAAACCGGCGGCGGCAAGAAGTGCGGCGGCTTGGTTCTCGAGATCGGCGGCGACAGCGGTGTGCGGCTGCTGTACTTTGGAGATTCAAACTTCGTAGCTAAGCTAGCTAGGTCTTCCAACGGTCACACTAGGATCGATCATCTCGATCGATTCGGACGGGGAAGGTCTTCCCGATCAACAAATCAAGAGACAAAGGATCTCCTGTTAGACTCGTGAGACGCTACGCTTGGCTAAGCTTCTGTCGACGGGAGATCTGGAAGAAACCACGATCAAGGTCGGCGAACAACTTGCACGAGCGGCGACGGCGATTTAGGTCACGGTCGGCGGCTCGTGTTCGTATTTTTTCTGTGTGACATTTTTGTTCAAAATACGCGTATATTTATACCGTGGAAATACTCCATTATAACCGTTATGGGTCCCACCTGAAGAAACCCTAACCCCGGTTCAAAACAGCGCTAGCTGCAGAGTCCGGTCCAGCGGGATCCAGAATTCGCCCAAGTCAACTTCGGCAAGAATCGAAGGTGAGTCTCGTCGAATCGTCGAGAATCAAAGGTGATTCTCGACGATTCAGCGAGAATCAAAGATGATTCTCGTCGAAGTTGACTTGGTTGCACGCAATGTTTTCGCCGGAAGGAGACGGCGAGAATCAGCTAGCTGATTCTCGATGAATCGGCGAGAATCACTAGTGATTACCGAATCGGCGAGAATCACTTGATGATTCTCCCCGAATCGGCGAGAATCACTTGGTGATTCTCGTCGATTAATACTTAGACGATTTTTTGTCTATCCGCCCATGGACTGCTCTTTGACCCATCCTTGCTTCTTGTCTGCTCTTGCAATATCACAGCCCTGTACTTGAAAATAAGTACACTCCATTAGAGAGAGTACACGTAGGCCAACACACTGATCTGCTCAACGAGGGATTACGTCGTGCAGACCCGTGTATATTGACCTACTGCACCCTGACATTGGTGTGCACTTAGCGAGGAAAAACTGCAAGCACAACCTAAAATATTTTATCAAATACATTGTCTATTTACCTTAGCTTGTTCAGGGGCTTCTTCAAATCAGGTATGTTATGGATACAATACCCAACACCCTGCCGCATTCATGAGTCTAATGAACCGTGTATTCGAGCCTTTCTTAGACCGCTTCGTGATTGTATTCATCGACGACATTCTTATATATTCTCGGACTTAGGAGGAGCATACGGAGCACCTGGCGCAGGTCTTGCAGATGCTGAGGGAGACCCAGATGTACGCAAAATTTTCAAAGTGCCAGTTCTGGCTGCAGGAGGTGGCTTTCCTGGGGCACACGATCAGTGGGGCTGGATTAGCAGTGGACCCAGCCAAGATAGAGACAGTGAGGGATTGGCCACGGCCGAAGACCGCATTTGACATCCACAGTTTCTTGGGACTAACAGGGTATTATCGCAAGTTCGTGGAGGGGTTCTCGAGGATAGCACTCCCCCTCACGTCCTTGACGAAGAAGGACGTAGAGTTTGTTTGGTCAGAGCGGTGCGAGACGGCTTTTCAGGAGCTGAAGGACCGACTCATCTCATCCCCCATTCTTGCGCTTCCATCCGGGAGCGAAGGATTCCAGATCTACAAGGACGCCTCTTATCAGAGGATGGGTGCAGTCCTGATGCAGCATGGACATGTTATTGCTTATGCTTCAAGACAGTTGAAGAAGCATGAGCATAACTATCCAGTACATGACCTAGAGTTCGGGGCTGTGGTTTTCGCCCTAAAGATATGGAGGCATTACTTATACGGGATTCATTGTGACATCTTTTCAGATCACAAGAATCTTAAGTATATCGATACACAGAAGGACTTAAACCTGAGACAGAGGAGATGGCTGGAGTTCCTCTGTGATTATGATTACAAGATCCACTACCATCCGGGAAAAGCGAACACGGTAGCAGATGCTTTGAGCAGGAGGGCCGACACTTCTGGACCGGAGCCCCGGTTGATGTCTATAGAGCTGCTACAGATGATGGAGGACATGCACATTACCATGGTATCTGAGACCGACCAGTAGTGTATCGAGAGTATTTGAGCTCAGTGATCAGTGGCGATGATATACAGTAGCGCATCCAAGCACATCAGAGGCTGGATGCTGCGTTACAGCTGATTTTCAGTGCCCTGGAGAGGGGCAAGGTCGAGGACTGCATGCTACAGGATGATCTTCTTCGATTCTGTGGGCGCATCTACATACCAGCACGGGGCAGTATCCGGGATGACATACTCAGAGAGGCACATTGCTCGAGATATTCAGTGCACCCGGCATCACCAAGATGTGGGCAGATTTGCGGAGGTTTATGTATTGGCCCGGGATGAAGAGGGAGATCACGAATTTTGTGACCCATTGCGAGACCTGCCAGCATGTGAAGGCAGAATGCAAGAGCCCAGGAGGTTTACTGCAGCCACTGCCAGTTCCAGAATGGAAGTTCGAGGACATTGCTATGGACTTTGTACACGGATTGCCTCGCTCCCACTCTGAGCATGATTCTATATGGGTTATAGTGGATAGACTGACCAAGGTAGCGCGGTTTATTCCAGTTCGAAAGGATGCCCCAGTTGCAGTTCTGGTGAGATTATTTGTGGAGCAGTACGTCAGATATCATGGCATTCCCAGGACGATTGTTTTGGACCGTGATGGTCGGTTCACTTCGAGCGAGTGGAGGGTCGTGCATGCTTACTTGGGATCTCGGCTTACTTTTAGTACTGCCTTCCATCCGTAGACCGACGGACAGACCGAGAGGACCATCCGGACCATGGATGATCTACACAGAGTATGCATATTGGATACGGGGAAGCCTTGGGAGAGGCTGTTGCCACTGATTGAGTTGTTGTACAATAACAGCCACCAGGCTAGCATCAGGATGGCTCCATATGAGGCACTTTATGGGAGGAGATGTCGGACACCGCTATCATGGGTTCAGGATGTGGATACCAGGGCTCTTGGATCTGATTATATAGAGGATACTGAGGCTCAGAAAAGATTGATAAGAGATCGGCTACTAGAGGCCCAGAGCAGGCAGGCAAAGTATTATGATGCTCGGCACCGGAAGGTGGAGTTCCAGGTTGGAGACAGGGTATTCTTGAAGATACGTCCAGTACACTGTGTCTCTCGGGTACGGAGGCACAAGAAGCTCAGTCCACGATACATGGGGCCATACCTGATCCTGGAGCGGATCGGCCCCTTGGCTTACCGACTGCAGCTGCCATCGGAGTTGGGTGCATTACATGACGTATTCCATGTCTCTTCCTTGCGAAGAGCTCTCCTTCGGCCGGAGCAGCATATTATTACTACAGCCGGACCGGTAGAGCCTGACAGATCAGTTAGATTGGAGCCGATCCGGATTGACGATACAGCCAACCGAGTGTTGTGGAAGAAGAAGGTCCCTCTTGTGAAGGTGCTGTGGTCCAACCATGGACGGGAGGAGCACACCTGGGAGCCAAGGGATCTGATGCTGGAGCAACACCCGGAGCTATTCGCATCAGGTACTTTCAAGTCATGTTTTTTTTAAGTTTCTTAAAAATTCTTGCAAGTAGAACCCCGTATACCCGAACTTAAATTTCGGGGAAGAAATTATTCTCTTGTTTATTGGAATTTGTAACATCCCATGTTACTTCTGGACCCCTCAACTTAGATTGGGTTAGGCATGGGGTGAGATTTAAGGAGATCAACTAGGTTTGACCCTAAGTAGTGGGTGGTATCCATGTGGAGCCCACTATAGGACCAAAGTCAAACTAGGCCAAACTAGCCTAAATAAGGACCCGAGCCACACCATGACCCCACCACATTGCCCTAACCCTAAAAACAATCTAAGTGCACCCTAGTGCATGTCTCTAGGTCAACACTTTGACCCCAATTGACCAAAGTCAACCTTGGGCTTAATTTGGTCAAACCCACACTTATAAGCCCAATTAGCCTAAGTAGGGCACCCCCTTGACCCAACCCAAGTTGGGTGGTGCCACTAGACCCATTTCCACCAAGTAGGGTCAGCCCACCCACCATGTTGACTAAGTCAACTCCCCAAGTCAACAAGTCAACAAATTGACCTAAAAGAGTGAAATGAAGACCAAGCCATCCTCCATTGGACCAAGCACACCAAAATTGGCCCATGGCCAGCCCAAGTGAACAAGACCAGTCCTACCCCTCTAAATCAGGAGAGAGAATACATGCTAGGGGGTAGAATTGGGATTTTGAGAGAGGGAGGAGAGAGAAATGGAGAGGAAGGGAATGGTGGCCACATGGCCACACCTTCAGCTGGATTTATCTGCCCAAAGCCAGATGGCCGACCTCCTCACTCCATTCCAGCAGAAAATAGGGGTTGTGTGCCACTTAGCAGCAGGGGCGGAGCAACCAAAGCTCAAACCGAGCTCACTTAAGTGATATCTCCATGTACAGCCAAACTCAGCCCAAACAGACCTCACCAACAGCTTCAGGAGGTAGAAAGGAGTGGAAATCGAGTGCTGGATCATGGAGAACGGTGGAGAATCAAGATTTCGGGGTGTTTCTCGCCGGCGCACCACCACCATGCCAAACCGCCGCCTGACCCGCAGCCAAGCCCCAATTCAGGTTCGTTTCACCTCACCTCTACCTGTACTAGATTTCTAGATCCATTTAGGGAGATATCGGGCTCAATCGAGCCCGATGCCATGAGAGGAAAATGAAGAAATCCGGGCTTTTTCTTCTTGCTCGGGTTCGCCAGAGGAGCCAACTCCGGCGGCCCCACCACCGGGAACCGCTAGCCCCCACCTTAACGAAGGTGGTGGCGACATCCGCCGGCGGTGGTGGTGGCTCAGCTGTCCTGAAACCGCCAGCAAACATCACCCAGGAAAACTTGATCTCAGTCGTTAACCCATTGGAGAAGATGAACGGATCCCATCGGTTACGCTTTAAGATTCGTGCAAATCTATTAAAATGATTTAATTTAAATGTGATGCATAGTGTAAATTCTGTCACATAAAAACAGTCCTTTTGCATGTTATCTTTAGGCCTCTTAGAGGCATTTCCAGGAACTAGTACCTAAATGAAAAGTGTAGCTGACTGTCTTACCTTTACTTTGCCACCCTAAAGTTGTGATTTGGTGTAGTGTACAGTCCTGTAGGGCATTTCTCCTAGGACTGGTCCTAAACTAGGGCAGATATTCATTTGGATGCCCAAGTCAAACCAGCAATCACCATGCCCCCAAATTTTGGGTACATGCATGATTAGGGCATACTTAGCCCCTGCAAAAATTAGGAATTTTTGAAACAGTTGTTCCTATAGTTTTGGTCAAAACGTCAAAATGTAAATAAGTGAAATATATGGAGCTATATGCCTCCCCATGGCCCCAAATCTTGGTGGTAGGTCATTGGGGACATCCTTGGTGCATGATAAAAATTTCAGCACCTTTGGATCACTGCATGTTGGAGAATCCACTTGCATGTGTTAGTTCATATTTTGCCTTGGTGTGCTAATAGCAAAAGTTCAAATATTGTGTATTCAGCCAAATGGAGGCATGCAAAAATCTTGGATTTGTTTATAGTGGTTCATTAGGGTAAATTTCATCCCTCAAATTAATCATGGGATTTTTGGAATCAAAAATCCCATTTATTGGAATTTAGTTTTAAATATAGCTCTTTTGGAAATAAATTTGGAAAATAGATTTTCCTCAAGCACAAATCCTCAAACTTTGCCAAGATATAGATAGGGTTACATTTGACTTAGGAAAAATATGATCCTTCTGTTTGAAGAGCTTTTGGAATAAAATATCTCAAATTGCCCATTTTACCCTTATTTCATTTATTCTTGAATTGATGGATATGCACCTCAGAAAAATTTGGAAATATTTCTAGTGCTATAAAATTGTATTATTAGTCTTGCATAAATTTCTCAGAATTAATGGATGTATTGTTAGTTGTAAAATTAATACAATGGCATTTTTGCTAAAAATGATATAATGGAATTTTATAGGCCATTACACAATAAAAATTGATGAGACTCTGCCAATAGACATAACTTAGTGTTTTATATGTTCTGTAATTTTCCTGGAATTTTGGATTACATATTACCTATACTTCCTTTGGAAAATGGAATTTATGTGAATTTGGTATTAAATAAGAAATTGGAATAAATAATCAAAGAAAAATTAAGAAACTCTATAGACAGTAATATTTTATCATTATACAACTCAAGAAAAATTATCTACGTCAGTGGATGCTAAATCATGCTACTTCATGTGTAAAGTGACCTAGCAATTAATTTAAAAGATTTAATTGAAGGATTATTTAGCCAAGGAAAATTATGAGAATTCTTAAGGTAGTTCCCTTACCCCATACCACCCTCGGATAAATATTTAGGGGCAAGATGCCTTAAGGATTGGAAGATTCCATTTTAGGGTAATAATAGGACATGGTCTGCATATAACATAAATAGGACTTGCCTTAGGGGTTACCAGGGGATTGATTATCGGAAGAAATAAGAGAGTGCAACATGAATGACCCCTGGTGGGTAGCATGGTCTTAGTGATGGGTCAAAAGTGCAAGTCTTAGGGTAGTAACTAGAGTGGGGGTCGACGGAAGATCGTCGGTTTCCCGGTAACATCTTAAGTCACTAGGGTTGTTCCAGTGCAACAAAGAGATCTGGGGTGAAACATTGGTAGCCATCAATTAAAATAAATATCCTTGCGAAAGGGAACGCTGGGCGTAATCCCAACACTGTTCCTAGTGCCCCTTGAGAGCCCTTCACAGGGAATACCGGGGGTAGTCCTGTGATTAACCTTAAATCTCTAAGTATAATAACCCGTAGACAAGAGTAGTCTAATAGGTTAGGACATTTGTTGTACCTTCTCGCCCGTGTAGGGTTGGAGAGATTCATGATATATGCTCACCCGTTTAGGGTTTGAGGGAGTTGGTATAAAGGAACTAATGTGCGTTCTCACCCGGGTTTGGGTTTGAGGGTTTTTAGGACATGTTTGGTCCTGCGAGCAGAAGGCTCGGAATGAAATACTTGCATATGCATAAATATAGTGGCGGGGCATGCGGTACTGGCCGTTTGTCACACCGATGGCAGTACGGTGCACCAGGTGGTTGTGAGGGTTAGAGGGGCCAGTGGGTTATTTTACACTGCGGTCTGGAGGACGACCCCCGATAACGCACATCCGACCCAACAAGACTGACGGGTTGTCAGCAAAGTACGTACGCGAGACTCTAGAGTGCACCTTGGACGTGTACAGAGGCGTATGAGAGGGGTCTAAGGCTTGGTAGTGTGCATACCGACCTAGAAGCGGAGACGCCCGCTCCGCTGCTGCCGTAGCCACAGCGGTGGTACCCGAGAGTGATGCTAGCTCTCAAAAAGTGGGAACTAAAGGTCTGTGATCACAGAGTCGTTGTCTGTGAGTTGCACTTGCCTGTGCATGAAATTGCATCATAACATTCATTCATATTAGGTCATACACTTCATAGATCCTTATCATATAATTTAGTATGGGCTCTTTTATATGATAAGTTAAAATTCCTGGAAATCGTAACTTATATATTTGTATGGACATTTATATAAGTTAGGGTACTTTTGTGATGATAGTATAGTGGTAGAATAGATTATTTATTTTCTCTTACTACTGTCCTTTACTTTCTTTACTGCACTGCTCTTACTTACTACTTGTACCATACTTAGAACTGCTAGAGTAGATCATTATTACTTGTTACAACTGCTAGTTAGATTCTGTCACCTGCTTCCACTTTGCTACCCCTTGTTGTCCTCCGCTTCGTCCTCCCGCTCGGTGCCTAGGAGCTGCGGGGCGAGGTGCGGAGGAAACGACTTAGTCTTTTTGCCTAATGGTCGGTGACCAAACTACTTTTAGGAGCCCGTGGAGATGGAGCACCAGCACGTCGAAGAGGCAGGACTTGAGGAGCAGATACCGCTTCAGCAGGCTACTACCACTACTGTTCGTCCTCAGGTGGGACGCGATCTGATACACTAGGATAGCTTCCGCATTTATTTATTTTGAGAGAGAGTGGATTTGATGTACTGGGCATAAGCCCTTATTACTCTTTCTTTCTTTTGTACTCTTCTGTGGACTATATTGATGTACCTTTCATTTCATTTATGATTGTACTATGTGGCTTGTGGACTGATGGATTCATATACTGTTCTGCTTCTTTCTTCTCATATTGGCCTACAGGTTAAATGATCGTACTAGCCGGCAGGATCGGCGTGTTGTGGTCTCGGCTAACCCGTGAGTTAGTGCCACCGTAAGATGGCGGTTCTGGGCATAAGACCTGGTATCCCTCCTTGGTAAGGGGGAGGGGGTCTTACAAACTGGTATCAGAGGCAGGTTTCGATCCTGGGACCTGTGGGTTATGGGCCCACCACGCTTCCGCAAACTGGTATCACTTGAACAACGATCATATGAGAAAGAAGTCCACAACATGGGACCACCCCCGCCCGAGCATTAGTTTGCGGACAAACTATACAGCAGAAGGAGTGGTGTGCCCATGTGCAAAAGTCACATAAATGGTCCACAAAGTACAATGAGTTAGGCCAGTTCTGTTTTTAACCTTACCTTTATGGAACCTCCACAGGTCGCCGCGCCGCAAAATGTGGCTCCTCCCCCTCCAGCTACCACTCCATTCCTACATACAGAGATGGGGCAGACCTTGACGACGATTCTGGATGCCTTCAGATCCCAGCAAGTCCCGGCTCCACAGCCAAATCCGGGGTCGAGCTGGCTGAGTGCATTCAAGAGCCTGTCCCCACCGACGTACCGTGGGACAGAGGATGCGGTAAAGACGGAAGAATGGCTGGAGGCCATACACGAGATCTTAGCAGGCATCAGCTGCCCAGTCGGCGAGGCAGTACCTCTAGCCACCTCTGCACTGGATGCTCATGCGAAGAGATGGTGGAAATCAGTCCGGGAGTCTACATATACGGACTTTGAGCTGTCAGAGATATTATGGGAGGAGTTTGGCGATGTATTTCTGGAGCACTTCGTCTCTGCTACGGACAGAGATGCCTTGGAGGAGAGGTTTTTGAACCTCAGGCAGGGGACTAGATCGGTGATCGAGTATCAGAGAGAGTTCTCTCATTTGTCCAGGTTCGCAGGGATTCAGGATACCGATGATAGGAGGTATGCCAAGAGGTTCTACCGGGGCCTCAGGGACGATTTGAGGCAGGCCTTGCTGTTCATTTCTCATGGCACATCTAGGCAGATCATCGAGATGGCAAAGAAGCTGGAGGCTGACCAGCTGATGGTGCGAGCCGGAGGGATGAGACCATTTGATGGGTCGACATCAGGAGAGAGCGGCAGGGGCTCTCAGAGAGGCAGGACTATCAGATACAGGAAGGGTGGGGGACGTCGTCGTCCCAACTTCAGGCAGGAGCAGGGGCCTCCTCCAGCATTGGCTCCCCCACCTCTACAAATGCATGATCCGAGGATACAGGATGACCATGGCCACCGACAGGTAGTTTTTTACGGTTGCCGCCAGCCCGGGCACATTAGGTCGGAGTGCCCGCATCGATTCCATCCTCCTCCTCCTCCACCTCCAGTGGCCCCCGTACAGCAGGGCCGGGGACGAGGCCGAGGACGAGGCCGAGGCCAAGGGTATCACGGCAGGAGACGCGAGCAGGAGCAAATATATGCCTTGGACCTCACAGAGCAGAGGAACCCCAAGGAGGTTATCACAGGTACTTAAAGTTAATTATTGAATTTCTTGAATTTTCAATTATATATAGTACCTGGAACTATAGGATAACAGTTAACTTTCACGTAAACAAACCTCAGGCATAGTCATGATCAGCGGCAAGCCCGCTCATACTCTCTTCGACACGGGTGCTTCGCATTCGTTCGTATCCGAGGCCTTCATCGACAGACTCGAAGGCATGGAGAGGTTTCCTGGACTTAAGATGAGGGTACGTCTACCCGATGGGTCAGAGCTGCGGACCACTACACATTGTGATATGGAGGCCGAGATTGGCGGCAAGGCATTTGAGGCGCCGGCAACTATTCTGAAGCTGCAGGACTTCGACTTGATTTTTGGCATGGCCTGGTTGCATCGGAACCATGCTCAGATAGATTGTCCGTCCAGGAGGATCACACTAAGGCATGGCGACTCTCATGTTATCGTTGAAGGTATTCAGCCTATTCGCCACCTATTGTTATCTTCTGTACAGGCTGTGAAGGCCCACGAGCAGGGTGAAGAAGTTTATCTTATCTGTTTCGAGATGGTGGGAGCAGAGACGACTATCTTAGATATTCCGGTGGTCCGGGATTTCTCCGACGTATTCCCGGAGAAATTGCCCGGGCTACCACCTTCTAGAGACTTGGATTTCAGGATTTAGCTAGTATCGGGAGCGAGGCCGGTGTCCCGGGCACCCTACAGGATGGCTCCCAGGGAGTTAGCAGAGTTCAGGACTCAACTACAGGAGCTAGTCGAGTCAGGATTTGTGCGACCCAGGTCATTGCCATGGGGAGCACCAGTTATCTTTGTGAAGAAGAAGGACGGGTCATTGCGACTATGCATAGATTACCGGGAGCTGAACCGGTTAACGGTCCGCAATACCTATCCTCTGCCTCAGATAGATGAGTTATTTGACCAGCTGCGGGGAGCCTTCTGGTTCTCCAAGCTAGATTTGCGATCCGGCTACTACCAGCTCCGTATCAGGGAAGAGGACATACCGAAGATGGCATTCAATTCACGCTATGGATTATATGAGTTCACGGTGATGCCTTTTGGGCTCACGAATGCCCCTGCCGCATTCATGAGTCTAATGAACTGTGTATTCGAGCCTTTTTTAGAACGCTTCGTGATTGTATTCATCGACGACATTCTTATATATTCTCGGACTCAGGAGGAGCATACGGAGCACCTAGCGCAGGTCTTACAGAGGCTGAGGGAGACCCAGATGTACGCAAAATTTTCAAAGTGCCAGTTCTGGCTGCAGGAGGTGGCTTTCCTGGGGCACACGATCAGTGGGGCTGGATTAGCAGTGGACCCAGCCAAGATAGAGACAGTGAGGGATTGGCCACGGCCGAAGACCGCATTTGACATCTGCAGTTTCTTGGGACTAGCAGGGTATTATCGTAAGTTCGTGGAGGGGTTCTCGACCCCTCACATCCTTGACGAAGAAGGACGTAGATTTTGTTTGGTCAGAGAGGTGCGAGACGGCTTTTCAGGAGCTGAAGGACCGACTCATCTCATCCCCCATTCTTGCGCTTCCATCCGGGAGTGAAGGATTCCAGATCTACACGGACGCCTCTTATCAGGGGATGGGTGCAGTCCTGATGCAGCATGGACATGTTATTGCTTATGCTTCAAGACAGTTGAAGAAGCATGAGCATAACTATCCAGTACATGACCTAGAGTTCGGGGCTGTGGTTTTCGCCCTAAAGATATGGAGGCATTACTTATACGAGATTCATTGTGACATCTTTTCAGATCACAAGAATCTTAAGTATATCGATACAAAGAAGGACTTAAACCTGAGACAGAGGAGATGGCTGGAGTTCCTCTGTGATTATGATTATAAGATCCACTACCATCCGGGAAGAGAGAACACGGTAGCAGATGCTTTGAGCAGGAGGGCCGGCACTTCTGGACCGGAGCCCCGGTTGATGTCTCTAGAGCTGCTACAAATGATGGAGGACATGCACATTACCATGGTATCTGAGACCGAACCAGTAGTGTATCGAGAGTATTTGAGCTCAGTGATCAGTAGCGATGATATACAGGAGCGCATCCGAGCACATCAGAGGCTGGATGTTGCGTTACAGCTGATTTTCAGTGCCCTGGAGAGGGGCAAGGTCGAGTACTACACGCTACAGGATGATCTTCTTCGATTCCGTGGGCGCATCTACATACCAGCAGGGGGCAGTATCCGGGATGACATACTCAGAGAGGCACATTGCTCGAGATATTCAGTGCACCCCGGCATCACCAAGATGTGGGCAGATTTGCGGAGGTCTATGTATTGGCCCATGATGAAGAGGGAGATCACGAATTTTGTGACCCATTGCGAGACCTTCCAGCGTGTGAAGGCAGAATGCAAGAGCCCGGGAGTTTTACTACAGCCACTGTCAGTTCCAGAATGGAAGTTCGAGGACATTGCTATGGACTTTGTACACGGATTGCCTCGCTCCCACTCTAGGCATGATTCTATATGGGTTATAGTGGATAGACTGACCAAGGTAGCGCGGTTTATTCCAGTTCGAAAGGATGCCCCAGTTGCAGTTCTGGTGAGATTATTTGTGGAGCAGTACGTCAGATATCATGGCATTCCCAGGACGATTGTTTCGGACCGTGATGGTCGGTTCACTTCGAGCGAGTGGAGGGCCGTGCATGCTTACTTGGGATCTCGGCTTACTTTTAGTACCGCCTTCCATCCGCAGACCGACGAACAGACCGAGCGGACCATCCGGACCATGGAGGATCTACTCAGACTATGCATATTGGATACAGGGAAGCCTTGGGAGAGGCTGTTGCCACTGATTGAGTTCTCGTACAATAACAGCCACCAGGCTAGCATCAGGATGGCTCCATATGAGGCACTTTATGGGAGGAGATGTCGGACACCGCTATCATGGGTTCAGGATGTGGATACCAGGGCTCTTGTATCTGATTATATAGAGGATACTGAGGCTCAGATTCGATTGATCAGAGATCGGCTACTAGAGGCCCAGAGCAGGCATGCAAAGTATTATGATGCTCAGCACCGGAAGGTGGAGTTCTAGGTTGGAGACAGGGTATTCTTGAAGATACGTCCAGTACACGGTGTCTCTCGGGTGCGAAGGCAAAAGAAGCTCAGTCCACGATACATGGGGCCATACCTGATCCTGGAGCGGATCGGCCCCTTGGCTTACCGACTGCAACTGCCACCGGAGTTGGGTGCATTACATGACGTATTCCATGTCTCTTCCTTGCGAAGAGCTCTCCTTCGGCTGGAGCAGCACATTACTACTACAGCCGGACCGGTAGAGCCCGACAGATCAGTTAGATTGGAGCTGATCCGGATTGACGATACAGCCATCCGAGTGTTGCGGAAGAAGAAGGTCCCTCTTGTGAAGGTGTTGTGGTCCAACCATGGATGGGAGGAGCACACCTGGGAGCCGAGGGATCTGATGCTGGAGCAACACCCGGAGCTAATCGCATCAGGTACTTTCAAGTCATGTTTTTTTTTTAAGTTTCTTAAAAATTCTTGCAAGTAGAACCCCGTAGACCCAAACTTAAATTTCGGTGACGAAATTATTTTCTTGTTTATTGGAATTTGTAACATCCCATGTTACTTCTGGACCCCTCAACTTAGATTGGGTTAGGCATGGGGTGAGATTTAAGGAGATCAACTAGGTTTGACCCTAGGTAGTGGGTGGTAGCCATGTGGAGCCCACTATAGGACCAAAGTTAAACTAGGTCAAACTAGCCTAAATAAGGACCCTATCCACACCATGACCCTACCACATTGCCCTAACCCTAAAAACAATCTAAGTGCACCCTAGGGCATGTCTCTAGGTCAACACTTTGACCCCAATTGACCAAAGTCAACCTTGGGCTTAATTTGGTCAAACTCACACTCATAAGCCCAATTAGCCTAAGTAGGGCACCCCCTTGACCCAACCTAAGTTGGGTGGTGCCACTAGACCCATTTCCACCAAGTAGGGTCAGCCCACCCACCATGTTGACTAAGTCAACTGCCCAAGTCAACAAGTCAACAAATTGACCTAAAAGTGTGAAATGAAGACCAAGCCATCCTCCATTGGACCAAGCCCACCAAAATTGGCCCATGGCCAGCCCAAGTGAACAAGACCAGTCCTACCCCTCTAAATCAGGAGAGAGAATACATGCAAGGGGGTAGAATTGGGATTTTGAGAGAGGGAGGAGAGAGAAATGGAGAGGAAGGGAATGGTGGCCACATAGCCACCCCTTCAGCTGGATTTATCTGCCCAAAACCAGATGGCCGACCTCCTCACTCCATTCCAGCAGAAAATAGGGGCTGTGTGCCACTTGGCAGCAGGGGCGGAGCAACCAAAGCTCAAACCGAGCTCACTTAAGTGATATCTCCATGTACAGCCAAACTCAGCCCAAACAGACCTCACCAACAGCTTCAGGAGGTAGAAAGGAGTGGAAATCGAGTGCTGGATCATGGAGAACGGTGGAGAATCAAGCTTTCGGGGTGGAGCTCGCCGGCGCACCACCACCATGCCAAACCGCCTCCTGACCCGCAGCCAAGCCCCAATCCAGGTTCGTTTCACCTCACCTCTACCTGTACTAGATTTCTAGATCCATTTAGGGAGATATCGGTCTCAATCGAGCCCGATGCCATGAGAGGAAAATGAAGAAATCCGGGCTTTTTCTTCTTGCTCGGGTTCGCCGGAGGAGCCAACTCCGGCGGCCCCACCGCCGGGAACCGCTAGCCCCCACCTTAACGAAGGTGGTGGCGACATCCGCCGGCGGTGGTGGTGGCTCAGCTGGCCGGAAACCGCCAGCAAACATCACCCAGGAAAACTCGATCTCAGCCGTTAACCCATTGGAGAAGATGAACGGATCCCATCGGTTACGCTTTAAGATTCGTGCAAATCTATTAAAATGATTTAATTTAAATGTGATGCATAGTGTAAATTCTGTCACATAACAACAGTCCTTTTGCATTTTATCTTTAGTCCTCTTAGAGGCATTTCCAGGAACTAGTACCTAAATGAAAAGTGTAGCTGACTGTCTTACCTTTATGTTGCCACCTTAAAGTTGTGATTTGGTGTAGTGTACAGTCCTGTAGGGCATTTCTCCTACGACTGGTCCTAAACTAGGGCAGAAATTCATTTGGATGCCCAAGTCAAACCAGCAATCACCATCGCCCAAAATTTTGGGTACTTTCATGATTAGGGCATACTTAGACCCTGCCAAAAGTTAGGAATTTTTGAAACATTTTTCCTATAGTTTTGGTCAAAACGTCAAAATGTAAATAAGTGAAATATATGGAGCTATATGCCTCCCCATGGCCCAAAATCTTGGTGGTAGGTCATTGGGGACATCCTTGGTGCATGATAAAAATTTCAGCACCTTTGGATCACTTCATGTTGGAGAATCCACTTGCATGTGTTAGTTCATATTTTGCCTTGGTGTGCTAATAGCAAAAGTTCAAATATTGTGTATTCAGCCAAATGGAGGCATGCAAAAATCTTGGATTTGTTTATAGTGGTTCATTAGGGTAAATGTCATCACTCAAATTAATCATGGGATTTTTGGAATCAAAAATCCCATTTATTGGAATTTATTTTTAAATATAGCTCTTTTGGAAATAAATTTGGAAAATAGGTTTTCCTCAAGCACAAATCCTCAAACTTTGCCAAGATATAGATAGGTTTACATTTGACTTAGGAAAAATATGATCCTTCTATTTGAAGAGCCTTTGGAATAAAATATCTCAAATTGCCCATTTTACCCTTATTTCATTTATTCTTGAATTGATGGATATGCACCTCAAAAAAATTTGGAAATATTTCTAGTGCTATAAAATTGTATTATTAGTCTTGCATAAATTTCTCAGAATTAATGGATGTATTGTTAGTTGTTAAATTAATACAATGACTTTTTTGCTAAAAATGTTATAATGGAATTTTATAGGTCATTACACAATAAAAATTGATGAGACTCTGTCAATAGTCATAAATTAGTGCTTTATATGTTCTGTAATGTTCCCGGAATTTTGGATTACATATTACCTATATTTCTTTGGAAAATGGAATTTATGTGAATTTGGTATTAAATAAGAAATTGGAATAAATAATCAAAGGAAAATTATGAATCTCTATATACAGTAATATGTTATCATTATACAACTCAAGAAAAATTACCTAGGTCAGTGGATGCTAAATCATGCTACTTCATGTGTAAAGTGACCTAGCAATTAATTTAAAAGATTTAATTGAAGGATTATTTAGCCAAGGAAAATTATGAGAATTCTTAGGGTAGTTCCCTTAGCCCATACCACCCTAGGATAAATAGTTAGGGGCAAGATGCCTTAAGGATTGGAAGATTCCATTTTAGGGTAATAATAGGACATGGTCTACATATAACATAAATAGGTCTTGCCTTAGGGGTTACCAGGGGATTGATTATCGGAAGAAATAAGAGAGTGCAACATGAATGACCCCTGGTGGGTAGCATGGTCTTAGTGATGGGTCAAAAGTGCAAGTCTTAGGGTAGCAACTAGAGTGGGGGTCGACGGAAGACCGTCGGTTTCCCGGTAACATCTTAAGTCACTAGGGTTGTTCCAGTGCAACAAAGAGAGCTGGGGTGAAACATGGGTAGCCATCAATTAAAATAAATATCCTTGTGAAAGGGAACGCTGGGCGTAATCCCAACACAGTTCCTAGTGCCCATTGAGAGCCCTTCAGAGGGAATACCGGGGGCAGTCCTGGGATTAACCTTAAATCTCTAAGTATAATAACCCGTAGACAAGAGTAGTCTAATAGGTTAGGACATTTGTTGTACCTTCTCGCCCGTGTAGGGTTGGAGAGATTCATGATATATGCTCACCCGTTTAGGGTTTGAGGGAGTTGGTATAAAGGCACTATTGTGCGTTCTCACCCGGGTTTGGGTTTGAGGGTTTTCAGGACGGGTTTTGTCCTGCGAGCGGAAGGCTCGGAATGAAATACTTGCATGTGCATAAATATAGTGGCGGGGCATGCGGTACTGGCCATTCGTCACACCGATGGCAGTACGGTGCACCAGGCGGTTGTGAGGGTTAGAGGGGCCAGTGGGTTGTTTTACACTGCGGTCTGGAGGACGACCCTCGATAACGCACATCCGACCCAACAAGAGTGACGGGTTGTCAGCAAAGTACGTACGTGAGACTCTAGAGTGCACCTTGGACGTGTACAGAGGCGTATGAGAGGGGTCTAAGGCTTGGTAGTGTGCATACCGGCATAGAAGCAGAGACGCCCGCTCCGATGCTGCCGTAGCCACAGCGGTGGTACCCGAGAGTGATGCTAGCTCTCAAAAAGTGGGAACTAAAGGTCTGTGATCACAGAGTCGTTGTGTGTGAGTTGCACTTGTCTGTGCATGAAATTGCATCATAACATTCATTCATATTAGGTCATACGCTTCATAGATCCTTATCATATAAATTAGTATGGGCTCTTTTATATGATAAGTTAAAATTCCTGGAAATCCTAACTTATATATTTGTATGGGCATATATATAAGTTAGGGTACTTTTGTGATGATAATATAGTAGTATAATAGATTATTTATTTGCTCTTACTGCTGTCCTTTACTTTCTTTACTGCACTGCTCTTACTACTTGTACCATACTTAGAACTGCTAGAGTAGATCATTATTACTTGTTACAACTGCTAGTTAGATTCTGTCACCTGCTTCCACTTTGCTACCCCTTATTGTCCTCCGCTTCGTCCTCCCGCTCGGTGCCTAGGAGCTGCGGGGCGAGGTGCAGAGGAAACGACTTAGTCTTTTTGACTAATGGTCGGTGACCAAACTATTTTTAGGTGCCCGTGGAGATGGAGCACCAGCACGTCGAGGAGACGGGACTTGACGAGCAGATACCGCTTCAGCAGGCTACTACCACTACTGTGCGTCCTCAGGTGGGACGGGATCGGATACACTAGGATAGCTTCTGTATTTATTTATTTCGAGAGAGAGTGGATTTGATGTACTGGGCATAAGCCCTTATTACTCTTTCTTTCTTTTGTACTCTTTTGTGGACTATATTGATGTACCTTTCATTTCATTTATGATTGTACTATGTGGCTTGTGGACTGATGGATTCATATAATGTTTTGCTTCTTTCTTCTCATATTGGCCTACAGGTTAAATGATCGTACTAGCCGGCAGGATCGGCGTGTTGCGGTGTCGGCTAACCCGTGAGTTAGTGCCACCGTAAGACGGCGGTTCTGGGCATAAGACCCGGTAGCCCTCCTTGGTAAGGGGGAGGGGGGGTCTTACAGATCCAACTCTAGGTTGACCCCTTTTAGGGTTAAATGGGTCAAGCATCCCCTTTGGGTTTTGAGTGGTCAAATCACCTCAACAGAGGTTGATATTTTGGCCACTGACTTTTTATAATATGACTCACCCTCCAATGGAATTTGGGGTGTTTAAGTGTAGGGTAGCCTTAGAACCCTAGGGTAGGTTCCTTAATGGGAATTTTTAGGGTTTGAAGATCATAGGGTCAAATGACCTTGGATTGACTTGAAACTTTGTGGAGAGGACCATAGGATTAGTATAGTTCTCTGGTTAAAATGTTAGGGAATTTGGAAGCCTTAAACCCCCTCAAAACCCTATCCCTAGCACAGGGCACAAACCCTGTAGGGATAGAAAAAAGACTCAAAAACTCTTTGAAAAGTGATAAGATTTGGGTTGAGTAGTTTTTGAGGTTAGTACAAGCTCTGGAGATTTTATTCAGAATTTATGATTAATATTTTGGATACTTCATTAACACAAATTGGTAATTTGTATTATTTACTTAGAAATTTATTAGGAAGAAACTACTTGCTGGAAATTGATGAACTTTAACCAGAGAACTTTTTATTATGTGTTAAAGCTCTGTGAATATTTACAGAATTTTGGAAGATTATTTTTAAGGGTTGCTTCATTAAGTATGTTTTCCCATGAAAAATTAATTTAATTTATTTTAGAGACTAGCAAGCCTGTAAAATTCTGATTTTTGTACAATGATCTTTTCTGAACAATATTATGATTCTGTAATTTTTACATAATTTTCTGATGAGTAATTTTGGTACTTCCTTCTTTACATATGATTAAGGGATTTATTTTGGATAAATTAATTAGAGGTCAAATAGTCTCTAAAAAATTATGGAAATTAATATCTAGTCATATATCTCTGTTATTTAGTGATAAAAATTTTTGGGTGGTCATTACTTGAGTAGATCTTATAGTTCATGTTCAAAATTGCCCATGGCCAAAAATTTGCAAAAATTCAATAAATATGAAATTATTTAGAAAAATTATGGATCTCTGATTTTAGACTAAATTTGTTATGATAGACCTCTGGTAAATTTTATAGGAGATGTGGATGATAATCTGGAGTACCTCCTTAAAACATCTCATATAGTATAGGGTGGTCTGCATATAGTAACTGCGGAAACTGAACTAGAGTGGGTATTGAATTTTGAAGAGTTGAATCTGCAGTAGGTTGCTCGTTTGGGTAAATAAAGGAGTTCGTCATTGGAATACAAGATTAGTAGAGTGAGAGGTTGACTAGTGTTAGGTGGTGCTCGAGATCGGCGAAAGATCGTCCTTCCCGTAGGGAGGAAGTGTTTAATGCACTAGGGCTAGATTTAGTAAAAATTAATTAACGGTCGGGAAAATCGGGTAGAAACCAATAATAGTAAGTGACTTGCGAAAGGGAGCTTTGGGCGTAATCCCATCATAGTTCGTAGTGCCTTCGAGAGTCGTTCACGGGGTATACCTTGGGTAGTCCTGGGCTAACGTAAACTGTAGAAGTGTTAAATCTTAAAGCGCAACTAGAATAATTAGGGGTTCAATTTCACACACCCCGGTGTCTCGGGAAGTTGGTTTGACTAGGTTGATATTTGTGAGGGGTAGGATGGCCCGACGAGCTTTGGCTCGGTTGATGTTTGTGATGGACGGGATGGTCCGGGGAGCCTTGGCTCGGTACTGATACATAAGGTTGCATGTGCATAAAGTAAGATGGTGGGTCCTCGGTATTGGAGTGTCGATGCACTGACGCTAATACATTGACTCGGCAAGTGTGTCTAGAACTTCGCCAACAGAAGTCCGGTGTGCCAGCCGGCAAGAGTACGCAGGAGATCCGCTTTGTGCACCAGCATTGAGGCATATGATAGGTCTGACCGGTAGTGCTTTACTGGTATAGTGGTGGGCGAGGCCCAACCCACCGCTTCCGTCTGCCACTACGGAGGTATCCTGGGAGGTTTGGCTCCAAAAAGGGGGAACTAAAAGTCTGTGTGCACAGATTCAAGTGGGTGAGTTGCACTTGCATGTCATAGCATAATCATAGCATAAAACCCATGTCACCTATTGTATAAGTGGTATGAGACGCTTATACAATAGGTCCTGCAAAACGACCCCTTGGCCTATAAGCTTGTGTGGGCAAGTTTATAAATTAAGGTTAAAATTCTTTATATATATTGATGATAATAACCGACACCCCAACATATAAATTGGTATGGGACTTTTATACGATGGGAGCCCTGTAAAATATCCCTTGCTTATATGTTTTCGTATAAGTTAAGGTTACTTTCATTCTTTACTTTACTGCCACATGTACTATAAAAATTTCTAGTATAGGTCCGCTGCCATCTGTTTCTTGATTACTCTCTACCTTCAAGTCCTCCCCTTTCTTCCTCTCCGCTCGGTGCCTAGGGGCCACGGGGGAAGGGGTGGGGGATGATAGGATTTAGTCTTTTAGACTAACGGTTTTAGAACCACATCATTTAGGGGATCGTGGAGCCTAGCATGGAGGAGCAGCCCCGCAGGTCGGCACACTTGGAGATGGGGCAGTCTAGCACCGGAGTTCAGACGATAGGGACCGTGAGCCCCTAACCTTAGTAGTGTTTTATTTTGCTTCCGCTTGAGTGACCTTGTAGTGAGGATTTGATGTAGCGGGATTAAGCCCGTATTTTTAGTACATTATATTATGTGGACTCTCCCTTCGTGGAGATATACTTACTCTGATGTGATTGTATTTTGTGGTCCTCTGGTTAGAGTTTTACCACTCTTGTGCTTACTCTACTTTTGTTGCTTTTCCGTGAACGAATCGGCCGGCAGAATCGGCGATTTGTGGTAATGACCCTTCAGGGCGTGAAGGTGTCACCGTAAAGCGGTGGTTCTGGGCCTAAGACCCTAGTGTTGAAAAAGAAAAAAAGGGGGTCTTATAAGTGGTATCAGACGAAACCTCGATCGAAAAGTAACAGTCCACAACCCCTGGGTCACCCCCGCGCAAGTTTAATTTGGGGACAAACTAAGCAGCGGAAGCAGTGGTGAGCCCATATGAGGGATCACATGGAAATTGTCCACTTTTATTAGGTATTGAGTCGATTATCTACTAATGGAGTTTATTTTGCAGCCCCCAGCTTAGCCCACTCCACAAGGCGGAGCTCAGCAGAATTTGGACGCTGTACCACCTCCCTCGGTCCCCACTCCATTCCTACAGACGGAGATGGGACAGACTCTGATAGCCATCCTAGAATCTTTTAGGGCCCAACAGGTTCCGGCTCCGTAGCCAAACACGGGGGCCAACTGGCTGAGCATTTTCAGAGGACTTGCTCCCCCATCCTACTTGGGGACTGAGTCGGCCATTCAGATAGAGGAGTGGCTGGATATTATGTACGAGATGCTGACCGGGATACGGTGCCCTTGGGAGGAGAGGGTGCCCTTGGTGATCTCCTGCCTGGATTCGCATGCAAAAAGATGGTGGAAGACCTCGTTGGACACGACTTTTGCCGACAGGGAAGTAGCAGAGATTTCTTGGGAGGATTTCAGGAGCACACTGTTGGAACACTTTGTTCCACGGTCGGCCAGGGACGAGCTGGAGGATAGGTTTTTGTAGTTGAGATAGGGGTACAAGACGGTGGTGGAGTACCACCGAGAGTTCAACCATCTGGCCCGATTTGTAGACTCTTACCAGTTAGACGAGCCAGGATATAACAAAAGGTTCTACAAGGGCCTGCGAGAGGAGCTGAGGGAGACTCTACTGTTTGTATCTGATGGGCCCATTTCCCGGATACTAGAGATGGCAAAAAGGATAGAGGCTGATTGGCAAGCTACTCAGGGCCGGAAACGGCCGACGGAGGATCAGGGTCGAGGAGCAAGGAACGATCAGAGACGAGCCCGTATCACGGAAGGGAGGAGGGTCGAGGACCAGTCTCGTCAGGAGGCAAGATAGGAGACAAGGGAGCCAGTGGTGGTGGCTCCACCACCTCTTCAGACACGGGAGGGACAGAGACCCGGGGGAATGGTATATCCCCCGCTAGAATGCTTCAATTGCCATCAGGTGGGGCATATCAGGAGGAACTGCCCCATGAGGGGGGCACCCCCACCAGCAACACCGGTTGCCCAGCCAGCGCAACATTTTGTAGGCCGTGGTCGCGGCCGAGGACGTGGATATCAGGGAGGGGATCGTAGACAAGAAAGGGAGCAGGTGTATGCTTTGGACCTTGCGCAACCTCGTAACCCAGAGCAGGTCATAGCAGGTACGCCAAGATGTTTAATTGTTTAAGTAGGATTCCCTTTCTCAGTTGTCAAATTAGTATAACTGCACTAGGTAGAATAAATAGGGAAGAAAACTTGAATACTAAGACATTTAGGCTCCGTTTGGGAGGACTTATTTTCACCGGTCAAGCGGTTACGACCGCATGAACCGGACCATAATTAAGATCTGGTTCATGTGGTCGTGACCGCTTGATCGGTGAAAATAAGTTCTCCCAAACGGAGCCTTAATCACCCAGGTATAGTCTTCATCAGCGGCAAGCCCGTATATACACTGTTCGACAGGTGTGCTTCACACTTGTTCATGTTAGAGGCCTTCGTGGAAGGGCTGGAAGGAGTGGAGAGGTTCACAGGCCTGATAAGGAGGGTGCGTCTACCTGACGGATTGGAGCTAATCACCTCTACCCACTGCAATATGGAGGCAGAGATTAGCGGAAAGTCATTCGAAGTATCAGCAACGATCCTAAGAATGCCAGTCTTCGAGCTGATCCTGGGCATAACATGATTG
Organism: Platanthera guangdongensis; assembly: GCA_039583875.1. Classification (NCBI taxonomy): domain Eukaryota; kingdom Viridiplantae; phylum Streptophyta; class Magnoliopsida; order Asparagales; family Orchidaceae; genus Platanthera; species Platanthera guangdongensis. Next base: position 27,532,181 of record CM077159.1, read on the forward strand.
CACTGGAACCATGCCCAGATTGATTGCCAAGCAAAGAGGATCACCGTGAAGCACGGGGACTCTGTCATTAACATCGAAGGTATAAAACCTGCCTCTCATATACTCTTATCTTCAGGTCAGGCCGTTAAGGCCCATCTGCATGGAGAGGAGGTTTATCAGATTCTATTTGAGATGGCGGAGGCCAAGGGGTCTGTAGCAGACATCCCGGTGGTGCGAGATTTTGCTGACGTCTTTCCAGAGAAACTGCCAGGACTACCTCCGCACCGAGAGCATGACTTCTAGATACAGCTTGTGTCGGGGGCCAAGCCGACATCTAGGGCCCCTTACCGGATGGCCCCGAAGGAGTTGACAGAGTTCCGAAGTGAGTTACAGGAACTAGTAGAGGCAGGGTTTGTCCGCCCAAGCTCCTCACCGTGGGGAGCCCCGATGCTATTTGTCAAGAAGAAGGATGGAAGTCTTCGCTTATGTATTGATTATCGAGCGCTGAACAGACTGACGGTCCGGAATACATACCCGCTACCACGGATTAACGAGTTGTTTGACCAACTGGAAGGAGCTCATTTCTTCTCAAAACTAGACTTGAGGTCAGGTTATTACCAGCTACGGATTCGAGAGGAGGACATTCCGAAGACCGCCTTCAGCAGTAGGTACGGACTGTTTGAGTTTACAGTGATGTCATTCGGGCTCACAAATGCGCCGTCAGCATTTACAGGCCTCATGAACAGGGTATTCGAGGAGTACTTGGATATATTCGTCATCGTATTTATTGACGACATCCTCATCTACTCAAGAACAGAGGAGGAGCATACACGACACCTGACTTTGACTCTAGAGAGGTTACAGGAACACCAGCTGTATGCGAAGTTCAGCAAATGCCAGTTTTGGCTAAAGGGGGTGGCCTTCTTAGGTCATATCATCAGCGGTGCAGGGTTTGTAGTAGACCCGACCAAGAATCGGGTAGTTCAGGATTGGCCACCGTTGAAGATAGCCACGGATGTACGGAGCTTGCTGGGACTTGCCAGATATTACCGGAAGTTCGTCGAAGGATTCTCGCGGATTGCACTCCCTCTTACATCCCTGACGAAGAAGTATCCCTGTTTATTTGGACGCAGTGCTAGGCGGCCTTTGTGGAGTTGCAAGGTCAGCTTACCTCGGCTCCCATTCTCGCTCTTTTGTCGGGAAGGGAGGGATTCCAGGTGTACACAGATGCCTCCTACCAGGGGATGGGTGCCGTTCTGATGCAGAACGGGCACGTAATAGCCTACGCCTCCCGACAACAGAAGATACATGAGAAGGACTATCCGGTGCATGATCTGGAGATGGTGCAGTGATCTTTGCTCTGAAGATTTGGCGACACTACCTCTACGGGGTTCACTGTGACATCTTCTCCGATCACAAGAATTTGAGATATTGGACACATAGAAGGAACTCAACATCAGACAGAGACGTTGGGTGGAGTTCCTGTCGGATTTCCAGTACACCATGCACTACCATCCCGGGAAGGCGAACGTGGTGGCAGATTCTCTGAGCCAGAGAGGAGATACCTCAGTGAAGGGACCACAACTGATGTTCATGGAGCTAGTCCTGTCTTTCATAGATATTCAGATATCCCTAGTATCCGAGAATGATCCAGAGCTGTACATGGAGTATCTAGCATCGATAGTTGCCATAGATGATATTCAGGACCGCATCCAGGACGGACAAAAGATAGATGCATGGGCAGAGCCAATATTCCAAGCCTTGAAGGAGAGTTTGACGGGAGATTATTCACTGAGAGATGGATTGCTATATTTCAGAGGCAGGGTCTATATATCAGCATGAGGTCAGATTCGGCAGGACATCATGGCGGAAGCAAATTATAGTAGATATTCTATACACCCGGGGATCACCAAGATGACGGCAGACTTGAAGAGGACGATGTTCTGGCCGGGGATGAAGAAGGACATTACATACTTCATGACTCATTGTGAGGCATGCCAGCTAGTGAAGGCGGAGTGCAGAAACCCTGCAGGATTACTACAGCCCTTCCCGTGCCGGAGTCGAAATTTGAGGACATCGCGATGGATTTCATTCATGGCCTTCCCCGATCACGGACGGGAAACGATTCAATTTATGTCATCGTCGATCGGCTGATGAAGGTGGTCAGATTTATTCCGATCAGAAAGGATGACTCGGTTGGGGTACTAGTGCGGAGATTCGTAGAACAATTCATTCATTACCACGGGGTGCCCAGGACGATCGTGTCAGATCGGGATGGTCGGTTCACTTCCAGGGAGTGGATATCCGTGCAAGCTTACTTAGGCACGCGGCTGAATTTTAGCACAGCATTTCATCCCCAGACGGATGGGCAGACAGAGCGCACCAACCGGACATTGGAGGACCTCCTAAGGCTATGCATTCTGGATTGAAACGAACCTTGGGAGAAGCTTTTACCACTGATCGAGTTCTCCTATAACAATAGCTACCAGTCCAGCATAGGGATGGCTCCTTATGAAGCCTTGTACCGAAGGAGATGTATGACTCCACTTTCATGGATTCAGGATGAGGATCCGAAGGCGTTGTAATCGGATTTTATGGAAGACACCGAAGCTCAGGTGAGACTGATATGGGACAGAATGTTGGAAGCACAGAGTCGACAGGCTAAGTACTACGATGCCCGACACCGTCAGGTAGAGTTTCAGGTGGGAGACATGGTTTTCCTGAAGATCCTGCCCATGCACGGAGTTTCACGGGTGCATGGTCGGAAGAAGAAGCTCAGCCCTAGGTATATGTTCCCTTACAGAATCCTGGAGCGGATCGGGCCCCTCGCTTACAGGCTGGAGTTGCCACCGGAGCTGACAGGTTTACACGACGTGTTCTATATTTCTTCACTTAGGAGGGCTCTACTATGCCTGGAGCAGCAGATTTCGACAACAGATTGGCCGATAGCTTCAGACTGGTCAGTTCACTTGGTGCCGGTTTGGATCGATGACAGGGGAGTATGGATCTTGCGTCGCAAGAAGGTTCTGTTAGTCAAGGTTCTGTGGAGAAACCACGGCCAGGAGGATCATACCTGGGAATAGCAGGACCTGATGTGACAAAAGTATCCAGAGTTGTTCAGTCAGGTATACCTCATAACCTCTCAAGATGTTCAATTTACTTCCCTGTTTTAAACTAGTAGGGCTGCTCTAGGAAGAGTAGAGCCTAATCTTTTGTTTATTGGGATGTTGGCTTCGCCAATTGGGCGAATTGGTCATATATTTAGGCTTCCCTTTAAACCCCACTCAGCAAACATGGCGTCGAGATGTAATCTTCCACTACTTATGGGATGTTACAAGTTTCCTTTTCTTCGATAGAAATTCCCTTAGGCTTAACCTTGATTTCGGGGACGAAATCTTTGTTTTATTTATTGGGATTTGTAACATCCCATTTCCAACTAGACCCCTAAGAGTGGTTTTGGCCATGACTTGGTCATGACAAAACCCTAGGAAGCTAAAAAGGGCCAAGTGATAGAAGGCCAAGGTGAGAATCACCTTGGTCTACCTGTGGCACAACCTCATCACAAAACCTAGGGTTAGACCTTAGGGCTTCACCATGATCCCATGACCCCACCACAACATCACTAACCTATCAGAGGGTCCACTAGAGCCTTAAGGTTCCATTGGAGTCAACCCAAAGTGGCCAATTTGACCTAGGACCACCATAGGCCTAAATTGGGCAAGGTGCCCTAACAAAGGGCAGTTGACCTCTAATGTGCCCAACCAACCTTTCCTAGTTCTTCCTAGACCAAACGTGAGGTCAATGGGTAACCAAGGACCCCTTGGGGTCAACCCAAATTGTCATGTTGACCCAAGTCAACTCTAGCCCTAAAGTGGTTAAAGTGCCCTTATCAAGGGTCAAGTGACCTCCAAGGTGCCAAGTCAACCCTAACCAAACCTACATAGACCTTAGGGGAGACCAATGAGTCACCAAGGACCCATTGGAGTCAACCCAAATGGCCATGTTGACCAAGGTCAACTCTACGTTAAAGTTAAGTCAAATTAGCCAAATGGGCTAACCCAGCTCAAGCCCATCTCCCCCACTTGGGCTAACTCTATTTTGATTAATAATAATGATTTATGGGCTGCAAATAGGCTAGTGTGATGAACAAATTCGTCCATGAGGGGGCAGGAAGAGAAAACTCGAATTTCCCTTTAATGGAGGAGAGAGAAAATGGAGTAAAGACCATTCATGCCATGGGGAAGCTAAGGGCCATCCTTTCTTGCTTGATTCATCTCCCCTTACAGCCCTGAGAAGATTACGAGACTTTCCAGGCACTTCCACTGGCTGGATGCACTGAACCACCAATGTCGAGAGGTGGCTTCCAAGGCCATTAATGGCCATTGATGATCCAGCCTCTCCCCTCCCCATCTGAGGCTTTAAACACCTTCAGTGGGCCGAGAGGAGGATTTCCCAACCCTTACCCGAAGAAACCGAGCCTCCCCACTGTGTTGTTGCAGAAACCGAGCAGAGCCGCCTTCAAAGATGGCTTTCCGGCGATCTTCTCGACTTCAGGCCACCGGCAAGGTCCTCCTCCACTCCTTCTTTCATGGGTAGATCTTAGGAATCTTTATGGCCAAGGTTCGGTCTCCATTGAGCCCGATCCAAAGAGAAAATTTCCTGGTTTTTCCGCAAAAGTGCAACCCTCGGGATCACCGGAATAGGGCTCTCCGGCGGCTGTGACGCCGCCTGGCGACAGCCACCACCTCAACGGAGGTGATGGTGGCGGTGACTGGCCGGGGAGGTAGCCGGATTGCCGGCGGCAGCACTTGGAAGGAGCTCCAGGAGGGATAAATCTTGGTCGTCCGCTCAAGGTAGAAGATGAACGGATTCCGTCCATCTTGCACCAAGATTCGTGCCATATTTGATTTTAAACTATAGTATATATATTACTGATTATTTGATTATGTCACAGATTATGTATTTAGTAGTTTTAATTTTTAAAAATACCCAGATGCTAGAACTGAAAAAGTGGTTAACATAGAAAGTGAAGACCTTGATTCTAGTTTAATTTAAAATTGACTTCATTCAATTTGGAGTCCTATTTAGACTACAACACCCATTTTGGTGGGCCCTATACTTAGGGCTATCCTGAGATTCAAATGGATGCCCACCATTCATCCCTTCTCCAAATGATCTGAGATTTGGGAAGGGAGTCTACCCTAGCTATACCTAGGGCCTGTCCAAAATTCAGAATTTTTGGAAAATATTTTTCTATAGTTTTTAGGAAAATTTAATAATCCATGAATAAATTATTTAGGTGTCCAAAACACCTCAAAATCCACCTAAATTTAGGTTGGAGGTCTTGGAGGGCATGTTAAGGCCCTGGTAAAATTTTCATCTCATTTGGAGATGTTTTGGTTAGGTATTGATCCAACCCTAGGTTGACCCCTTTTAGTGTTAAATAGGTCATGCATCCCCTTTGGGTTTTAAATGGTCACATTACCTTAATAGAGGTTGATATTTTGGCCACTGACTCTTTATAGTATGACTCACCCTCTAATGGAATTTGAGGTGGTTAAGTGTAGTGTAGCACTAGAACCCTACGGTAGGTTCCTTAATGGGAATTTTTAGGGTTTGAAAATCATAGGGTAAAATGACCTTGGTATTACTTGACACCTTGTGGAGAGGACCATAGGATTAGTATAGTTCTCTAGTTAAAATTTTAGGGAATTTGGAAGCCTTAAACCCCCTCAAAACCCTATCCCTAGCACATGGCACAAACCTTGTAGGGATAGAAAAAAGACATAAAAACTATTTGAAAAGTGATGAGATTTGGGTTGAGTAGTTTTTGAGGTTAGTACAAGCTCTGGAGATTTTATTAAGAATTTAGGATTATTATTTTGGATACTTCATTAACAAATTGGTAATTTGTATTATTTACTTAGAAATTTATTAGGAAGACACTACTTGCTGGAAATTGATGAACATTAGCCAGAGGACTTTTTATTATGTTTTAAAGCTCTGTGAATTTTTATAGAATTTTTGGAAGATTATTTTTAAGGGTTGCTTCATTAAGTATGGTTTCCCATGAAAATTTAATTTAATTTATTTTGGTGTCTAGCAAGCCAGTAAAATTCTGATTTTTGTACAATGATCTTTTCTGAACAATATTAAGATTCTTTAATTTTTACATAATTTTTTGATGAGTAATTTTGGTACTTCCTTCTTTACATATAATTAAGGGAATTATTTTGGATAAATTAATTAGAGGTCAAATATCTCTGAAAAATTATGGAATTAATATCTAGTCATATATCTCTATTATTTAGTGATCAAAATTTTTGGGTGGTCATTACTTGAGTAGATCTTGTAGTTCATGTTCAAAATTGCCCATGGCCAAACATTTGGGAAAATTCAATAAATATCAAATTAATTAGAAAAATTATGGATCTCTGATTTTAGACTAAATTTATTATTATAGACCTCTGGTAAATTTTATAGGAGATTTGGAAGACAATCTGGGGTACCTCCTTAAAACATCTCATATAGTATAGGGTGGTCTGCATATAGTAACTGCGGAAACTAAACTAGAGTGGGTAATGAATTTTGAAGAGTTGAATCCTCAGTAGGTTGCTGGTTTGGGTAAATAAAGGAGCTCATCATTGGAATACAGGATTAGTAGAGTGAGAGGTTGACTAGTGTTAGGTGGTGCTCGTGATCGGCGAAAGATCGTCCTTCTCGTAAGGAGGAAGTGTTTAATACACTAGGGCTAGATTCAGTAAAAATTAATTAAGGGTCGGGAAATTCGGGTAGCAACCAATAATAGTAAGTGCCTTGCGAAAGGGAGCTTTGGGCGTAATTCCATCAAAGTTCCTAGTGCCTTCGAGAGCCCTTCACGGGGTATACCTTGGGCAGTCTTGGGCTAACGTAAACTGTAGGAGTGATAAATCTTAAAGATCAACTAGAAAAATTAGGGGTTCACTTTCACACACCCAGGTTTCTCGGGAAGTTGGTTTTACTCGGTTATTATTTGTGAGGGGCAGGATGGCCCGGCGAGCTTTGGCTCGGTTGATGTTTGTGACGGACGGGATGGTACGGTGAGCCTTAGCTCGGTGCTGATACATAAGGTTGCATGTGCATAAAGTAAAGGTGGTAGGTCCTCGGTATTGGAGTGTCGATGCACCGATGCCAATACGTTGAGTCAGCAAGTGTGGCTAGCACTTCGCCAACAGAAGTCCGGTGCGCCAGCCGGCAAGAGTATGCAGGAGCTCCGCTTTGTGCATCAGCGTTGAGGCATACAATAGGTATGACCGGTAGTGCTTTACTGGTTTAGAGGTGGGCGAGGACCAACCCACCACTTCCGTCTGCCACTATGGAGGTATCCTGGGAGGTACGGCACCAGAAAGGGGGAACTAAAGGTCTGTGTACACAGAGTTGGGTGGGTGAGTTGCACTTGCATGATCGCATCATAACCCACTTACATGTCATAGCATAAAACCCCTGTCACCTATTGTATAAGCGGTATGGGATGCTTATACAATAGGCCCTGTAAAATGACCCCTTGGTCTATAAACTTGTGTGGGCAAGTTTATAAATAAAGGTTAAAATTCTTTATATATATATTGCTGATAATAACCGACACCCCAACGTATAAATTGGTATGGGACTTTTTATATGATGGGAGCCCTATAAAAGATCCCTTGCTTATATGTTTCCGTATAAGTTAAGGTTACTTTCATTCTTTACTTTACTGCAACATGTGCTATAATAATTGCTAGTATAGTTCCGCTTCCATCTGTTTCTTGATTACTCTCCACCTTCAATTCCTCCCCTTTCTTCCTCTCCGCTAGGTGCCTAGGGGACACGTGGGAAGGGGTGGGGGATGATAGGATTTAGTCTTTTAGACTAACGGTTTTCAAACCACATCATTTAGGGATCGTGGAATCCAGCATGGAGGAGCAGCCACGCAGGTCGGCACGCTTGAAGATGGGACAGTCTAGCACTTGAGTTCAGATGACAGGGACTGTGAGCCCCTGACCTTAGTAGTGTTTTATTTTGCTTCTGCTTGAGTGACCTTGTAGTGAGGATTTGATGTAGCGGGCTTAAGCCCTTTTTTTCAGTACATTATATTCTGTGGACTCTCCGTTCGTGGAGATATACTTACTCTTATGTGATTGTATTTTGTGGACTTCTGGTTAGAGTTTTACCACTCTTGTGCTTACTCTACTTTTGTTGCTTTTCTGTGATCGAATCGGCCGGTAGAATCGGCGATTTGCGGTGATGACCCTTCAGGGCGTGAAGGTGTCACCGTAAAGCGGCGGTTCTGGGCCTAAGACCCCGGTGTTAAAAAAAAGGGGGGTCTTACAATAATAATAATTTATTATTAATTAATCGTCTAAACGACTCAAAAATCTCACCAACAAGTATTTCTACGAAAATCACATAGTTGCTAAATATCGACGTTATTGGATCCCTAGTTTGATTTGGGCTAGGTTCACTAACTTAGGATGATGTGACCCAACATGTATAGCCAGGATCAAAGTTGTGTCCTAGAGTCTATGCCAAGTCCTCGGTAACAACATCACATGGACAAGCCATCATCAGACTGCCCGAGACTCAAGATATAGAGTTTACCTAAAGATTCAGAGATTTCTCAAGAGACTAAGTAAAATGAGTTCGACGTTCGTCGAACTTAGGTCGATGATAGTCATTCTCAGCTCGACAATCTTAGGGATATTTTCTCTGAGCTAAGCTCGACGAACTTCAGTCACAGATCGACGATCCTTGGATTCCACATTCAGAATTCTAAGTCCAATCTGTTCTCTAGACTCAGGTCGACGAACCTAGTTCTCAGGTCGACGAACTTCATTCTTTGCTCGATGAATTCTGGACTTCCACTTCAACTCTATTGCCAGAGGCTCATCAATTTCTCTCTAAGTCCAGAATCATTTTTAGCTCGACGAATTCAAGGTTCTCCAGACATAGCTCGACGAACACTATTCTTTGGTCGACGAATCTATGGACTATCACAACTTAGAGCATATGTCGACACTATTCTGTCGATACTATGTTGTTTAGTCTCAGGTCTACAAACTCAGTTCTCTGCTTGACGAATTCTGGAACCAGAAGACTTGTGTCGACACTTAGAGCATATGTCGACACCAACTAAGTCTACACTAGAAGCACTTTTGTCGACATCCAGATCATCAGTCAACATTGAGGAAATGTTATGTCGACACCATACAGGAGTAATTGTGTCGACACAGAACATTTGACAACTCCAGAATAATTGCTGAACTCCAGTGGACGAACACATTTACCAGCTCAACGAATTGCAAAGATCAAAAGATACAGCAGTTCAGGTTCCAGCTCGACGATCATGGAACTCAGCTCGACGAACAAAAGACGTCTGGTCGACGAATACAACATCTCAGCTCGACGAACTATGGACTCAGTTTGATGAATTCTGCCATCTATTTGACGATTCCAGACTTAGTTATTTCCGGCCTTCTGTCCCCACTCTAATGCGATAATCCCTGAGTAATTAATTCTCTAACATTCTCTGAATGTATCCGTTAGAAGGAGCATTAATTATGATCTTCTCTAGGATTATTGCTTGTCGTCTTTCCACGGGGCAGTTGGGGAAATAAATCAATGCCGAGTATTCTCTAGGCTGTCAGCATTAATTGCAGATGCATTCAAATTTTCAAAATACAAAGAAGAAGAGAATAAAGGATACACAGACACAACAGACTGACAGAGAGAATCAAGCATCATAGAGAAAGCTTCTTACAGAGCATAACTTACTGAGAAGCACATAGAGATTACAGAAAAACATTCAATCTTGGATAACCTACTTTGTCAAAGTAGAAGCATTTTCTGGTACACAGAAGTTCTTGACCATAAGCTCATCAGCACTTGAAGAAGAAGAACAATAATACCTATATCAAGAGTCTTATTTCTTCAAGTACTCTGGGACACTTCAAAAGTACAACTTCAGTTCAATCTATCAAAGAAGTTCCCGAAGACTATTGTTGGTCAAGGATTCAGTTTGAAGACCTATCACCCTGAAGCTTGGCTCTTAGTTTTACCTGATCTATTCTACATCTCAGGGGGAGCTTTAAGCTATAATCAAATCCACAGTCTTCTCAGTTGTACATTGAGAAAGAGAAGACAAAATCATCTTTCACCCCCACCTCTGTAAAGGGTTATCATCTCCCTTCAAAAGTGATTACTTGGTTGTAAGTCTCCTGATCAAAAGACTTGGGTTGGTTTTTGAGCACCTGATCAAAAGCTCATTGGTGTCAGGCACCTGATCAAAAACCTGAGTGGATTCCTACCAAGGGTGGTAGAAGAGTGGATGTACCCAGGTTGGGGAACTACTAGAAAATTCTTGTGTCGTCTGGTTGCCTCATTTTCTTGTGTTCTTGTTGTGCTTTTGCTTTAGGTTTAATGCTTGGTAGTTTATTAATTCTGCACTTTTAAGTTACAACAAAGATGTAATAGCTCTTAATAATTTTTAAGCATACTCTATTCACCCCCCCCCCTCTAGAGTATTTCTAATCTAACTCTCACTTTCAATTAGTATCAGAGGAGGTTCCTTTGGTTGTACAAGTTAAATCTTGAACCAAAAGATCCTTTGTTAGATCTACACATCACTTTATTCTTATTTAAATTAGAAACACAGACATGGAACAGAACAAGGATTATGCAAGCACCAGACCTCCAGTTTGCAACCTTAATAGGTTTGCCATCTAGAAGGCAAGAATTAGGTTATACATGAACTCCATTGATGAAGACATCTACAATTCAATTTTGACAGGTCCCCCACAGACATCTACATCTACAACATCCTCCAACAACAATGCAGTCCCACCACCTGAGTGGACTGAAGCCCAGAAGAAAGAAAAAATTGCAGATGCTAAAGCTATGAATATCCTGGCACAAACTATGTCAGATGATTTTTTCCAGAAGGTTGCTGAGTGCACCACAACAAAAGCTATTTGGGATTCCCTAAACCAAATGGTGGATGGATCAGCAGATGAGAGAAAGGATAGGAGATCAAATCTCATATCCCTATATGAGAACTTTAAGAAGGACGAAGCTGAGATAGTTTCTGACATGTACAATAGGTTAAGCTCAATTATCAATGAGCTAAAAACCTTGGATACGAACATCACTCTTACTGAAGTGAATGACAAGATCCTGATGTGCTTCCCAAGCTCATGGGATACAAGAATCTGGCCCATCAAGGAGGCCAGATGCCTGAATGAGATTTTAAATGAATCTCTATAGGTTAACTGAAGTCATATAAGCAGTTGATAAAGACCAGGGAGGCAGCTGAACAAAAAACACCTCCAGCAGCCAGAAGAGAGAAAAGTATTTCTTTCAAAGCCACTGAAGAGAAACAGACTACAACATCAAATGAAGAGCTTATGAGTCTCTTTGCTAAGAGATTCTTCAAGATGGCCAGAAAGGATTTCAGGAGAAAGTCAGCAAGAAAAGATGACAAGCAAAAATATGACAAGACACCAACCAAAGAAGTTGTGTGCTATGGATGCAGAAAGCCTGGGCATTTTCTCTCTGAATGTCCAGAAAACCAGAAGAAAGAGAAGAGAAGAGACAAGGAAACCAGAAGACAGCACACCAGCAAACCCTCTTCCAGCAAGCACAAGAAGAAGGAAAAGGGCTTTGTGCCTGAGACCTGGAGTGAGACAGAAGATGAGTCAACATCTTCAAGCTCTAGTAAAGATGAGGAAAAAGAAAGAGCAAAAGAGGTCTGGCTCATGGCAATTGATGCCTCCAGAAGTCACTCAAAAGAGGAAGAATCTGAAGATGAAGGAGTGCTTGAATCAGAGGCAGATCAGGTAATGTCCTCCTTTGACTACAGCTATGAAACATTTAAATCTGATTTCAAATTAATGTGCATAGATTTGATTAACTCTGAAAAGGAAATTAAAATTCTTAGAGAAAAACTAGGAAACTTAGAGGATGTTCAATCTGAAAACATTAGGTTAAAAGATGAACAAAACTTAGCAAATGAAAAGATAATCTCATTAAAAACTGAGCTTTGTGAGGCCAAACAACTTGAGGAAACTCTCAATGGGAGAAGCCTCAAGCCGATGGATATCACAAGTACTGTCAATGTCAGACTTAATTGCAAGCAAGGCTTAGGTGCTCCATCAGGTTTGCCCCCCATTCTCAGGAAGAACATTTGATCAACTCCAATAAAATTTGTATCTGCTAAAGGCAATGAAAAAGTAAATGACAAACAAACAGTAGAAAAGATCTCTAAGACAGTTGGACAGAAAACCAAAAACTAGAAAACAACTAATAGAAACAAGATTCAGCAATTTTCGTCAAACTCAAATCGACGAAATGGGGCCAGTTCGTCGAACCCAGATCGATGAACTCTGAACGCAAACTATACTAATATTTATTCGGCTAACTGCGATCAACGAACTCTGTATGGTTTGTCGAGTAGAAGTCGACGAACGTGGGGCACAGAGAATGAATATGTTCATTCTCTGGGCAGAGATCGACGATCTCAACCCAATTCGTCGAGCTCTGGTCGACAAACTTACAGCAATTCGTCGAACCCAGAAAGACTTAATCAAAACTATAATTCTAACATCAACTTAAATACTTCTAAGAAACCATTTAATCCACTAGCTGACTGGATCATACCACCTAGGAGACATCGCCCCCTAGGATATAAGTCCCAACCAGAATTTTGTGTTATTTTCAGCTTTTCTTATCAGCCATACAAAGGACCCAAGGTAACCTGGGTCAAAAACCATTAACTGTTTTCTATTACAGGTGAATAGTTGTCCAGGGGTAAATCAAACTTGGTACCTGGATAGTGGCTACTCCAAACATGTGACTGGCAGTAAGGACATCTTAACCAATTACAAGTCCAAGCTGGGGCCAAAGGTTATCTTTGGTGACTCCAAATGTGGTCAGTCAGAAGGATTTGGAGAAGTGAGAATAGGAGCTGTCACATTCAAAAAGGTGACATATGTAAGTGGACTCAAGCATAACCTCATCTCCATAAGTGAGTTATGTGATGATGGTTATCAGGTATACTTTAACCATCCACTTGTTCTATTATAGATAAAAACAACCAAACAGTTTTAACTGGAAGTAGACAAGGCAACATATATTTAGTAAATTTTATTTCTGCCAAAACTGATATTTGTTTACTTAACTTAACTAGTAATCAGAATGACTTATGGCACAAAAGACTAGGTCATGTAAATCTGAAAAACATTGCTAGGCTATCTAAGCACAATCTTGTTAGAGGTCTACCTTCTGGTCCCTACAAGAAGGAAGGTCTCTGCAGGGCTTGTCAATTAGGCAAGCAAACTAAAACTAGTTTTAAATATGTTAATAAGAGTGATTCACCTAGAATTTTGTACTTGCTACATTTGGATCTCTTTGGACTCATTATTGTACAAAGCCTATGGGGGAAATCCTACACTTTGGTTATAGTGGATGACTTCTCCAGGTTCAGTTGGGTATTATTTTTCAGATCAAAGTCAGATACCTTCAAGGTTCTTACAGATTTTCTCAGGACCATACAGATTGAGTTCTCTATTCATGTTGCATTGATCAGAAGTGATCATGGCACAGAGTTTGAGTCTCTTCTTATGCATGAGTTCTGTTAGAAGGAAGGTATCAAACATTGCTTCTCAGCTCCTAGAACTCCCCAACAGAATGGGGTAGCTGAATGGAAAAATAGAACACTCATTGAAGTTGCAGGTACATTGCTTGCAGATGCTTACATGCCCCTAACCTTTTGGGTAGAGGCTGTAAGCATAGCAATTTATGTCCTAAACAGCAGCTTAATTCAGAAACAAAACAATAGGACTCCCTATGAATTGCTCAAATGGAAGAAACTTAAAATCAACTATTTCAAAGTATTTGGATGCTTATGTTACATTCATAACAACAACAAAAAATACATTAGAAAGTTTGAGGCTAAGGCTGAAGAGAGAGTTTTTCAAGGATACTCCCAAGTATACAAGGCCTATAGGGTTTTTAATAAATCAACATTAAAAATTGTGGAGTGTATTCATGTTTCATTTGATGAGACTAACATGTATTGTAAGGAGAAAGATGTTTCTACCAAAAGCAACTTGCAGGTACCCCACTTGTGTGACACCTTGGATGGACTAAACCTCACCCAAGAGGTGCCAACTCATCCCTCTCCACAAGCCATTGAAAAAAGTGAAGAAAAAGAAGTTGAAGATAATGAATCTCTACCAACAGCAAATACAATTCCACAGGAGGAATTAATTTCAAATGTTGTTACACAACCAACTCCACCCACTGATTTTCTCACACTTAGGGATCACCACAGATCTCAAGTAATTGGAGACATATCAGCAGGTGTACAGACAAGACATCAACTCACCCAAGATTTGATGCATGCCTGTTTTCTCTCTCAGGTTGAACCTCTGTCCATTCATAATGCTGAGCAGGATCCCCACAGGATCTTGGCAATGCAGGAGGAACTAAATCAATTTGAGAGATGTAGAGTTTGGGATTTGGTTCCAAGTCCCCAAAACTACCAATTTATTGGAACCAAATGGGTTTTCAGAAACAAGCTGGATTCCCAATGAGTCATTGTGAGAAACAAGGCTAGGCTTGTTGCTCAAGGATACAGGCAAGAAGAAGGAATTGATTATGATCAAACCTTTGCACCTGTTGCAAGGTTGGAAGCCATAAGAATATTCCTTGCCTATGCAGCATACAAGAGGTTCAAGGTCTTCCAAATGGATTTGAAGAGTGCTTTTCTAAATGAAGTGCTACAAGAAGAGGTTTATGTAGAACAACCTCCAGGTTTTGTTACACCAACTTACCTCTCTCATGTTTTTAATTGCATAAGGCTCTTTATGGTCCAAAACAAGCTCCAAGAGCTTCGTATGAGACCTTAGCTAGTTTTCTATTAGAGCATAAATTTACAAGAGCAACTGTAGATAAAACTCTTTTCACTTGACATAATAAGGACCAAATCTTATTAGTACAAATTTATGTCGATGATATTATATTTGGCTCTGCATATTCCAAATTATGCAAGAGGTTTTCTGACCTCATGCATTCCAAATTTGAAATGAGTAGCATGGGTGAGCTTTCCTACTTCTTGGTCTCCAAGTGAAGCAGCTCCCTGATGACATCTTCATCTCTCAAGCAAAATATGCTAAAGAACTTCTAAAGAAGTTTGGGATGGTTGATGCCTCAGCAAAGAAAACTCCCATGGCTACCAATGCTGTTGTGGACTCTGATGTACTAGGGAAACCTGTGGATCAGAAACTTTATAGGGGCATTGTTGGGTCCCTATTATACCTCACAGCAAGTGGGCCAGATATTATGTTTGCCACATGTCTTTGTGCTAGGTTCCAGGTGAACCCTAAAGAAACTCATCTAATTTTACTAAAAAAGTTTTTGAGATATATAAAGAGTTGTCCTAATCTAGGCCTATGGTATCCTGCTGAATCAAAATTTGAGTTAACTGGATACTCTGATGCTGATTTTGCTGGATATAGGGTAGATAGAAAAAGTACTTCAGGAACTTGCCAGTTCCTGGGTATGATATTAGTATCTTGGTTTTGTAAAAAGCAAACATCAGTGTCAACCTCAACTGCTGAAGCAGAATATATTGCAGCAGGTAGCTGTTGTTCACAGATTCTTTGGATACAAAATCAACTTCTAGATTATGTGTTCAACTTAAATAATTCAACCCTACTCTGTGATAATACAAGTGCTATAGCCATAGCCCAGAATCCAGTTCACCATAGTAGTACAAAACATATTGATATAAGATATCATTTTATTAGAGAGTGCGTAGACAAAAATAAAATCAAGCTTGTCTATATCTACACTAATTTACAAAGGGTTGATATATTCACAAAATCCCTGGATGAGAGAAATCATATGTTCTTTGTAAATTAACTTGGAATGATCAATGGAGAAGACTTTATTTGATTTCTGTCTACACTCGACAAATTTTTCAAAGTTCGTCGAACGGAGATCAACGAACCGGGGAAAGTTTGAGAGATATTCGTCGAATGGAGATCGACGAACTCTCTGTGAGTGAAACAAGTTTCGTCGAACGGAGTTCGACGAACTTGCTTCAGAAGATATTCGTCAAACGGAGTTTGGCGAACTGTCTTCAATTCTTCTGGATAAGATCGACGAATTATTTCAGTCCAAATTATTTCGTCGAACTCAGTTCGAAGAATTATTTTTATTTTCGTGGAACGGAGTCTGTCGATTCATATTCTTGAAAACCCTATATTTAGGTTCTCTTCGACTTTCGTCCCGAAATTTCTGTTCCTTTTCACTTGATCGCCATTTTTGTGTCTCTCTTGCAGGTGATTCCATGGTGATTCAGGCAAGCATTCTCGCAGGCAAGAAGTTCGATACTGGTTTTGACATGTATTTTGATTCGTTTCAACATTCTGATCCCATCTTCCTTTACATTCTGTAACTCCTTGAAGAACAAGAACTCAAAACCGTGATGACTAGAAGAACCAAATTACACATCACTGAAATTAGGGAATACCCTATCGCCAATAGAGGAGAATACAATGATAGGCACTATTGCGGGTAACTCCGTCTCCTTAACCCCCGCAATCTTAACTGAAATTTTTGGATTAAGGAATGGAGAAGAGGAACTGCAGATTGAAATAGAGGAATCTGACATGATGCTAAGCCTAATGGGTTATACTGGAGATAACCCTAACAAACTCTTGAAGAAACACCTATCTGCCCCTTATAAGTTTTTGGCAGATTTGGTTGGAAAGGTTATGCTTGGGAAACATACTGCCCATGATTACATCACTAGACACTAGTTTCTAGTCATGTGTGCAATCATCAATAAGAAACAGGTGGATTGGGCACAGATTCTCTTTGATTTGATACAGAAGAAAAATAACAAAAAGGAAGTATGCTTTGGAAGGATCCTAGGGATCTTTTTACAAGAGAAGACTGTTGAATCACTGGTCTTGCAGACCATATTCATCAATGCCAGTAAAAGGCTCAAATGTGCTTTATTTGGCATGTGAGAGAGGACAATAACCAAGCCAACCAAGGCTTATACCTCTTCCACCCCTGCTTCGAAATGCACCAGGGCTGTTAAAGCCACTCCCCCACCTGCTGAAGAGCTTCATCCAACACCACCATCTCTTCCATCCCCCCTTCCAGCAACAAAAAATCCTTCCTCTCCCATTATCTCATCAACACTACAATCACAACAACATACTCATGTTCCTACTCCACCTCCATCTCAACATGCTTCACTAGCTCCATCTCCACCAATTGACATCACTGACATTCCATCTTCCCCTCTTCAAGATAATCAACCACAAACACCTCTTGATTCCCCCCATGACACCTACATTCCTACACCACCACAATCTCCTCTTCCCCCACATCTCTCTTCAATACCATCTTACCATCTACAAACAGACACCATCATGCAAGATGCCACCAATCCATCCCCATCAACATCTACCATCCCTCCAGATGTTCACATACCTGATTCTCCACTTTCTATCCCTCCCATAGTTCACACTTCTACACCTTCTGTAACACAATCTATCACTCCATCATTGGACCACTCCACCATATCTTCCATCATTTCCATAATCACTCCCCTCCTCAAGTCCCTTATAGCAGAGGCCATTACACCTCTTGCTACCACAATCTCCTCTCTCTCTGCCCAAATCTCTACTCTTACTGCTGCCCCATCCTCAGCTAGGGGCCTGGACTCAGTTCCCACTGAAACCAGGTGGGGGGAGATGCCTGATGATGAAGCAGCAGCTACAGCACCAGCTCCAGCAGCAGATGCCCCAACTTTAGCAAAAACAGCAGATTGTACAGAATACATAGATAAAGATTTGATTGACTTCATTGAAACTGATATGGATTTTGATGAATCAGGCTCTGAAGAACCTAATACTGTTGGTGATTTCATTCTTAATCCCACAGTTAATTTAGAACATTTGTTGAGTATTTTTGATACTATACATATGCATTACCTTCTAGCTGAGACCACTAAGCCATCCTTGGCTATTATACCATACACTTCCCCCATCTCTTCAGAAGTTGTTAAGTAACTTCGGGGCAGTTTTACTATTACACATCCAGTAGTCACTCCACTTCCAGAAGTAGTGATTGTTCCCTTTTCTTCAATAATATCTTCAGCACCAACTTTTGTAATGGATGACTCTCCCATGCCAGATCTAGATGAACTGATCTTGGCTGATATTGCAGATGAAAATAAGGCAGCAGATGAAAACTCTGTCCAAGTTAGTTCTGATTTTTGTGTAGCTTCTCCTCCAACTCCTGCTGAAACTCTCATTCTTGTTGCAACTCCAGCTCCTGCTCCAGAAAAGCCTGCTATTTCTGCTAAAGCTTTGAAAGTTTTGGATGATCTATATGATAACCCTTAGGGTTCTGACAATGATGATGATGAATATGAGGATGAGGATTCAGATGAGGAGGATACAAAGAATAAGAAGCAAGTATCAAAGAAAAGAAAAGCTCCTCCTCCTCCTACTCCTAAGCCTAATCCAAACAATGACACTTCTTACTACATTCTTCAAAAGATAACTCCATACAAAGGGATTCCAGCATGGATGTGGCTATCTAAGAATCAGCAAAAGGAAAGGAAGAAGAGTAGAAGATACTCTCCTCCACCAGTTCAAAGGTATAGGAAAGTTCCACCACCTCCTCCTCCTCCTGCAGCTGGTGCTTCTGGCTCTAGTTCTCAGTGGTCTTCCCCCATTCAAACATATCAAAGACATCAAGGGAGACCTCATCATGAAAGCAGCCAGCACAGGCAACAACCCTCAGGAAAACAACATCAACAGCAACAATAACATCAACAGCAACAACATCAACAACATCAACAAGCTGAAAATCCTAAAAGGCCACCCTCTCCTCATGTTCCTTATGAAGATATAGAAATAGCCAACACAGTTAAAATGGCCAGGTTCTAGGAACTAGTAGGCCTCTCTATGATTAACAAGGCAAAGGCTGAAGGGAAAGATATTTCTGAATACACTACAATATCAAAATATAGGAGAGAAGAACTGAAAATGTTTGAAAAGGCTAACAAAATTTCTAATGTTGATGATTATATGAAATTACATCCTGACGCAGTGGTCCTTAGAGCTATATCTCTAAAGATTATAGTGGCTGCAGACATGACAATGACTATGGAACAAACTTTAAATCCAAACAGGGAAATAGTCTTTACCAAGCCAGGAGACAAGGGCAAGGATGTAAAGCATCAGGAGAAAAAGCAGAAGAAGTGAAATATGAACCATTTTATTTCTGTCTTTTTATCTTAAACTGTGTCATATTGTCTGAACAAAGATTTTGTGTAAATATATCTGCTGCATGTGTTAAATATCTCTGACAGATATATCTTTTTCCTCCTTTGTTTACTTTATGTTTTTATTTTATGTCTATTAGTGACCTTACCCAAATAGGGGGAGATTATTGGATCCCTAGTTTGATTTGGGCTAGGTTCACTAACTTAGGAGGATGTGACCCAACATGTATAGCCAGGGTCAAAGTTATGTCCTAGAGTCTAGGCCAAGTCCTCAGTAACAACATCGCATGGACAAGCCATCATCAGAATGACAAAGACTCAAGACATAGAGTTTTCCTAAAGATTCAGAGATTTATCAAGAGACTAAGTAAAATGAGTTCAACATTCGTCGAACTCAGGTCGACGATAGTCGTTCTCAGCTCGACGATCTGAGAGATATTTTCTCTGAGCTGAACTCGACGAACTTCAGTCACAGATCGACGATCCTTTGATTCCACCTTCAGAATTCTAAGTCCAGACTATTCTCTAGACTCAAGTCGACGAACCTAGTTCTCTGGTCGACGAACTTCATTCTTTGCTCGACGAATTCTGGACTTCCACTTCAACTCTATTGCCAAAGGTTCATCAATTTCTCTCTAAGTCCAGAATCATTTTTAGCTAGACGAATTCAAGGTTCTCCAGACTTAGCTCAACGAACACTATTCTTTGGTCGACGAATCTATGGACTATCACAGCATTCTGTCGAGACTATGTTCTCTAGTCTCATGGCTATGAACTCAGTTCTATGCTCGACGAATTCTGGAACTAGAAGACTTGTGTCGACACATAGAGCATATGTCGACACCAACTAAGTCGACACTAGAAGCACTTGTGTCGACATCCAGATCATCAGTCGACATTGAGGAAAGGCTATGTCGACACCACACAAGAGTAATTGTGTCGACACAGAATATTTGACAACTCCATAATAATTGCTGAACTCCAGTCGACGAACACATTTACCAGCTCGACGAATAGGCAAAGATCAAAAGAGACATCAGTTCATGTTCCAGCTCGACAATCATGTAACTCAGCTCGACGAACAGAAGCCGTCTGGTCGAAGAATACAAAATCTCAGCTCGACAAACTGTGGATTCAGTTCGACGAATTCTGCCATCTATTCGACGATTCCAGACATAGTATTTCCGGCCTTCTGTCCCCACTCTAATGCGATAATTCCTGAGTAATTAATGCTCTGACATTCTCTGAATGTATCCATTAGAAGGAGCATTAATTATGGTCTTCTCCAGGATTATTGCTTGCCGTTTTTCCACGGGACAATAGGGGAAATAAATCAATGCCGATTATTCTCAAGGTTTTC
This sequence comes from Platanthera guangdongensis, assembly GCA_039583875.1. Lineage (NCBI taxonomy): Eukaryota > Viridiplantae > Streptophyta > Magnoliopsida > Asparagales > Orchidaceae > Platanthera > Platanthera guangdongensis. Next base: position 27,552,847 of record CM077159.1, read on the forward strand.
CGCATTTATTGCAGATGCATTCAAATTTTCAAAATATAGAGAAGAAGAGAATAATGGATACACAGAAACAACAGACTGACAGAGAGAATCAAGCATCATAGAGAAAGCTTCACACAGAGCACAACTTACTGAGAAGCACATAGAGATTACAGAAAAACATTCAATCTTGGATAACCTGCTCTGTCAAATTAGAAGCATTCTCTGACACACAGAAGTTCTTGACCAGAAGCTCATCAGCACTTGAAGAAGAAGAACAATAATACCTATATCAAGAGTCTTCTTTCTTCAAGTACTCCAGGATACTTCAAAAGGACAACTTCAGTTCAATCAATCAAAGAAGTTCCTGAATACTATTGTTGGTCAAGGATTCAGTTTGAAGTCATATCACCCTGAATCTTGGCTCTTAGTTTTCCCTGATCCATTCTACATCTCAGCGGGAGCTTTAAGCTATAATCAAATCCACAGTCTTCTCAGTTGTATATTGAGAAAGAGAAGACAAAATCATCTCTCACCCCCCACCTCTGTAAAGGGTTGTCATCTCCCTTCAAAAGTGATTCCTTGGTTGCAAGTCTCATGATCAAAAGACTTGGGTTGGTTTTTGAGCACCTGATCAAAAGCTCATTGGTGTTAGGCACCTGATCAAAAACCTGAGTGGATTCCTACCAAGGGTGGTAGAAGAGTGGATGTACCCAGGTTGGGGAACCACTATAAAATTCTTGTGCCGTCTGGTTGCCTCATTTTCTTGTGTTCTTGTTGTGCTTGTGCTTTAGGTTTATTGCTTGGTAGTTTATTAATTCTGCACTTTTAAGTTACAGCAAAAGCTGTAATAGCTCTTAATAATTTTTAAGCATACTTTATTCACCCCCCCCCCCTCCTCTAGAGTATTTCTGATCTAACTCTCACTTTCAGACGCTATGAATCCAACGGTGAAGTCAGAATTAGGATTCGACAGACCAAACTCGGGTAAACCCCCCACCCCCCAAAGCATATACACCAAACATACCAAAAACACTCCACCGAGTCACCAAAACAGACTCGGCTCGATAGGGAATTCCACAAATAAGCAAGACACCAACCCCGCTGAATACTTTCTGAGCAAAACCACGCTCTAAAAATAGCACCCACAAAAACATGCATCAACGTAACGCCATGACGTCAAAATTATGCTAATAAAAGAATTAGATTAAACATCAAAATATCAGGGGCGTTACAGTAACCCACTCAATGCCTAAGGCATTGAGAGCATTGAGACAGCACTAACGCTAGGTGCTAGAGTGGTACCGTGCCATGATAACCCACTCAATGCCCCAAGGCGTTGAGAGCATTGAGACAGGACTACTGCTGGGCGCTAGCTTGGTATCGTGTTGCGGTAACCCACTTAATGCTCCCAGGTGTTGAGTGCATTGATTCAGTCCTACTGCTGGGCGCTATCCGCCTATTGCGTCGCGGTAGAATTGGAAAGAGGAAAATAGTCGTTTTGAATATTTTTCCTAATTTGGAGGGCAGCTAGCACATCAAGCCCGTGAACCTACTGCAGAGCGGTACTCTTACCACTGGTGGTAGCATATTTTCATGAAAATGTATATAAAGCCGCCTCAGATTTTGTGCCTATTACCTGAAGACGTAAATAGATCAAGTTCATGCATTCTAAGGTTCAGCCGCCTCTCAGCGTTCCGTTCCAATCATTTTTGTCGAAGGAAAAGAACTCTGCCTCCCTCCCATTCATTAACTAAGATCTCCGGCGATCCAAGGAATACATTGATTATGAAGAGATGACTGGTTGCAAGCTCACGGAGATCTCAAGAACCGCCCATGGATCGCGATATGGAGAAATCAACAAGAGGGAGAATTTAATCTTAATTTCTTTTAAACCTTGTCTTTTTGTAATCTTCTTTTTTTATTCATTCTTGTGGTGAGGAAAATCGACTGGTGAAGATCATCGGAATCCGGGAAGGATTCTGTGGGAAATCATCCTGGGGATAGGACTTATAGATAGGGTGATCTGGCGGGCCTCTAAGACCCTTCCTTGCGTGGAGGTGAAGGGTTGGCTCGAAGACCTTTATTGGAGGGAAAGGGAGAGAGCCAACCGGTCCATGGAGTGGGTCGGTATAGAAGACAAAAGAGTGTTTCTTTCTCACCGCCTTCAATATCCAACGTCATGGGGATCACGATTTTGTAATCGTTAAGAACTTATTGTTGATTCAATTTTAATAAAGTTAGTTTCTGTTATTTTTATTACTACTATGATTGCTGGGTTTATTCTTCTGAGTGGTGTACTATCAATTATCTCAAGTTTTCGTTGTTCTCCAAAGTGTGATTTGCCCAAAAAAATGAGTTCAAGAACTTACTGCGCGCGCTAGCTACCTATCTCCCCGCGGTAGCTTCCAGAATATTTTACCTGGACAAAAAAATTTGAATTTCCAAATAACGCTAGAAACCTTATTCACGCCCCCCCCCCCTCTAAGGTTGGCCATGAGATCCAACAAGTGGTATCAGAGGGAAGTTACTTCAAAAGGCTTAAAATATTGAAGTAAGATGGCCAACTCTCTTCACTCATTTTCTGATGGACAAGGTGTGAGTAGACCTCCGCTATTCACGGGGAGTGATTATAGTCACTGGAGAACCCAAATGAAAATTTTTCTGATGACTCAAAGCATGGACGTATGGGCCATGGTAGAGACAATGTAAACTGCACCCACTACCACAGTAGGGTATACTGTCTTAGAAAAACCACACGATAAGTGGGATGACACTGATAAGATTAGATGTACGAACAATGCTAAGGCTATAAATTCTTTATTCTGTGCATTGGATAAAACTGAGTTTAATGTAATTTATAACTGTGAAACTGCTTATGATATATGGCATCTACTTGAGCTTACCCATGAAGGTACATCGCATGTGAAGGATTCGAAGTTGTTCCGACTCGAATCTGAATATGAACATTTTCGGATGGAGATCGACGAGGAAGTGGACAATATGTATACATGATTCACCAAGATCGTCAATGCCTCGCGATCTCTCAGGAAGAGTTTCTCAAATAGGGATCTGGTAGGAGAGAGCCTGCGATCCTTGCAACCTCGCTTCAACCCGAAGGTGACTTCTATTGCTAAATCTCATGAGATTAGCACCCTGGAGATAAAGAGCCTCATCAAAAATCCGAAGACACATGAACTTAAACTAAAGATTCAAGCAGAGGAGTATACCAGAGAAATAAAGAAGAAGGGACTGGCGCTAAAGGCCACGAGGGAGAGAAAGACTGCAGAAGAATCTGAGGAAAGTCTCTATGTTCGGGAATTAAGAAAGTTCATGAAGAATCCCAAGAAGCAGGGACAATTTAAAAAATTCCTGAAGAGTGGAGCTGGAGAGGACATAAGGTGGAACAAGTTATCAAGGGACACAAAAAGTGATGATGAGAAGTCCCAGCCCGAGTGTTATCACTGCAACATGCCTAGGCACTTAAAGAAGGAATGCCCAAGACTCCTGAAGGAGGAAAAAGAGAAGCAGAGCTGGCACAAAGGGAAGAAGAAGGTGCTGAAGGTGCTGACTTGGGACGAGGATGGATCTGACGAGTCTACCTCCTCAGACTCGAGCTGCGAAGATGAGGCAAATTTATGCCTCATAGGAAGGAATCAAGAGAAATTTGACGACGAGTTCAGTGTCCAGAGCGACACCGAGGTAAGTTCACCCACCTATACGGAACTTCTTGAAATTTATGAACATTTGTGTGAGAAGTTAGATAGTGTTATACAGGAGATGAAGTCCGTTCAAAATGAGAACAAGAAAATCAAAAAGGACTTGGATAACTTAAAAAACTGAATTATTAAAAAGTGGCAAAGAAAAGATCGAGTGTTTAGAGTGTCCTCGCTTGATGACAATGATCGAAGAACTAGAAGCAAGTCTCTCCAAGGGATCATTGAGAACGACCAGTCTCATCAATAAAAAGAATGTCTTAGAGAAAAGACTTCAAATGTATCTTGCCAAGATAGAGGAAGACAAAATGCATTTTGCCAATCGGTGTGTAATGCTAGTTACTGAAAACACCGCCTTAAGGGCGAGGATGCATGATCTCAACTGTGTTGTCCAAAAATTTGGAATAGGCCAAAAATTACTGGATATGCTATTGGGAGCACAATGTCATGGATCTGGGAAATTCAGACTAGGTTACGTGAGTCCAACGTTACCACCAAGCAAACATCACCATTATGCCAAGCCTAGGACTAACGCTAACAAATCTCAAAATAAGTTCAATAGTTCTGGAAGGCTATCACATCCTCAAGCACAAGCTCTAGTAACATGATAAAGACAAGATCCACAGCTTACACATTGTGTGCAAATGGTCATAAGTTTGGTCACAAATCTGGCTCATGTTTGAAGAAAGGTACTAAGAAAAATTTGCAAGTCTGGCTACCAAAATCTTCTACCTATCGTATGGGTGGGACAACTTGGGTAACCCCATCTTTGATCTCATCTTGTTTTTAGGTGTGTTGGCAGGCTAGGGAGAAGATGAACATGTTGTACTTGGACTCCGGGTGCTCCAAGCACATGACAGGAGATAAAGACAAGTTCCTTAGCCTGGAGAAGAAGAAGAGAGGCATGGTGACATTTGGAGACAATAGCAAAGGACGCATACTTGGAGTCGGAACCATAAGTAACAAGGCATTTTCAATTTCCAATGATCTATTTGTAGATGGACTTAAGCACAACCTAATTTCTATTAGACAACTTTATGATAAAGGTCTATACGTTATATTTGAATCTTCTACAAATACATGCAAATTCATTGATGCCAAAACTACTAAAGTCTTACTTGTTGCGTTTAGAACTCATAATGTTTTTACTATTACCTTTGATGATATGTTTGTGTCTGATTTGAAATGCTTAGTCACTAAGAATGAAGAATTAGATCTTTGTCATAGGAGACTGGGACATTTTGGAAGCAAATTAATAGTTAAACTATCGTAAAACAAACTTGTACCTGGACTTCCCAAACTATGCGGTAGTTTAACTCCTTGTGTTCTCCTTGTCAAAAAGGAAAATTTATTAAAACTTCTTTCAAAAGCAAAATGACTTTTCCACCACTAGACCACTTGAACTCATTCACATGTATTTGTTTGGTCCCCTTAGTACGTGTAGTATAGGTGGAAAACGATACACTTTCGTTCTCATAGATAATTTCTCACGCTATTGCTGGACAATATTTCTCGCAAATAAATCAGACACGTTTAGCGAATTCTCAAATATTTACACGAGACTTCAAAATGAGATGGAGCTAAAACTAAAATGCATTAGATCGGATCATGGAGGAGAGTTTGAGAGTGAGAACTTCACAAACCTGTATGACACCTTAGGGATAAGGCACAAATTCTCTGCCCCTCACACCCCACAACAGAATGAAGTTGTTGAGAGAAAGAAGCACACTCTTCAAGAATTAGCGCGCACAATTCTCGTCGAGTTCGGCTTGCCATGATATTTTTGGGCTGAAGCAGTTTACACGGCATGCTATGTGATGAACCGAGTCATGCTGCGCCCCCGTATCAAGCGAACTCCATATGAGCTATATTTTGATAAAAAAAACCGTTCGTATTATATTTTAGGGTCTTCGGTTACCCATGTTTTGTTTTAAACACTAAGGATCACTTAGGGAAATTTTATGAAAAATCTGATCTAGGCTTCTTCTTAGGATACTCGAGTAATAGTCGTGCCTATAGAGACTATAATAAGAGAACCTTAGTTGTTGAAGAATCGGCTCTTGTATATTTTGAGGAAAATATCCCAACCAAAGTACCTAGGCGAAATGAAGAGGAAATTGATGATGGTGCTCAGTTATAAGTAAGGAGTGAGGAGAGAGTAGTGCTGGATGACGTTCCAATTAATATAGATGAATATAAGCCTCTGAGTACTTTAAATTTCTTGAAAGAGCATCCTCGAGAAATAGTATTAGGAGAGCCCTCTCATGGAGTTAGAACATGATCTGCACTACATGAATCATTTTCCAACTTATACTTCCTATCTAAAATTGAACCCAAGAATGTCTCGGAAGCCTTAAAGGATGAATCATGGTTCTTGGCTATGAATGAGGAGTAAAGTCTGGGTTTTAGTAGAGCATCCAGATAGCCATATAGTTATAGATTTGAAATGGGTCTACAAAAAAAAACTTGATGGTGAATTTAGGATAACTAGGAATAAAGCTAGGTTGGTGTCACAAGGATGTTCTCATATAGATGGCGTGGATCTTGAGGAATCATTTGAACTGGTTACACGTCTTGAGACCATCCGTATGTTTTTGGCATTTGCAAGTTATAAACTGTTGCAGTATGGAGATAAGGCAGTCTGGCGACTTGACTCTGGAGGTTTGGAGACCAAGCGGTCTAGCGGTTTCACTCTGGCAGCTTGATAGTCGGGCGGTCTTGCGTCTTCCCTCCAATGGCTTGGTAGTCGGGCAGTCTAACATTCTCCTCTGGCGGCTTGTTGTTATAGTTGTGCGGTTAGCATTTTCGTCTAACTACGCGACCTATTTGGTCTGGTTTTGTCTAGCCGCTAGTCACCGTAAATGTATTTAGTCCGGCATTGCTTATTTGTAATCTCTCATTTCTCCACCATTTTATAAAAGGGGGGCCATACCTTTGTAATAGATACATTTTTTGGAAATAAAAACTTTGTTATTGTCCAAATTTTGGTTTCTCTTTCTCTGTCCGCACATGGTATCACAGGAATCGATCTTTTTCGCTTGATTCTATGTGCAAGTTCTGTCCACGTGGTTTGTCCCCTCCTTCTTGCGCCCTGTCTGCGCAGTTTCCTTCTCCTCATTGTCATTTCCCTCTATGTATGGGACCTCTCTCTTTGCTCTCTCTCTCTTTTCGCGACCTGTCTTCACGGCCTCTTTTTTTATCTGTTAACCATCTGTCTTCGCTTCCTCCTTTCTGTTCGTGTTGTTGCTTCTTTTTATTCTCTGTTGTGCATGTTTTCGCGACATCCCCATCGCCCTGCAGTTTGTTGTTTTCGTGCGTCCTCTTTGTTTGTTAGAGCGGCTTCTCTCTTGTTCGCGCGGACCTCTCTCTTTCCTACTACTTCGGTTAATCTTGGGACCGTTTCCAAACTTATCGGTTCCAACTACATTGACTTGGGTGTTTCCATCACCTTTCTACTTCGCTAACAACGCAAATGACATCTTCTTACCGATGACCCACCTACCTTCGAGTTTGATCTCTTTGATAACTGGGATGCTTGTAACGCTCTTTTTCGGACTTGGTTGGCTAATAGACTTTCTGATTAGTGCCTTCCCGTCATCCGCCATGATGAAACGGTAAAGGCGGCTTGCCTTCATCTTGCCGCTCTTTACTCCAAGAGGGCTCAGATGTCTCGCATCTATACTCTCTATGCGGACTTATTTGCACATCCCTCCATGTCCCCTACTACTACTTACCAATAGGTTCAGGCACTGGGAGCCAAAATTCTTCAGAATCGGCCATTCTCTGCGGATCTGGCCTAGCAACACAAGCACTTCCATGAGCTTCTGGTTGTGTTCTATCTTCTCCATCTTCGGGAGTCCTATGACAAGATCCATCAACAGATCGTTGGCGAGGCAGATTCTCCCACCTTATATACCACTGCTGCCTGTATCGCTGTTGTTGCCTCTATACTTCAGCATCTGCTGCTATCCTCCCCATAGCTCCCCGACACCTATGCTCATCATACTCAGCGGGGTGGCTCTAGTTGTCGCGACCCTCAATCTGGAGGGCGTGGACCTTCCCTCTTTCTTTGGTCTCACTATGGCCTAACCGGCAATATGATTGATCGTTGTTGGATGAAGCATCTACATATTCTCCCTTCTGGAGATGCTTCCACCTCCTCTTCAAAGCAGCCCGCCTTGATGGTCATGTGAAGGATCAAGCGCATACCCAACTGCACCAAAAGCCCGGACTGTTGGAGAGGGCGCTACTTAATTTCTTAAATAAGTAGCAAAGCGCCACGGGTCAAGTGAAGGAACGCTGGACCCAACAATCCCCCCCCCCCCCGACGTCCAGCACAACCCGTCAGCTCAGAGGTGCAGTTACCACATGGCCCACATGGCTCAGAGGTGGGGTTACCACATGGCCCATACGGCTCAGAGGTGGGGTTACCACATGTCCATGTTTGAACGGCTCAGAGGTGGGGTTACCACATGTCCACGGTTGCCTGACTCGCCGGATCCACACAGGTAGAAGGGAAAAATTAGGATTTAATAGCGCTCCCCCGGTCTTGAACCCGTGACCTGCTCTGATACCAATTAAAGGATCAAGCGCATACCCAACTGCACCAAAAGCCTGCACTATTGGAGAGGGCGCTACTTAATTTCTTAAATAAGTAGCAAAGCGCGACGGGTCAAGTGAAGGAACGCCGGACCCAACAACATGTCTTCAGGTAATGCCCATGTGGTGACTCAAGGTAAATGGCTGATTAACTTCGGGGCTACTAATCATATGACCGGCAATCCTCAGTGTTTTTCTCTCCTAGAAAAAACATGATTGGTTGCCCCGGTCTTCATTGCAGATGGCTCTCCCTCATCGGTCAATGGGACGGGAGAGGTTCAAGTCACTCCGTCTCTTCGCCTGCCGGACACCCTCTACGTGCACTAATTTCCATGCAATTTGTTATTTGTTACTTCTCTTCGAAAACAACTGCATTGCTCCATTACATTCACTCCTACTTCATGTTCTTTTCAGGATCCGAGCTCCTAAAGGACGATTGCTACTGGGACTGAGAGTGGCGGCCTGTACTTCCTCGACAACATTTCTGATATGTCCGTTTTTTCTTCTTCTTCTACAGATCTTCTAAAATGTCATCTTCGCCTTGGTCATCCTCCTCCATGACTTCTTTGTCAGCTTTTGAACAACCCACCTCCGCACAGTCCTCCTCTCAACTGTGACACTTGTAAGCTTGACAAGAATCACAGCTACTCCTTCCCACCGAAGCAAGGTTGTGGCTCTTCCTGTCCTTTTGGTCTCGTTCACACTGATGTCTGGGGTCCTGCTCCTACCCTAACTATATGTCAAGGTAGTTTTTATTTTGTAACATTTATTAATGATTTCTCTCGGTGTACGTGGGTGTATCTCTTAAAAGAGCTCTCCGAACAATTCTTTGTATGAACATCATTTTATTATATGATTAAAACCTAGTTTAATGTGTCTATTGAGCTTTTTCGTTCTGATAATGTCAAAGAATGTCTTCGTCATGATTTTTCTTCTTTTTGTATGCAAAATGACATTATTCATCAAACTAGCTCTGTCTATACCTCGCAGCAAAAGGACGTGGTTGGATGCAAAAACCGTCACCTCCTTGTTGTCGCTCGAACTCTAATGACACAAATGTTGGCTCCTCGCTCCTATTAGGGCTATGTCGTTCTTATCTTCTGCTATCGCATCAACCGCATTCCCTCCATGGCTCTACACGGCCACACACTGTTCTCCATTCTCTATCCAGGCAAGGAACCCTTCCCTCTTCTTCTGCGTATATTTGGGTGTATGGCTTTTGTGATAGCTCCCTTCGCCACTCATGACAAGCTCTCTTCACGTGCCACCAAGTGTGTCTTTCTGGGTTACTCTTCCACTCAGATAGGTTAATGTTATTTTGATCCTATTCTTCAAAAGAAGTTCGTCTCTACGAACATTACTTTTTTCGAAAATGCATCTTATTTCTCTCACGACACCTCCCTTCTTCCTGATATTCCTGCTCCTCCTACCGACTCCTCCGTCCCGTCTACGCCCATGGAGAACCCTCCACCTTCGCCGTGTCCACCATCTCCTCCTCCTCTCTCACTGCCTTTGACGTCTCTCTGTACTCCTGGGCCAGCTCTCTCCTCTACGGATGCACTGGATGCTAAGGAACATGATGACCTGGATCTTCTCATTTCTCTTCGCAAAGGGGTGCGGATGTGTACCCAGCATTCGCTTATTATTGTTACTTCCTATGCTCGTCTTACCCCTTCTCATAGATATTTTACGTTAGCTATCTCTGCCAGTGCTAATCCCTGTAACTTCAAAAGGAAAATTCTTTTATTTTGCTTATTTATGACATCAGGATGTTACGTTAACGCATGATTGGCGTGTGTCATTGTTAGAGCGTGGGTCTTAGCTCTTGGGTTTTCTGTGTGTGGCTGGGTTTAGCCTGTTTAAAAGATTTCCTACTGAGCCGGGTCTGTTTTGGTGACTCGTTGGAGCCTCTTTGGGAATGCTTGTGTTTTGGATTCGGGAGGTGTTTACCCGAGTTTGGTTCTTCGAATCTTAATTTCGCCCATACCCTTGGGTTCGTAGCTTTGGTATTTAGCTACAGTGTGATTTTCGTAGAAATTCATGTTGGCGCGAATTTTTGGGTTGTTTGGACCATTATTTAATAATAAACTATTATTTTAATACTTATATGTCTAAGTATAAATAGCCTTATGAATAGATTAACCCTATTCTTCGTATTCTTCTTGAAAACCGTCGGCCTGTTTGCGTAAGAAAGAGGAGTCCTTGAAGTTCCTTTGACCATCAATTGGAGGAGCTCTGGTGTACAAAATTTTCATCGGAGGGTAGATCTGGATAACTCTCATGAAGATCTACATTTCAACCGTAAGTTTTTCTCGTTTCGTGGAATTTTAAAGGTTTAGGTTGCGGTTTTGACCATTTTTCGTCCTGAAAAGTTTCAGGAAATATTGCCTAGGTGTTGTTGCGGCCAGATCCTTGATGAGGAGCATTTACATGGCTGGATTCGGAGATTTGAGGCAAGTGATGACTTCTTCCCCTTGCTAAGCTTGTCTTTTCCTTCTATATTTTTCGTACTGTTCTTCCCTTTGTAGTTTTGTGAGTAGGGTCAGATCCGACGTTTGCCGATCAGCCTTATGGTATCATTTTCCGGCCAAGTTCAACAAACATATGTTTCATTGTTTTAGTTCCATTGTGTAGTTGTCGGTTTGGAGTGGTCAGAGTTCGTCGAACAGAAGCTATTTTGTCGAACGAAGTTCGACAAACAGAAGTAAATTCATCAAACAGAGTTCGACGAATAAATGGAATTCGCTGAATAGCGTTCGTCGAACGGAGTTTGTCGAACTGAGCTAATTCGTCAAACGGAGTTCGTCGAACGGAGCAGATTCATTGAGTGTATCCACAGGCATTGAGTGTAGCCATTAGGCATTGAGTATAGCCTTAGCACTGATATCCAGTTTCTAGCCTAAGTATAAAATCGTTGACAGCGTTGAGCGAGCTTAACTCACCCAAGGCCATCAATTTAATCGGCAAGTTAAGTATAAATAGTCAATAATGTTGAGTAAGCTGAACTCACTCAACGTCGTCTTCTAAATCTATTAAATCCAAGTAGAAAGCATCGATAGTATTGAGTGAGCTGAACTCACTCAACGAGATCACTTAATTCTGTAATTCTATATAAGAAAGCGTTGACAGCGTTGAGTGAGCTGAACTCACTCAACGTCCTAGCTTTTATTAAAATGGGTTGACATTGTTGAGTGAGTTGAACTCACTCAACGCCGTCGCTTTAACTCTGCAATCGAAGAGTTAAAGCATTGACAGCTTTTAATGAGCTGAACCCAGTCAACGCCATCATTTGATTTTGGCAGCTAAGTGGTAAAACATTGAGTGAGCTGAACTCACTCAACACCATCGTCTTTTCTTGCTGTTGTGTTTAAGCATTGAGTGTGTTGGGTTATGGCATAGAGTGTGTTGACTAAACTCGACGTAGCGTCCAGTGTACTCGATGATTTCCCTTAGATTTGTCTAGTTTCACCTATTTGACGTGTATCTCTAAAGGCTTAGTTTTGTCGGTTGGGCCCGACTTAGATTCGGTTGCGTTACGGTGTCAATGATTCACGTGTTTATTGAGAGTTTGTCTCATTTTTGTTTCCTATGGATCAAACTTATGTTATTTCTGCTGATTCCCGCAGTTGTTCTCGGAGTATATCTCCGTTCGCACTTGGTGCAAATTTCATTACCTTTTAACTTTATTAGTTAACTCTTTCATTCTTAATCTGTAGTTAGTTTGTTGTGTTTTTGACAGCTATTCATGTTTGGATTAGTAATCTTGCTACTCCCTTATTTACTGATAGTTTTGTTTGTCACTTATATTTTTCTTGCTGAGGTGTTCTTTATTTGAATGCCTCTGTTTCAAGGCAGTAGCCGGTTGAGCGGCTAGGTTTGGTGTTTGCTAGTGGACTGCAATATATGTTGCAGTGGTTCCCTCTACCATGAGAGGTAGTTCTTTGTAGTTTTCTTGTTAGTACAGACACACATACTGACTTGTTGGTTCGTGTCAGTTTGTTGACGCCCACTGGTGGTTTTCTTTTGAATTGTTGAATACTTTGCTAAGCTGCTAGTTTTGCATTTTGTGGTTGTTTTTACTAGCTCTCTAGGAATGTTTTATGCTAGGTTGCTTGTTAGATAATTTCTCTTATAAAAGCATTACTACTAGTACTTCATACATCTCATATTTCTTCAACTAAAATACTATTTTCTAGTTAACGTAAAGACTATTTTCATACTTATAATAAATCTAGAGTCTTGCATGCCATAAGTTGCCCTTTGGGGATGTTTATACTCATGTAGGGTGTTAATCAACATAACAAAAGTATTTTTTCTGCAGCGTATAACTATACTTTTACTCGTGGACTAGTTGATCCACTGTGCCGAGGGATACGACCATCTAATTTAAACTGGTTTTTTACTTAATAACTTATGGATTTCATTTAAACTATAGAGATTGGAGTTTTGCCTGAGAGCCTGCAGTTATCCCCTACACGGCGTGGCATCACGGCGCGTATTTTCTCTTACTCTGATATAACTTAAATGTTGAGAAAATGTGCGTTGTGACATTTGGTATCACAGGGATGGGTTGTTTGATAATTGGTCGGGCAACCATCTCTAGTAAGTTTTAGTTATTTAGTGTCATTTCATACACACACCGATGTGTCATCAGTACGTCTTGGCTAAAGCATGAACACTACACTAATAAGCATTATAAGAAGTATAAGGGGCATATTATGTAGTATGGGATGCATAATATGTGTTTGTATATGGATACACCATAGGTGACAACTTGTGACGAATATGTAGTATGAGATGCATAACCATCATCACATGGATGCCCATTAACATGTTTTACCTTTTCGTTACATGTGATATTATGTAGTATGAGATGCATAATATTTCATATATATGATGCTCATAACATGCATTAAGACCTTTTTAGAATGCATATCACAACATGCATAGCATAACATAGCATTTGCACACGGGCCAAGCTAAAGATTTATATGATGATATATATACACATATTGTTTTGAGTCAAAAGAATACAAATTCATGCATTCATGGACAGTTGGGTCTATTGATCCGAATATCCCAGATTTTTAAGAAGTCAAATGGGCCAATGACATATACACATAATGTATTTGATGTGTGCTTTATTTCATGCATGCAGGTTATCCATGATTGGACAAGTAAAGAAAAATAAGTTGGGCAGTGAACTCAAATTTCATCGAACTCAGCTCAGAGTTCGTCGAAATCAACTTGCTGATCATCCATCTCAACTCAGCATAAGCTTAAGAAATCAGGATACAAAATTCGTCCAACTTAGTTCGAAGTGTGTCGAGCTTAGGTTAAAGTTCGTTGAGTTCAGCTCAACGCTTGTCAAGTTGAAGCAAGAGAAAAATTAACTAAGGAAAAAAGTGCTGAGAGCGCTGAGAAGATCAAAGTTTGTTGAGCTCAGTTTGCGGTTCGTCGAGCTGAGCTCAAAGCTTGTCAAGCTAAAGCCAAAAAATTTGTCTAAGGCATAAGCGCTGAGACCGCTGAGAAGAAGGCATTGACAGCGCTGAGACAGCTACGACATCTGGGAAGATTGCGTTTAGATAGTTGAAGACAACTGAGAAGATGGCGTTAAGACAACTGAGACAACTGAGAAGATGGCGTTGAGACAGCTGAGACAGCTGAGAAGATGGCGTTGAGATAACTGAACAGCAGAAATAAAGTTAGCTGGAAAGTTTTTAAGTCCAGAAGAGTTGAGTGAAGCAAGTTCACTCAACGCTTTTAAATAAAGTAGGAAGCGATGAGACAGTCAATTGTTAAACAACTGGGAACAAAATTAGCTGGAATTTTTCTAAGTCCAAAAGCGTTGAGTGAAGCAGGTTCACTCAACGCTTCAAATGAAGAGGAAAGCGATGAAATAAAGAATTGTCTCAGTTGATAAATGAAAATCGCTGAGACAGTTAAAAGTGCAAAAATCGCTGAGATAGTAGATAAGAGGAAAGTGCTTAGACAAAGGCTTGTCTCAGCTAATAATGGAAAACCGCTGAGACCGCTGAGACCGCTGAGACAAAACCGCTGAGATAAAGCCAGGGAATGTTCTAAGTCCAAAAGTGCTGAGAGCCAAGGCTGATGTCGTTGAGTGTCTCAACATCACTCAATGCTTGATGGGATTCTGGAATATTTTCTAAGTCCAGATTTTGATGACCACTGTTGACGTCATCAAAGTCAAAATTGCAGGAAGCTATTACTGGAAAGCTGCTACAATGCAGAAAGATGTTTTGTCCCTTTCTGATGGAGTTGGTGCTCACCAATCCTTAGTGGGACCACATACTATGGTGACGTTGATTCAAATCAATGCATATAAAAGGGGGAACAGTAATGGGATTAGGGTTAACGAATCAAACGAATGGAAATAAAAATTGATAGAGGAAGCTGGACATTTATTTCCGATCAGACTTGAAAGCTGAAATCCAGCCAAGATAGCCTGAAGGTAAAGAAGGATAGCTGAAGCTCTTCAAGCTCAGCAAGGTTGTTCTCTACAGAACAATGTAGCTGATTCATCTCTCAGTAAGGTGAATGTTGATCATCAGTGCAGCAATAATAAGTGATAGCTGTAGAAGAACGCTGATTCCTCCTACAGTAAGTGAGCTGGACTGAAATCTGCTCTATCCAGCAAAGTTGACTTAGAGTTATTTCTCTGAGTCAGTTATTTTATTTTCTTCAACTCTGTATTTATTTCATGTAGGATTCAGGATACCTGAATCTGAGTGTAGGGCACTTTGTGCCTGAGGTAGGTGACAAATTTGTCACTGAGGTAGGTGTTTGGAGGGGCACTGAGGTAGGATCCAAGTGAGGATCTGAGATGTAGGGCTTAATTGCCTGAGGTTGGAGAGTACTGCTCTCTGAGTGTAGGGCCTTTGTGCATGAGGTAGGTGACAAGCTTATCACTGAGATTTATGTGCCTGGAGGGGCACTGAGGTATGAAGCTGGAGGGGTACTAAGTTGTAGGAGTGATGCAGCACTCTAATAGTAGGGCCATGTTCCTGAAGTTATAGGGCAGAAAAGCCTGAGCTGTAGGCCTTAGAGATAAGGCTGAGGTATGTGGCTTGCGGGTCACTGAGTTTAGGAGCACTACAGAGCTCTAAGGTAAGATCCTTTGGGATCTGAGGTAGGGCTGTCCTCCCAGCCTGAGTGTAGGGCTTAACAGCCTGAGGTAGGTGGTCTGCTAACCATTGAGTGTAGGCCCTTGTGGCTGAGAAGTGAGTCTTGGATGAGACTTAAAGATCCTGTGGGATCTGAGGTGTAAGATCTTAGGAGCAGTTTGGAGGAGTTCGTGCTGAGTCTAACAAATAAGCTTGGATAGGTGGAAAGGGAAAGTGGATGTACCTAATTGGGGAACCAATATAAATTCTATTGTTTACTGTGTGTGCTTGTTTGTCTTTGTGATTGCAGGATTTAAGGACAAACTCTAGATAGAACAAGCTGAAAATAACAAAAGATTTATTAAAAGCTCAAAGACCTATTCACCCCCTCTAGGTGATTAGCTAACCGAAATTAAATAACTTTCAAGTGGTATCATAGGGAGGTTACTCAAAAAGAATTTAACAATCTAAGTATACCTCCAAGGTTAGCTAAAAGATAAGAAATGGGGTCTGGTGTAAACTACAAGGAATTAGAAGCCATGAAGTTGCCATTCTGCAAAAAGGAAGGGTTTGGACTTTAGAAGAAAAGGGTTAGGATGTTCATGGAAGCTGCTGACCCAACGATCTTCATCACAGTCAAAGAGGGACCCTACATCCCCATGAAGATCTCAGTTCTGGATGTCAACATCCAGACTCCTAAATCATATGAAGAAATGAACAAGGATGAGATCCTCCTTGCCTCCATGGATAAGAGAGCTTAAAATATCATTGCTAGTGCAGTAGATGATCCTACATTCCAGAATTTGGTGCACTACAAGACCTCCAAGGAGATGTGGGACACCCTAATGGTGTCCATGGAGGGTTTAGAAGAGGTGAGGGATTACAGGAAATCCATGCTCAACCAGGAGTATGAGGCCTTCAGACAAGGAAAGTTTGAGGGCATTGCTGAAAGTTTTGAAAGATTTTTAAGAACTGTTACTGAACTGAGAACTTATGGAAGGGTATTCAACACCTATGAGCTGAATGACAAATTTCTCAGGGACCTTACCATGGATTCGGATGCAAAGATCTGCGCCATCAGGGATATGGGCAGACTAGCAGACACACCACCTCCAACACTGTTTGAAAGCTACTGTCCTATGAGATGCAGCTTGTTGTAAGGAAGGAAGAAGAAGAGAAGACCAACAAGTCATAGAGCAAGGAGAAATCTGTGGCTTTCAAAGCTGATGCTTCAACCAGGAGCAGAAGGAAGATCTCTCCAATGTGGACAACTGTTGTGTCAGAATCTGAGAGCTCCAGGTCCAGCTCATCTGACAGCCATACATCTGATGAGGACCTTGTTTACTTCTCCAGGCAGTTTCAGAAATTCATGAAGAAGGGGCATTGGAAGAATAGAAGGCCTTCTTCCTCCTCTCAGCACAGAAGGAAATCCTCTAAGGAGGACAGGTATGCTCCTAACTCTAATAAAATATCTTCCTCTAACATTTTTTGTTTTTGCTGCAGCAAACCTGGACATGTAATTGTTGGCTGCCCAGTAAAGAGGAAAGAAGAAAGTGTGAAGAAGCACCACAAGGGAAAGAAGAAAGAGAAGTCCCTAGTGGCCAAGTAAGAGAAGAACTTGTCTGACTCTTCCTCTAAGTCAGACAATGAAGAAGATGAAGCCTACATTGGGCTTATTGTTATTGCTGGAGAAGAGTTCCCTGTTGCTAGAATAGGGATGAGGGCCCCTCTGTCACACCTAGATAGTGACTCAGAGGTGGTTAAAGATGAGGAAGGAGATGCTTAGTGTCATGGATTGAAGGTACTGACAGATGAATAAAGCAGACAGGATCTGCCTGGTCAGTCTCAGGTACATACTAAACCACATTCTTTTATTTCTAGTCATGAGGCTGACTCAGTCTCTAAAGCTAAATCATCAAGACATGAAGGGGATTCATACTCTGAGGATGATGTAAACTCCATAATTGCCAAGTATGGAGAACTTCTTGAGGCTTTCAAGAAATGCAAGCTACTTGCAAAGGGGCGGGCAAAAGAGCTTCTTAGTCTTAAAAGAAAGTGTGAAGAACAAGAAAAAGCCCTCACTGATATGGTTGCACATGCATGCCAGCTCAAGGAAATTATTTACAGTGAGTCGGTGGTAAGAGTCTCAAATGAGAAACTTATTCAGAAACTTGAAAATGATCTCTTAAATGAGAAATTGCTAGTGACAAAATTTTCTAAGCCAAGCACTATGCTACCCTTAATTGATACCCACCTTACCCAAGTTGGTAAGAAAGAGTTGGGATTTAAGGGACCTGCTAGACCTTCCAATCCAAGAGGAAATGGAAAAGGGAAGGCACCAGTAGTGCCTCTAGCCTCACTGCCTCAAATTCCTTTTTAGAGAGTGTTGTTGCCTTCTAACAGGTATGACCATGAAAGCTATTTTGGTCACTAGGAGAACGGCAGATCCACTGGTATGGACCAATGTGGACCCAGACTTGGTGGAAGGTACAACCATATGAAAGACTATATGGCTAACCATGAGGAAATCCAAATGGCCCAACCCGGACCATTTGTTTTTGGTGCCCCAGCACCAAAACTCAAAGATATTGCTGCTGCTAAAAATCTAAATCAACCAGCAAAAGTTGTGATTAAAGGTGAGTCTTCTGACAGGGCTTGAATGGCCATCGAAGATGCTATCAAAATCATGTTAGCTTAAAAGAGACATGTAGCTGGTGGTTCTCAGAGAAGACCAACACAGCCAGCTGAAAGACTATCCTTCAGTCAAATTGCTGCTGAAAGAAGGCAGAAGTATAGTGCAGCACATCTCCCCACTGTTCAGGAAGCAGTGCAGTCAAATGCTGGTCCCAAATGGGAAAGGAGATATAATATTTAGGAGTGTTGGTGTTGTGGCAAAGTGGCCACTATGCTGTAGATTGCTGGCACAATCCATCAGTGTCTAGAGGTTGCCAACCTGTTAGGAATTCTGCAGGAAGGTATGGTTATTTCAAGGCTAATGTGAACCTAGGACCCAACAGAAATTGGGATCCTAAGGTAAGGTGGCTTGCATTCTTTTCAGGTTAGTTCACGTACCAAATCCCCTAAATGGTACTTGGACAGTGGATGTTCCAGGCACATCACTGGAATAAAGGAGCAATTGAAGGAGTACACTCCAGTAAAGAATGGATGCAAGGTCATTTTTGGAGGCTCAGACAAGGGGATAACCAGAGGTGATGGTAACATCTCAAAGGGCATAATCTCCATCAAAAAGGTGGCTTATGTGGACGGGTTGCAACACAACCTCATAAGCATAAGACAACTATGTGATCTTGGTTATGACATTTCCTTCCACAAGGACAAGTACCACATCAAGAGGTTAAGTGGCCAAAGTGTCATCTTAACAGGCACTAGGAGTGGGAATGTTTATTGCTTGAATTTTTCCTGCTTAGAAAATAGTTCCCCTATATGCCTAGTTGCAGATGAGAAAGTATCATATTGTGTCCAGTGGCACAAGAGACTGGCTCATTTGAATAATAAGATAATTAGTCAGTTCTTCAGTGATGATCTTATTAGGAATGGTCCCAAAATAAAATGCTCCAAGGAAGGTATCTGTGGTGCTTGCCAAAAGGGTAAACAGACTAAGGCCTCTTTCAAGAGCATTGGGGCCAAGGACTCTTTGAGATGCTTGTATCTCCTGCATATGGACTTGTCTGGTCCTATGCCTATTCATAGTGTAGGTAGAAAGGTCTACACCTTTGTGGTGGTTGATGACTATTCCAGGTTTACTTGGGTGTTCTTCCTTAGAAGAAAGGATTAAACCCTTAAAGTTTTCACAAATAATGTCAGGCAAATTCATAATGAGCTTACATGCTTTGTGGTCAGAATGAGAAGTGACCATGGAACTGAGTTTCAGTCTGCTGCTATGACTACATTCTGTGAAGAGCAAGGGATTCATCAAGAGTTATCCTCTCCAAGAACACCCCAGCAAAATGGGTTAGCTGAGAGGAAAAACAGGACTCTAATAGAAGCTAGGAGAACACTATTAAGTGACACTTCTCTCCCTAAATATTTCTGGGCTGAGGAAGTTAACACTGCATGTCATATGCTTAATAGGGCTTCTATCACCAAAGACCACAAGAAACTCCCAATAAGATCTTGAAGGGAAGAAAACCAAACATTTCCTACTTCAGGATCTTTGGTTGCCAGTGTTTCATCCTGGACAATGGTAAGTCAAAAATGACTAAGTTTGCTGCCAAATCCCATGAGGGGATATTTGTTAGGAACAACAACAATAGTAGGGCATATAGAGTCTATAACTTGACAAATCAAGTTATAGAAGAGTCTATTCATGTAGAGTTTGATGAGTCATGCATGATTGACAGTGAGTTGTCAAGCTCTTTGCCTAGCTGTGCAGGAATTGAAGTCATGATGGAAAAGCTCTCCATCAAAGATAAAGACCCAGCTTTGCAAGAAGATTGTGCTGAGGGATGCTTTCCAGAGGACGCATAGGGCAGTCAAGCTGGAAATGAAGACCAATCTCCAGGTTTTATTAACTCTAACTCTTCTACTGATGTATATAGACCAAGGAAAGCTCATTATGGGCTTAAGCAAGCCCCAAGAGCATAGTATGATACATTGTCTACCTTCCTCATTGAGAACAAATTCTCAAGGGGGAAGATAGACAAGAACCTATTCCTAAGGGAATCTAAGGGCAAGCTCATCCTAGTCTAAATTTATGTTAATGATATAATATTTGGCTCTACTGATGACAACCTCTGCAGGAAGTTTGCAAAACTTATGCAGAGAAAGTTTGAGATGAGTAGTATGGGTTAATTGAAGTTTTTCTTGGGACTCCAAGTAAAACAGACTGATGATGGTCTATCCATATCCCAGTCAAAATTCACCAGGGAGATAATCAAGAAATATTGCATGGAGAATGCTTCCACCATAAGAACTCCCATGAGCTCAAGTATGCCTATATGTAAAGATGATCCAGGGAAGCCTATTGATCAAACTCTGTATAGAGGTATAGTTGGCTCCCTTCTCTACCTCACAGCAAGTAGGCCTGACATTATGTATGCAACATGTGTCTGTGCTAGGTATCAGGTCTGCCCTAAAGAGTCTCACTATACTGCTGTAAAAAGAATCTTGAGATATCTTAAGGGCACCCCAGATCTTGGCCTATGGAACCCCAGGAATGAGGAATTTGAACTAACTAGCAATTCAGATGCAGATTTTGTAGGTTGTAAGGAGGATATGATGAGCACTTCAGGCTCCTGTCAATTTCTAGGTGCAAGGCTTGTCTCTTGGAGCAGCAAGAAACAAACAAGTGTAGTAATCTGAACAATAGAGTCACAGTATATTTTAGCTAGAAGCTGCTGTGCTCGGTTGCTGTGGATTCAGCATCAACTTCAAGAATACATTGTTTAGATACGTAGAACTCCACTCCTTTGGGATTCTACTAGTGTAATTTCTATAGCTAGGAATCATGTTTCCCATAGTAGGAATAAGCATATAGAAATTAGGTATCATTTCACTAGAGAACATGTGGAAACGGAAGACATCTGAAAGTGCAGCTAGATCTGATATACTCTAGAGGGGGGGTGAATAGAGTATGGTGCTTAAAAACTTTTTACAACAATTATTGTAATCTGAGTGAACAGGGAAGCAAATATTAAATCTAATCACAGAGTAACCTACAAAAGAAATTAATCACAGATCCTAACTAATCACAGATACATCACAGCCAGAAACAAAAATTAAGACAAGCAAGCCAGAAGACACAAGGAGCTATAGTGGTTCCCCTAAACTTGGGTACATCCACTCTTCTACTACCCTAGGTAGGAATCCACTGCAGGATGAGTTGATCAGGTGTCCTGGGCACCAATGAGCTTTTGATAAGGTGCTCAAAAACCAAATCAGATTTTTTGATCAGGTGTCTTGCCACCAATGAGCTTTTGATAAGGTGCTCAAAAACCAAGCACAAACTTTTGAAGGGATTTTGAAAAACCCTTTACAGAGATGGGGATGAGAGAGTTATGGAAGTCTTCTATTTCTCAAAGCAGCTGAGAAGACTATATGGATTTGATGTTGTCAAAGCTCCCCCTGAGTTCTTGAGATGTTCAGGAAATGAAGCTTTGATGTAGGGTGATAGGCCTTCAGAAGTTTGATCTCCAGCAATTGATGATTTCAGCAACAGCTGAAATGTTAGGTGTCTGGAGTCTTTGAATGATGTTGGCCTTGAACACTTGAATCAAAGGGGATCTGAAGATTTCAGATTTGTTGATCTCCTTTGGTGTTTGTTCTTGTATTAATTCTTTTAGATAGAGAATGTCTACAGCTCTTTCTCTTGTGAACAGTTGGTGCTGAGAAAGATGTTGTTCCAGAGAAAATTGTAGCAGAGAATCAATTGTTCTTCTTCTTGTGCACTCTCTACAGATGATATAAGAATTCAAAAAATCATCTCTTTTATTCCCTTTGTTCTGAATAGAAAATGATCCTCTATAAAGAATAGTCGTTAGCCTGACATTAATTACATCGTTAATTGCAAATGTCTTCTGGGGGAAAGTCCAAAGAAACATTCCTTGATAATCCCTTGAAACTTGGTCCAGAATAAATGAAAACGGCTAGAAAATCTTCTGAATTAATTGTTGAATAACTCCTTAACTGTTCTGAATTTGAATCTTGAAAATCATTCAACTCTTCAGAAAATCGTCGAACTGAGCTCTACTATCGTCGAACTGAGCTCAGCGTTTTGGACTTAGACAGCAACAGAGATCGTCGATATAAGCTCAACTATCGTCGAACTGAGCTCAGAGATAGAGAATCAATACTGAAGTCAAGATCGTCGAACTGAGCTCGAAGATCGTCGAATGGAGTTCGACGATTTGTTGAAGTTGAGCTCAGCGATCGTCGAATGGAGTTCGACGATCCATCGAAGTTGAGCTAGACGATCGTCGATTGGAGTTCGATGATTCGTCGTACTTAGCTCGACGATATGACTTAGTCTCCAAACTGAAAAACCTTGGTCTTGAGGGCAGCTTCCAAACCTAACTACTAACCCTTAGACTCAATTCTAGTTGACCTTTAGATCTATACAGGAGGTCAAAAATAGGTTTCCTAAAGACATAGTGATCCTGACCCAAATTAGTAATAGGGTGTTCAAACAATCTCCCCCTATTTGGGTTCGGATTACTATTTACAGAATTTGGAAAAATTAAAGAACAACATACAAAGCAACAATACAGAAATGCAATAAGCAGGACATTGCAGAAGCACAGATATATTATCCCAGACAGAAATCAGAAATCAGAATAATTGTCACCTTACATAATTATTCTTTCTCCTTGCTCTTTATAGGTTTGATTTCTCTATTAGGATTGAGAGCTTCCTTTTTGGATCTTCTGTCATCTACTGCACCTAAAGATGTTTGTTGTTTGGGCCTTGGAACCACAACTTCAGGATGCAGCTCCATATATCTTTCAGAGTCAAAGAATTTGCTTGAGGCATATCTTTCCAGTTCTTTCTTCCTTTGTTCAGACAATGTAGTAATGTTTGAGGTATCTCTACCTTGCTCTTTAGCTTTCTTGATTTGATCCAGGGCAGCTAGCTCTTTCATCCTGGCAGTCCATGCAGTAGGATTATTTTCTGGATCTTCAAAGGGCTGTGGAGGCTCATATCTGTTGGATGGATTGTCTTGAGGAGCTCTGGAGGAGACTACTTCTTTTAACTTATAGGTAAAAGGACCTGATGTTGTATCTGATGAAGCTTGTCCTTCCCTAGAGTATGGATGTTGTCTAGAGTAGCCTTTGGAGTAGACTTGGAATTCCCTTTGTCTTCCTCTATAGCTTCCTCTTCTAGATTGAGAACCTCTGGACTGGCTTCCCCTATAATGAGATCTTGCATGAGGCTGATAGGTGGTTTGGCTTTTAGCAGAAGGTTAAGTAGCTGAGCTTCCACCTGCACCTGCATCAGGAGGAGGTGGTGGAGGAGGATAAGGATGATGAAACTGAGAAGATCCTTTCTCATACTTCCACTTCTTCTTCATGGATTTAAGTTGGTTCTTGGAATACTGCATCCAATGCTCAGTAATGGGGCAGTCATGAAGAATGTAATAAGGGATATCATTAATGTCCTTGACTTTGGTTGGAGGCACCCTTTTCATAGCTTTGCTCCTTACCTTTCTTTTCCTGGCTATGGTAGTAGAGGAATCATCAGAATCAGTCCTAAATTCATCACTTTCAGAACTTTGCTCATCATATAATGCATCAATCTTTTTCAAATATTCTTTTTGAAGTTGAGTTGGAGTAGATGAAACAGCAGTGGTGACAGCAGCAGATACATCACTAGTAACAACAGAAGTTGTAGCAGCAGTTGTAACAACAGACACAGAACATTCTGGAGCAATCCTTGCAGAAGATACAGCAGTAGTAATATCAGCATTAACTGGAGTAGCAACAGATTCAGATAAAACTTTTTCAGATACACTACTTTTAGATATAATATTTTCAACATCAGCAATAACAGAAGGAATAACATCAGCAATAACAGAAGGCTCAAAATCATATGCCTCTGTGTGCATATCCTCAGAAACAACAACATTTGTAGCAGCAACAGAAATATCAACAATATTTGCAGCAGGAGTAGCAGCAGCAATGCTGGAACCAGAAGGCTCAGCAGTATATATGGAGGATATATAGGAGCTAACCAAGCTGGAATCACAGCTGGAGAAGGGCACAATGGCCTTGGAAAGATCCTCTAATGGCTGGACTGCAACTTTCTCTGGAAGACAACTAAAATAAATTGAATCAAAATCTGAGAGCAGGGACCTGAGGTCTACTGAAAAGACAGCATCTTGAGGTGGAACTGGAGCTTGAGTTAGGGTAACAACAGTAACAGTAGGAGCTGAAGAAGTAGCAGCAGCATGCAATCTCACCACTTCATTAGGCATCTCCCCCTACCTAGATTCAGAGAATGTTGGATCAAGGCACATTGATGAAGGGATTGCCTGAGGAAATATAGAGGATAGCCTGGCAGAAAGGGCTGCCACTGACTGAAGCAATGGAGCCAAGGAGGTCTCCAATAGAAGTGAAAGCCTGGGAGCTATCAGTTCATATAACTTATCAGCTAGGGCTGGAATATCTACTTGCTCAGTAGGCAACTAAGCAGAGGTAGAGACAGGGGGTGGAGCTACTGGTGATGGTGGTGGAGAGCTGGTGGATGGTAGAAGTGAAGGTTGAGGTGTGGGTATTGTGGAGATGGAAGACAGTGGTATGGAGATAGAGGGTGTGAAGGTGGGTTGATCAATAATGTCTTGTAGCAGCTGTTGGTATGATGTAGATGAGGAGGGTAGCTCAGGAGGAGATGAGGGTGAGTCATCCATGAAGGAATCATCTAAAAGATTGAATGAGGGAATGTTGGATGATGTATCAATGTCTGGTGGAGGGTAGTGGTGTAATGAGTGGAATACTTCTTCTGGTATTGAAAGAGTGGGGATTGGAGATGGGACTGATGTTGGAGATGGGCTGGAAATAATGATTGTGGATGGAGTTGGAATGGTGGAGGTGACTGGAGGAGATGAAATTGGAGTTGGAGGAGGAGAAACAGCAGCAGGCAAGTCTTCTGCAGGGGCAGAGACTTGAGGGGAAGTGACTGTTACAGTCCTGGTGCCTGAAGTTGTGCTTGCAGAAGGCCTGCTGGGCTTGGTTATCTGCCTGTACCATTTGCCAAATAGGGCACAGGACAATCTCTTTGATGCATTAATATGTATCCCAGAAGATACTAGTAGGGCAGGGCATCTGTTCTGAAGAAAGAGCCCTAGGATCCTCCCAAAATTCACAAAATTCTTATTGATTTTCTTCTTAATCAGGTCATAGAAGACCTCTCCCCAATTCAACTGTTTCTTGTCCATAATGGCTCACATCAAGCACAGCTGATACCTAGAGATAGTATCATGTGCTGAATGCTTGGCCAACAAAACCTTTCCTACTACATCAGCTAAGAACCTGTATTCTACAGCTAGGTTCTTCTTCAGCAGCTTGCTAGGGTTAGCATCAGAGTGACCCATTCTTGCAAGCAAATCAGAAAATTCCTCTCCAGATAAATCAGCAAAATCTCTTCCAGAACTTAACTCAAAAACCTCTGTCAGAATGGCTGGAGTCAAAGGTACCTGGGTTCCAGAAATTGAACCAACTACTGTGTTTTGGTCCTGGTTATGGGCAGTGTAGACCCACTCCTTAATCTCATTAGCAGCCAACTTGATTCTGGTGGACATGATGGTGGCTAATTTCGGCTCCTTGAACAGTTCCAAAATATCCTGAAAAACTTGATCAGTGGAGCTGAAAGACTCCATGTCTATGTCAAATCCAGCATCGAATTTCATTGCGGCTAGAACAGCAATAGAGACGGCCATGGTTACCTGCAAAAATCAACAAACAAAACGACCAAGTGTAGAGATGTTTGGAGGGAAAGAGAATTTTTGCAGAGAGATTGAAAGCGCAAAAGAGGAACGACGGCGAAAAATGAATTTTATAGTAGGGTTCGACGCAGAAAAGGAAAGATCGTTGAACTCAGTTCGACGATCGGGGCTTCTAAAGGAATCTGAAAGGTCTTCAATATCGTAGATCTCCATTCGATGATATTAGAGAGCGTCGAGCTCTATTCGACGATCGTTCAGAGAACAAAATCGTCGAGCACTGTTCGACGATCATTGACCGGAAGAGATAGTTCAGACTATCTGAGAAGCGATGAACTCAGGTCGACGATTTCGGAAATCGTCGATCTCCGTTCGACGATCTGGGGGAAAATCGTCGAGCACAGTTCAGAGACCAGAAATACACTCTAGACACTAAGAAAAATCAAGATGTTTGCCTAGTCTTGGTCAATTTTTTAAAATTTTAAAATCTTGGATATTATTTTAGACTTCCTCCATCTAACATTCCAAACTGATTTAGGAAGAAGGTGTGTTTCTTTTCATCCAAGGGTTTGGTGAAAATATCTCCCCTTTGCAAATTAGTTGGGATATATTGAAGTTCAATTTTATTCTTCTCAACATTATCCCTTAAAAAGTGATTCCTAATTTCTATGTGTTTTGTCCTACTATGGAGGACTGGATTTTGAGCTATAGAAATAGCACTGGTGTTATCACAAAATATTTTTGACTTCTCTAAGTTGTAGCCATAGTCTAGGAGTTGGTTTTGAATCCACAATATTTGTGAACAACAACTACCTGCAGTCATATATTCAGCTTCAGCAGTTGAAGTTGACTCAGAAGTTTGTTTCTTGCAAAACCAAGAGACAAGTCTGTCACCAAGGAACTGACAAGTTCCAATGGTGCTTTTCCTGTCAATTCTGCATCCAGCATAATCAGCATCAGAAAATTCAGTTAAGTCAAATGCTGAATCTTTTGGATACCAGAGACCTAGATTTGGATAACTTTTAACATACCTGAGAATCCTTTTTACTAAAGTTAGGTGTGACTCTCTAGGGCTTACTTGGAATCTAGCACATATGCATGTGGCAAACATTATATCAGGTCTACTAGTTGTAAGGTACAGTAAAGAGCCAATCATTGCTCTATATGTTGTCTGATCAACAGGTTTCCCATGTTCATCAGCATCCAGTACAGCATTAGTAGGCATAGGTGTTTTCATACAAGATGATTCAGACATACCAAATTTTTTGACCAATTCATTTGCATACTTGGTTTGAGAAATGAAGATGCCTTCAGCATGTTGTTTGACTTGCAATCCTAGAAAGAAGGATAGCTCACCCATGCTACTCATTTCAAATTTAGAATGCATTAGGTTGGAGAACCTTCTGCACAAATTTGAATCAGTAGAGCCAAAAATAATATCATCTACATAAATCTGTACTAGTAGGGTATGGGACTTATGGGTTCTAATGAAAAGAGTTTGGTCTACTCTACCCCTTATAAATCCATTTTCCAGAAGGAAGCATGCTAGGGTCTCATACCATGCTCTAGGAGCTTACTTGAGACCATATAATGCTTTGTTCAACTTAAAAACATAATCAGGATAAGTTGGAGAGATAAAACCTGGAGGTTGTCTAACATAGACTTATTCTTTGATGTCTCCATTTAGAAATGCACTTTTTACATCCATCTGATATACCTTGAAGCCTTTGTGTGCTGCATAAGCTAAGAAGATTCTGATGGCTTCCAATCTTGCAACTGGTGTAAAAGTCTGGTCATAGTCTATGCCTTCTTCTTGTGAATATCCTTGAGCAACTAGCCTTGCCTTGTTCCTTACTATTACTCCTTAATCATCCAATTTGTTTCTGAACACCCACTTTGTTCCAATAATGGAGTGATCCTTAGGCTTTAGCACTAGTTCCCAAACTTTGTTCCTTTCAAATTGATGCAACTCTTCTTGCATTGCAATGGTCCAGTGTGGATCTTGCTCTGCATCTTAAATGGATTGAGGTTCAATTTGAGATAGGAAGCAAGTGTGCAACAGGTTTTGGTTGACCTGATTTCTGGTTTGCACACCAGCTGAGATGTCTCCAATCATTTGGGAAATTGGATGGTCTCTTGATGTTACTAAATCAACAGGGGGTGTTGATTGTTCACCAACCTGTGTTGTTGTTTCCTCTTGTGGTACAACTGGCTCTTCAAGCTATTTTTCTTCAGCATGTTGAATGCTTTCTTCATCTTCACTGCTTTCCTCTTTTTGAGTAACCTATAACTTGTTCAAATCTTCAACAAGAGAATGTACCTACAAGGGTTCTATGGTAGAAGTGTTCTTCTCCTTGAAAGACATGTTAGATTCATCAAATGATATGTGAATAGATTCCTCAATTTTAAGAGATGATTTATTATAAACTCTATAAGCCTTACTGATCATGGAGTATCCCAGAAACACTCCTTCATCAGCTTTAGCTTGAAATTTTGCTAAATATCTCTTGTCATTATTATGAATATAACAAGTACAGCCAAAAATTCTAAAATAATCAACTTTAGGTTTCTTCCCTTTGAGTAATTCATAGGGAGTCTTGCCCTTTAGTTTATGTATTAAACTTCTGTTCAGCACATAGTTGGAGGTGTTCACTGCCTCTGCCCAAAAGGATAGAGGAAGGTGAGCATCTGACAATAATGTAGTGGCGGATTCAATAAGGGTTCTATTTTTCCTTTCAGCTACCCCATTTTGTTGAGGAGTTCTAGGAGCTGAGAAAGTATGTCTGATCTCTTCACTCTGACATAACTCTTGCATAAGAAGAGAATCAAACTCTGTCACATGATCACTTCTGATCAGGGAAGTGTGAGTATTGAACTCAATCTGTATACATTTGAGAAACTCTGTCAAACACTTAAAGTTATCAGACTTCTTCCTCAAAAAGAACACCCATGTGAATCTAGATAAGTCATCTAAAACTACTAAGGTGTAAGATTTCCCTCCTAGTGTTGAAACCGGAATCCGGTCTCTTGTGGAGTTCGACCCTTGGGGAAGGGGTGGTCTCGCGCCTACTTCGCTCCTGCAAGAAAAATAACAAAGAAGGCAAGGTGAAACAGACCCAAGGGCTCGGCAGGGAGGTCCCACCACAAACCCGGAAGATCTCTGAGCGCTTCCCCTCCTTAGCCAGAAGCCGAGCTAAGGTACCCTCAGAAAGCACTTGAAAACTGGAGCAGGGAGGCACTCAAAACGTGCCTTCTGAGGTACCCCTTGGGTCTTATTTATAGTTTTTGGAATCTGAACTGCAAATAACCAAAAGGACTGACCTGAAAATACTAAAAGCCACTGCTTGGGTCTGCCAACAACCAAACTCCGCTGTCCTGAACAGCTATGCGCAGTCCAACCTAGTCTGCCAATAGCGTGGCTCCGCCGTTCTGAGAAGCTATTCGCACCCCTGGGGAGTCAGCTCGCCTCCGATCCCCCTCCGCGGGAGGCGGGCACGATCTAGCTCCAGCGGTTCGCCTATTCTTCCTGGGCGAGCGCGAGCCGGACCGCCGCGACCCGCCTGTCCTCTGCCGGGGCGAACAGGCGACCAGGTCGCGTGCAGGGGCTGGTTGGCGGCCATTGCGACCCCTCGACCGGCTCGCTAGTCGCGGGTTGCTGAGTCCGTCCGCTTGTGCTGGTGCGACGGAGGGCACCCGCCGCTTTGGTCGGCGATTCTCTGCGCGAGCGGGAGAGTAGGGGAGCCGTCTCGACCGGCTCGCTCACCTGAAATGAGCGGGAGCGGACCAGCCCCCTTGCCGTATGTCTGCTTGCTGCTTGGGTGCGGGTTGCGGGGCTAGATCCGCTCGACGAACACGGGGTTGTACACAATCCCCGCTCTTTTTGAGCTTGATACAAGCTCGGAAAGAATCATCCAACCCGCGTGTTCGGCGAGTACTGTGCTGAGCTGGCAGGGAATCTTCTGGTGGGGCCCCACTATTCGGCTATAAATATATCGTTGAGCCCAGGGGGGGCTCCCCAGACCCCCTCATTTTTCTTGGACAGACTGCAGTTTCTCGATGCCGGTCAGCGAAGAGGTGCGAGCTCGCCTGGCGGCTGTGGGCCAGAAGACTCGGGAGGAGGCCCTCGAGGCCGCCCCTTGGCTAGCGTGTGGGTCTCCCGGCCCTCGCTTTAGGCCGGCAAAGGGAAAGATTGTTAGGCGGTCTCCGACGGGTGACTTCCCGGGCTCCAGCTCGGCGGCGGGTGTTGAGGTCGTTTCTGGGGTACGTGACCTCCTTCTTCGGTCTATTGTTGTATTTCTGATCTTTTGTCTTGCAGGCAATTCCTTGTGAAGATGCGAGGAACGGGGGGGGGAGGATCGCCCCCTCCCTTGTCGTCTGAGAGGGTTGCTAGTCCCCCGGGTCTGGACCGCCCACCTCCGAAAACCTCTCTCTCGCCGGCTCCCCACGGACTGGGAAAATCTCTTGAGGCCCTCGAGGGAGAAGCCTTTCAGGGTCAGCTGGGCTCCTCTCGTCCATCCATCGGCGCGGACGACGTGCCAACCCCTGGTAAGCTTGTACTCACCGTTGGCTTCGTTCTCGCTCGCTCCTTCTGAATCGCCCTTTTCGTAGGCTACAACATGGTCTCCTCCGAAACTGAGATGAGCGAAGGGTATTCGCCTCCGCCCGACGTGGACAGTGTTTCTGATTCCCTGGGCGACCCGACCGATGCGGTGGGGATGAAGAGGCAGGTGACGCGGCTGTTCCAGAAGCACACGCTGCTGCTTCAGGAGCTCGTGAAGAGGGTCGATCAGGACAAGGCCGACACTGAGGCTCGGCTCGCGGCCTTGGATGTCACTTCACCGGGCGTGCACATTACGCGAGCCGAGGAGCGCCTTAGGAATGCCTCGGAACAAGTCGGCCTGGCTCAGCAGGAGCTGGTGGCGGTGCGCGATTACCACTATCCTCGCGTGCGGCCACGATCGGGGACGCAGCGGCGGGGCAGGAGGAAGTGGATCCAGTACTGATCCAGCCTTTTTTTCCCCCGCTCGTGGGATATCGCGGAGTTTCCACTATTTCAAAGCCTCATCATGTATTTGTTAACAATTTGTAACTCTTCTCGCCCGCCTATGGGCCTGATTTCTGATTCTTGATGCGCGTCAAAATTACCGTGTTGCTGCTTTTATTTTCTTCGAGGCGGGGCCGCGGGTGCTCGCGTCCGCCCCTCGCTCACCTCCTGGTGCGCGGGCAGGTCTGGGGATGATCTCGCTCATCCCGCCACTCCGACCGTGGCGGGAGCGAGCCGAGGAGCTCGCCAGCCACGTATCTTCGCGACTCGCTCGGGATCCCGGGCGGGCTCGGGCTGAGTCTCGCCCGATCATTCTGCCCGCGGACGCGGTCGAGCGAGACCTGCTGCTAAAACAGTCCTGGCACTGCGACCGCGCGTCGGGGAGTTGAACCGTCATGCCCGATTTTTGCTACGCGCACCTCTCCTTTTGGCGGGAAATTTCCCGCCCTTTCTTTCTCCCTATAAATAGGCATGGCCGGTTCTTATCCTTTCATCGCTTCACAGCACTCACTCGCCTCCTATTCTCCGCTAATCATGATTCGCGTCCTCCCATTGGGTCTGTCTCGCTTGTAC
Organism: Platanthera guangdongensis; assembly: GCA_039583875.1. Lineage (NCBI taxonomy): Eukaryota > Viridiplantae > Streptophyta > Magnoliopsida > Asparagales > Orchidaceae > Platanthera > Platanthera guangdongensis. The sequence continues at coordinate 27,584,272 of CM077159.1, forward strand.
GGCGGCAATTCGACGGAATGGGCGGCGGCGACGCGGACGGGCAAAGCAAATGCGCCTGGACCTTCTCAGAGCACGACTTCCCCCGCGCTATTATCTTAGAGCGCGAATACTTAGAGGCCCTAGGAGACCACATCCCGGCTGGATTCTCGGCGAGACGGCCCGGGGAGGTGGAGAAGATCAACAATCTGTCCGGGAACGAGCTCGCCATTCCCCTGGCCCATTTTGAGGTGGGTCTTCGCCTCCCCCTCTGGACAGAGGTTCGTCAGGTACTGAAGTACTTTGGGGTCGTCATAGGTTAGATGACCCCGAACTCTGTAGCCGTTATGGTAGGGTTCGCCTGCTTCCTGCGGGAGGAGCGCATCGAGTTTAATCTCGCGGTTTTCCGCAAACTATTCTCCTTCCATGCGAACCGGGATGGCACCGCCTACTTCTCCAGCGCCCACCTCAAGGTGCGGGAGACCGTTAACAAGAGTCACAACTGGCTTAAGAAATTTATGTTCGTTAAGGGGGATTTCGGCAACGTCCCCTACTCGCCGGTGCAGCTCAGCGAGGCGAGTTACCGCCCGCCGAGCCTGGGAGGCCATGAAGCCGACTTATGTGGGTTCTTCTCCGGGAAGAACTTCGAGGTCGCGTACCTGCGCCGCAACCTCGACGACCTTGCCGCCGTTCCGCCTGGTGGAGGTTTGCCACTCGCCACTACCCTTGTCTCTTTCTTTACTCCTCAGGCCTCACCCTCTCTTTTCTGCAGGCGAGCGAGACGTGCCCCTTCATCCCCCCTATGAGAGTGCCCGAGTCGCCTCTGGGGCCCTCGCTCGCGCTCAGGCTGCTGAAGCCGCTCAGCGCGAGGCCCCGTCGATCACTGCCAAGAAGAGGCCGGGCCGCGAGCAGCCCGCTCCCCCGCCAAAGACAGCGAAATCTACGGGTCAGCAACTAGCCGGGGGCCAGAGGAAAGGCAAGGCCCCAGCTGATCAACCGGCCGAGGGCTCCCCCACCCCCCATAGTCGCTTCGACCGGCGACATCCCCGCCGAGGCGGCGGGTACTTCCGGGCCGTCGGATGGGTCGCAGACCGCCGCGAGGCCGGTGCCGAGAGGGCATCGCAACTTCGGCTACAGCGAGAAATATCTGGACGAGCTTGGCGTCCCGCTCCTGTCATGGGACAAGGAGTCTAACCACGCGGTGGTCTTGACTCTGTTGTCGAGTTGGCTGGAGCAGGACACCATCGGCGGGGAGGCATATAATTTTTCGTTCGGCTTGTACTCGAGAGAGGATGCCGTCATCTATGACAAGGAGGCGACGCGAGTATTGGTGCACGAGAGCGCGCCGGCCCAACTACGCGGCCTGGAGTTGGCCCACATGGTGGGGAGGCGCTGCACCCAACTGGAGCGGAACGCCGCCTCTCTTCAGAAGTTGGCGGACGAGAAGGAGGAGGCGTGAAGACTCGCTCAGGAGGACTCGGATCTTCAGAGAAGGCGGGCCGACGCGGCCGAGGAGACCCTCGCACAGTACCTGGGAGGGGTGGTACGTGCTCACTTCCAACGACCGCCTCTCTTCGCGAATCCACCTTATAACTTCCTTTTCCGCTTTTCAGGATGCCGCGACGACCAGTCGGATGGGTGTTGAGATCGCCACCCTTGCTCAGGACAAGTCAGCGCTGGAGGCACGGGTACGCGAGCTGGAGGCCGCCGCCGCTGTCCCTCCGCCAGATAACAGGGGCTGCCCGCTCGCGCATCACTCCGACCACGAGTTGGAGGTGCTGATGCAAAAGAATGCCGCCAGCGCCGCAAAGTACACGATGCAGATGCTGCGACACGCGGATCTTCTCAAGAGCGAGGTGGCGGAACTCTCGGCGGGCGACGTGGTTCCGACACTGTTCCTTCCCGTACCGGACCCCGGTGACCAGTCCTTCTAGCGCATTTAGGACTTCATGCCCCCGGATCTCGCGTCGCACCCGCTTTTTGATATTTATCTGTTAAGTGTATACACTATGTTCTTTATGCTATTTTGAGATATAAGCGCGGGCCGCGAATTTACTTCTTGATTTCTCGTCTATCAATGCTCTTATACATGCTTCCCCACTCGTTACTTACGTCTGTCTGCTGTCATCGCGCGATGCAATTTTTTCCGCTTTCCCGCTTGACGCCGCTCTCCTCGCGTTGCGTCAACGGGGTCGTATGCCTATGGATTCAGCTCGGGAGTTATAGGGGGCCGGGCAGGCTGTCCCCGCTGTGGGCGACCTGTATCAGCGGCACGACCTCCGCTGCCGAGGCCACTCGCCGACCGGGCGAGGCGAGGCGGCCCGCTGAGGCGCGACCCGGGTTCTCGCCTCCTCCCGGTCGCCAATCTTGGTCTGGGTGGTTATGCTAGACCCTTCCCCATTTTAGCTAATCTTCGTGACTCCAATCCATTGTTAACTCCATTTGAGTAGTTTTTCGGCCCTTCCGGCTTGGTGGGAGCCCGACATCGTGATTTGTTTCGGTTTCGCAAACTGCTGTCATCGAGTGACTTCCGGCCCTGTCAGCTAGGTGAGAGCCTGACATCGGGATCTTCTCGAGGCCAAGGATGACACCGAGTGACTTCCGGCCCTGCCAGCTAGGTGGGAGCCTGGCAGCGGGATCTTCTCGGGGTCCAAACATATTCCATCGAGTGACTTCCGGCCCTGCCAGCTAGGTGAGAGCCTGGCAGCAGGATCTTCTCGAGGCCAAGGATGACACCGAGTGACTTCCGGCCCTGCCAGCTAGGTGGGAGCCTGGCAGCGGGATCTTCTCGGGGTCCAAACATATTCCATCGAGTGACTTCCGGCCCTGCCAGCTCGGTGAGAGCCTGGCAGCGGGATCTTCTCGAGGCCAAGGATGATACCGAGTGACTTCCGGCCCTGCCAGCTAGGTGGGAGCCTGGCAGCGGGATATTCTCGGGGTCCAAACATATTCCATCGAGTGACTTCCGGCCCTGCCAGCTAGGTGAGAGCCTGGCAGCGGGATCTTCTTGAGGCCAAGGATGACACCGAGTGACTTCCGGCCCTGCCAGCTAGGTGGGAGCCTGGCAACGGGATCTTCTCGGGGTCCAAACATATTCCATCGAGTGACTTCCGGCCCTGCCAGCTAGGTGAGAGCCTGGCAGCGGGATCTTCTCGAGGCCAAGGATGACACCGAGTGACTTCCGGCCCTGCCAGCTAGGTGGGAGCCTGGCGGCGGGATCTTCTCGGGGTCCAAACATATTCCATCGAGTGACTTCCGGCCCTGCCAGCTAGGTGAGAGCCTGACAGCGGGATCTTCTCGAGGCCATGGATGACACCGAGTGACTTCCGGCCCTGCCAGCTAGGTGGGAGCCTGGCAGTGGGATCTTCTCGGGGTCCAAACATATTCCATCGAGTGACTTCCGGCCCTGCCAGCTAGGTGAGAGCCTGGCAGCGGGATCTTCTCGAGGCCAAGGATGACACCGAGTGACTTCCGGCCCTGCCAGCTAGGTGAGAGCCTGGTAGGGGGATCTTCTCGGGGTCCAAACATATTCCATCGAGTGACTTCTGACCCTGCCAGCTAGGTGAGAGCCTGGCAGCGGGATCTTCTCGAGGCCAAGGATGACACCGAGTGACTTCCGGCCCTGCCAGCTAGGTGGGAGCCTGGCAGCGGGATCTTCTCGGGGTCCAAACATATTCCATCGAGTGACTTCCGGCCCTGCCAGCTAGGTGAGAGCCTGGCAGCAGGATCTTCTCGAGGCCAAGGATGACACCGAGTGACTTCCGACCCTGCCAGCTAGGTGGGAGCCTGGCAGCGGGATCTTCTCGGGGTCCAAACATATTCCAATTCTCTATGCAAGCTGGCTATGACCGTACTGGGGCGTTTGAAGAAATTCATTATAATGAAAGTGTCACTTACATGCTTTAGGGGAAAAAACGCTTCAAGTCATCACCACTCCAGGTGTGACTCAGGGTCTCGCCCTCTACATTTTGGAGTCGATAGCCTCCTGACTTTAGAGCTTCCTTTACAATAAATGGTCCCTCCCAGCTGGGATTGAGCTTCCCTACGGATGCCGACCTCCCTGCCGCATCCACCTTCTTCAGCACCAGGTCTCCTCCCGCGAATTGCTTGACCCTAACATGCTTGTCAAAGTACTTGGCCATCCTTCTTTTTACCTCCTCCTGTCGGACAGCCGAAAGGTCCCTCAATTCTTCTACCATGTCAAGGGAGAGTCTCAGCTCCTCCTCGTTCTCGGCCTGCCAGTCTTCACGACCTTCTTTGGCCGCCACGACTCGCGGCGTTCGGACATTAAATTCCACGGGGAGCACTGCCTCGCACCCATGGGAGAGCTTGAAGGGGGTCTCCCCTGTAGCTGTGTTAGGGGTGGTTCTTAGGGCCCAGAGAACTGCGGGGAGCTGCTCCACCCAGCTGCCCTTCAAATTCTCCACCTTCTTCTTGAGGAGGTTGACGATGATCTTGTTCGCGGCCTCCACCTACCCGTTGCTCCTGGGGTGATGGACCGAGGCGAACCTGAGGTCGATCCCCAGCTGCTCGCAAAAGCTGGTGTACTCTGCACTGGCAAACTAGCGCCCGTTGTCCGTGACGATGGCCTGGGGTAGCCCATGGCGACAGATGATCTCCCCCCATACAAAGTTCCTGATCATCTGGGAGGTCACCTTGGCCAGTGCCTTCACCTCCACCCACTTGGAGAAGTAGTCAATCATCACTAGGAGGAACCTTCTCTGACCGTTGGCTTTGGGAAATGGCCCAACCAAATCCATTCCCCAGATCACGAATGGCCAGGGGGTCGTGATACTCCTGAGTCGTTGGGCCGGCTGTAGCTGAAGAGGGGCAAACAGCTGGCATTCGTGGCATCTTCTTGCGAACTCGGTGGCGTCTCGGCCCAGGGTGGGCCAGAAGTACCCTTGCCTAACTATCCTTCCCTCCAGGGTCCGACTCCCGGAATGACTCCCACATTCGCCGGAGTGGACTTCCTCCAAGATCCTCTGCACCTCGCCCTCGGCCACGCAGCAAGCCAGCATCCCAGAGAGTTTCTTCCTGTATAGCTGCCCATCCTGGAGGAGGTAATAAGCGGACTTGTACCTTAGCTTCTTCTTGTCTACCCCCTCTGGATATTTCCCCGTGGAGAGGAAAACTACAACTGGATCGATCCACGAAGCTTGCTGGTCGATTTCCATAAGCTCTCCTTCCTCGATGGAGGGGCGGAATAGGTCGGTGATGGTGCCCCCCACCTGGGGACCATGTTTTGCCAGCTGATCGGCTTGCTCATTCTCTTCCCTGGGCACGTGTCGGATGATGAAAGTTTGAAAGGTGCCAATGACCCCCTTCACCTTGGCCAAGTACGATCGCAAGGTGGGCTCCCTTGCCTCGAACTCCCCATTGATCTTTGAAGCTACCACCATGGAGACAGTAAGGACCTCCACATCTGACACTCCCAGCTCTCTGGCCAGGCGCAGCCCTGCTATCACGGCCTCGTACTCGGCCTGGTTGTTGGTAATGGGAAAGTGCACCACCACCGTCTGCTCAATTCGAGTCCCTTGAGGGCTTTCTAGGATCACCCCCACTCCAAGGGAATGCCTCCCTGAGGCTCCATCCACCCTCACCTTCCAAGAAGTCGGGCGGGTGAGCTCTTCCTCCGCTATTTCCACCACGTAGTCGGCCAGAAAGTCGGCCATCGCCTGAGCTTTGATCGAGAGCCGCGGAACGAAGGAGACATCGAACTCGCTAAGCACCACCGACCACTTGGCCAACCAGCCTGAATGTTCCACCCCCTCGAAGATGTTGCGGAGAGGGTGGTCGGTCACCACTCGGATTGAGTGTGCCTGGAAGTAAGGTCGCAGCCTCCGAGCCGAGATGATTAGGGCGAATGCAAGCTTCTCCCGGATCGGATACCGGAGCTCAGCCTTCCTTAGGACCCGGCTGACGTAATAAATAGGGAGCTGCCTCTTCCCTTCTTCACGAACCAAGACGGAGCTCAAGGCCTCTGCCCCGACCCCGAGATATAGGAACAGGTCCTCCCCCTACTTTGGCCCTTGGAGCAGCGGAGCCTGTGTCAACTGCACTTTGAGGGCCTGGAACGCCTCCTCGCACTCCTTGGTCCATTCAAACCTCTGACCTCCCCTTAGCCTTTTGAAGAAGGGGGAGCATTTCTCCCCTGCCCGAGAGAGGAAGCGACTCAGCCCTACTAGCTTCCCCGTCAGCCGTTGGACCTCCTTAGCATTCCGCAGGGACCCCAGCTCCAAGATAGCCCTGACCTTATCTAGATTTGGCTCGACCCCCGCGGGGGTGAGGAGGTGCCCCAATAACTTTCCTCTGCTAGCCCCAAAGACACACTTAAGGGGATTCAACCGCATCTTGTATCTGCGCAGGGTGGCGAAGGTCTCCTCCAGGTCCCAGAGGTGGGACTCCACATCCCGACTTTTGATCATGAGGTCTTCCACGTATACCTCCAAATTCCTTCCCCTTTGCTCCTTGAAGACCCTATCCATCATCTTTTGGTAGGTGGCCCCAGCGTTCTTCAGCCCGAAAGGCATCATCTTGTAGCAGTAGCAGCCATCCCCTGTGATGAACGAGACATCCTTGATGTCCGGGGGGTGCATCCTGATTTGGTGGTAACCTGAAAAAGCATCTAAAAAACTCATTACAGAAAACCCGACGGCTGAGTCAACCAGCGCGTCGATCTGAGGCAAAGGATAACAGTCCATAGGACAAGCTTTATTAAGTAACGAAAAATCGATATACATTCTCCACCGACCGTCTCCTTTTTTGACCATAACCATGTTGGAGACCCAGCCGGGATACTGAATCTCGGACACGAAGCCTGCCTTGAGGAGCTTCGCCACCTCCTCCCTGATGGGCTCCGCCAGCTTGTCCTCCGTAGACCTCTTCTTCTGCTGAACGGGGCGTGTTCCCGGGTCCAGGTTGAGGCGGTGGCAGGCCACATCCGCGTCAACCCCCGGTATCTCCGCGGTGTTCCAGGCAAAGATGTCCACGTTCTTCCGGATACACTCCAGCATCCTGCCCTGGTCCTCCGGGGTTAGCCCCCCGCTGATGCGGATCTTCTCCATCCTGCCTCCATGGGTGAGCACCTCCAGCTCTACCACTTCCTCCGCGGCCTCCAGCCTGGACTGCTCCGCCCATCCGTCAGCATCCCCTTCCTCCGGAACAGGGACCTCTACCCCCATCTCTTCCCCCACAGCCATCACTCTGTCCACCTCCATATCTTCTCCTGTTGCCTCCTCAGCGCAACTCTCTACCCCCGGCTCCTTGCTGAAAACCTCCTGCTCGGCCTCCTCCATCCTCCGACACATCTCCTCGGCTCCCTCCTGCCAAGAGATAGTGTTCACCGCGGTGACGTAGCACTCCCTTGCCACCTTTGGGTCCCCCCTGACTCTGACCTGGATCCCCTCAGCGTTGAACTTTAAGCATTGATGGAAAGACGAGGGGACGTAGTGGAAGGCACTGATAAGGGGCCTCCAGAAGATTGCGCTGTAGCTGCTGGGGGTGTCCACGATGACGAACCTGCAGTTTCGAGAATGCCCCCCCAAGGTAACATGAAGGCCAACTCCTCCCTCTACTTCCTTTCTTTCTCCTGAGAACCCGAACAAGGGTCCATCTGCGGCCAGCACCCTCTTCGCCTCCACTTTCATCGCGTCAAACGCCTTTTTGAAGACGACGTTGACGGAGCTCCCATTGTCCACGAGGATCAGAGAGATAGTAAAATTCTCGATGGCTGCCTTGATGACCAGCGCATCGCAGAATGGGTCCTCGTGGTTTGGCATATCACTCCTAGAGAAGGTGATCCTCTCCTCCGGGGGTGGGTTTTGGGATGCGGAGGCAACGCTCCGCCGGTACATGGTGTGGAGGCTTTCCTTGCGGGAAGCCTCAACCCCCACCCCTCCATGGATCACTCCGATCCCTCCTCGGTTCCCCACATCCACCCGGTCTTCACAGCGATCCTCCTCCGCCCAAGGCAGGACCTCTTCAATCCTCACTTCCTGCCGCGCCTGCTGCTCCTGCTCCCTATGCCCTCTCATCTCCAAGAATTCTGGGCACGTGGCTGTTGTGTGCCCCTCTTCCTAATGGAAGTCGCAATAGGGCAGCTCCACCCTGACCTCCCTTCTCCTCCTCCTCATGATCCCCCTCCTTGCTCCCAAAGCTATGGCCATGGCCTCCTCTTGATCGGGGAGCCGGGGTCTCTGGCCCTGCCTCCAGCCCGGTGGGTGGAACTGATCTTGCATTCCCTGGTAGTGAACCCTTCCGTAGTAGCCTCTCGGTGGCACTTGCCCCTTCCCTTCAAGTCTCCAGCCTAGCCGACGGTCGGGCTCCTGGTGCACCCACCTCGGCTGCTGCTGCCACTAGAGCTGCCTCTGCTCCCTCTGCCTAGGCTCCCCTCTTCTCTCTTCCTGTCCTCTTCCTCCCTTCGACTCCTTTTCCTCCTCAGTTGCCCACCTGGCCAGTTTCCTTGCAAATTCCGGGTTCGACGCATCCCCGTCGACCTCTCTCGCCGCCATCTCCATCAACTCCTCGTAGGAGAGGGGGGGAACTCTCTTCAGCTCCATTCGGAAGAAACCCTACTGCAGGCCCAGGGTAAAAGCCATCATCAGACTATGGCCCGGCATCTCTTGGACCTGGGTAACTTCCTCCTGAAATCAGTCTACATAGCTTCCAAACGTTTCGTTCACTCCCTGCTTAATGTGGAACAGAGACTCGGACTCCTTCTTACTCTTCTTCGAAGTAGTGTACCTCAGCATGAACCCCCTGCGCAAGTCCTCGAAGCAGTAGATGGAACTAGTCGGCAGCTGGTGGAACCACTCCCTCGCCTTCTCTCGGAGGGTGATGGCGAAGAGTCGGCACTTGAATCCGTCCGACATCTGACGGATGGAGACCACGTCCTCGAACCATTGTACGTGCTGGACTGGGTCTCCCTTCCCGGTGTAGTAGGACATCTCGGGTTCCCTGAACCCATCTAGGACTGGAGCTGAGGAGACCAGCTCGATGAAAGGACTGCCCCCCCCCACTGGGTGAGCCGGTGAGTCCCGCGAGCCCAGCTCGCCAAAACGACCTCTGCTAGCCGAGCCAGGGAAAAGCTCGCGCCCGGAGAGCTCGCACCCTCGGCGTTCCTCGGCCACTTCCTTCCCAGCTCGCCTTCCGGGAGCGTCCTCGCCCAAGGACGGGGCAGCTGCGATCTGAACTGCCGGAGTCGAGCACTCGGCCCGCGTGCCAAGTGCGAACTTGACAAGAGTCAGCACCTCGTTTCGGAAATCTTAAAACATCCCCACCGTTGCGAGTGGCGGGGGGGGGGGGGGGGGGCGACGAGTTCGGCCTGTCGGATCCTTGTCCTCCCGTCATTGACCTCGCCGAAGCCTTTCTGCACTGACCACTTTCCACGCTCACCGCACCAAAATGTTGAAACCGGAATCCGGTCTCTTGTGGAGATCGACCCTTGGGGAAGGGGTGGTCTCGCGCCAACTTCGCTCCTGCAAGAAAAATAACAAAGAAGGCAAGGTGAAACAGACCCAAGGGCTCGGCAGGGAGGTCCCACCACAAACCCGGAAGATCTCTGAGCGCTTCCTCTCCTTAGCCAGAAGCCGAGCTAAGGTACCCTCAGAAAGCACTTGAAAACTGGAGCAGGGAGGCACTCAAAACGTGCCTTCTGAGGTACCCCTTGGGTCTTATTTATAGTTTTTGGAATCTGAACTCCCAATAACCAAAAGGACTGACCTGAAAATACCAAAAAGCCCCTGCTTGGGTCTGCCAACAGCCAAACTCTGCTGTCCTGAATAGCTATGCGCAGTCCAACCTGGTCTGCCAACAGCGTGGCTCTGCCGTTCTGAGAAGCTATTCACACCCCTGGGGAGTCAGCTCGCCTCCGATCCCCCTCCGCGGGAGTCGGGCACGATCTAACTCCAGCGGTCCGCCTATTCTTCCTGGGCGAGCACGAGCCGGACCGCCGCGACCCGCCTGTCCTCTGCCGGGGCGGACAGGCGACCAGGTCGCGTGCAGGGGCTGGTTGGCGGCCATTGCGACCCCCCGACCGGCTCGCTAGTCGCGGGTTGCTGAGTCCGTCCTCTTGTGCTGGTGCGACGGAGGGCACCCGCCGCTTTGGTCGGCGATTCTCTGCGCGAGCGGGAGAGTAGGGGAGCCGTCTCGCCCGGCTCGCTCGCCTTAAATGAGCGGGAGCGGACCAGCCCCCCTGCCGTATGTCTGCTTGCTGCTTAGGTGCGGGTCACGGGGCTAGATCCGCTCGACGAACACGGGGTTGTACACCTAGGCTTTGTACTGTAATGGGTCCAAAAAGATCCATGTGTAACAGATACAAGATCTTAGGTGAATCACTCTTATTAAGTGACTTGAAACTATTTTTAGTTTGCTTGCCTAATTGACAAGACCTGCAGAGTCCTTCCTTCTTGTAGGGGCCAGAAGGTAGTCCTCTAACAAGGTTGTCCTTGGATAGCCTAGCAATGGTTCTAAGATTTAAATGTCCTAGTCTCTTATGCCATAAAACATTTGGTCTACAGACAGAATTAAACAGACAAATATCTACATCTGTTGAAAGAAAGTCTACTACATAGATGTTACCTTTCCTTTTACCTATCAACACAGTTGTGTTGTACTCTGACTTGATCTTGCATAATGCTTTGCTGAAATTCACCTGGTAGCCTTCATCACATAGCTGAGTGATGCTTATCAAATTGTGTTTCAGTCCTTCCACATAAGCTACCTTCTTGAATGCTACTGTTCCAATTTGGACTGCACCATATCCTTTAGTTTGTCCAAAGTTTGAATCACCAAAAATAACTTTGGGTCCAAGCTTGGCTTTAAAGGATGTGAGGTTGTCCTTATTTCCTGTCATGTGCTTAGAGCACCCACTATCCAAATACCATTGTTGGTTTGATGTTGGATAGGTCTTCACCTGCACATAAAATAATTCATTTATTTTTGACCAAGTTTACCTTGGGCCTAGGTTGATAACCTTTAAACTCAGAAATAAAAGACATCCCAGGTTGACTCTTATAACCTTCAGGATGATATCTACTTGGAGGTATTATCCATTCAGTATAAGGGTTAAAGCTGTGGGATGAAGGACCCCTAGGATTGGATTTTGATTTGCCCTTGAAAGAATTTCCAGAGCTCTGATCTCTGTTCGACGATCGTGGAGCTGCGTTCGACGATCTTGGGTCAGATCGTCGAGCTCCGTTCGACTATCGACTATGGTAGAGTTCAGGAATTTGAGATCGTCGACCTGAGTTCAAAGATTTTGCCTGAGATTGTCGATCTGCGTTCGGCGATCGTCGAGCTCCGTTCGACGATTTCTGCTGGGACTCAGTTTTCTTAGGTAGATCAGAATTTTTCCTAACTACCTCTACAACTCCCTTCCCTTTATCAGAAATGAACTTGATTGGGGTTGTTAGAACTATAGGTTGGCTGGATGAAGCACCCAAGCCCAGTGTACTATTGAATCTGGAGTTCACTGTGCTTGTGATGTCCATCAGCTTGATACTTCTCCCATTAAGGGATTCTTCAAGCTTCTTGGCTTCTGATAGCTCACCTTTCAGTGAAGTTATCTGCTCCCTACAGCACTCCAACTCCTCAGAGAGTTTGAGGTTTTCTGACTTTAAGATATTATGTTCAGATAAATGATTTCTGAGAGAGATAATTTCCTTCTCAGATTTTAGTAAGTCTAAACATAATGCTTTAAACTCAGATTTAAAGTTCTCTGAATTGAAATCAAAAGAACTGATTACCTGGTCCTGTTCAAGTTGAGTCTCTGAGTATGACTCTGACTCTTCTTCATCTGAATTATGTTGTGAGGCATTGATTGTCATCATGCAGAACTCCTTCTCTTCTGCATCATCTTCATCATCACTGGAGCTAGATGAGGCCAGGCTTCTGATTCCTCTTCAGTTTCACTCCAGGATTCAGCAACAAATCCCTTCCTTGTGTGTTTGTTCTTGCTTGAGGAGGGTTTTCCATTGCCACTTTTCTTGAAGTCCTTTTCCCTTCTTCTTTCTTTCTTATCCCTTCTGTCCTTGTTTTTGTTCTCTGGACAGTCAGGTACAATGTGCCCTGGTTTCCTGCAACCAAAGCAAACAATTTCTTTATTGTTTGACTTATCATACCTTGGCTTATCATGCTCTTTGTATGATCTCCTTCTGTAGTCCTTTCTGGCCATCTTGTAAAATCTTTTGGCCAATAGGCTGAGCAACTCATCATTGTCTGTGACTTTGTCTTCAGGCTGATCTTCAGTTGCTTTGAAGGCTATTGTCTTCTCTTTTCTTGTGGCTGGTGAGGCAGCCTTTTGCTCTTCTTCTCTGTTCTTAATGAGCAGCTCATAAGATTTGAGCTTGCCCAAGAGAGCTTCTGTGGTGATCTCATTCAAACTTCTCGCATCCTTGATTGGCCAGATTCTTGAGTCCCAAGTGCTTGGGAAGCACATTAGGATTTTGTCATTAAGTTCAGTCAGTGAGATCTCCTTATCCAAAGTCTTGAGTTCATTTACTATCAGACTGAGCCTGTTATACATTTCAGCTACTGGCTCAGCTTCTCCTTTCTTAAAATTCTCATATTGGGATATGAGATGTGATCTCCTGTCCTTCCTTTCATCAACTGATCCTGAGACTATTTCAGAGAGCTTATCCGAGATTTCCTTTGCTGAATTACATTCAGCCACCTTTTGGAATATGTCATCAGACATGGTCTGGGCTAAAATATTCATAGCCTTTGCATCAGCTACCTTCCACTTCTTGATATCAGCATCTGTTCCTGATGGAGGTGGAACAGCATTTGTGCTTGTGTTCTCTGGAGGTCTTGGACACACTGTCAAAACAGAATTAAAAATTTCCTCATCAATAGAATTCATGTATAATATAATCCTTGCTTTCCAAAGTACAAACTTGGATAGATTGCACACTGGAGGTCTGGTGCTAGCATAATCTTTGTTTTGGGCCATGATTTGTGAAGAAATAATCTAACAACAAAATCTACAGCAAGCAGATCTAACTAGGGATCTTGGGGTTCAGGTGTTAGCCTGTGCAACCACCAAGGTGTGGTATGTTTAACCAACCTGGCTCTGATACCAATTGAAAGTGCAGCTAGATCTGATATACTCTAGATGGGGGGTGAATAGAGTATGGTGCTTAAAACCTTTTTACAACAATTGTTGTAATCTGAGTGAACAGGGAAGCAAATATTAAATCTAATCACAGAGTAACCTACAAAAGAAATTAATCACAAATCCTAACTAATCACAGATCAATCACAGCCAGAAACAAAAATAAAGACAAGCAAGCCAGAACACACAAGGAGCTATAGTGGTTCCCCTAAACTTGGGTACATCCACTCTTCTACCACCCTAGGTAGGAATCCACTGCAGGATGAGTTGATCAGGTGTCCTGGGCACCAATGAGCTTTTGATAAGGTGCTCAAAAACCAAATCAGATTTTTTGATCAGGCGTCTTGCCACCAATGAGCTTTTGATAAGGTGCTCAAAAACCAAGCACAAACTTTTGAATGGAGTTTAAAAAACCCTTTACAGAGATGGGGATGAGAGAGTTATGGAAGTCTTCTCTTTCTCAAAGCAGCTGAGAAGACTATGTGGATTTGATGTTGTCAAAGCTCCCCCTGAGTTCTTGAGATGTTCAAGAAATGAAGCTTTGTTGTATGGTGATAGGCCTTCAGAAGTTTGATCTCCAGCAATTGATGATTTCAGCAACAGCTGAAATGTTAGGTGTCTGGAGTCTTTGAATGATGTTGGCTTTGAACACTTGAATCAAAGGGGATCTGAAGATTTCAGATTTGTTGATCTCCTTTGGTGTGTGTTCTTGTATGAATTCTTTTAGACAGAGAATGTCTACAGCTCTTTCTCTTGTGAACAGTTGGTGTTGAGAACGATGTTGTTCCAGAGAAAATTGTAGCAGAGAATCAATTGTTCTTCTTCTTGTGCACTCTCTACAGATGATATTAGAATTCAAAAAATCATCTCTTTTTTCCCTCTGTTCTGAATAGAAAATGATCATCTGTCAAGAATAGTCATTAGCCTGACATTAATTACATCCTTAATTGCAAATGTCTTCTGGGGGAAAGTCCAAAGAAACATTCCTTGATAATCACTTGAAACTTGGTCCAGAATAAATGAAAACGGCTAGAAAATCTTCTGAATTAATTGCTGAATAACTCCTTAACTGTTCTGAATTTGAATCTTGAAAATCATTCAACTCTTTAGAAAATCGTCGAACTGAGCTCTACTATCGTCGAACTGAGCTCAGCGATTTGTACTTAGACAGCAATAGAGATCGTCGATCTGAGCTCAACTATCGTCGAACTGAGCTCAGAGATAGAGAATCAATACTGAAGTCAAGATCGTCAAACTGAGCTCGAAGATTGTCGAGTGGAGTTCGACAATTTGTTGAAGTTGAGCTCAGCTATCGTCGAATGGAGTTCGATGATCCGTCGAAGTTGAGCTAGACGATCGTCGATTGGAGTTCGACGATTCATCGTACTGAGCTCGACGATATGACTTAGTCTCCAAACTGAAAAACCTTGGTCTTGAGGGCAGCTTCCAAACCTAACTACTAACCCTTAGACTCAATTCTAGTTGACCTTTAGATCTATACAAGTGGTCAAAAATAGGTTTCCTAAAGACATAGTGATCCTGACCCAAATTAGTAATAGGGTGTTCCAACAACATCACCCTTGAGTTTGTCTCCACAGATAAGTAAGTGTCTGATATCTTCACTAAGCCTCTAGATGAAGTTAAGTTCAACACCTTCAAATTTGAATTGGGCATGTTGAATCTTGTGTAGCTTCAATTCTCTCTTCTACCATATGATGCATTGCTTATTTTGCAGGTAGAACAAGCTCTTCCTCTAGATATTGATGATGGAGTGCAACTGCTGAGGGGGAGCTATCCTAATAGTTGAGATAGATAGGGGAGGACAACCTATCAATATACTCCCTATTGCAGGAGTCAAAAAGGGGGAGGAAAGAAGTCAAGGGCTGAGAAGCACAGCTAAGTGGAACTGTAAGGATGGCAACATACCAGGGGGAGTAAGTAATTCTCCGCAGGCTAGAGAAATGGTAACACTTCTACTATTAAATTTTGTTATTATGAAATGTTGTGTTGTCAATGACCTGTATTGTTTTGACTTTTTCATATAGGGGGAGATTGTTGGGTCTATTGATCCCAATATCCCAGATTTGTAAGAGGTCAAACGGGTCAATGACATACACACATAATGTTTTTAATGTGTGCTTTAGTTCATGCATGCAGGTAGTCCATGATTGGACAAGTAAAGAAAAATGAGTTGGGCAGTAAACTTAAATTTCGTCGAACTCAGCTTAGAGTTCGTCAAAATCAGCTTACTGATTGTCGAGCTCAACTCAGCATAAGCTTAAGAAATCAGTATACAAAAATTTGTCATACTTAGCTCGAAGTTCGTCGAGCTTAGGTTATAGTTTGTCGAGATCAGCCCAACGCTTATCAAGCTGAAGCAAGAGAAAAATTGATTAAGGTAAAAAGTGCAGAGAGCGTTGATAAGATCAACGTTCGTCGAGCTCAGTTTGCGGTTCATCGAGCTCAGCTCAAAGCTGGTCAAGCTAAAGCCAGGAAATCTATCTAAGGCATAAGTGTTGAGACTGCTGAGAAGAAGGCGTTGAAACCGCTGAGATAGCTGAGATAGTTGGGAATATAGCATTGAGACAGCTGAAAACAACTGAGAAGATGGTGTTGAGACAGCTGAGACAGCTGAGAAGATGGCATTGAGATAGCCGAGATATCAGAAACAAAGTTAGCTGGAAATTTTCTAAGTCCAGAAGCGTTGAGTGAAGGAAGTTCACTCACACTTCTAAATAAAGCAGAAAGCACTGAGATAGTCAAGAGGTAAATAGCTGAGAACAAAATTAGCTAGAATTTTTCTAAGTCCAGCAGCGTTGAGTGAAGCAGGTTCACTCAACACTTCTAATGAAGAGGAAAGCGTTGTAACGAAGAATTGTCTCAGCTGATAAATGAAAAAACCGCTGAGACCGCTGAGACAAAACCGCTGAGACAGTCAAAAGTGAAAAAACCGCTGAGACAACAGATAAAAGGAAAGCACTGAGATAAAGGGTTATCTCAGCTAATAATGGAAAACTGTTGAGACTGATGAGACCGCTGAGATAAAACCGCTGAGACAAAGTCAGAGAATGTTCTAAGTCTAGAAGCACTGAGAGCCAAGGCTGATGGTGTTAGGTGTCTCAACATCACTCAACGCTTGATGGGTTTCTGGAATATTTTCTAAGTCCACATGTTGATGACCAGTACTGACGTCATCAAATTCAAAATTGCAGGAAGCTGTTACTGGAAAGCTGCTACAACGTCGAAAGATGTTTTGTCCCTTTCTGATGGAGTTAGCGCTCACCAATCCTTTGTGCGCCCACATACTATGGTGTCGTTGATTCAAATCAACGCATATAAAAGAGGAAATAGTAATGGGATTAGGGTTAACGAATCAAACGAATGTAAAGAGAAAAAGATAGAAGCGGCTGGACATTTATTTCTGATCAAGCTTGAAAGCAAAAGTCCAACCAAGATAGCGTGAAGGCAAAGAAGGATAACTGAAGCTCTTCAAGCTCATCAAGGTTGTTCTCTACAGAACAGTGTAGCTGATTCATCTCTCAGCAAGGTGGAAGCGGCTCATTAGTGCAATAGTAATAAGTGATAGTTGTAGAAGAAGGTTGATTCCTTCTACAGCAGGTGAGCTGGACTGAAATCTGCTCAGTCTAGCAAAGTTTACTCAGAGTTATTTATTTGAGTGAGTTATTTTATTTTCTTCAACTCTATATTTATTTCCTATAGGATTCAGGTTTCTTGAATCTGAGTGTAGGGCACTTTGTGCCTGAGGTAGGTGACAAATTTGTCAGTGAGGTAGGTGCCTTGAGGGGCACTAAGGTCGGATCTAAGTGAGGATCTGAGCTGTAAGTCTTAAGTGCCTGAGGTAGGAGAGTGCTGCTCTCTGAGTGTAGGGCCTTTGTGCCTGAGGTAGGTGACAAGCTTGTCACTGAGCTGTAGGTTCCTGGAGGCACACTGAGGTAGGTACCTGGAGGGGTACTGAGTTGTAGGAGTGCTGCAGCATTCTGAGAGTAGGGCCTTGTTCCTGAAGTTGTAGGGCTGAAAAGCTTGAGCTGTAGGCCTTAGAGATAAGGCTGAGGTAAGTGGCTTGCAGGTCACTGAGTGTAGGAGTACTGTAGAGCTCTGAGGTAGGATCCTTTGGGATCTGTGGTAGGGCTGTCATCCAAGTCTGGGTATAGCGCTCAACATCCTGAGGTAGGTGGTATGTTGACCACTGAGTGAAGGCCCATGTGGCTGAGAAGTGAGACTTGGAGGAGACTTGAAGATCCTGCAGGATCTGAGGTGTATGCTCTTAGGAGAAGTTTGGAGGAGTATTTGCCGAGTCTAACAAATAAGCTTGGATAGGTGGAGAGTGAAAGTGGATGTACCCAATTGCAGAACCACTATAAATTCTATTGTTTGTTGTGTGCTTGTTTGTCTTTGTGATTGCAGAATTTAAGGACAAGCTCTAGATAGAACAAGCTGAAAACAACAAAAGATTTATCAAAAGCTCAAAGACCTATGCACCCCTTCTAGGTTATTAGCTAACCTAAAGTAAATAACTTTCTAAGACTATGTACAAGAGTTAATAGGATGATGGTATATCATGCTATGTTTAAGCATTTCATCATTTATAAAATTCCCAGGGCAAGTTAGTAGTAAGATCAAGTATTTATGTATGTTTTGTCTGTACTAGGTTGTTTGGCTCTAACGGTTAAGCAAGGTTTTGACTAGTTGCTTGTTGTAATTATTAGAATGTCGAAACGTCCTACGACGAGGTCGACTCCCTAGTTAGAGGGTGAGTCGTCTGGTGCTCAGAATGAGGCCGTGATAGAAGGATTACGACAGAGCAATGAAGCTTTGTTTAAGTAAATGTTGGAGATGCAGTCACACATCCAAGCCTTGTTGACTGTTGTTATAGGACAGCTACTTAGAGTTCAGGACCTAGCTGAGGGTCAAGGTGTTCCAGTTCCCCCCGCTCCTCTGGTGCCTGAAGCTATGCTCCCATCAGAGATGAACTTCATCTCGCATTTACAGCGATTAGGACCCCGTACCTATGATGGTAGGGCAGACTTCATGGTTTTGGATGACTAGATTATAGCCATCGAGGAGATGTTCTCTTACTTTGAAGTTTCAGCAGACCAGAAAGTAATGGTCGCTTCCTACCAGCTCAAAGGTTTGGCAAAGAGTTGGTGGACAATGGAGAAGGAAAATTTGAAGGATGGTTGTTCACGGGTAGCCTTCAAGGATTTTTTGTGGAAGAATTTTCTGCCGTCGGTCGAGCGAGACCGTTTGTTAAATGATTTCCTGCACTTAAAGTAGAGGCAGCTCTCGGTGAGTGAGTATGAGGAGGATTTTAGAAAGCTGAGCTGGTTCGCACCGAATTTAGTAGTTTCTGAAGCCAGTAGAGTCAAGAGTTTTCTGGGTGGTCTGAATAGTGACATCCAGTAGTTTGTAAGTGCTTATAGATCAGAGAGTTATGCTGAATTAGTCGAAGAAGCTCTTAAGGTTGAGGTAATCGACAATGCCAAGAAACGAGGACAACAAATTAGAAAGGATAAGAGGAAGACTGGTGAGAGTAAGAGTTCCTAGGAATCCGGTGCTGCTTCGAGGAAGAGGAGCAAAGAAATATGCAGTTTCTATGGCCGGCCATGCCACCCATTTGAGAAATGTTTCAAGAGGATAGGAGCTCAGAGACAGGTGCACGTCCATTTGATCCAGGGTGCTCCTAAGGGAGATTTGGTTTGTACTTCATGCAAATGGAAGGGCCACGATACTGCCCACTGTTGGGATAAGGTTAGAGTCTGCTTTCAGTGCGGATAGAAAGGTCAAGTCAAAATGCCCGAAGTCTCATCCTGCGCTGCAGCCAGTTCCACTTTGGGCCTTGCCACCGCCGTAGCCTGTAGACAAAGGGAACGGAAAGCTGAACGTGTTGTCTCTGGAGGAAGCCCAGACTTCTACCCAAGTGATTTCAGGTTAGTTCCTAACCTAGTTTTATTTCTTTTTAGCTCATAGCTGTAGTTTTGATGATGTTCGATTAGTTATGTAAGCTTTTTATAGGGAAATTTAAGGTAAACAACCGCTGGGCGCGTGTACTTTTTGATTCTGGTGCTACCCACTCATTTGTGGCTAGGGCTTTCATAGAGAGTTATTGTTTGGCTCTCGATTGGGTTGGTGACACGTTTTGTGTCAAGTTTCCTTCTAGTAATTCTGTGATATCGAACCAAGGTATTCAGAGTTGTCTGATTCTGTTAGGCGATTTTCTTGTAGTTGCTGATTTGAAGGTGATAGACTTGGAAGATTATGATATGATCTTGGGCATGGACTGGTTGTTCAAATATGATGTTGTTATCCAGTGCAAGGTTAAGCGATAGGACTTCAAGATGGACAATGGTCAACCCAAGAGTGTTTATGGATATCCGTGTCAGGTTTCTCCAATTATTTCTGCGGTATGCGCTGAGAAGCTTTTAGATTACGGATGTTTTGCTAGTTTGGTTTCAGTTTTGGAAACCGTTGTTAGCTTGCCCCGTCTAGAGGAGATTCTGGTGGTGGGTGAGTTTCAAATGTTTTACCAGCTAATCTTCCTGGTCTTCCGCCTGAGAGGGACATGGAGTTTGTCATAGATCTGGAGCAGGGTACACGTCATATTGCTAAGGTGTCGTGTTGGATGTCCCAGCGTGAGTTGGAAGAGTTGCGTACTCAGTTGGATGAGTTGCTCCTGAATGTTTTATTAGGCCGAGTTCTTCACATTGGGGTGCTCCCATCTTGTTTGTAGAGAAAAAGGATGGATCAATGAGGCTTTGTATTGATTATAGAGAGCTGAATAAAGTCTCCATTAAGAACAATATCCTTTATCGAGAATAGATGATTTGTTTGATCAACTACATGGTAGCACGGTATTTTCAAAGATTGATCTCATTCGTGCTACCATCAGTTAAGGATTCATAAGATGGATATCCAACGGACTGCTTTCCATTCCAGGCATGCATATTTTGAGTTTTTGGTAATGTTCTTTGCTTTGACCAATGCTCCCTCTGCCTTTTTGGATATGATGAACCGCGTGTTCAAGGATTTTCTGGACCGTTTCGTGGTCGTGTTTATAGATGACGTTTTGGTGTATTCCAACAGTGCTGATGAGCATGCCCAGCACTTGCGTTTATTTTTGTCTGCCTTGAGGGACCATAAGCTATTTGCTAAGTTGAGAAAGTGTGAGTTTTGGTTGCCTCGGGTTTCGTTCTTGGGTCATGTGATAAATAATGATGGAATTTCAGTTGACCCAGGGAAGATAGCTATTGTTATGGATTGTAATAGGCCAACCACAACCAAGGAGATAAGGAGCTTCCTAGGGTTAGATGGTTATTATAGAAGATTTGTATAGGGTTTCTCTACGTTATTTGCACCTTTGACTAAACTAAGGTAGAAAAACACAGCTTTCATTTGGACTAATAAGTGCGAGGAAGCTTTTCTGGAATTGAAGAAGAGATTATGCACTGCTCCAGTTTTATCTCTGCCTACTGAGGGTTAGAATATGTCGTTTATGTGGATGCATCACATATTGTTCTGGGTTGTGTGTTGATGCAGGAAGGTAAGGTGATAGCGTATTGGTCTAGGTAGTTAAAGATTCATGAAAGGAATTACCATACGCATGATCTAGAGTTTGCAGTTGTGATTTATGCCTTGAAGTTGTGGAGGCACTTGCAGTATGGCGCGTTGTGTAAGATTTATACCGATTATAAAAGTCTAAAATATGTTTTCACTCAAAGGGAGTTGAATCTGTGTAAGCAAAGATGGTTAGATTATGTAGCAGATTATGATGTCGAGATCCAATTCCATCCAAGAAAAGCTAATGTGGTAACCAATGCTCTGAGTAGAAAGACGGGGAAAATTTTTAATCTTTCTGTGGATTCTCTGGTAGAAGAATTTCTCTTGATGGGAATTTCATTTGGGAGTTGTAACTCGTCAAGTAGTTTGGAGGTAGCTGAGCCTTCATGGATTACACTCACAAGACTACATCAGATGGAAGATCCTGATTTGTTGCACCTTTACAAGAGAACTGAGAAAAGGGATTTGCCAGATTTTTCGATCGATGACTCAGGTACCTTGAAGTATCGCGGTAGATTTTGTATCCCTGATGTAGCAGGTATTCGAGTTAAGTTGTGTAGTAAGGCTCATGGTTCTAGTGTTACCTACCACCCAGGCCCAACTAAGATGTACCAAGATTTGAAGCAGATCGCCTGGTGGTTCGGAATGAAAGGTGATATAGCGAAGTTCGTTTCAAAATGTTTTATGTGCAAGCGAGTAAAGGCCAATCATGGAAGACCTGGTGGCAAGCTAACGCCCATGGAAATTCCGAGTTGGAAGTGGGAGAGTTTCTTAATGGGTTTTATTATTGGTTTACCGAGATCTCCCCGAGGACATGATTCAGTCTGGGTTATTATTGATAGACTAACGAAGTGTGCTCACTTTGTGCCTTTTAAGATTGATTACCCCATGAAGAAGATATTTGAGCTATATTTAGATGAAGTCATCAGATTACGTGGAGTGCCAGTTAGTATTGTATCATATCGAGACTCCAAGTTTACGTCTCGCTTTTGGAAGAGTTTACATGAAGGTTTGAGTACCGATTTAAGGTATTCCATAACTTATCATGCACAGACAAATGGTCAAACGGAAAGAGTGATTCAGATCATGGAGGATATGACCAGATGTTATATTTTAGACAATGAAGGAGCGTGGGATGAGCGACTCAGATTGATGGAGTTTGCATACAATAATAGTTATCAAGAAAGTTTGTAGATGGCCCCGTTTGAGGCATTGTATGGGAGGCGATGCAGAACTCCCTTGTTTTGGGCCGAGGTAGGTGAGAGACCGCTGCTTGGTTCTAAGCGTTAGAAGAAATGGATATTTCTGGGAAGCTTATTCAGTAAAAGCTTCGGATACCTCAGAAATAATATGAGAAGAACGCCAATCGGCGTAGGTCATATTTAGAGTTTGTTATAGGGGACTTGGTATTCTCAAAAGTTTCCCTAATGTCTATAGTTAAAAGGTTTGGTAAGAATCATAAGTTGGACCCGAGGTGTGTGGGACCTTTTAAGGTTGTTGAGCATATTGGTGTTTCAGCTTATAGGCTGGATTGGCCTGCAAATTTTCCTGGTGTGCACGACATGTTTCATGTGAGGCCGTTGCGGGAATGTGTGCTCAGCGACCGACAGATTCTTAATGTTATGCCCCAGTTGGAGCGTAATCTTTCCTATATTGAGATGCCTGTCCGCATTCTGGATACTCAAGATCGAGAGTTGCAGAGGAAAACCATACCAATGGTTAAAGTTTTGTGGCAAAACCAAGACGTGGAAAGCGCCACTTGGGAGTTGGAGTCAGCTATGAGGGAGGCTCATCCTCATTTGTTCTCCTAGTTTCTTGCGGTATGTATTTCCCCTTCTATAATCTTTGATTATATTCTTTTTGGTGGAATCTTTTGGTCCGTAAAGTTTCGGGACAACACTTCTTTTTAGGGGGTGTGGTTGTAACCCCCCTGATTTTTTTTGATGTTTAGTTAATTCTTTTTTGGCATATTTATGAAGTTAGGGTGTTAGGTTAACGTATGATTGGCGTGTGCTATTTTTAGAGCATGGGTTTTAGCCCTTGGGTTTTCTGTGTGTGGCTGGGTTTAGCCTGTTTGTAAGATTTCCTAGCGAGCCGGGTCTGTTTTGGTGACTCGGTGGAGCCTCTTTGGGAATTCTTGTGTTTTGACTTCGGGAGGTGTTTATCCGAGTTTGGTTCGTCGAATTTTAATTTTGACTGCTCCCTTGGGTTCATAGCGTCGGTATTTAGTTACTGTGTGATTTTCATAGAAATCAATGTTGGCGCGAATTTTTGGGTCTTTTGGACCATCATTTAATAATAAAATATTATTTTAAAACTTATATGTCTATATATAAGTAACCTTTTGAATAAACAAACCCTATTCACCATCATCTTCTTAAAAAACGTCGGCTTGTTTGCGTAAGAAAGAGGCGTCCTTGTAGTTCATTTGACCGTCGATTGGAGGAGCTCTAGTGTACGAAATTTTCATCAGAGGGCAGATCCGGATAACTCCCACCTAGATCTACGTTTTAACCGTAAGTTTTTTCCATTTCGTGGATTTCTAAAGGTTTAGGTTACGGTTTTGACACTTTTTCATCCTGAAAAGTTTCAGGAAGTATTGCTTAGATGTTGTAGCAGCCAGATCCTTAGGAGGAGTGTTTACGTGGCTGGATTCGGCGATTTGAGGCAAGTGGTGACTTATTCCCCTTGACAAGCTTGTCTTTTCCTTGTATATTTTTCGTATTGTTCTTCCCTTTGTAGTTTTTGGGAGTAGGGTTAGATCCGGCCTTTGCCGATCACCCTTATGGTATCGTTTTCCGGCCAAGTTCAACAAACATATGATTCATTGTATTAGTTCCATTGTCTAGTTGTCGGTTTGGAGTGGTCAGAGTTCGTCGAACAGAAGCTATTTCGTCGAACGGAGTTCGACAAACAGAAGGAAATTCTTCCAATGGAGTTCGACGAATAAATGGAATTCGCCCAACAGCGTTCGTCGAACTCCTGTCGAACTGATTTAATTCATCGAATGAAGCAGATTCGTTGAGTGCAGCCCTAGGGGTTGAGTGTATCCCTCAGGAGTTGAGTATAGCCTTAGCACTGATATCCAGTTTCTAGCCTAAGTATAAAAGCCTTGACAGCATTGTGTGAGCTTAACTCACTCAACGTCGTCACATTAATCGGCAAGTTAAGTATAAAGCGTCGAAAACATTGAGTGAGTTGAACTCACTCAACGCCGTCGTCTAAATCTATTAAATCCAAGTACAAAGCGTCGATAGCGTTGAGTGAGCTGAACTCACTCAAAGCCGTCCCTTAATTCTTTAAAGCTATGTAAGAAAGCGTTGACAGCATTAAGTGAGCTGAACTCACTCAACATTGTCGCTTTTATAAAAAGCACAAACAGCGTTGAGTGAGTTGAACTCACTCAACGCCGTCGCTTTAACTCTGCAATGTAAGTGTTAAAGAGTTGACAGCGTTGAGTGAGTTGAACTCACTCAAAGCCGTCATCTGGTTTTGGCAGCTAAGTGGTAAAGCATTGAGTGAACTGAACTCACTCAACACCATCGCCTGTTCTTGTTGCTATGTTTAAGCATTGAGTGTGCTGAGTTATGTCATCGAGTGCGTTGACTGCACCCGACGTGGCGTCAAGTGCACTCGACTCTTTTTCCCTTAGATTTGTGTCCTTTTATAGATTTGATGTGTATCTCTAAAGTATTAGTTTTGCAAAGTTAGAATCGTCGGTTTTCTACAGAATTTGTCGAGTTTGGATTTTATAGGTATTTGGGATATGGGGTTTGGTTTGGTTGGCTTAGTTTCGTGAATCATTACACTCGGGCATGTTTGGGTCTTGTTTTGGGTTGTTTGGTTGTGTTGGAGTAGATGACCACCACCGCAGTCCCGTTTTTGAGACATTTGGGTCTGTTAGTTCGGGTTTAACCGGCTGGTCCCCACTCATATCTGATTGCGTTATGGTGTCAATGATTCACGTGTATATTGAGACTTTGTCTCATTTTTGTTTCCTATGGATTAAACCTATGCTATTTCTGCCTATTCTCGCAAATGTTCTCGGAGTATAACTCCATTCGCACTTGGTGCAAATTTCATTACCTTTTAATTTTATAAGTTAACTCTTTCATTCTTAATCTCTACTTAGTTCTATGTGTTTTTGACCGCTATTCAGGTTTGAATTAGTAATCTTGCTACTCCCTTTTTTACTGATAGTTTTGTTGGCCACTTGTATTTTTCTTGCTGAGGTGTTATTTCTTTGAATGCCTCAGTTCCAGAGTAGTAGCAGGTTGAGCAGTTAGGTTTAGTGCTTGCTAGTGGACTGTAGTGTTACAGAGGTTCCCTCTACCTTGAGAGGCAGTACTTTGTAGTTTTCTTGTTAGTATAGACACACATACTGACCAGTGGGTTAGTGTCAGTTTGTTGATGTCCACTGATGGTTTTCTTTTGAATTGCTGAATACTTTGCTAAACTGCTAGTTTTGCCTTTTGTGGTTATTTTTACTTACTCTCTGGGAATGTATTATGCTAGGTTGCATGTTAGGTGCTTTCACTTATAAAAGCATTACTACTAGTACTTCATACATATCATATTTCTAAAAATAAAATATTATTTTCTAGCTAACGTAAAAACTATTTCCATACTTATAATAAATCTAGAGTCTTGCATGCCATAAGTTGCCCTTTGGGGATGTTTATACTCATGTAGGGTGTTAATCAACATAACTAAAGTACTTTTTTGCAGTGTATAACTATACTTTTACTCGTGGACTAGTTTATCCACTGTGCCGAGGGATACAACCATCGAATTTAAAATAGTTTTTAAATAATAACTTATGGATTTCATATAAACTATTGAGTTTGGAGTTTTGCTTGAGCGCCTGCAGTTATCTCCTACACGATGTGGCATCACGACACATATTTTCTCTTAATCTGATATAAATTAAATGTTGAGAAAATGCTGGTCGTGGCACTCCCCGAACCTACCATTACGCCCTTGTTGTTAATCATTGGAAGGCCGCCATGGATGAGGAAATTTCTACCCTGACTAAGCGGGGTACATGGACTCTTGTCCCTCCTACTTTGGGCACCGTTGTTGTTGGCTGTAGCTAGGTATTTATTGTGAAGTTTTGTCCGGATGGTAGTGTGGATTGTTACAAGGCAGGCCTGGTCGCTAAAGACTTCACTCAGACCTATGACATTGATTCTTTGGACACCTTCTTTCTCGTTGCTCGTCTCAGCACTATTCAGGTTCTCGTGTCCGTGGCCGTCAATAGGGATTGGCCCATTTCCCAACTGGATGTAAATAATGCCTTCCTCTATGGTGATCTACAAGATGATTTTTATATGGAGCAACCACCTAGGTATGTTGCTCAGGGGGAGACACGTCTATGTAGACTAAAGAAGGCCATCTATGACCCAAAGTAAAGCCCTCAGGCGTGGTTCGATAAGTTCAGCGGCATTATAGAAACCGTTGGTCTAATAAGAAGCTCTACCAGTCACTCGTTATACATTCACAAAACTGCACTGGGTCTGGTGGTTCTTGTTGTATATGTGGATGATATTCTTCTCACGGGTGATGACCAAGCTATGGTAGTGCTGACAAAGAAACATCTCCATCAACACCTTGTCACGAATGATATGGGCTCCCCAAAGTACATCCTGGGGATATAAATCTCTTGAAAGCCCAATTCTTTGGTCCTCTCGCATCGTAAGTACGCTCTTGATCTTCTAAAAGAGATAAAGTTGATTGGGGCTAAACCTGCCCGATGCCCCATGTCTACTAGAGAAGATAAAACCTTGACAGATTACTCACCTCCTCTGTCAGATGTTACAAGGTATAGGCATCTGGTTGGCAAACTCATTTATCTCACGGTAACCAGACCCAACATCTCCTATGCTGTAGGCAAGGTTAGCCAGTTCATGCAAGCTCCTAGAGAGTGACATCTACAGTCTGCCCCAATAATATTGGAATATGTTAAAGCGGCGCCAGATAAGGGACTACTATTTTAGAGAATGGTAATTTAAAGGTTGAAGCCTACTAAGATTCTAGCTATGCTGACGACAAAGGTGATCGCAAGTCCACATCGGGCTTCTGCACCTTTGTGGGAGGAAACCTAGTGAGCTAGAAGAGCAAGAAACAGTCGGTCCTCTCCAGGTCTAGTGCCGAAGCTGAATATCGGTGTATGGAATCAACCACTTGTGAGTTAAAGTGGTTACTGGCTCTCATGCTAGACTTAGGAGAAGTCTATAATCATCCTCTACCTATGTTCTACGACAACAAGGTCGCTATATATATCTCGAAAAATCTGGTATTTCATGAAAGAACAAAGCACATCGAAGTTGACTGCCATTTCATTAGAGTAGAGAACTTGAAGAAACAGATTTGCACTCTGTTCGTTACTTCAGACAACGAGTTGGCAAATATCTTCACCAAGCCTGTGTACACTTCATTTTTCCACTTTTGCAACAAGCTGGGCTTGACTGATATATATGCTCCAGCTTGAGGGGGAGTGTTGCAGTATGGAGACCGGGCGGTCTGGCGACTTGACTCTGGGGGTTTGGAGACCGGGCGGTCTGGCGACTTGACTCTGGGGGTTTGGAGACCGGGCGGTCTGGCGGTTTCACTCTGGCGGCTTGATAGTCGGGCGGTCTGGCGGCTTCTCTCTAGCGGCTTTGTAGTCGGGCGGTCTAGCGTTCTCCTCTGGCGGCTTGTCGTTATGGTCGGGCGGTTAGACTTCTTGTTTAACCATGCGACCTGGGCGGTCTGTTTTTGTTTATCCGCTAGTCACCGTAAATGTATTTAGTCTCATATTGCTTATTTATAATCTCTCTCTTCTCCTCCATTATATAAAATGGTTGTCATACCTTTGTAATAGATACATTTTTTGGAAAAAAAACTCTATTATTGTCCAAATTTCATTTTCTCTTTTTCTGTTCGCACATAAACAAATTAAATTATATCAAATGGATGTTAAGAGTCCATTCTTAAATGGATATATCAAGGAAGAGGTGTATGTGGAGCAACCACTCATATTCAAGAATACCGCCTACCCGAACCACATATACAAGTTGGTGAAAGCTTTATACGGATTAAATCAAGCACCTTGTGCTTGGTACGATGGGCTCATGACATTTTTACTTGAACATGGTTTTAGGATGGGTAGGGCGGACACCATTCTATTTGTGAAGCACAAAAACTTAGATATTATTATTTTACAAATTTATGTGGATGATATCATCTTTGGGGCCACAAATTAAACGTTGTCTGAGGAGATTGTCACTCTAATGCAATCCGAATTTGAAATGAGCCTAGTTGGAGAACTCACCTATTTCTTATGATTTCAGATTTCTCAAAGCAATGACAAAATTTTTATATAAGTCAATCGAAATACATCAAAGATATGCTTGTGGATTTGGCTTTGAGAATCTAAAATAAGTCAAAACTCCTATGAGTACGTCCATCAAGTTAGGAAAAGATGAAAGTGGTATTTCGGTTGATCAGACTATTTTTAGAGGTATTATATGATCATTGTTGTATTTGAGTGCGTCTAGGCCTGACATCACATTTGCGGTGTGTCTTTGTGCTAGGTATCAAGCTGACCCTAAGGAGTCACATCTGAAAGCAGTAAAGTATATATTTAGGTATCTTATAGGCACCCAAAACTCTTGGACTTTGGTACCCACATGCCACTGATTTTACACTTCACGGGTACTTCGATTCAGATTATGTTGGATGCTCACTTGATCGCAAGACAATGAGTGGTACATGTCACTTCTCAGTCCCTGCACTAGTCTCCTGGTCTAGTAGAAAATAGAACTCGATTGCCCTCTCTACTGCTGATGCAGAGTATATCACCTTAGGAAGCAATTGTGCACAAGCACTGTGGATGTCTCAAATGTTAAAAGACTTTATCCTAACTTGTAGGAATGTTACACTTAGGTGCGACAATAAGATTTCCATAGACTTTACAAACAATCCTGTGCATTATTCAAGGTCAAAACATATTAACATACGTCACCATTTCATTTGAGATCATATTAAAAAGGATAACGTGAGAGTAAGCTGTTTGGTCCATTGTTCCCAATGTCCCCGATTTGTAAGAAATAAAACAAGTCAATGATATACAACAAGTCAATGATATGGTTGCAAGTTAATGCATGGAGGTGTAGGTTAGTCCTTGTTACAATGATAGGACAGGTGGACATAAAGAAGTTAGCTGGATAGGCAAGAAATTGCCTAAGTCCACAGGCGTTGGATGGATCAAGCTCACTCAATGCCATATGACTTAAGGAAGGAAGTTGTATGAAGAAATGCAGCTAAGTCCACAGGCATTTAGTGAAGGCAGTTCACTCAATTCCATAACACAAAAAGCGCTAAATAAAATTCCTCGACATGACTGGTTCAAGGCGCTGAGTGGTGTCAACTCTCTCGAGTACTACTTCATGTTGTCCAGTAGATAGAACAAATTACTCGAGAAGAAGTTCTTCAAGGAATTAAGAACAAAAAACTATAATCACTCGAGTGGAATGGAGATTTACTCGAGTGCCAGAAATGTTACTCGAGACTTGGAAGGTTTACTCAAGAGGTAGAAGTGAACTACTTGTGAGAAGGACTTTGAAAAATTCTGGGAGTAAAAATCTGTTTACTCGAGTACTAGGTCTAGACTACTCGAGAAGTAGATAGACTACTCGAGTACAGGAATTTTACTACTCGAGTAGTGTAGATTCTCACGAGAACTTTCCTTCTGTCACTCGAGAAAAAGTATTCAACTACTCGAGTGGTGAACTTGACTACTCGAGTAAAGTACTGAGAATATTTTCTGAGAGGCAAAACTGTTAACTCGAGAATAAGAAGAAGTCTACTCAAGTAATGGACTTGGCCACTCGAGAGCTATGTTCAGACTACTTGAGAACCATTTCCCTTACTCGAATTCAGACAGACTTGCTCGATTATTTACTAAGGGTTCAACTCGAGTACTTAAACTTCTACTCGAGTGAAATACTTAGAAAAATTGAGTTTATGAGAACTTTTCCTTTCTTCAATAAAATCAGCAACACGTCTTTCTCCAATAGTCCTAATGCTTGAAAAATGAAGTGTATTCCAATAAACAGGCTACACATGAGTCAACACCATGGATCTTACAATGAGGGATTACATTGTATAGTCCTGTGTTTGGTGACCCATTGTAGACTGACATTGGTCTACACTTGGCAAATTAAGTCCTGCAAACACATAACTCAAACAGTATATCAAATACAACTTAATTCATCTTAGTTCAAGTGTGACTTCACAAAAATCTAGGTTATTGTGGATACAAAACTCAATAATCTCCCCCTATTTGTAGAAGTCAGAACCCTCTATACTAAGGTGAATTATATAAATAAATAAAGAGCTAGATATGTAAAAGAGAAAACACAGTAACAAGCACAAAGGTTATAAGCAAAGAGTAGATAGTCAAAATTAATGATGTATATAAGTAGAATTATCCAAAAATCATTTCTACACAATTCATATCCACACTCTCATAACTTTCTTCAGTCTTAAGCTTGATGTTGTTGTTGTTGTCTATCCTTCTTTTCTTGTTTTCTTCTTTGATAACTGTAAGGCTTTGGATAGTACTTGGAAGGTTTTGGAGGAGCAGCAGGATTATTTCTCCCATGTTCTCTATCATAGAGTCTTCTCTTGGTTATAGAGTTCTCATACAAGTCCCATTCTTGGGGGCTGTAGTGATCTTGTCTATTTTCATTAAAGTCCAAGACTAACTTTATAGTATCTAGGATAAGGGACTTTGATGTAGGACTCCAAATTTCTTCAAACTCAGGAGCTTTCCATTTCTCTGTATCTGGAACTGGAATGTATCTGCTGGCAGAGGCTCCATCACCATACTTCCTTTTCTTTGTAATGTGAGTTTCAGGAGGAGCTTGTTGAAATATATCTGCTGGATCGGATTCCCAAACCTGAGAATAGGATTCTAGAGGAGGAGCTTCAAAGCCTTCAGGTCTTTGAGAGAAGGTAGGCTGAGGAACTGGAACTGGAGCTAGGGGATTCAAATGATGAGGAATAATGTTTGGATCTGCTTGAAAATCAGGGAATATCTGGTTGTGCATCCATACAGCTGCATCATAAGTATGGAATTTTACACTGTGAATTTGATTCTGCACATCATCATGAATTTCCTTAAGCTTTTCTTCCCAGAGGGATTGCTTGGCAGCATCTGATTTCTCTAATTATTCTTTGACTAGATTCTCCCCCTTTCTGACTTCTACAGTCAGATTATTTATAGCATCTTCTTTGAAGGTACCTACTTTTTCATAGATTTTGAATGTGTGAGCTTGGGCTGACTTTTCTAACTGAATCTGGTTATTTGCAACAATAACAGATTGTTCCATTACATGACCAACACTAGTTATTGTGTGGTCTAGAGCTTTTCCACCTATCTTGAATAACTGTATTAATTCATCTGTATTGTGTTGAATTTCAACAAATCATCTGCTCATCTCTTTTTCAAGAGCAGTGACTTTATCTTGAACAACTTTGAGGGAGTCATCAAAGTACTTTCTTTGATCTAGCATCATATGTTCAATCTTACCTATAATATCATTTGCAGCAGGAGGTGAAGTAGCAGTAGAGGGAAATGGAGGAGGAGGAACAGTCCATGGAATAACTTCTTCAATAATGACTGAGCTCTGGCAGTATGAATCAGGGCATCTCCTTCTTCAATGATGATGGTGGGGATAGTGAAGTCCAGGCTCTTCAAAGGAGCTTCAACTAGTTCTGGGGACTGTTCTTTCTCATCAGAAATTAATATAGTCTCAACCTGCTCTTTGTCAGCAGCAGTAGAGTGATGAACAGGGGATATAGGAGATGGAGTATTATATTATCTACCCAACTCAAAACTCAGAATAAAGCCACAGTGGAAACATACCAACAAGACTAGAAGTTATCCACTACCAATCAGGTGTATCAAAATGACCTTAAGGCCTTACAAAACATAAGTCCAAAACTGAATGACAACAAGATCAAACATCAACTTGCAAAAGCACCCATAGGCTACCTCAGCATGCAAGCCAAAAATACCAAAAACAGGGAGCATCACAGTCAAGAGAAAAATAAGGTAGTAAGCATGGTAATCACTTCATGAGGCTTAGGCCTTTTCGGCTGGCACACTTGCTCCTGCTTGCGATCCTTGCCCTGTAAAAATTTGTAGTAATGTGGGTCAGCAAAGGATGACCTCTACTGTGTAACTAACACATCTCCTCCCGGCTAACCCTAACGGACCCCGGGGCATACCTCTAACCCGCAAGTCAGCACTTCGTATGCCATATACATAAACATGTAAAGCTTTAAAAACATGTTTGGATGTCTCAAACAAAATACACATTTTCTATGTTGAACATATAATTAAAGCGGCATACTATGCAGTATGTATGCAAACTCAGGCTTCACCCAAGGCACCCTATCGCGTATGCATCTAGCACATCATCATAACATAACAACTGGCTAATTCGAATTTCCCCATCGGCGTCAACCCATAAACAAAAGGGTACTGCAATTCCCATAGTGACATACAAGCCGCCACACGGAAATCTTACCAAGGCCCCACCCGCTCGTGGGTCTTAGACCCGGGCTTGCCTGCAAACCCTGACTTCTCAGGTTAGGTTTTTCTCTCACACACAGACTGATTCTAAGAACCCTTATTGGACCCCACCCGCTCGTGGGCTTCATTGCCCGGGCTTATCCAATGCATGGCGTTCTCGTCAGTCTCACAGAAGTGGACTAGTATCACCGGGACACTCTCCCCACATGACTTGCATGTCACGGGATATCCAGCCGACCACGGAGACAAAGCCGCACCTTAGCACATCACAATCCATAGCCTTTCCCACTCTAATCCCTCATTCGTACTACAACATTCCCGCACACCAAGGAAACCATATATCGCCAACGCGGAGCTAGCCCTATCCGGTTCCGACTACAAGTACTCACTTGAAAAAGGGGGAAAACACATACATCACAAACGGCCTCTTGCTGCATCGGATTTCTACAAAATCCTTAAGGCTCACTATGCAACATCACCGAGTCGGACTAACGGTCGCGACTACGGCTTCACCCACAATGCCTAATCCACTAACGGAGCGGATCTCTAATGCAAAATCATGCCCGGGACGGACACAATCGACCCGATGGTTTCTCTTGAACCATGGCGACCCAAACCACTCTCATTTGAGAGATTTGGTGCTCAAAAGCTTGGAAAAGAAGAAAGAAAATAGATGTTATGCACGCATCCTACAAACCGAGAGGAGAAAATGTCATTACCTTATGACCTCTCTTCCTAGCCATGGAATCCTTGCTTTGAATGGATTGACAAGAGCGACTCCACGCCCTCTCCACGGACCCAGTCTCGGAATAACGATCAGAGCTCCGATGCTTACTCACAAATCCCATATTTTGGTGAGATCATGAGCCAAATTTTCATTCGTGTAGCTATCCACGGGAGGTCCATGTTCCCCCCTCCCCCACCCCCCATTTTATGGATCTTTGTTCCCTTTTCTTAGATCTACTAGTTATGGACATAAATTTTCATTTTCTATCAATTTTTGAAGGGAATTTCGTCCAAAAATGGAATTTCAAAGACATTCTGGTGTAAGGGGATGATACAGACCCCTTGTTGGATCTTGTGGCCTTTAGTGCCAGTCCCTTCTTCTTTCCTTCCTGGGGATATTCCTCTGCTTTAATCTTAAATTCAAGTTCGCGTGTCTTCAGATTGTTGATGAGGCTCTCTATCTCCTGGGTGCTGATCTCATAATACTCAGCAATAGTTGTCACCTTCGGGTTGAAGCGAGGAGGGAGAGATTGCAGGATCTTCCTCACTAGGTCACCATTTGGAAAGTTCTTTCTGAGAGATCTTGAGGCATTGACGATCTTGGTAAAGCGAGTGTACATGTTGACCACATCCTCGTCGATCTCCATCTGGAACTGTTTATATTCAGATTCAAGTTAGAATAGCTTCGACTCCTTCACCCGCGAAGTACATTCGTGAGTGAGCTCAAGAAGACGCCATAAATAATAAGCAGTCTCATAGTTACATATTCTATTGAATTCAGTTTTGTCCAAGGCATAGAATAACGAGTTCATGCCCTTGGCATTATTTGCACATCTAAGCTTGTCTGCATCATCTCACTTATCATGTGGTTTTTCTAAGACTTTATCCCCAACTGTAACAGTGGGTGCAGTGTACTTTGTCTCTATCATGACCCATACGTCCATGCTATGAGTCATCAGAATGATTCTCAGGCATGTTCTCCAGTGACTATAGTCACTCCCCATAAAGAGTGGAGGTCGACTCACACCTTGTACCTTATTGAATGCGTGAACGAAAATTGTCAAATTTTGCATGGGTCACGCCCGTGTTCTTTGGGTCATGCCCGTGTCCAGTGCGTGACAGGTCAACTTCTAGTAAAACGGCCATTTTTGATGAAAAATCATGTGACACGCCCGGCCACACGCCCGTGTCAACCTGACACGCCCGTGACCAAGCCCGTGTCAAGCAAGCTCGAAGTTTTGCACTCGACATTCATCGACTAAACCCACCACACCCGTGTCAAGATGCGACACGGGCGTGTACTCTTGCACTTGGCCGACAAGACGCTGCCAGCAACTTTTTACGTAACCCGCGCCGATTCCACCTCCCCGACACTCCCACCGTCACGCCCGTGACCTGGGGCATGACCGATACGTGTCCAGCCCGAAGTCAACTAAGCCGTCAATTCGCTGGATCGAATCGATGAATAGTGCTGACACGCCTGTGTCAGAGGGTGTGTTCTTCAATTATTTTTGCCTATAAATTGCAGCCTTCTGTTTGAGCTGTTGTTCCACTTTTTTGGTTCCATTTTGCATAGGGGAAATACTGCCTAGATAATTCCAAGGCCTATGTAAGGGATTTTCTCCCCCTCTCCTTTTTGGTTTTAGCTTTGTAATCTCCTTTTTAGATTAATAAAATTTGTAGTTTTTCTCGCTTTCTATGGATTTGGACTTCATCTATGTGCCTTCTCTTTATGCAATCTTATCTTTTCTTTTGTCTTTCTTGTTGTATGAGAATAACTTGTTCTTTTTATGTTTTCATTTTCATTTCTTTGCTTAGTCTCATTTATACATAGCATTTTTATAGCTTTTTCAGTCATTCCTATAAACCCGTAAAAACGTTTTGAAAGTGTTTTCCTTTTTTCATTAACTTAGATTTTCTTTTTTAGAATGTAAAACTTTTTTGTTCTTTTTCCTTTATTTGCACTTTTTAGCATTTTTACGGAGTTATAGGAATGATAATATAGTTGTTTTCATTTTTCGTGCATTTTGATTTTGTTTTAAACTTTTGCTCTTTTAAATTTTTCGTCTTCTTTTTTACGCATTTCTACCGCATTCTAGCGGTATAAATATATTCGTTTTAATTTTTCGAGCACTTAGCTTTTGCGTTTATTTGCAAATCCATTTGGTCGTTTAATTTTTATTTTAGCTTTTTATGCATTTCTACCGCATTCTAGCGGTAGAAATGTAGTTATTTTAATTTTTCGGTAACTTAGTTTTTTGCATTTTTTTATGTGTGCGCATTTATTTCCACCTACTCGTTAAGAGTTAAATGGCGCAGTATTTTATTTCCTTTCCAGTAGAGTGTGTGAGTTTTTACATTTTGTTGTGTGTGTGTGTTTCATTTCATGTCGAGTGTGTGCGTGAGTTTTAATTCCTGTCGAGTGTGTGCGTGCGTTGCATTTATAACCTCCTACTCGTTTGAGTAGGACTCGCTTTCATTTCTCCCGCCCAAGCATCTGTGCCGGGACTCACATTTTCTTCTTTCATTTCAGTCCTACTCGTTTGAGTAGAACTTGCAATTTATTGCTTTATTTACTGTTTTCCTTTACTGCTTTCTTTTTCTGCTTTCATTTACTGCTTTCTTTATTTCTTTTCTCGCAAGCCGTCCCCATTCCGATGAGTGGCTAACCGCTCTTAGCCCTCAATATCGAAGAGCATTGGGATAAAAAAAATAGCTTTAAATAATTAAATGTCCTTATTTTCTAATTAATTAAAATTACTTAAGGTTTGCCTAGGGTTTACGACACGTAAAACCATATAATCGATGTGTGGTCTCTATTTTCGTAGTCCATACGCTAGCTAGCCGAGAGGTCATGCGTATAAATCGATCACCCCTTGGTAAAGAGAGTTCCGCACTAACCCTTGAGAGAGGAGGCACGCAAACTCTACCGGATTGGGTTCCCCACCCAATAGCGGGGTTCTTAGCGTAATGCGGGCGTTAAGAGGAATCCTTCATCAGACGAGAGCCCGGTCGAATAGTCTTAGCATTCAGGTGAGCGATATCCTTATAGTTAGGTGAGCTCGTTTTAGTGGAACATCCACGGCCAAGTCTCTGCCTTAATTGATTTCAAACTTAGGATCTCTTTTTATTAAAAGTATATTTTAGTTCAAATTTTATTCGATTTCATCGTGCTAAGCTTTTCATCGGCTCCACCTTTAGTGTTTTCATTTTGTCTTTCTTTTTGTTTATATATAAAAATTATTAACAAGACAAGTTAATTATCGGTAAAATAATAGTCGTTCCAGGGAAGGGTAGAAATAATCGAACCGACCCCAAGAACAATACGAGCTCGATATTACACACCGGAATATCCTGTATTAAACACGATTGCTGCACTTGCCTCCTTTCGTTAAAACTCGATCTAAACCGTTCTATATCCAAATAAATAAATCCGCTCGCCCCGTTTTCGAAATAAAAACCAATTCCACTTTTCTTAAATAAATAAAACCGCCCGGGGCGCCACGAGCTCGTAATAATTTTTGGAGTTTTAACACCCGCATCAGGTTTTTGGCGCCGTTGCCGGGGATTTTTCTTGTCATTATTTTGAACTCTGTAGATCCATTAATTTTACCTATATCTATATATAATAAAAATCTAAAATGGCCAACAAAATAATAATAATAATAGGAATGTGTGTAGCCACCACTAGACTCGTATTGCTCGAGTCGGGAGGAAGGATCATCTTTCTTGGTGGCTAAGAACTTGCCCTAATCTACTCTTGAAGCATTGGTGCCCGGTTAGTCAAGAGTGAGCATGAGTAGGCCATCATTTTGGCTAGTTTGAGCCTTGCTTAGTATTTCCTACCCGTTAACCGTTACATGCCAAATTTGTGCCTACCCCTTCTTTGATCCAGCTCCACTCACATTCACCATGGCCTGAAGCTAAACCCACCATCGCAATCAAATGCTTGAGCTTATTTGTATTTACTATTTTGCTGATGTTGTGATATGTGGAAATTGTGTAATGTGGTGCTAAATTCATAAACTTTTTGATTGCTACATTTCGGGATTGCAAACGCAGAAAATAAAAAGATGAAAAGCGAAAAAGAAAAAGAAAAAGAAAAATCTGAACAAATTGCTTTGATAATTCTATCCCCATCCTATTTATTGAATTTGGTCGGGTTAGGCCGTGTACACGCCCGGTTTTCAAGCTCAGTCTGGGGGTATGGTACACGTGCATTTCTAAGTGGCTGTATTGGTTTAGGTTTTTGTTCGCTCGCTTTGGTTGCGTGTAGCCTTCATGTTTATCATTGACTACCAAACCTTAGCCTAAGCCCCATCCTCTCCTACAAGTCCTACTGATTCACGCTTGAGTCTAACCCGCGCCGTGAAGAGAGTGTGAACGTGCAACCGTATGGTCCCCAACATTGGTGGATTCCTTTGGAGGTGATCCTGAGCCCCGATCTTTGGCAATGTTAACCTTAGTGGCCTGCCTACTTTCTTCTTACACATGATCGCAAGATTCTCCAGAATTCTAATTTTGAGCAATTACAATATTTATTTACACCCGTCGAATAGTTTAAATTACGTAGTATAATTAAAAAGTTTTTCTATTATATCTTCTATGCCCATGATGTATTTGATTTCTTGTTTTACTTCTTTTGAAATTTCTGAGCTAGCTAGCTATTTTCTAGTTCACAGAGTGATGATTTGCTTGGGACGTGCAAATGGTTAAGTATGGGGGTGTGATGAGTCCAAATTTTACACTGATTTTTGCACTCATCTCGGCCAGTTTTATCGTCTTAGCTTTGCACTTAAGAGCTATTACTGCTTATATTTGTTTACGTGCTTATTTCATGATTAAGTGCACTGTAGGCCTGTTTCTGTGTGCTTTATTTATTTCTGTGTTTTATTATTCTTTAGTCGTGTCTTGAGAATGTGGTGTACACTTTTGGTGGACTATCTGCCTCTTCTGCTAGTGCATGGGTCGTGTGCGTGCTCCGGAACCTCTCGGGTGACCTCGACGACACAGGAACACTGCGCACGACCACTAGACTTACTGCGCACGACCACTGGTCGTTCGCCACCGATCATGCACATTACATTCTCATTTTTCCTAATTCTGCCCGGGTAATCGCACGAGCACTGGCCGTAGTGCGCACGGCCACTGGTCGTGCGCCACTGCTCGTGCGCGTTTACCCCTTGCTTTCTGCAAATCTGTCCTAGTCAATCGCACGATCAGCGGATTCAGTGCACACGACCACTGGTCGTGCGCCACTGATCGTGCGCATATATGCTGATGTTTCTATCCAGGTTGCAGGTCTAATTGGAAATGGCACACGATCATCGACCTATAGTGCGCACGACCACTGGTCGTGCGCCACTGATCGTGCGCTATGCTTTTGCTGCCTCCGTATTTAAGGGCCTGCTCCACGATTTAGGTCAACGCCCGTCATTTTCTGTGATCAAGGAGTGCGCGAGAAGCGCCATTTTACTTCTCCAGCTGCTACATCACCTCCACCTTCATCGGGAGTCCATAGCCTGCTATTCCGAACCTTTTCAAACTCTCCGGCGAAGCTCCAGGCCATTGACGACTTCAACTCCAAGCTTTCCACCGGAGTTGGTGAAGAAGACATCCTAGAGAACGTACTCAAAGGCCTTTGAGGTGACAGCTCGTTGGTACCGGAAGCCTCCTCGGACTGAGCCCAGAAGTGGATTGACAACTCGCTATTCCGGCCATGACCTGCGGTGGATCTTCACCATATATTGGTTTACCCCTCTTCCGCTTCCTCTGTTGTATGGGATGACATACATTGTAATGAACTACATATTTTATTCTATATCTAATGGGATGTTTGTAGTTTTCTTATGCTTGTGACTAGTGTTTGTGAATGCGCCTCGCCCACTCCACATCCAGTTCATACCCGTGTCTCACCCGATTGCACTCCGCACAAGAACACTTCCATCCATTAGCTTTCCGTCCACTCTCCCAATGGAAGTTCGGCATCGCGGCCGATACACTCACCTCACCTTGCAAAGCGGTGCCTTCGACCCGCATAGCTTTTATTAGTTTATTAGATCAAACAACCACAATCTGTCAAGTCCCCTTTTTACTCTTTTTCTTAGTATAACCCTCATAACAATATTTTCTGAAATGTTGCCGCTCTATGCTAATTACATTCCTCGAGAGACCGAAACTCGGGGATTTATTCCCAAACTTTATTACTTGTGCGACCGGTGCACTTGCCGATTTACACGCATCAGTTGCATGCCAGATCAAAGGGGAGTTTGAAGCAAGGGATCCCACCCTCCAGCTATACTTAAGAAATGTCAAAGGCATCATCGGGCAGTTCTGAAGCTTTTTAAATCGGCACGTCCCGAGTGAGGAGAGTACTCAGGCCGACAAACTCGTCAAGTATGGCCCTCAGGATGGAGGAATGATGACGGAGCTCTTTAGTCCATCCATAGAAGAGGGAGAACTCATGGAGATAAGCCAGCAAGGGTCTTGGATGGACCCCTTCATCACCTTTTTGACCTCGGGGCAACTGCCCACCTGCGATCTCGATAAGAAGCATGCCAGGTACAAATCGGCGTACTACCTGCTAAAAGATGGGGCTTTATACCGTAAGACACTGTCGGGTCTGCTGGATCGATGTTTGTCAGAGGAGGAGGTTGCAAGGGTTCTTGAAGAAATTCACTCAAGAGAATGTGGCTGTCACTCAGGTAGCCGGACTTTGGATGGCAGAGTTCTGAGGCAGGGGTACTTCTGGCCTACCCTCAGGAAAGTTGCAGAGGAGTTCGCAAAAAGATGTCAAAAGTGTAAGGAGTTCGCCCCCCTCCAACACTTTCCAGCCCAGAGGTTACGAACCATCACGGCTCCCTGGCCCTTCGCTATATGGGGACTAGATCTGGTGGGTCCTTTTCCCCAGGCAAGTGGCCAAAGGAAATTTCTGCTGGTCATGGTGGACTACTTTTCAAAATGGTTGGAGGTGAAGAAATTGGCTAAGGTGACTTCAGAGGTTGTCAAAATATTGGTATGGGGAGATATCATCTGCCGCCATGGGCTACCACTGGCCATCGTCACTAATAACGTGCCAAAATTTGCTAGTAGGGAATTCGTCGACTTCTGCATCCGGCTGGACATAGACCTCCGTTTTGCCTCGGTTCATAACCCATAGAGCAATGGGCAGGTGGAAGCAGCAAATAAGATCTTTGTTAACCTTTTGAAGAATAAAGTGGAGAACCTGAGGGGGAGCTGGGTGGAGCAGCTCCCTTCAGTCCTCTAGGGCTTGAGAACCACTGCAAACACCGCCACAGGAGAGACCCCCTTTAAGCTCTCTCATGGCTCAGAGGCTGTCATACCGATAGAGTTTGAGGTCACATTACCAAGAGTAGCCGTTGTAAGAGAGGGAGATGAAGGATGGATGACAGAAAACGTGGAAGAGCAAAAACTCTCTCTTGATCTCGTGGAAGAGCTCAGGGATTTGGCAATGATCCGGCAGGAGGAGGTCAGGCGCCGAATGGCGAGATACTTTGACAAGCATATAAGGATCAAGTAGTTCCAAAAGGGTGATCTGGTTCTCAAAAAGGTGGATGTAGCAGGTAAAGGGGCCTTCGTAGGGAAACTCAATCCAAATTGGGAGGGTCCTTTTGTAGTAATGGAGGTTTTGAAGTCGGGAGGGTACCACCTTCAGGATGTGGACGGGGTATCCCTTGATTGTGCCCGAAGTGGCGATGACTTAAAAAGATTTTATCCATAACACTCTTGGTTCATTGCATTTTTTGTTGTTCAATACTTGTTATTTTGATGTGGCCTTCTGATATGATGAAATCGCAGGTGTCTTTTTTCGTGGCATTAAAGGTAAAATGGAAGCAAGGAGACCCCGAGAAGACCCGCTGACCAGGCTCTCATCTAGTTGGCAGGGATGTAGGCTCACTCGGTGGTTGGAGATGGTTTGGAGAGGAGACCCCGAGCAGACCCGCTGAACAGGCTCTCATCTAGCTTACATGGCTGTAGGCTGGAGATGGTTTGGAGAGGAGACCCCGAGCAGACCCGCTGACCAGGCTCTCATCTAGCTAGCAGGGCTGTAGGCTCACTCGGTGGTTGGAGATGGTTTGGAGAGGAGGCCCTGAGCAGACCCGCTGACCAGGCTCTCATCTAGCTGGCAGGGCTGTAGGCTCACTCGGTGGTTGGAGATGGTTTGGAGAGGAAACCCTGAGCAAATATGCTGACCAGGCTCTCATCTAGCTTGCAGGGCTGTAGGTTCACTCGGTGGTTGGAGATGGTTTGGAGAGGAGACCCCGAGCAGACCCGCTGACCGGGCTCTCATCTTACTAACAGGGCTGTAGGCTCACTCGGTGGTTGGAGATTGTTTGGACAGGAGACCCCGAGCAGATCCGCTGACCAGGCTCCCATCTAGCTAGCAGGGCTATAGACTCACTCGATGGTTGGAGATGGTTTGGAGAGGAGACCCCGAGCAGACCCGCTGGCCAGGCTCTCATCTACCTACAGGGTTGTAGGCTTACTCGGTGGTTGGAGATGGTTTGGAGAGGAGACCCCGAGCAGACCCACTGACCAGGCTCTTATCTAACTGGCAGGGTTGTAGGCTCACTAGGTGGTCGGAGATGGTTTGAAGAGGAGATCCCGAGCAGACCCGCTGACCAGGCTCTCATCTAGCTAACAGGGATATAGGCTCACACGGTGGTTGGAGATTGTTTGGAGAGGAGACCACTAGCAGACCCGCTGACCAGTCTCGCATCTAGATGGCACAGCTGTAGCCTCACTCGGTGGTTAGAGATGGTTTGGAGAGGAGACCCCGAGCAGACCCGCTGACCAGGCTCTCATTTAACTGGCAGGGCTGTAGGCTCACTCGGCGGTTGGAGGTTGTTTGAAGAGGAGACCCCGAGCAGACCCGCTGACCAGGCTCTCATCTAGCTGGCAGGGCTATAGGCTCACTCAGTGGTTGGAGATGGTTTGGAGAGGAGACCCTGAGCAGACCCGCTGACTAGGCTCTCATCTAGCTGGCAGGGCTGTAGGCTCATTCGGTGGTTGGAGATGGTTTGGAGAGGAGACTCCGAGCAGACCCGCCGACCAGGCTATCATCTAGCTGGCAGGGCTGTAGACTCACTCGATGGTTGGAGATGGTTTGGAGAGGAGACCCCGAGCAGACCCGCTGACCAGACTCTCATCTAGCTGGCAGGGCTGTAGGCTCACTCGGTGGTTGGAGATGGTTTAGAGAGGAGACCCCGAGCAGACCTGCTGACCAGGCACTCATCTAGCTGGCAGGGTTGTAGGATCACTTGGAGGCAAATCAAGTGGTAAGAGCTCACGGAGAGAGGTGTCCATATTCATCCGGAAATTGGTAGAGAATTCCTAGAAAAAAGAGGGATTGGAGACAAGGCCAAGGAGGAGGAGCGCCTCTGACTGGCACTCGGCTTGGGTGGTCTCGGCCGCAACGAGCGGGTGTTCACTGTCAAAGGCACATGCCTCATGTAAAAATGAGGGACCTATCATGAGGAGTGGTTTGACCTCCACGGTTTATAATGGTGGGTTGATCTCGCGGTGAGATGGGAGAAAAAGGTTATACAGTCTCGGGCGCGACGGGGGCGAGGAGAGTCCGAAGAACTAGCATTTTGAACTAACCA
This sequence comes from Platanthera guangdongensis, assembly GCA_039583875.1. Taxonomy (NCBI): domain Eukaryota; kingdom Viridiplantae; phylum Streptophyta; class Magnoliopsida; order Asparagales; family Orchidaceae; genus Platanthera; species Platanthera guangdongensis. Next base: position 27,626,873 of record CM077159.1, read on the forward strand.
TCAAGCGAAATGGCAATGGGTAAAGCACAATGAAGTAAGAAGTGAGAAAGGTTATAATAACATTCTCTTTGTTCATTGCAGAAAAGAAACACTTCACTATCACAGAAATGAAACACTTCACTATCAGGAATATTTACAAGTATAGGAGAAACTAAAAAAGGATGGGGGAGAAGTCCCTAGACTCTGACATCTCTTCACTCCTCATCACTGGAGGTGGAGCTGTCATCCATCTCACCATACAGCTAGGGGACCAAGTCGCGGACGGTGACCATCTCAGCATCGTCCCGGACCACCCCCAGCTCCTTCATCATCTTGAGAACGAGCTCCGCCGTCTTGATGTTGGATTATCGGCAGAGGTCGTCGACCTCGTCCACAGAATAACGAGGTGGCGGGGGATCTTGGAACGGATCTGGAGGGTACACTGTGCTGTCCAGGAGACGGGCATTTTCAGCCTTTAATTTCTTGTTTTCTCCCTCCAAAGCCGCGATGCGCGAGCGCATGTGGTCAGCAGTCTCAGCATCTTGTGAGACGGTCATCAGTCAATAAAAGTTTATGAAGGGCTAGCAAATGAAACTAGCGAGTGGCAGTAAAAAAGCTTACCACACCACCCTGGCATCGTGCGAGGAAGTTGTCGGCGACGGCCAGCTGCTTCTCGAGGTCATTTGACTTCTCGCATTCCACAGCAAGGCTAGCCTCGGCCTCCTTCCACTTCTTGTTATTAAAGACCAGGCAGCGTGAGATCCGGTGCGAGAGCTCCATGCAGTGAAACTGGGCATGGGCGGCCTTCAGGATGACGTCTCGTGATGCCTCATTATCCGCAGGCTCAGTCCCAAGGCCACCGTATAGCCTGTACCCAAGGGAGAAGGCATGACTCGTGGGCGGGTCTTGCTCCTTCCAGGAGGGAAGAAGAGTTGACACTGACACACGGTTGGCATCCTTTTCCCACAAGAGTACCGGCGCGTCGGCGACATCGTCTGTCATGGGCCCCAATTTTAATTTGGTTACGAGGAGGGGCTCGGGCGGCTGGAAGATCCCGCCTAGCGAGGGGGAAGATTGGCAGGCTGGACAGAGGTGGTTGCGGTTTGATCAGGTAGGGTCGTCTCGAGGGCATGCGAGATGGCTTGATGGCGAGGTGAGGGAGACCTTTCCACAGAAATGGGGGTCAGGGACCCCGACATTTCCTTCCTTTCCTTAGGAGTGGTTATTTTCTTCTCCTTCAGGAAGGACACCGCTTTCTTCATCTTTTTATTTGGGCTCTACCGAGAAGTAGCGACATCATCCCCGGGACTCTTCTTTGGGGCAAGGGTCAGCGTTTCCTTTGGTGTCTCCGCCGCCATGCTCGCAAGGGCGAGACCCTTGTTACTCTGATAAGGGGGGTGGACAGGAAGAGTTCTCTCTCCTGAGCAAGATAGTGGTTAGAATAAAGCAAGAAGATAAACATAATATCAAGGGGACGCGAATATACCTTCACCGGGGAGGACGGGAAGACGCGAGTCGGGGTCTCGCAGAAGGAAGTTTACCTCGAAATTTTTCCCTGCGAAGAAGTCACAGAGAACCTTCTCAGCACCCCCAAACTTGGGTGTCTCGTAGTATACCTCAGCAGGCAAAACCGGAGCGAGAGGGACGCCTCCCAAGTTCCCGCGAATGAAAACAAAGCGAGTGAGCCAATGATGATTCTTGTTGGGTGTCCCGCATATCTTTAGGCCTTGACCTGTGAAGTAGGAAACGCCATCATCTTTTGCATGGTAAATGAACAGCTTGCGGAAGACGCTCAAGCTGAAGTCGATGCGTTCTCGCTGTAGGTAGCTGGCAAAGGCGACCAGCATCAAAATCGCATTTGTGTTGAACTGTTCGAGAACAACGCCAAAGTATTTGAAGACCTGTTTAACCTCTGGCTAGAGGGGGAGTCTTAGTGTAAGACCCCAAAATCCCAAGTTGGGTTTAAGTTGGGTGACATGGCCTGGGACACGGGCGTGTCCCAGGGCGTGTCCTGCTCTGTACGACTGAGCAGCCTGTCGAGTGCACGATGAACTGCACTCGATGAGTTCTCAAGAGGGAACACGCCCTGTGACACGGGTGTGTCAGAGGGCGTATCCCCCTCTGGTCGATGAGCTTCTCTTGACAAAGCACACACTGGAGGCGTGTCTGCTACCGTGTAAGGCACACGTCCTGTGACACGGGCGTATCACAGGCAGTGTCCTATTCGGGTTGTGGCCAGGGCAGTGCGGCCTGGTGAACACGGGAAGGTCCCGGGTGTGTCTCTGGGCACACGGCATGTGACACGGGCGTGTCACATGGCCGTGTCTTGCTCAGGTTGAGATGGGTGCATACCACCTGAGGAACACGGCCATAGACATGGGCATGTCTAAAGGTGTGTCAGGTAACATGGCCTATGACACGGGAGTGTCACATGGCCATGTACTTGTCTGGATAAGTCGGTTGTGTGCCGCTTAAGGTACACGGCCTATGACACGGGCGTGTCACAGGCCGTGTCAGCCAAAATTCAGACTTTTGTGGCAAAATCATGGCCATCCATTTTCTTCAAATAGGATCTGAGGGACCAAGCTTCTCCCTGCTTCTTTAAGGACGAGAATTGAGATGAGATTCTCATTTGGCTTGAGTTATCCTCTTTCTAAGAACCTAAAGAGAAAAAGAGAGAAGTAGGAGGAGGAGGAAGGGAGCTGACCACCGGTGGAGCTACGGAGTTCCGATTCGAGATCCGAGGCTAGCGTTGTGGAGGCAAAGCCGATGCAGTGCTTTCCAGCTGCCTAGGATTCCATGGCTCCAAAGCGATCGTCAAGGGTAATTATCTTCCTTCTTACCCATGTGAAGGCTTCCTTTTTGGCATGTGCACGGAATTCCCCAGCTAGAGGGTGGATTATGAAGGGATTTCCTTGGGTTGATTCGTGCAATCCACATTCATTCGGCATATAGATCCGGAAATGGAGTACTGAATAGGCATGCTGTGTGAAGCCCATCAGACAGGTTGGTCTGGATTAGTGATGTTGCATTTGTACTCCAGAGAAGACTCCGTGTGTTTGATCCCTAGTTTTATTTGGGCTAGGTTCACTAACTAGGATAATTGACCCACCATGTATAGCCAGGGTCATGTCTGTGTCCTAGAGTTAATGCTATGTCCTTAGAGTTAACATCACATGGACCAGCCAACAAAAGACTGCAGAAGACTCCAAACTTAGAGAAAAACCAAGTTTCAGGAAAGTGAGTTTGACGTTCGCCGAACTCAGCTCGACGAAATTCGTGCTCTGCTCGACGAACTCAGAGATAATTCTTTGAGTTGAGCTCGATGATATTTGAGCTCAGGTCGACGATTTCTGGAAGTTCAACTTCAACATTCTTAGTCCAGAATCCTTTCCTTGAAAATCAGCTCGACGAACTTAGAGCACAGAATTGACAAGTTTTATTAGAAAGCATGATTTCTCTGGTCGACGAACTCTGGACTCAGGTCGACGAAATCTGTTTTTTGCTCGACAAATTCTGTGCAGATCCAAACTTAGATTTTTTCCTTCTTTTGTCCCTATTTTATTGCAGTAATTCCTGAATAATTAATGCTTAATATTCTCTGAAAATAACCATTAAAAGCAGCATTGATTGTGGTATTCATCAGATTTATTACTTGCCACTTTTTAGTAGGACAGTTGGAGAAATCCATTAATGCAGATATTATATCCAGCCGTATTTCATTCTCCAGGCGGTCAACAATCAATGCAAAAAGGAATTCAAAAATTCAAAGGAAAAATTTTGACTGATCATATAAAAGAGATTCTCTCTTCTCTTTTACACAGGTGACAGTCAAAACCAGAAAGACAGTATAAGGCATACAGAGAAGATCAACAGCAATCATTATTCTAATCCTTCTCTATATAGAAAACAATCTTGTCTTCTCCTTAACATTTCTGAAGAAGAAGAAGAACTTTCATTCCAAATCAAGAGTCTTCTTCAACCTTCACTCCAGGATTCTTCAAGGACAACAAACTTTTATTAGTCACGAAGTTCCTGGATTTGTTCAAATCAAGGCTGAAGATAGAAGACCTACACCCTGAAGCAAAGCTCAAATCTTCCTGAACAATTCAATATCTCAGGGGGAGCTTTGATAACATCAAGATCCACTAGTCTTCTCAGTTGTTTTGAGAAAGAGATGACACCATAAATCTCTCACCCCCTGTATGTTCAAAGGGTTCTTTAACTCCCTTCAAAAGTTATTCCTTGTTTGCAAGTCTCCTGATCAAAAGACTTGAGTTTGTTTTTGGGCAACTGATCAAAAGCTCATTGGTGGCAGTCACCTGATCAAAACCTGCTAGTGGATTCCTACCATGGTGGTAGAAGAGTGGATGTACCTAGGTTGTGAAACCACTATAAAACTTCTTGTGTTGTCTGGTTGCCACTTTTCTTTTTGTTCTTGTTGTGGCTGTGTTATTCTAGTTTTGTTGTGGTTGTATTAGATTAGTTTATCTTAATTTTTCATTCTGCTTACTGTTAATATTAGTATCTATTATTTGCTCTACTCTGAAAATTGTATAAATAGCAAAAAAAAGTTTTAAACATACTCTATTCACCCCCCTCTAGAGTATATTAGGTCTAACCCTCCATTTCAATTGGTATCAGAGCCGTGTTTCTTTGGTTGTACAAGCTAACACTTGAACCAAAAGATCCAGTGTTAGATCTGACCTTTTAATTCTCTTAGGATTATTTTCATAGCATGCCACAGAATAAGGATTATGCAAACACCAGATCTCTAGTGTGCAACTTGAATAAGTTTGCCATCTGGAAGGCAAGAATTAAATTTTAAATGAATTCCATTGATGAGGACATCTACAACTCTATCTTGACAGGTCCTCCTCAACCAACTGCATCTACATCTATATCAACATCAAGCACACATGTTGTTCCACCACCTGAGTGGATAGATGCTCAGAAGAAGGCCAAGATTGCTAATGCAAAGGCCATGAATATTCTAGCTCAGACTATGTCTGATGACATCTTCTAGAAGGTGGCTGAATGCACATCAGCCAAGGCTATTTGGGACTCTCTTAACCAGATGGTAGCTGGTTCTGCTGATGAGAGGAAAGATAGAAGATCAACTCTCATCTCCCAGTATAAGAACTTCAAGAAGGATGAGTCAGAGTCTGTTGCTGACATGTACAACAGATTGAGCTCACTAATCAATGAGCTGAAGACTTTAGACAAGGACATCACTCTTACTGAAGTGAATGATAAGATCCTCATGTGCTTTCCAAGCTCATGGGAATCCAGGATCTGCCCAATCAAGGAGGCAAGGAGTTTAAATGAGATTTCCACAAAATCTCTATTGGGAATGCTCAAATCTTATGTGCAGTTGATAAAGTCTAGAGAAGCTGCAGAACAAAGGACTCCTCCACTAGCAAGAAAGGAGCAAAATATAGCATTCAAGGCTGCTGGAGAGACTGAAGCTTCAACAGTTAATGAAGAACTAATGAGTCTCTTTGCCAAGAGGTTTTAAAAAATGACAAGAAAAGACTTCAGGAGAAAATCATCCACGCAGGATGATAAGCCCAGGTATAATACAACTCCCACTAAAGAAATAGTGTGTTTTGGCTGAAGGAAACCTGGACACTTTATCTCAGAGTGTCCAGAGAATCAGAAGAAATAAAGAAGAAGAGAGAAGGACTCTTGAAGACAACAATATAGAAGGCCTTCCTCCAGCAAATCAAAAATGAAGGAGAAGGGCTTTGTTGCTGATACCTGGAGTGACACAGAACATGAATCCACATCTTCCAGTTCAAGTGAAGAGGAGGAAGAGGCAAAGGCCAAGGAAGTCTGCCTCATGGCCATCAATGCCTCTAGCAGCCCATCAGATGATGAAGAAGAATCTGATAATGAAGAAGCTTCAGAATTAGAAGCTGATCAGTTACTATTATCATTTGATTATAATTCTGATAGTTTTAATATTGAATTTAAAACCATATGTATATACTTAATTAACTCTGAAAAAGAAATCAAAATACTTAGGGAAAGACTACCTAATCAAGAAAACTTGATTTCTGAAAATACTAAATTAAAAGATGAATTAACCCTAGCAAGTGAACAAATTACATCTTTAAAATCTGAATTGGCTGAGGCAAGGAAACTTGAAGAATCCCTGAATGGGAGAAGCATCAAGTTGATGGACATCACTAGCACAGTGAATGCCAGACTTAATGGCAAGCTGGGCTTAGGTGCTTCATCAAGCCTACCCCCACTTATTCAGAAAAACATATTAACCACCCCAATAAAATTTGTGTCTGAAAAGGGTAAGGAGAAAGTAGAAGATAATAATCTTAATCAAACTGAAATTATACACAAGAATAAGAAAAGAAGAAAGAACGGGAAAAATAATAACCAGAACAATGTTCAGCAGTTTTCGTCAAACTCCGATCGACGAAACATGTACAGTTCAGTGAACTTAAGTCGACGAACGCCGAACGCAGATCTATACTATAATAATTTGTTGAACTACGATCGACAAAACCAGTATGGTTTGTCGACCAGAGATCGATGATTTTGGGGCTCAGAAAATGACTTCTATCATTCTCTGAATGGAGTTCGACGAACTCATCCCAATTCGTCGAACTCAGGTCGATGAACTCACCAAAATTCGTCAAACAAAGTTCGATATAACAAAAAGTTTAATTTTTCAAAAACTCATAACCAACCAAGAACATTCAATAATCAGTTTAATCAGTGGATCATTCCACCTAGAAGATATCACCCCTTAGGGTATAAAAGTTAGCCTGAATATTCTTACATTTCCTGCTTTTCTTATGAAAAGAAACAAGGCCCAAGGTGACCTGGGTCAAAAACATCTAAATTGTTTCCTTGCAGGTGAAGAACTATCCTATCATTCAAAATAAGTGGTATCTGGATAGTGGGTGTTCAAAGTATATGACTGGATGTAAGGACAGCCTAATCAATTTCAAGGCAAAGCTGTGTCCAAGAGTGATCTTTGGAGATTCCAGCTTTGGACAAACTGAAGGCTATAAAGACTTCAACAGTGGAATTATCACCTTCAGAAAGGTGGCATATGTAAATGGTCTCAAACATAACCTAATATCCATAAGTCATTATGTGATGCAGGTTATCAGGTTTGCTTTAATAATTCCAAATGTATTATTTCTTCAAATAACCAAACTATTTTAACAGGTTGTAGACAAGGGAACATATACCTAGTAAACTTTAACTCTGCTACTTCAGAACTATGCTTATTCAATCAAGTTAGTAATAACAACATTCTTTGGCATAAGAGACTAGGTCATGTTAACCTTAAGAACATCTCTAAGCTATCTAGGGACAACCTTGTTAGAGAATTGCCTTCTGGCCCCTACAAGAAGGAAAGCCTGTGCAAGGCTTGTCAAGAAGGCAAGCAAACTAAAAACAGCTTTAAGTCAATTAATAGGGGTGACTCACCTAAGATTCAATACTTTCTACATATGGATCTCTTTGGACTCATTACTGTACAAAGCTTAGGAGGGAAGTCTTACACTATAGTCATTGTAGATGACTTCTCTCGATTCTCTTGGGTGTTCTTCTTGAGAAACAAGTCAGATAACTTTAAAGACCTTACAGACTTTCTTAAGAGCATACGGATTGAGTATTCTACTCCAGTTGCATTGATCAGAAGTGATCATGGTACTGAGTTTGAATATCTTCCCATACAAAGATTCTGTGAGGAGGAAGGTATCAGACAATGTTTCTCTGCTCCTAGAACTTCTCAACAAAATGGGTTAGCAGAAAAGAAAAATAGAACCCTCATTGAATCTGCATGAATATTGCTTGCAGATGCACTCATGCCCCTATTCTTTTGGGCAGTGGCTGTGAGCACAACAAACTATGTGCTAAATAGGAGTTTGATACACAAACTTAAGGGTAAGAACCCCTATGAATTACTCGAAGGGAAGAAACCTAAAATTGATTACTTTAGAATTTTTGAGTGTAGATGTTTCATTCATAACAATAATAAGAAACACATTAGAAAATTTGAAGCTAAAGCTACAGAGGGATTTTTTTCTTGGATATTCCCAAGTTAGCAAGGCTTATAGGGTTTTCAATAAATCATCCTTAAAAATGGAAGAATATGTACAAATTTCTTTTGCTGAAGCTAACATGTATTAAAAGGAGAAGGATTCTTCTACCTCAGATCTTTTGCAGGTGACTCACTTGTGTGAAAAATTGGGTGAGTTAAACCTTATACAAGAGGTCATATCACATCCTCCTCCACAAGCTGATGAAGAAAGTGAAGAAGAATTTTTGGAAAAGGTTGACAACCTTCAACAGCAGATACTATTCCATAAGAGGAATTAACCCCAAATATTGTTGTTGAACCAACTCCACCCACTGACCTTGTCACACTAAGGGATCACCCTAGATCTCAAGTGATTGGAGACATATCAGTTGGTGTGCAGACAAGACATCAACTCAACTAAGATGTGATGCATGCATGTTTCCTCTCTCAAGTTGAGCCTCAATCTATAAATGATGCAGAGCATGATCCCCACTGGATTATTACAATGCAAGAGGAACTCAACTAATTTGAGAGATGCAGAGTTTTAGTGAAAGTAAGGGTTAGATCTGAAATACTCTAGAGGGGGGGGTGAATAGAGTATCTTGAAATCTTAAAAACTTTTGATGTAAATAAAAATAGATCTAAGATAAATTACTCTAGCACTAGCACTAGCACAGCTAAGCCTAACTATCACTGCCACAATAAGAACAAAAGAAAAAGTGCAACCATACAACACAAGAATTTTATAGCGGTTCCCCAACCTGGGTAAATCCAATCTTCTACCACCCTAGTAGGAATCCGCTCAGGTTTTTGATCAGGTGACTGCCAGCAATGAGCTTTTGATCAGGTGCTCAAAAACCAACCCAAGTCTTTTGATCAGGAGACTTGCAACCAAGAATAACTTTTGAAGGGAGTTAAAGAACCATTTTTATAGTGGGGGTGAGAGAGTGATTATGTCTTCTCTTTCTCAAAATACAACTGAGAAGGTTTTAGTGGATATATGATGTTAGCCGAAGCTCCCCCTAAGATATTGAACTCAGGAAGATTTGAGCCTTGCTGCAGGGTGAGTAGGTCTTCAATATGTCAGCCTTGACCAGCAGGTATCCAGGAGCTTCTTGACAAATAGAAAGTTTGTTGTCCTTTGAAGAATCCTGAAGTGAAGAGGTAAGAAGACTCTTGATTTTTGATTGATGTTTTTCTTCTTCTTCAGCTTGCTATATTTTCTTTGGCCTAGGGCTAGGGCTTCTTGTATCTTTACTATGTTATTGCCCTGTATATGTTGTTCTCTGTATTCAGATGAGAAGGAAGAAGAAGATCCCAATGCTCTGTGTTGTGTCTACTTGAAGAAAGAGGAAAAATCCTTTTAATATTTTCCATGGAATCTTCCTTCTGAATTTTGAATTTCTTCATTCATTCAATGCTGACGTCCTGGAGAATATTTGCATTGATTGATTTCCCCAACTGTCCTATTGAAAATCGGCAAGCAATAATCCCGATGAAGTCCATAATCAATGCTGCGTCTAACAGTAATATTCAGAGAATATTTAGCATTGATTACTCCGGAATTATTGCAATAAATTAAGGACAGAGGGAGGAAAATTTCCAAGTCTGGAACTTCACAGAAATCATTGAGCAGAGCACATAATTTGTCGACCTGGGTCCAGAGTTCGTCGAGCTGAGAAATTATGTTCGTCGACCAGATAATCTTTGTTTGTCGAGCTGAGATCCAAGATCATCGAACTGAGGACAGACAACTGCTTTCTCTGGAACCTTGCCAATTCTGTGCATCAAGATCGTTGAGCTGAGAATTTAAGTTCGTCGACTAGTGTTCAGAGTAATGGTTCTTGGACTTTAGAATATTGAAGTGAAGTATCAAGAAATCGTCGGCCTGACAACTAGTTTCGTAGAGCTGAGAACTTCTAACAGCTAGTTGATAAAGCTTGCCAAGAATGTGGTCTAAGTTCGTCGAGCTGAGAATATGAGCTCGTTGACTGGAGTATGATTCTGGACTTAGAACATTTTAGATGTTTCTAGAATAAAATGTTGAAGTAGAATACCTAGAGATTGTCGACCTAAGATCCAAGTTTGTCGAATGGAGTTCATAGAAAGGAATTATGGACTAGGAATGTTGAAATATTATGTACATATATCGTTGATCTGAGTACCAATTTCGTCGAGCTCAGCTCAAAGAATTGTCTCTGAGTTCATCGAGCTGAGCACGCCTTTCGTCGAACTGAGTTCGACGAACGTTGAACTCATTTCCTGAGTCTTTGAAATTTCTCTAAGTCTTGAGTCTTTTGTAGTCTGTTGATGGCTGATCCATGCAGTTTTGTTTCTAAGGACATGTCCTATACTCTAGGACACAGACATAACCCTAGCTATACATGTTGGGTCAAACATCCTAACGTAGTAAACCTAGCACAAATCCAATTGGGGATCCAACAATCTCCCCCTATTTGGGTGAGGTCACTAATTACAGACTCACATTAATAACAAAGCAAGAAAAATATATCTGGCATGAAAAATTTAAATGTACAGCAGATATATATGTACAGTAGGCTTTGTATCATAAACAGACAGTTTTACAAATAATAGAGAGATTGGAAATAGTTCTAAATGTTCATTTCTTCTTCTTGGGCTCCTTTCGCTTATCCTCCTTAGCTTTGTCACCTGGCTGAGTAAATTTGATTTCCCTGTAAGGAACAGCTGCTTGAGCTTTTGTCATTGTCATGTCAGCAGCTCAAATGATATTCAGGGAGGTAGCCCTTGACACTACAGCTTCAGGATACAACTTCATATAATCATCAACATTAAAAATTTATTAGCTTTAGCAAACTTGTTGAGCTCTTCCTTCCTGTATTTGGACATGGTAGTATATTCAGGAGGATCCTTTCCTTCAACTCTTGCTTTGTTGATCATGGATAGGCCAACCAATTCTTGAAATATGGCCATCCTAGCAGTTGTAGTTGTCTCAGGATCTTCAAAGGGTACAGGAGGGGAGGTAGGTCTCTTTGAGCTTTCAGCTTTCTGATGTTATGTAATTTGCTGCTGTTGATGTTGAGGTTGTTGTTGTTGTTGATGATGTTGTTGTTGCCTGCCTGATGAATATTGCCTCTGCTGGCTGCTTCCTGAAGAGGAGGAGGACCTATCCTGATGTCTCTGATAGGTTTGAAATTGGGTAGTCCCTTGATTTGATGAACTTGAAGCACCAGCAGCAGGTGGAGGAGTAGGAGGAGGGTCCTTTCTATATCTTGGAGGAGGAGGTGAATATCTCCTGCTTTTCTTTCTTTCCTTTTGCTGGTTCTTGGACAGCCACATCCATGCTGGCATGCCCTTTTAAGATGTGATCTTCTGCAGTATATAATATAGAGTGTCATTTGCTGGATTTGATTTTGGGGCAGGAGGTGGAGGAGCTTTCTTTTTCTTAGACACTTTCTTTTACTTGGGCTCATCATCAGAGTCTTCTTCTTCTTCATCATCATCATCAGAATCTTGAGGATTATCATATAGTGCATTAATTTCTTTTAGGGCCTCAGCAGATATCAAGTGTTTCTCTGGCTGGGAGGAAACTGGAGGAGCTTGAGCTGGAGCAGGAGGGCTATACATAACAGTGCTTTCAGCAACTATTTTATTTTCTTCTTCTATATCTGTCATGATCAATGCATCAAGATCAGACATTGGAGAGTCATCCATTATGAAGGCTGGAGCAGAAATATCTTTTGGAGGGGATGAAATAATGGGGGAAACAGCTTTGGGAGGAGATGAAGTAATTAGGGGAGCATCTTGTGGTGGAGATGGAATGGCTGGAACCTCTGTTATGGCAAAACTGGCCTTTAGTTGCCTGGCAACATTGGGGCTTATTGGGGAGGTGTATGGTACTATAGCCAAAGATGGCTTTATACTGTCTGCTGGCAGTTTATTCAAATAAGCTGTATCAAAAACTTTCAACAATTTCAACAGATCTACTGTGGAATTGATAATATAATCACCATCAGTGGTTATTTCCTCTAGAACTTGCTCATCCAGATCCATATCAGACTCAATAAAATTAATTAAATCAAACAAATCTTTATCAGCATCTGCATCTATTGCTGCTGTTGCATTCTCTGCTATTACTACTGTTGGTTCTGCTATTATTGCTGTTGCTACTATTGTTACTGCTATTGTTGCTGCTTCTTCATGGAGTATCTCTCTCTGCCTAGTTTCAGTGGTAACTGGAGCCAGGCCCCTGACTGAAGAAGGAGTAGTAGAGAGGGCAGAGATTTTGTCAGCAAGAGAGGATATGGAAGATGCAAGAGGTGTAATAGCCTCTGCTATGATTGTTTTGAGGAGGGGAGTAAGAAGTGCAATGAGAGGTGTAACAATGGAGGGGTCCAATGGCAGAAATGCAGAGTGTTGTGCCGAAGGTGTTTCAGTGGAAACAGAAGTGGGAATGGAGGAGGATGGTGGAGGTGGAGGTAGAGAATCTTGCATGTGTTCATCCTGAGGAGAAGGAGTATGGAGGGGGATGTAAGCAGATTGAAGGATATGATGTTGGCTAGATGGTGGGGTAAGGGAGATGAAGGTGGTGATGTAATGGGTGTACCATGGGGGGAGGGAGTATGAGTGTGGGATTGAATTTGTACATCATGTTGGGAGGAAGGGGATGTATGAAAGTGAATATGAGTGGGAGATGTATGTATTGGGGACAATGGAGGTGTGGGAAGGTGAACTGTGGTATGGAGTGTGGTGGGGATTGTGATGGGGATTTGTGCCATCTGAGGATGAGTTTGGATGGCTGGAGGTGATGGAGGTGGAGGAGGAAGATCTTAAATAGGGTGGGGTGTAAGACCCCATTTTGTTTCTTTTGAAACACCGGGGTCTTAGGCCCAGAACCGCCGCTTTACGGTGATACCTTCACGCCTTGAAGGGTCATCACTGCAAATCACTGATTCTGCCGGCCGATTCGATCACAGAAAAGCAACAAAATTAGAGTAAACACAAGTGAGGTAAAAACTCTAATCATATGTCCACAATAATATAATCACATCATAGTAATATAATTTCCACGAAGGGAGAGTCCACAAAATATAATGTACTGAAAATAAGGGCTTAAGCCCGCTACATCAAATCCTCACTACATAGTCACTCAAGCGGAAGCAAAATAAAACACTACTAAGGTCAGGGGCTCACAGTCCCCGTCGTCTGAACTCCGGTGCTAGACTGCCCCATCTCCAAGCGTGCCGACCTGCGGGGCTGCTCCTCCATGCTGGGCTCCACGATCCCCTAAATGATGTGGTTCAAAAACCGTTAGTCTATAAGACTAAGCCTTGTCATCCCACACCCCTTCCCCCATGGCCCCTAGGCACCAAGCGGAGAGGAAGAAAGGGGAGGACTTGAAGGTGGAGAGTAATCAAGAAACAGATGACGGCAGACCTATACTAGCAATTTTCATGGTACATGTGGCAGTAAAGTAAAGTATGAAATGTAATCTTAACTTATATGGAAACATATAAGCAAGGGATCTTTTACATGGCTCCCATCGTATAAAAAGTCTCATACCAATTTATACGTTGGGGTATCGGTTATTATCAGCAATATATATAAAGAATTTTAACCTTAATTTATAAACTTGCCCACCCAAGCTTATAGACCAAGGGGTCATTTTACAGGGCCTATTGTATAAGCATCCCATACCACTTATACAATAGGTGACATGGGTTTCATGCTATGATTATGCTATGACATGCAAGTGGGTTATGATGCAATCATGCAAGTGCAACTCACCCACCCGACTCTGTGCACACAGACCTTTAGTTCCCCCTTTTTGGAGCCGAACCACCCAGGATACCTCCGTAGTGGCAGACGAAAGCGGTGGGTTGGGCCTCGCCCACATCTAAACCAGTAAAGCACTACCGGTCAGACCTATCGTACGCCTCAACGCTGGTGCTCTAAGCGGAGCTCCTGCGTACTCTTGCCGGCTGGCGCACCGGACTTCTGTTGGCGAAGTGCTAGCCACACTTGCCGAGTCAATGTATTGACGTCGGTGCATCGACACTCCAATACCGAAGACCGACCACCTTTACTTTATGCACATGCAACCTTATGTATCAGCATCGAGCCAAAGATCCCCGGACCATCCCGTCCGTCACAAACATCAACCGAGCCAAAGCTCGTCGGGCCATCCTACCCCTCACAAATATCCACCGAGTCAAACTAACTTCCCGAGACACCGGGGTGTGTGAAAGTGAACCCCTAATTATTCTAGTTGCTCTTTAAGATTTATCACTCCTACAGTTTACGTTAGCCCAGGACTGCCCAAGGTATACCCCGTGAAGGGCTCTCGAAGGCACTAGGAACTACGATAGGATTACACACAAAGATCCCTTTCGCAAGGCACTTACTATTATTGGTTGCTACCGATTTCCCTACACATAATAAATTTACTGAATCTAGCCCTAGTGCATTAAACACTTCCTCCCTACGGGAAGGACGATCTTTCGCGGATCCCGAGCACCACCTATCATTAGTCAACCTCTCACTCTACAAATCCTGTCTTCCAACGATGAACTCCGTTATTTACCCAAACCCGCAACCTACTGAGTATTTCAACTCTTCAAAATTCATTTCCCATTCTAGTTCAGTTTCCCGAGTTACTATATGTAGACCACCATATACTATATGAGGTGCATAAAGGAGGTAATCCGGATTGTATTCCAAATCTCCTATAAAATTTAGCAGAGGTCCATCATAACAACTTTAGTCTAAAATCAGAGATTCATAATTTTTCTATTTAATTTGATATTTATTGAATTTTCCCAAATATTTGGCCATGGGCAATTTTGAACATGAACTATATGATCTACTCAAGTAATGGCCACCCAAAAATTGCGATCACTAAATTAACAGAGATATATGACTAGATACAAATTTTCATAATTTTTCAGAAACTATTTGACCTCTAATTAATTTATCCAAAATATTTCCGTTAATCATATGTAAAGAAGAAAGTACCAAACTTATTCATCAGAAAATTATATAAAAATTACAAAATCTTAATATGATTCAGAAAAGATCATTGTACAAAAATCATAATTTTAAAGGCTTGCTAGACTCCAAAATAAATTAAATTAAATTTTCATGGGAAATCATACTTAATGAAGCAACCCTTAAAATTATTCATCCAAAAATTCTATAAAAATTCACAGAGCTTCAAAACATAATAGAACATCCTCTGGCTAAATTTAATCAATTTCCAGCAAGTAGTTTGTTCCTAATAAATTTCTAAGTAAATAATACGAATTACCAATTTGTTAATGAAGTATCCAAGATAATAATCCTAAATTCATGATAAAATCTTCAAAGCTTGTACTAACCCCAACAACTACTCAACCCAAATCTAATCACTTTTCAAAGAGTTTTTGTGACATTTTCTATCCCTACAATATTTGTTTCCTAAGCTAGGGTTAGGGTTTTGAGGGGGTTTAATGCTTCCAAATTCCCTAAAATTTAAACCAGAGAACTATACTAATCCTACGGTCCTCTCCACAAAGTTTCAAGTCAATCCAAGGTCTTTTGACCCTATGATCTTCAAACCCTAAAAATCCCCATTAAGGCACCTACCCTAGGGTTCTAGGGCTACCCTACTCTTAACCACCCCAAATTCCATTGGAGAGTGAGTCATGCTATAAAAAGTCAGCGGCCAAAATATAAATCTCTGTTGAGGTGATTTGACCACACAAAACCAAAAGGGGATGCTTGACCTATTTAACCCTAAAAAGGGGTCAACCTAGGGTTGGATCAATACCTAACCAAAACATCTCCAAATGAGATGAAACTTTTATCAGAACCCTAAAATGCCCTCTAAGACCTCCCACTCAAATTTGGGGGGATTTTGAGGTGTTTAGGACACCTAATTAATTTATTCATGGATTATTATTTTTTCCTAAAAAGTATAGAAAACTCTTCTCCAAAAATTATGAAATTTGGACAGGCCCTAGGTATTGCTAGGGTAGACTCCCTACCCAAAGCTCAGGTCATTTGGACATGGGATGCAGGGTGGTCATCCATTTGAATCTCAGGATAGCCTTATGTATAGGGCCCAACCAAATGGGTGTTGTGGTTTAACCGGGACTCCAAATTGAGGGAAATCAATTATAAATTAAAATTGACAACAAGGGCTTCATTTTCTATGTTGACCACTTTTTCTGTTCTATCATCTAAGTATGTTTAAAAATTAAAACCAATAAATACAAAATCTGTGACATAATTAAATAATCAGAAATTGATATACTAAAGTTTAAAATCAGATATGGCACGAATCTTGGCGCAAATGGACGGGATCCGTTATCATCTTCCTTGAGCCGACGGCCAGGATTTATTCTTCCTAGGCCAGTTTCAAATGGCTGCGGCCGGCCATCCAGCCGCCTCCCCACCAGGCCGCCGCCACCATCACCTCCGTTGAGGTGGTGGATGTCGCCAGGAGGCGTCACAACTGCCGGAGAGCCCTATTCCGGCGATCCCAATAGTTGTATTTTTGCGGAAAAACCAGGAAAAGCTCCTTTTGGATCGGGCTCAATTGAGCCCGAACCTTGGCCCTAGAGATTCGTAAGATGTACCCATGAAAGAAGGAGTGGAGGAGGACCTTGCCTGCGGCCTGAAGTCGAGAAGATCGCCGGAAAGCCATCTTTGAAGGCGGCGCCGCTCGGTTTCTACAACTACACAGTGGGGAGGCTCGGTTTCTTCAGGTAAGGGCTGGGAAATCCTCCTCTCGGCCCACGGAAGGTGTTTAAAGACTCAGTTGGGGAGGGGAGAGGCTGGATTATCAATGGCCATTAAGGCCATTAATGGCTACATTTGGCCATGGTGGAGGGGGATGAATCAAGCCCTTGGTGGCCAGGGATGTGGCTGGAAACTTATCCCCTTCCCTAGGGGAGTTGAATTCAGCCATTAAAGGTGGCCTTTGGCCTCCCCTTGGCCGAGCCCCTTCCTTCCCCCTTCATCCATTTTTCTCTCTCCTCCATAACCATGGAAATGAAACTCACCCTCTCTCCTAGTCACCAAGTTGACTTGATCAATCTGGAGGTCTATTGGCAGCCCATCCATACACATTATCTCCTAAAGAAGCCTCATGAGGAGGTTTGAACTTGGGCTAGCCTATTTGGGCTAGGTTGACCCAAGGTAGGCTTGGGTTGACCGTGGTCTTTTTGACCTTTTTGGTTGCCCCTAAAGAGTCCCTAGTGACCCATTGATCTCCCCTAAGGTCTAGGTAGGGTTGGATAGCGCTGACTTGACACCTTGGATGTCACTTGACCCTTGGTAAGGGCACTTTGACAACTTTAGGGCTAGAGTTGACTTGGGTCAACATGACCATTTCGGTTGACCCTAAGGGGTCCTTGGTGACCCCATGGGTTCCTCTGAGGTCTAGGAAGGGTTATGTAGGGTTACCTTGCCCCTTGGAGGTCACCTACCCTTAGTAAGGGTGTAACGCCCCGAAACTCAAAGGAGCAAAGGGGGACGTTTTGGGCCAGTTTGGGTTCTAGCAGAAGGCACACGGCCTGGGACACGGGCGTGTCCCAGGTCGTGTCAAGCGTGTGTCGACACTTAGCCGCGAAGTCGTCGAGTTATACTCGACGATTCGTCGAGAATGGGCACACGGCCTGCGACACAGGCATGTCGCAGGGCGTGTCGACCCGTGTCGACACTTAGCCGTGAAGTCGTCGAGTTAAACTCGACGATTCGTCGAGAATGGGCACACGGCCTGCGACACAGGCGTGTCGCAGGGCGTGTCGACCCGTGTCGACACAGCCGTGAAATCGTCGAGTTATACTCGACGATTCGTCGAGAATTGGCACACAGCCCGCGACACGGGCATGTCGCCGGGCGCGTCGACCCGTGTCGACGATCGTCCCGGGGAATTCGTCGAGATTCGCTCGACGATCGTCGAGACAAGGCACACGGCCTAGGACACGGGCGTGTCCAAGACCGTGTCATCGAGTCGTCGATCTGCACGCGACGAAATGTCGAGACCTTGTACACGGCCTGGGGCCCAGGCGTGTCAAGGTGACACGGGCAAGGACACGGGCGTGTCCTAGGACCCGTGCAGTGCTCGGGTTGAAAACGGGGGAAATATCATGGGGTACACAGCCGGCGACACGGCCGTGTCAGCTGGAACACGGGCGTGTCAGCTCGAACACGGGCGTGTTCGATACCCATGTGAGGGTCCAGGAGATTCGATTTTGACAGCGAATGCGGCACACGGCCCTGGACACGGGCGTGTGCCAGGCCGTGTTCGGTCCAGATTGGGCATTTCAGCCCCGAATCAAAACCGTTCGTTTCCTTGATTGAAGATCTAACCGCTGGGGTTGGTTCCTGAGAGGATATACCCAGGTTTGACTTAGAAAATCCATCATTTTCTTACCTTTTTCATCTCTCCAAACCCTTGGAGAAAGAGGAGAGCCCTTGGAGGAAGAAGAGCTAGATCCGCCATTGGAGGAGCTTCGGAGCTCCGAATCGCAAGCCGACTCCGGATCCACGGAGGCAACGCAAGTGCGGTGATTTCTATCCGATTACTTTTCGATGGCGCCAAAGAGGAACTCAAGGGTAATGATCCTCATCTTGAGCATGAATCGCTCCTTTTCTTAGCATAGGAAGCCCGCTCTCGCGAGTTTGCGGAGAGTTGGAGGCGTTCCTTTGGGTAGATATGTAAAGTCCCCGTTGTTTAGAGTCCGTATACGAGAACGGACGTAGGCATTTTGTGTGAAGCCTACCCGGACATGTTAGTCTGGATCGGTGATGTTGCATTGCTTAAGGCCGGAGAAGACTCCGTGCTATTGGGTGTTTTTCGGGTTTTCTACGCGGTAGATTGCAGCAGGGAGCCTTGGGGACTAACCCAAAGGTGCACCCGAAAAACTGGGCGGATACGAGATCTTGCCAACTTGGTGGCCTGAGAGCCAACTCGAACATAACCGGGTTATGTGTCTTGCGGTAGAATGGGACTCGGTGGAAGTTTGACCCGCGCAAATGGCTTGAATTGTCGTTGCGATGTGAGCACGGGTTAGATGGAACCGTACCTGCTTTATGTCGTTCGGTTAGAGAGACCTAAGGTTACGTGGCACTCGCCGTTGGCATAGATGTGAGTCTTCGGCGATCAATGGCTTAAATTGACGTAACCAATGCCAGGAAGACGAATTGCTCATAGGAATGGCCGTCTAAGTGGCGGTGGTGAGTCCGGAATGTTAATGGCTTTAATTGACGTGACATCGACCGGTTCACCGAGAATGTGCCCTGAGTGCACGGGACGTGTGGCCGTACGAGCCAACGTCTGTGATGAAATGGCTATGGTTATATGCATTGCTCGCTTGTGCTAATGAAATGCAGGGAAGGAGCATCGCCGCCCCGAGTTGGGGGCGGGATCGTTATAATTTGGTCAGCATTGCTGACCGTTGCCTTGTTTGCCACCGTGCGGTGGTTTGTTGCTTGCAGGTGCAGCTGGACCAAGCTGTCAATAGCGGGCTAAAGCCCTTTTTGCGAAGCTGGCCCTCGAAGGCCCAAGTGGAAATGTTTTCTGTTTTATTCATGTATGACCGGCCTGCGTGCCGAGGTTTGTAAATCATGTCTTATTCAAGTGAAACATTCTGTAAGGCCTTAAGGCCGATTTTTGGGTATTTTGTATACATTCCTAATTATGTACTAGTGGACATTCGTGCTCTAATGCTGGGTTCTTGTTTACAACTTATATAAACTGCTTCCGCTAGAATGCTCTGTGTAGGACGTTGAGATTGGTTGGATGGTTTCCATACGTAACCACCCGGTCTGTCTGTGGTATATGGCGTCGGGCCCCGGCCGGACCTACTGCTATATGCTATGCGACGGATAGGGGGTGTTACAATTTGGTATCAGACTACTGGTTTTGGTCGGGCTTAAAGTGAATTCGTGGGCGAATTCTTTTTAAGGGGTGGTGAGCACATTGTGTGCGTCATCGTTATAATGGTAAAAGAACCCATGAATGTCCACTTAGGAATGAAAATACTCGTGTTTGAGGAACCTGCGTGTTCCTATACTTGTTGTTTGCAATGTTATGTGGTCGCCTAACGGTGTTTTGTACCACTATAGGTGACCAGAAGTGGTGTTGGGCCATCAGAACGCCGAGTTTCTGAGGCTAGCAGTGCACCGGATGTTGCTCCCGCAACACCTCTGTCGGCTGAGAATATACGTTTGGTGGCTGAAGCGGTGTTGGCCGTGATTAATGCGCAGCCTGTAAGGCAAGCGCAGCAGCTCGCTCCCGTGATGAAGCAAGAACCTCTGCGAGAGGCTGAGCCGAGGAGGGTGGAGCAAGTGGTTGCGAAACCAATAGTGCCAAGGAGGGCAACTGAGAGGCAGTTGAAGCATGTAATGAGCTTTAACCCTCCGTTATTCTCGGGGTTGGGAACCCCATCTCAGGCTGAATACTGGCTCTCTAGGGTGAAGAGAGTCATGACGGCGACGGAGATGGAGGAGTGGCAAATGACCACCATCGCTACGTTCCTGCTGGACGGTGAAGCGCGGATGTGGTGGGAAGGATTGGAGCTGCATCATTTGAGAGGTAGACAACTGATAGACGTTCCGATGGAAGAGTTCTCGGGATTGTTCTTAGCAAGATACCTCCCTTCTACTCAGAGGATTTCAATGGAGAATGAGTTCATGAAGTTGGTGCAGGGTGAGAGGAGCGTGGATGAATATCTCCACGAGTTTACGCGGTTGAGTCGTTATGCTAGCTCCACCATCATGGATGAGGAGCGCAAGACTAATCGTTTTTATGAAGGCTTGAGGGATAAGCTGAGACTATTACTGTCGGGGCCAATGACGCAGGGTTTCTTAACCTTGGTCAATACTGCCCGGTCCTTCGAGAAGGACATGAAGAATGTACAAGCGAAGAAAGGCTTGGCTGATAAGAAATCTGAGTTCAGAGTGCCGACTACTTCAAAGTCCGGCTATCGGAGGTCTTTCAAGAAGCATAGGACTTCGGGTCCAGCTCCTTCTGGTGCTTCTGGGGCGACTACGAGTCGGACCCCGGGCGCGTGTTTTACATGCGGAAAGACGGGGCACTTTGCCCGTGATTGTTGGAGCGGACGTCCTAAGTCCGAGAGGAGGCCGGGAGCCACTTATGAAGAGAAGGGAAAGGCGGTGGAGTCGACCGCATCCCATTATGCTCTGGCCCAACCAAGGGTCTATAACCTTGGCCAACAGGAGGCCATTAAACAAGCTGATGTGGTGACATGTACGGTTTAATTTATAGCAAGTCAATTTCCTTTATATGCTTGTTATGCACATGTTACCTTACCACTACTTGTTTAGGATTTGTTTTGATTTGTGAAAATCCGGCACGAGCACTCTTCGATACGGGAGCTTCACACTCCTTCTTGTCCGAAGGATTTATATTACGCATCGGGGTCCCTTCCTCGATGGCGAAGGATAAGTTGGATGTGTTGTTGCCCAATGGGTGTTCGATGCGAGCGGATAGGATCTGCGATGTTAAGATTCGTATTGGGGAGCAGGAGTTCGACCTGCGAGCGTCTTTACTTCCGTTAGTGGAGTTCGACGTCATATTTGGCATGGACTGGCTCTCGGAGTAGCAGGCCCATATAGATTGCGGTAGCAAGGAAGTCAAGCTGGGGGCAAGTCGTGAGACGACTTTTACGGGCTTAAAGGGGTCGAGCAAGACGTTGATGTCTGCTCTTCAGGTGGTGAAGGCGGTTCGTGCCGGTGCAGAACTGTTCTTTACACTAGTGGAGGTTGCAAAGCCGAAGCCCGCTTTGGATTGTATTTCAGTGGTATCGGAATACCCTGATGTGTTCCCCGCAGATCTTCCTGGAGCCCCGCCTCAGCGGGAGATAGATTTTACGATCGAGCTAGTACCAGGTGCAAAGCCTGTGTCACGATCTCCGTATCGGCTAGCGCCTAAGGAAATGGCGGAGCTGAAAGTTCAACTACAAGAGTTATTGGAGCAAGGGTATGTGCGCCCGAGTTCTTCACCTTGGAGCGCACCGGTCCTCTTTGTTAAGAAGAAGGACGGAAGCTTGAGGTTGTGTATTGATTATCTGGAGCTAAACAAGCTGACTGAGAAGAACAAGTACCCGATCCCTAGGATTGATGATCTCTTTGATCAGTTAGTCGGGTCGACAGTGTACTCGAAGTTAGATCTCAAGTCTGGGTACTATCAGCTGCGGATAAGGGAGAGTGATATCCCGAAGACAGCATTTAGTACGAGATACGGGCATTATGAGTTTACGGTCATGCCGTTTGGGCTGACTAATGCGCCGTTAGTATTCATGGATTTGATGAACAGGACGTTCAGGGAGTACTTGGACCAGTTCATGATCGTCTTCATCGACGATATTTTGGTGTACTCTCAAAGTGAGGAAGATCACTTCAAGCATCTTCATTTGGTGTTGGAGACGCTAAGGAGAAACCAGTTGTATGCCAAGTTCTCGAAGTGCGAGTTTTGGCTATCCTCAGTGGCGTTCCTCGGGCATATAGTAAGTGGAGAGGGTATTGCGGTGGATCCGGCGAAGATTGTTGCGATACGGGAGTGGCCTGAGCTTGATACGGTAGCAGAAGTCCGGAGCTTTTTGGGGCTTGCCGATTATTATAGGCGCTTCGTAGAGAACTTCTCGCGGATAGCGCTACCTCTCACTACTTTGACGAGGAAGGAGCATAAGTTCGTTTGGACGCCGGAGTGCGCGCGAGCTTTTGAGGAACTGAAGTGTCGGTTGACCACGGCGCCTGTGCTGAGTTCGCCATGTGGAACCGAAGGCTATGAGATATATAGCGATGCTTCGGGCAGCGGTTTGGGTTGCGTGCTACTGCAGCACGGAAGCGTGATAGCTTATGGCTCGAGACAGCTAAAAGTGCACGAGAGGAATTATCCGGTCCATGACTTGGAGTTAGCGGCCGTGATTTTTGCCTTGAATCTGTGGAGACACTATTTGTACGGTGTGAAGATTGATATCTACACCGATCACAAGAGCCTAAAGTACCCGTTAGATCAGAAGGATCTGAATATGCGGCAGCGTAGATGGATGGAGTTCCTGGGGGACTATACATTCAAGATCCACTACGTGCCTGGCAAAGGGAATGCGGTTGCGGACGCGTTGAGTCGCCGAGCCCCAGCTCAAGCCAATTGGCTATCGGTGCATGATGAGCGGTTGGTGTGGGAGTTGGAGGTGCTGGAGATTGTTTGTGTGGATAGACAAGCAAGTGCTGAAGCAGTTCTGAATTGGACTGAAGTCCAATATGACCTGGCTGATCGGATTCGGCAGGCTTTGGATATTGATGCTCATATGAAGCAGTTCATGATAGAGGCTATGGATGGGTCAAATTCCCAATTCATCGTGGAGGACGGATTGCTTTGGAAAGACGGTCGTTTGTGCGTCTCAAGTGTGGGCAATTTACGGGTGGAGTTGTTGTACGAGGCGCACCATACCAAGTACTCAATTCACCCGGGGAGCAAGAAGATGTACCGTGATATAAAGAAACTATTTTGGTGGCCGGGTTTGAAAAAGGATGTGGCGCTATACGTAGCGAAGTGCCAAACCTGTGCCTTGGTAAAGGCGGAGTGCCAAAAGCCGGGAGGATTTCTTAAGTCCTTGCCTATTCCGGAGTGGAAATTCGACGACATCTCTATGGATTTTGTGCACGGTTTGCCAAGGTCGCAAAAGGGGAACGACGCCATTTGGGTGATCGTGGATCGATTAACGAAGGTGTCGCATTTTATTCCGCATAGGAAGGATGATCCGGTGGAGAAGCTGGCAAAGCTATATGTGGATAACATAGTGCGGCTTCATGGTGTGCCCCGCAGCATCGTGAGTGACCGAGATGGGCGGTTCACGTCCAATGATTGGAGGCTGGTGCAGCAAATGTTGGGAACAAAGCTGAAGTTTAGCACAGCCTTCCACCCACAAACGGATGGGCAGACCGAGAGGGTGAATAGAACCATGGAAGACATGCTTCGCATGTGTGTCTTGGATTTTGGAAAGCAATGGGAAGACCACCTTTATTTGGTGGAGTTCACATACAACAACAGCTACCAAGCAAGTATTCAGATGGCGCCTTTCGAGGCCCTTTATGGTAGAAGATGTCGCACGCCGTTGTCTTGGTTAGAAACGGGTGAGTCAAAGTTGTATAAGCGATCGGAAGTAGAGGGTGCTACTTCTTTGGTGAGAACCATTCGGGAGAGGTTGCTCATCGCTCAGGACCGGCAAGCAAAGTACTATAATGCCAAGCACAGGAACGTGGAGTTCGCTGTGGGCGATTATGTATACTTAAAGATCAAGCCATTCAAAGGTGTCTCGCGGGTGCGGCGATTGAAAAAGCTAAGCCCAAGATACCTTGGACCGTTCGAGGTTCTGGAGCGAGTTGAAGAAGCGGCATATAGATTGAAGCTTTCAGTGGAGCTAAGTGGTTTACACGATGTATTCCATATTTCGGTGCTTCGGAAGGCGGTGCAAGAGCCTACGCAAGTGATCGCGGTCGATCAAGTGCCGGTGGAAAGTGGGCTAACGCCAAAGGTCAAGCCCGTGCGGATTGAGGACTCGGAGGTCAAGCGGCTACGCAATAAAGAGATCAGGATGGTCAAAGTCCGGTGGGACAATTGCGGTCATGAGGAGCTCTCTTGGGAGCGAGAGCAGACGATGCTTGACGAATATCCGGAGTTGTTCCGCTCAGGTACAAGTTTTAGTTTTGTACATGTCTTTCCTTTATTTAATTTCGTGGGCGAAATTCTTTTAAGAGGGGGAGAATTGTAACGCCCCGAAACTCAAAGGAGCAAAGGGGGACGTTTTGGGCCAGTTTGGGTTCTGGCAGAAGGCACACGGCCTGGGACACGGGCGTGTCCCAGGGCGTGTCAAGCGTGTGTCGACACTTAGCCGCGAAGTCGTCGAGTTATACTCGACGATACGTCGAGAATGGGCACACGGCCTACGACACGGGCGTGTCGCAGGGCGTGTCGACCCGTGTCGACACTTATCCGTGAAGTCGTCGAGTTATACTCGACGATTCGTCGAGAATGGGCACACGGGCGTGTCACAGGGCGTGTCGACCCGTGTCGACACAGCCGTGAAATCGTCGAGTTATACTCGACGATTCGTCGAGAATGGGCACACGGCCCGCGACACGGGCGTGTCGCCGGGCGTGTCGACCCGTGTCGACGATCGTCCCGGGGAATTCGTCGAGATTCGCTCAACGATCGTCGAGACAAGGCACACGGCCTAGGACACGGGCGTGTCCAAGGCCGTGTCATCGAGTCGTCGATCTGCACGCGACGAAATGTCGAGACCTTGTACACGGCCTGGGGCCCAGGCGTGTCAAGGTGACACGGGCAAGGACACGGGCGTGTCCTAGGACCCGTGCAGTGCTCGGGTTGAAAACGGGGGAAAAATCATGGGGTACACGGCCAGCGACACGGCCGTGTCAGCTGGAACACGGGCGTGTCAGCTCGAACACGGGCGTGTTCGATACCCGTGTGAGGGTCCAGGAGATTCGATTTTGACGGCGAATGCGGCACACGGCCCTGGACACGGGCGTGTGCCAGGCCGTGTTCGGTCCAGATTGGGCATTTCAGCCCCGAATCAAAACCGTTCGTTTCCTTGATTGAAGATCTAACGGCTGGGGTTGGTTCCTGAGAGGATATACCCGGGTTTGACTTAGAAAATCCATCATTTTCTTACCTTTTTCATCTCTCCAAACCCTTGGAGAAAGAGGAGAGCCCTTGGAGGAAGAAGAGCTAGATCCGCCATTGGAGGAGCTTCGGAGCTCCGAATCGCAAGCCGACTCCGGATCCACGGAGGCAACGCAAGTGCGGTGATTTCTATCCGATTACTTTTCGATGGCGCCAAAGAGGAACTCAAGGGTAACGATCCTCATCTTGAGCATGAATCGCTCCTTTTCTTAGCATAGGAAGCCCGCTCTCGCGAGTTTGCGGAGAGTTGGAGGCGTTCCTTCGGGTAGATATGTAAAGTCCCCGTTGTTTAGAGTCCGTATGCGAGAACGGACGTAGGCATTTTGTGTGAAGCCTACCCGGACATGTTAGTCTGGATTGGTGATGTTGCATTGCTTAAGGCCGGAGAAGACTCCGTGTTATTGGGTGTTTTTCGGGTTTACTACGCGGTAGATTGTAGCAGGGAGCCTTGGGGACTAACCCAAAGGTGCACCCGGAAAACTGGGCGGATACGAGATCTTGCCAACTTGGTGGCCTGAGAGCCAACTCGAACATAACCGGGTTATGTGTCTTGCGGTAGAATGGGACTCGGTGGAAGTTTGACCCGCGCAAATGGCTTGAATTGTCGTTGCGATGTGAGCACGGGTTAGATGGAACCGTACCCGCTTTATGTCGTTCGGTTAGAGAGACCTAAGGTTACGTGGCACTCGCCGTTGGCATAGATGTGAGTCTTCGGCGGTCAATGGCTTAAATTGACGTGACCAATGCCAGGAAGACGAATTGCTCATAGGAATGGCCGTCTAAGTGGCGGTGGTGAGTCCGGAATGTTAATGGCTTTAATTGACGTGACATCGACCGGTTCACCGAGAATGTGCCCTGAGTGCACGGGACGTGTGGCCGTACGAGCCAACGTCTGTGATGAAATGGCTATGGTTATATGCATTGCTCGCTTGTGCTAATGAAATGCAGGGAAGGAGCATCGCCGCCCCGAGTTGGGGGCGGGATCGTTATAATTTGGTCAGCATTGCTGACCGTTGCCTTGTTTGCCACCGTGCGGTGGTTTGTTGCTTGCAGGTGCAGCTGGACCAAGCGGTCAATAGCGGGCTAAAGCCCTTTTTGCGAAGCTGGCCCTCGAAGGCCCAAGTGGAAATGTTTTCTGTTTTATTCATGTACGACCGGCCTGCGTGCCGAGGTTTGTAAATCATGTCTTATTCAAGTGAAACATTCTGTAAGGCCTTAAGGCCGATTTTTGGGTATTTTGTATACATTCCTAATTATGTACTAGTGGACATTCGTGCTCTAATGCTGGGTTCTTGTTTACAACTTATATAAACTGCTTCCGCTAGAATGCTCTGTGTAGGACGTTGAGATTGGTTGGATGGTTTCCATACGTAACCACCCGGTCTGTCTGTGGTATATGGCGTCGGGCCCCGGCCGGACCTACTGCTATATGCTATGCGACGGATAGGGGGTGTTACAAAGGGCACTTTGACCAGATTAGGGGCTTGAGTTGATTTGGGTCAAATTGGCCTATAGGGCTGACCCCAATGTGTCCTTAGTGACCCATTGACCTCACTTTAGGTCTAGGAAGACCTGGGCAAGGTTAGTTCGGCACATTAGAGGTCAACTGCCCTTGTTAGGGCACCTTGCTCAATTTAGGCCTATGGTGGTCCTAGGTCAAATTGGCCACTTTAGGTTGACTTCAATGGACCCTTAAGGCTCTAGTGGACCCTCTGGTAGGTTAGTGATGTTTTGGTGGGGTCGTGGAGTCATTGTAAAGCCCAAAGGTCAAACCCTAGGTTTTGTGATGAGGTTGTGTCATAGGCAGACCAAGGTGATTCTCACCTTGGCCTTCTATCACTTGGCCCTTTTTAGCTTCCTAGGGTTTTTTCATGACCTAGTCATGGCCAAAACCACTCTTAGGGATCTAGTTGGAAATGGGATGTTACAAATCCCAATAAACAAAACAAAGATTTCGTCCCCGAAATCAAGTTTAGGACTACGAGAATTTCTATCGAAGAAAGAGGAAGCTTGTAACATCCCATAAGAAGTGAAAGATTACATCTCGACGCCATGTTTGCTAAGTGGTGTTTAAAGGGAAACCTAAATCTATGACCAATTTGCCCAATTGTCAAAGCCAATATCCCAATAAACAAAAGATTAGCCTCTACTCTTCCTAGAGCAGCCCTACTAGTTTAAAACAGGAAAGTAAATTGAACATCTTGAGAGGTTGTGAGGTATACCTGACTGAACAGCCCTAGATACTTTTGTCGCATCAGGTCCTATGGTTCCCAGGTATGCTCATCCTGGCCGTGGTTTCTCAACAGAACTTCGACTAACGGAACCTTCTTGCGACTCAAGATCCGTACTCCTCTATCATCGATCCAAACCGGCTCCAAGTGAACTGACTGGTCTGAAGCTATCGGCACATGTGTGGTCGAAATCTGCTGCTCAGGGCGTAGTAGAGCCCTCCTAAGTGAAGAAATATGGAACACGTCATGTAAACCTGTCAGTTCCAGTGGCAACTCCAGTTGTACGCTAGGAGCCCGATCCACTCCAGGATCCTGTAAGGGCCCATATACCTAGGGATGAGCTTCTTCTTCCGACCACGCACCCGTGAAACTCCGTGCATGGGCCGGATCTTCAGGAAAACCCGGTATCCCACCTGAAACTCTACCTGACGGTGTCGGGCGTCGTTGTACTTAGCCTGTCGGCTCTGTGCTTCCAGCATTCTGTCCCGTATCTGTCTCACTTGAGCTTTGGTGTCTTCGACAAAATTCGGTCCCAATGCCTTCGGATCCTCATCCTGAATCCATGAAAGTTGAGTCCTACATCTCCTTCCGTACAAGGCTTCATAAGGAGCCATCCCTATGCTGGACTGGTAGCTGTTGTTATAGGAGAACTCGACCAGTGGTAAAAGATTCTCCCAAGGTTCATTTCGATCCAGAATGCATAGCCTTAGGAGGTCCTCTAATGTCCGATTGGTGCGCTCTGTCTGCCCATCCGTCTGGGGATGAAATGCTATGTTAAAAGTCAGTCGCGTGCCTAAGTAAGCCTGCATGGATCTCCACTCCCTGGAAGTGAACCGACCATCCCGATCTGACACGATCGTCCTGGGCACCCCGTGGTAACGAATGAACTACTCTACGAATCTCCGTACTAGTACCCCAACTGGGTCATCCTTCCTGATCGGAATGAATCTGGCCACCTTCGTCAGCCGATCGATGATAACCCAAATCGAATCGTTTCCCGTCCACAATCGGGGAAGCCCATGAATAAAATCCATCGCGATGTCCTCAAATTTCCACTCTGGCATGGGAAGTGGATGTAGTAATCCTGCGTGGTTTCTGCACTCTGCCTTCACTAGCTGTCATGCCACATAATGAGTCACGAAGTATGTAATGTCCTTCTTCATCCCCGGCCAGAACATCATCTTCTTCAAGTCTGCCGTCATCTTGGTGATCCCCGGGTGCATAGAATATCTGCTACAATGTGCTTCCGCCATAATGTCCTCCCGAATCTGACATCCTGCGTGTATGTAGACACTACCTCTGAAATATAGCAATCCATCCCTCAGTGAATAATCTCCCATCAAACCCTCCTTCAAGACTTGGAATATCGGCTCTGCCCATGCATCTGTCTTCTGTCCGGCCCGGATGCCGTCCCGAATATCATCTATGGCAACCATCGATGCTAGATACTCCATGTACAGCTCTGGATCATTCTTGGATACTAGGGATATCTGCATATCTCTGAAAGACCAGACTAGCTCCATGGACATCAGATGTGATCCCTTTCCTGAGGTATCTCCTCTCCGGCTCAGAGCATCTGCCACCACGTTCGCCTTGCCGGGATGGTAGTGCATGGTGTACTGGTAATCTGACAGGAACTCCACCCAACGTCTCTGTCTGATGTTGAGTTCCTTCTGTGTGTCCACATATCTCAAATTCTTGTGATCGGAGAAGATGTCACAGTGAACCCCATAGAGGTAGTGTCGCCAAATCTTCAGAGCAAAGATCACTGCACCCATCTCCAGATCATGCACCGGATAGTTCTTCTCATATGTCTTTAGCTGTCGGGAGGCGTAGGCTATTACGTGCCCATTCTGCATCAGAACGGCACATATCCCCTGGTAGGAGGCATATGTGTACACTTGGAATCCCTCCCTTCCCAACGGAAGAGCGAGAATTGGAGCTGAGGTAAGCCGACCTTTCAACTCCACAAAGGCCGCCTCGCACTATGGCGTCCAAATGAATGGGGATTCCTTCTTCGTCAGGGATGTAAGAGGGAGTGCAATCCGGGAGAATCCTTCGACGGACTTTCGGTAATATCCGGCAAGTCACAGGAAGCTCTGTACATCCGTGGCTGTCTTCAACGGTGGCCAATCCTGAACTACCTGAATCTTTGCTGGGTCTACAGCCAACTCTGCACCGCTGATGATATGACCTATGAAGGCCACCTCCTTTATACAAAACTGGCATTTGCTGAACTTTGCATACAGCTGGTGTTCCCGTAGCCTCTCTAGAGTCAAAGTCAGGTGTCGTGTATGCTCCTCCTCCGTCCTTGAGTAGATGAGGATGTCGTCAATAAATACGATGATGAATACATCTAAATACTCCTCGAAGACCCTGTTCATGAGGCTTGTAAATGCCAACGGTGCGTTTGTGAGCCCGAATGGCATCACTGTAAACTCAAACAGTCCGTACCTACTACTGAAGGCGGTCTTCGGAATGTCCTCCTCTTGAATCCATAGCTGGTAATAACCTGACCTCAAGTCAAGTTTTGAGAAGAAATGCGCTCCTTTCAGTTGATCAAACAACTCGTCAATCCGTGGAAGTTGGTATGTATTCCGGACCGTCGGTCTGTTCAGCGCTCGATAATCAATACACAAGCAGAGAGTTTCATCCTTCTTCTTGACAAATAGCACCGGGGCTCCCCACGATGAAGAGCTTGGCCGGACAAACCATGCCTCTACTAGTTCCTATAACTGACTTCGGAACTCTGTCAACTCTTTTGGGGTCATCCGGTAAGGGGCCCTAGATGCCGGCTTCGCCCCCGGCACAAGCTGTATCTGGAAGTCCTGCTCTCGGTGCGGAGGTAGTCCTGGCAGTTTCTCTTGAAAGACGTCAGCAAAATCTCGCACCACCGGGATGTCTGCCACAGACCCCTTGGCCTCCGCCATCTCAAATAGAATCTGATAAACCTCCTCTCCCTGTAGATAGGCCTTAACGGCCTGTACCAAAGATAAGTGTATACGAGAGGCAGGTCTTCTACCTTTCATGATAATGACAGAGTCCCCGTACCTCACGGTGATCCTCTTTGCTTGGCAATCAATCTAGGCATGGTTCCAGTACAACCATGTCATGCCCAGGATCAGCTCGAAGAATGGCATCCTTAGGATCGTTGCCAATACTTCGAATGACTTTCCGTCAATCTCCGCCTCCATGTTGCAGTGGGCAGAGGTGATTAGCTCTGATCCATCGGGTAGACGCACCCTCCTCATCAGGCCTGTGAACCGCTCCTCTCCTTTCAGCCCTTCCACGAAGGCCTCCGACACGAATGAGTGTGAAGCACCCGTGTCGAATAGTGTATAGGCGGGCTTGCCACTGATGAAGACTATACCTGGGGCGATTAAATGTCTTAGTATTATGTAACGAGTTTTCTTTCCTATTTATTCTACCTAGTGCAGTTCTACAAATTTTAAAACTGAGAAAAGGGATTCTATTTAAACAATTAAACATCTTGGCGTACCTGCTATGACCTGCTATGGGTTCCGAGGCTGCGCCGGGTCCAAAGCATACACCTGCTCCCTTTCTTGTCTACGATCCCCTCCTTGGTATCCACGTCCTCGACCATGACCTCGGCCTCCAAAATATTGCGCTGGCTACGCAGCCTGTTGTGCGGGTGGGGGTGCCCCCCTCATGGGGCAGTTCCTCCTGATGTGCCCCACCTGATGGCAATTGAAGTATTCTGGCGGGGCATATGCCATTCCCCCGGGTCTCTGTCCCTCCCGTGTCTGAAGAGGTGGTGGTGCCACCACCACTGGCTCCCTTGTCTCCTGTCTTGCCTCCTGACGAGGCTGGTCATCGACCCTCCTCCCTTCCGTGATACGGGCTTGTCTCTGATCGTTCCTTGTTCCTCGACCCTGATCCTCCGTCGGTCATTTCCGGCCCCGAGTAGCTTGCCAATCAGACTCTATCCTTTTTGTCATCTCTATTATCCGGGAAATGGGCCCGTCGGATACAAACATTAGAGTCTCCCTCAGCTCCTCTCGCTGGCCCTTGTAGAACCTTTTGGTATATCCTGCCTCGTTTAACTGGTAGGAGTCCGCAAACCGGGCTAGATGGTTGAACTCTCGGTGGTACTCCACCACCATCTTGTTCCCCTGTCTCAACTGCAAAAACCTATCCTCCAGCTCGTTCCTGGCCGACTGTGGAACAAAGTGTTCCAACAGTATGCCCCTGAAATACTCCCAAGAAATCTCTGCTACTTCCTTGTCTGCAAAATTCTTGTCCAGCGAGGTCTTCCACCATCTCTTTGCATGCGACTCCAGGCAGGAGATCACCAAGGGCACCCTTTCCTCCCAAGGGCACCGTATCCCGGTCAGCATCTTGTACATAATATCAAGCCACTTCTCTGTCCGAACGGCCGACTGAGTCCCCAAGTAGGATGGGGGAGCAAGTCCTCGAAAAATGCTCAGCGTGTTGGCCCCCGGGTTTGGCTGCGGAGCCGGAACCTGTTGGGCCCTAAAACCTTCCAGGATGGCTGTCAGAGTCTGTCCCATCTCCGACTGTAGGAATGGAGTGGGAACTTGGGGAGGTGGTATAACGTCCGGATTCTGCTAAGCTCCGCCTTGTGGAGTGGGCTGAGCTGGGGGCTGCAAAACAAACTTCATTAGTAGGCAATCGACTCAACCTAACTAAAGTGGACAATTTACATGTGATCCCTCATATGGGCATACCACTGCTTCCGCTGCTTAGTTTGTCCCCAAACTAAACTCACACAGGGGTGACCCAGGGGTTGTGGACTGTTACTTTTCGATCGAGGTTTGCTTTGATACCCCTTTTTTTCTTTTGAAACACCGGGGTCTTAGGCCCAGAACCACTACTTTACGGTGACACCTTCATGCCCTGAAGGTTCATCACCGCAAATCGCCGATTCTGCCGGCCGATTCGATCACAGAAAAGCAACAAAATTAGAGTAAACACAACTGAGGTAAAAACTCTAATCAGATGTCCACAATTATATAATAACATCAGAGTAATATAATCTCCACGAAGGGAGAGTCCACAAAATATAATGTACTGAAAATAAGGCCTTAGGCCCGCTACATGAAATCCTCACTACATAGTCACTCAAGAGGAAGGAAAATAAAACACTACTAAGGTCAGGGGCTCACTGTCTCGGTCGTCTAAACTCCGGTGCTCGACTGCCCCATCTCCAAGCGTGCCGACCTGCGGGGCTGCTCCTCCATGCTGGGCTCCAAGATCCCCTAAATGATGTGGTTCGAAAACCGTTAGTCTATAAGACTAAGCCCTATAATCCCCCACCCATTCCCCCAAGGCACTTAGGCACGGAGCGGAGTGGAAGAAAGGGGAGGACTTGAAGGTGGATAGTAATCAAGAAATAGATAGCGGCGGACCTATACTTGCAATTTTCATGGTACATGTTGTAGTAAAGTAAAGTATGAAATGTAACCATAACTTATACGGAAACATATAAGCAAAGGATCTTTTATAGGGATCCCATCGCATAAAAAAGTCTCATACCAGTTTATACGTTGGGGTGTCAGTTATTATCAACAATATATATAAAGAATTTTAACCTTAATTTATAAACTTGCCCACCCAAGCTTATAGACCAAGGCGTCGTTTTGCATGGCCTATTGCATAAGCGTCCCATACCACTTATACAATATGTGACAGGGGTTTCATGCTATGATTATGCTATGACATGCAAGTGGGTTATGATGCGATCATGCAAGTGCAACTCACTCACCCGACTCTGAGCACATAGACATATAGTTCCCCCTTTCTAGAGCCGAACCTCCCAGGATACCTCCGTAGTGGTAGATGGAAGCGGTTGGTTGGGCTTCGCCCACCTCTAAACCAGTAAAGCACTACCGGTCAGACCTATCGTATGCCTCAACACTGGTGCACTAAGCGTAGCTCCTGCGTGCTCTTGCTGGCTAGCGCACCAGACTTCTGTTGGCGAAGTGCTAGCCATACTTGCCAAGTCAACGTATTGGCATCGGTGCATCGACACTCCAATACCGAAGACACACCACCTATACTTTATGCACATGCAACCTTATGTATCAGCACCGAGCCAAAGCTCCCCGGACCATCCCGTCCGTCGCAAACATCAACCGAGCCAAAGCTCGCCGGGCCATCCTGCCCATCACAGATATCAACCGAGTCAAACCATCTTCCCGAGACACCGGGTTGTGTGTGAAAGTGAACCCCTAATTATTCTATTTGCTCTTTAAGATTTATCACTCCTACAGTTTACGTTAGCACATGACTACCCAAGGTATAACCCGTGAAGGGATCTCGAAGGCACTAGGAACTACGATGGGATTACGCCCAAAGCTCCCTTTCGCAAGACACTTACTATTATTGGTTGCTACACGATTTCCCTACCCATAATTAATTTTCTGAATCTAGCCCTAGTGCATTAAACACTTCCTCCCTACAGGATGGACGATCTTTTGCCGATCCCGAGCACCACCTAACACTAGTCAACCTCTCACTCTACAAATCCTGTCTTCCAATGATGAACTCCTTTATTTACCCAAACCCGCAACCTACTGAGGATTTCAACTCTTCAAAATTCATTTCCCATTCTAGTTCAGTTTCCGCAGTTACTATATGCAGACCACCTTATACTATATGAGGTGTATAAAGGAGGTACTCCGAATTATCTTCCAAATCTCCTATAAAATTTACCAGAGGTCTATCATAACAAATTTAGTCTAAAATCAGAGATTCATAATTTTTCTATTTAATTTGATATTTATTGAAGTTTCCCAAATATTTGACCATGGGCAATTTTCAACATGAACTATATGATCTACTGAAGTAATGGCCACCCAAAAATTTTGATCACTATATTAACAGAGATATATGACTAGATACAAATTTCCATAATTTTCCAGAAACTATTTGACCTCTAATTAATTTATCCAAAATATTTCCTTTAATCATATGTAAAGAAAGAAGTACCAAAATTATTCATCAGAAAATTATATAAAAATTACAAAATCTTAATATGGTTCAGAAAAGATCATTGTACAAAAATCATAATTTTAGAGGCTCGCTAGACTCCAAAATAAATTAAATTAAATTTTCATGGGAAACCATACCTAATGAAGCAACCCTTAAAATTTTTCATCCAAAAATTTTATAAACGTTCACCGAGTTTTAAAACATAATAAAAAGTCCTCTGGCTAAATTCCATCAATTTCCAGTATGTAGTTTCTTCATAATAAATTTCTAAGTAAATAATACAAATTACCAATTTGTTAATGAAGTATCCAAGATAATAATCCTAAATTCATGATAAAATCTCCAGAGATTGTACTAAACCCAAAAACTACTCAACCCAAATCTCATCACTTTTCAAAGAGTTTTTTGTGATATTTTATATCCCTACAAAGTTTGTGCCCTAAGTTAAGGTTAGGGTTTTGAGGGAGTTTAAGGCTTCCAAATTTGCTAAAAGTTTAACCAGAGAACTATACTAATCCTATGGTCCTCTCCACAAAGTTTCAAGTCAATCCAAGGTCTTTTGACCCTATGATCTTCAAACCCTAAAAATCTGCATTAAGGAACCCACCATAGGGTTATAGGGCTACCCTACTCTTAACCACCCCAAATTCTATTGGAGGGTGATTCATGCTATAAAAAGTCAGTGGCCAAAATATCAACCTCTGTTGAGGTGATTTGACCACACAAAACCCAAAGGGGATGCTTGACCTATTTAACCCTAAAAAGGGGTCAACCTGGTTAGATCAATATCTAACCAAAACATCTCCAAATATGATGAAACTTTTACCAAAACCCTAACATGCCCTCTAAGACCTCCCACCCAAATTTGGGTTGATTTGGAGGTCTTAAAGACACCTAATGAATTTATTCATGGATTATTAAATTTTCCTAAAACCTATAGAAATAATTTCTCCAAAAAATTCTGAATTTTAGACAGGCCCTAGGTATAGATAGGGTAGACTCCCTGCCCAAATCTCAGGTCATTTGGATAAGGGAGGAAGGGTGGGCATCCATTTGAATCTCAGGATAGCCTTATGTATAGGGCCCACCAAAATGGGTGCTATAGTCTAACCAGGACTCCAAATTGAGTGAAATCAATTTTAAATTAAAAGAGACATCAAGGGCTTTATTTTATATGTTGACCACTTTTTCTGTTCTAGCCTCTAATTATTTTTAAAATTACAATCAATAAATACAAGATCTGTGACATAATTAAATAATCAGAAATTTATATACCAAAGTTTAAAATCAAATATGGCATGAATTTTGGCGCAAATGGACGGGATCCGTTCATCTTCTTCCTTGAGCCGACGGCCAGGATTTATTCTTCCTAGGCCAGTTTCAAATGACTGTTGCCGGCCATCCAGCCGCCTCCCCGGCCGGCCACCGCCACCATCAACTCCGTTGAGGTGGTGGTTGTCGCCAAGCGGCATCACAGCTGCCGGGGAGCCCTATTCTGGAGATCCCGATGGTTGTATTTTTGAGGAAAAACCAGGAAAAGCTCACTTTGGGTCGGGCTCAATTGAGCCCGAACCTTGGCCCTAGAGATTCCTAAGATCTGCCCATGAAAGAAGGAGTGGAGGAGGACCTTGCGGGCGGCCTGAAGTCGAGAAGATCGCCGGAAAGCCATCTTTGAAGTCGGCGTCGCTCGGTTTCTGCAACTATAGAGTGGGGAGGCTCGGTTTCTTCAGGTAAGGGCTGAGAAATCCTCCTCTTGGCCCACTGAAGGTGTTTAAAGACTCAGTTGGGGAGGGGAGAGGCTGGATTATCAATGGCCATTAAGGCCATTAATGGCTACATTCGGCCATGGTGGAGGGGGTTGAAACAGGCCCTTGGTGGCCAGGGAAGTGGCTGGAAACTTCTCCCCTTCCCTAGGGGAGTTGAATTCAGCCATTAAAGGTGGCCTTTGGCCTCCCCTTGGTCGAGCCCCTTCCTTCCCCCTTCATACATTTTTTCTCTCTCCTCCATAACCATGGAAATGAAGCTCACCCTCTCTCCTAATCACCAAGTTGACTTGGTCAATCTGGAGGTCTATTGGCAGCCCATCCATACACATTATCTCCTAAAGAAGCCTCATGAGGTGGTTTGAACTTGGGCTAGCCTATTTGGGGTAGGTTGACCCACGGTAGGCTTGGGTTGACCTTGGTCTTTTTGACCTTTTTGGTTGCCCCTAAAGAGTCCCTGGTGACCCATTGATCTCCCCTAAGGTCTAGGTAGGTTTGGATAGGGATGACTTGGCACCTTGGAGGTCACTTGACCATTGGTAAGGGCACTTTGACCACTTTAGGGCTAGAGTTGACTTGGTTCAACATGACCATTTGGGTTGACCCCAAGGGGTCCTTGGTGACACCATTTCTTCCCATGAGGTCTAGGAAGGGTTATGTAGGGTTACCTTGCACCTTGGAGGTCACCTACCCTTAGTAAGGGCACTTTGACCAGATTAGGGGCTTGAGTTGACTTGGGTCAACTTGGCCTCTAGGGCTGACCCCAATGTATCCTTAGTGACCCATTGACCTCACTTTAGGTCTAGGAAGACCTGGGCAAGGTTGGTTGGGCACATTAGAGGTCAACTGCCCATTGTTAGGGCACCTTACTCAATTTAGGCCTATGATGGTCCTAGGTCAAATTGGCCACTTTGGGTTGACTTCAATGGACCCTTAAGGCTCTAGTGGACCCTCTGGTAGGTTAGTGATGTTGTGGTAGTGTCATGGTGTCATGGTGAAGCCCTAAGGTCAAACCCTAGGTTTTGTGATGAGGTTGTGCCATAGGCAGACCAAGGTGATTCTCACCTTGGCCTTCTATCACTCGGCACTTTTAGCTTCCTAGGGTTTTGTCATGACCTAGTCATGGCCAAAACCACTCTTAGGGGTCTAGTTGGAAATGGCATGTTACATGGGGAGTGGCTAAACCAGCCCTGGTACTCTCAGAAGGCCTTTTGGAGGAGGAAGAAGCCTTGGAGGGCTTGGTGATGGTCCTATCCCACCTACCAAATAGGGCACAGGTGAGCCTCTTAGAGGCATTGATGAATATGGTCGGGGAGACCAGTGATTCAGCAGCCTTTTCCTTCAGGAAGATTCCTAGAATTCTTCCAAAACAAACCTCCTTTTTATTGTTCTTTTTCTTAATCAGCTCAAACAAAATCTGAGCCCTGTTCACCTGCTTCTTGTTCACCATAACACACATTACCAAGAATTATTGTCTGGTTATGTAATCATGAGCAGTGTGCTTGCCCAACAACACCTTACCCAAAGGATCTGCTAGGAATTTAAACTCAGCAGAAAGGTGTTTCTTCAGCAGTTTGTTTGTGGTTTCTCCAAAATAACCCATTAGACTCAGCATCTCATCAAACTCTTCATTGTCAATTTCTAATTCTTCTATACCATTGTTTAATCCAAAAATTTCGGTTAACACTACAAGGGTAAGGGAGACAGCATTACCCGATATAGTTCTGGTCATGGTATTCTCATCGATGGTGGAAGAAGTGTAGACCCACTCTATGATCTCAGCGCCAGCTATCTTGATCCTGGTGGACAGCATATTATTCAACTGCTGTTCTTCAAGGAGTTGCAGGAAGTCCAGGAATATGGGATCGGAGTGTTGGAATTAATCAAAATCGACATCAAATCCAGTGTCGAATTTCATTGCTGCAAGCCTGCCTGCTGGAATCGCAATTAGTTCACCTGTAAGAGAAAAACGAAGATCAAGTGAAAGGGAACTGAAAGCGCGGGATGGAGATCGAAGAAAACCTAGATATAAGGTTTTCTAGAATATGAATCGATAAACTCCGTTCCATGAAAAATAAAATAATTTTTTGATCTGAGGTCGACAAAATAATTTGTAGTTAAATGATTCGTCGAGCTCAGTCTGAAGATTTGAAAACATTTCGTCGAGCTCTGTTCGACGGATGTTTTCAGAAGCAGATTCGTCGATCTCCATTCAACGAAAATAACTTCACTCATAGAGAGTTCGTCGATCTCTATTTGATGAATGTCTAAAGAACCTTTCCTAGTTCGTCGAACTCCGTTCAACGAACTTTGAAAAATTCATCTAGTGTAGACAGATTAAATTAAAGTTTCTCCATTGATCATTCCAAGCTGATTTATAAAGAAAAAGTTATTTCTTTCATCCAGAGATTTGGTGAAAATATCAGCTCTTTGTAAATCAGTGTAGATATAGACCAGATTAACTTTATTTTTGTCTACACACTCTCTAATGAAATGATGTCTAATGTCTATATACTCGGTCCTACTGTGATGGACTGGATTTTGTGCTATGGATATAGCACTTGTGTTATCACAAAATTGAGTTGAATTATTTAAGTTGAGACCATAGTCTAGGAGTTTGTTTTGAATCCACGGCATTTGTGAATAGCAACTGCCAGCTGCTATATATTCTACTTCAGTTGTTGATGTAGACACAGATGATTGTTTCTTGCAGAACCAAGATACTAATCTCATACCAAGGAACTGGCAAGTCCCTAAGGTACTTTTCCTGTCAACCCTGCATCCAACAAAGTCAGCATTTGAATATCCAGTTAAATCAAATTCTAACTCAGTAGGATACCAAAGACCTAGACTAGGGCAACTCTTTATATATCTCCAAATTCTTTTTAGAAAAATTAGGTGAGATTATTTAGGGCTCACTTGGAACCTAGCACAAAGGCATGTGGCAAACATTATTTCAGGTCTGCTAGCTGTAAGATATAATAGGGATCCAAAAATGTCCCTATATAACTTCTGGTCAACCGGTTTCCCATGTGGATCAGAATCTATTACATCATTAGTGGCCATAAGTGTTTTCTTTGCTGAGGCATCAGCCATCCCAAACTTTTTAATAAACTTTTTAGCATGTTTATCTTGGGAGATGAAGATGCCATCAGCTAGCTGCTTCACTTGGAGACCAAGAAAGTAGGAGAGCTCACCCATGCTACTCATTTAAAACTTAGAATGCATGAGGTCAGAAAACCTCTTGCATAGTTTAGAATCAGTAGACACAAATATGATGTCATCCACATAGATTTGTACTAACAAAGTTTGATCCTTATGGTGCCCACTGAACAATGTTTTATCTACTTTGCCTATAATGAATTTATGCTCTATCAAAAAGATAGCTTGTAACGCCCCGAAACTCAAAGGAGCAAAGGGGGACGTTTTGGGCCAGTTTTGGTTTCTGGCTGAAGGCACACGGCCTGGGACACGGGCGTGTCCCAGGGCGTGTCAAGCGTGTGTCGACACTTAGCCGCGAAGTCGTCGAGTTATTCTCGACGATTCGTCGAGAATGGGCACACGGCCTGCGACACGGGCGTGTCGCAGGGCGTGTCGACCCGTGTCGACACTTAGCCGTGAAATCGCCGAGTTATTCTCGACGATTCGTCGAGAGTGGGCACACGGCCTGCGACACGGGCGTGTCGCAGGGCGTGTCGACCCGTGTCGACGAGCGTCAAGGTGAAATCGTCGAGATTCACTCGACGGTCGTCGAGACAAGGCACACGGCCTAGGACACGGGCGTGTCCAAGGCCGTGTCATCCAGTCGTCGTTCTCCCCTCGACGAAATGTCCCGTGTACACGGCCTGGGGGCCCAGGCGTGTCAATGTGACACGGGCAAGGACACGGGCGTGTCCTAGAACCCGTGCAGTGCTCGGGTTGGAAACGGGGGAAAAATCATGGGTACACGGCCGGCTACACGGCCGTGTCAGCTGGAACACGGGCGTGTCAGCTCGAACACGGGCATGTTCGATACCCGTGTGCGTGTTCAGAAGATTCGATTTTGATGGCGAATGCGGCACACGGCCCTGGACACGGGCGTGTGCCAAGCCGTGTTCGGCCCAGATTGGGCATTTCAGCCCCGAATCAAAGCCGCTCGTTTTCTTAGGTTGAGATCCGACGGCTGGGGATGGTTCCTGGGAGGATATACACGGGTTTGACTTAGAAAAATCCACACTTTTCATTACTTATCCTCTCTCCAAACCCTTGGAGAAAGAAGAGCTAAGGCAAGAGGAAGAGGAGCTAGATCCGCCATTGGAGGAGCTTCGGAGCTCCGAATCGCAAGCCGACTCCGGATCCACGGAGGCAACGCAAGCGCGGTGATTTCTATCCGATTACATTTCGATGGCGCCAAAGAGGAACGCAAGGGTAACGATCCTCACTTTTGAGCATGATAGCTCTCTTTCTTAGCATAGGAAGCCCTCTCTCGCGAGTTGGCGAAGAGTTGGAGGCGTTCCTTCGGGTAGATATGTAAAGTCCCCGTTGTTTAGCGTCCGTATGCGAGAACGGACATAGGCATTTTGGTTGAAGCCTACCCGGACATGTAGTTCGGATCGGTGATGTTGCATTGCATAAGGCCGGAGAAGACTCCGTGCTATTTGGTGTTTTTCGGGCTTTCTACGCGGTAGATTGCAGCAGGGAGCCTTGGGGACTAACCCAAAGGTGCACCCGGAAAACTGGGCGGACACGAGGTCTTGCCAACTTGGTGGCCTGAGTGCCAACATGAACATAACGGGGTTATGTGTCTTGCGGTAGAATGGGACTCGGTGAAAGTTTGACCCACGCAAATGGCTTAAATTGTCGTTGCGATGTGAGCACGGGTTAGATGGAGCCGTACCCGCTCTATGTCGTTCGGGTTAGAGAGACCTAAAGTACATGGCACTCGCCGTTGGCATAGATGTGAGTCTTCGGTGGTCAATGGCTTAAATTGACGTGACCAATACCATGAAGACGAATTGCTCATAGGAATGGCCGTCTAGTGGCGGTGGTGAGTCCGGAATGTTAATGGCTTCAATTGACGTAACATCGACCGGTTCACCGAGAATGTGCCCTGAGTGCACGGGACGTGTGGCCGTACGAGCCAACGTCTGTGATGAAATGGCTATGATTATATGCATTGCTCGCTTGTGCTAATGAAATGCAGGGAAGGAGCATCGCCGCCCCGAGTTGGGGGCGGGATCGTTATAATTTGGTCAGCATTGCTGACCGTTGCTTTGTTTGCCACCGTGCGGTGGTTTGTTTGCTTGCAGGTGCAGCTGGACCAAGCGGTCAATAGC
Organism: Platanthera guangdongensis; assembly: GCA_039583875.1. Lineage (NCBI taxonomy): Eukaryota > Viridiplantae > Streptophyta > Magnoliopsida > Asparagales > Orchidaceae > Platanthera > Platanthera guangdongensis. The sequence continues at coordinate 27,668,887 of CM077159.1, forward strand.
GGGCTAAAGCCCTTTTTGCGAAGCTGGCCCTCGAAGGCCCAAGTGGAAATGTTTTATGTTTTATTCATGTATGGCCGGCCTGCGAGCCGAGGTTTGGAAATCATGTAATAGACAAATGAAACATCTTGTAAGGCCTTAAGGCCGACTTTTGAGTATTTTGTAATGACATTCCTTTTGGTTTTAGTGGACATTCATGCTTGTGCTGGGTTCTTGATTTGTAACTCTTATAAATTGCTTCCGCTAGAATGCTCTGTGTAGGACGTTGAGATTGGTTGGATGGTTTCCATACGTAACCACCCGGTCTGTCTGTGGTATATGGCGTCGGGCCCCGGCCGGACCTACTGCTATATGCTATGCGACGGATAGGGGGTGTTACAATTTGGTATCAGACTACTGGTTTTGGTCGGGCTTAAAGTGAATTCGTGGGCGAATTCTTTTTAAGGGGTGGTGAGCACATTGTGTGCGTCATCGTAATAACAGTAAAAAGAACCCATGAATGTCCACTTAGGAATGAAAATACTCGTGTTTGAGGAACCTGCGTGTTCCTATAATTGCTGTTTGCAATGTTATTTGGTCGCTTAACGGTGTTTTGTACCACTATAGGTGACCCGAAGTGGTGTTGGGCCGTCAGAACGCCGAGGTTCTGAGGCTAGTAGTGCACCAGAGGTTGCTCCAGCAACACCTTTGTCGGCGGAAAATATACGATTGGTTGCTGAAGCGGTGCTAGCCGTGATAAATGCGCAGCCTGGGAGGCAAGCGCAGCAGCCAGCTCCTGTGATGGAGCAAGTACCTCTTCAAGAGGCGGAGCCGAGGAGGATGGAGCAAGTGGTTGTAGAACCAATAGTGCCAAGGAGGGCGACTGAGAGGCAGTTGAAGCATGTAATGAGCTTTAACCCTCCGTTATTCTCGGGGTTGGGAACCCCATCTCAGGCTGAAGACTGGCTCTCTAGGGTGAAGAGAGTCATGACAGCGACTGAGACGGAGGAGTGGCAGATGACCACCATTGCTACGTTCCTGTTGGACGGTGAAGCAAGGACGTGGTGGGAAGGCTTGGAGCTGCATCATCTGCGAGGTAGACAACTGATAGACGTTCCGATGGAAGAGTTCTCGGAATTGTTCTTAGCAAGATACCTCCCTTCTACTCAGAGGATTTCAATGGAGAATGAGTTCCTGAGGTTGGTACAGGGTGAGAGAAGCGTGGATGAATATCTCCACGAGTTTACGCAGTTGAGTCGTTATGCGAGCTCTACCATCATGGATGAGGAGCGCAAGACTAATCGCTTCTACGAAGGTCTGAGGGATGAGCTGAGACTATTACTGTCGGGGCCGATGACGCAGGGTTTCTTAACCTTGGTCAATACTGCCCGGTCCTTGGAGAAGGACATGAGGAGTGTACAGGCAAAGAAAAGCTTGGGTGAAAAGAAATCTGAGTTTAAAGTGCCGACTACTTCGAAGTCTGGCTATCGGAGGACTTTCAAGAAGCATAGGACTTCGGGTCCAGCTCCTTCTGGTGCTTCTGGGGCGACTACGAGTCGGACCCCGGGCGCGTGCTTCACTTGTGGCAAGACGGGGCATTTCGCCCGTGATTGTTGGAGCGGACGTCCTAAGTCCGAAAGGAGGCCAGGAGCTACCTACGAAGAGAAGGGAAAGGCGGTGGAGTCGACCGCATCTCACTATGCTCCGGCCCAACCAAGAGTTTACAATCTTGGCCAACAGGAGGTCATTAAACAAGCTGATGTGGTGACAGGTACGGTTTAATTTATAGCAAGTCAATTCCTTTATATGCTTGTTATGTATATGTTACCTTACCACTGCTTGTTTAGGATTTGTAATGATTTGTGAAAATCCCGCACGAGCACTCTTTGATACGGGAGCTTCACACTCCTTCTTGTCCGAAGGATTTATATCACGCATCGGAGTCCCTTCTTCGATGGCGAAGGACAAGTTGGATGTGTTGTTGCCCAATGGGTGTTCGATGCGAGCGGTTAGGATTTGCGATGTTAAGATTCGCATTGGGGAGCAGGAGTTCGACCTGCGGGCGTCTTTACTTCCGTTAGTGGAGTTCGACGTCATATTTGGCATGGACTGGCTCTCGGAGCAGCAGGCCCATATAGATTGCGGTAGCAAGGAAGTAAAGCTGGGAGCAAGTCGTGAGACGACGTTTACGGGCTTAAAGGGGTCGAGCAAGACGTTGATGTCTGCTCTTCAGGTGGTGAAGGCGGTTCGTGCTGGAGCAGAACTGTTCTTTACACTAGTGGAGGTTGCAAAGCCGAAGCCCGCGTTGGATTGTATTTCAGTGGTATCGGAATACCCTGATGTGTTCCCCGCAGATCTTCCTGGAGCCCCGCCTCAACGGGAGATAGATTTTACGATCGAGCTAGTGCCAGGTGCAAAGCCTGTGTCACGATCTCCGTATCGGCTAGCGCCTAAGGAAATGGCGGAGCTGAAAGTTCAACTGCAAGAGTTGTTGGAGCAAGGGTATGTGCGCCCGAGTTCTTCGCCTTGGAGCGCACCGGTCCTCTTTGTTAAGAAGAAGGACGGAAGCTTGAGATTGTGTATTGATTATCGGGAGCTAAACAAGCTGACTGAGAAGAATAAGTACCCGATCCCCCGGATTGATGATCTCTTTGATCAGTTAGTCGGGTCGACGGTGTACTCGAAGTTAGATCTCAAGTCTGGGTACTATCAGCTGCGGATAAGGGAGAGTGATATCCCGAAGACAGCGTTTAGTACGAGATACGGGCATTATGAGTTTACGGTCATGCCGTTTGGGCTGACTAATGCGCCGTCAGTATTTATGGATTTGATGAACAGGACGTTCAGGGAGTACCTAGACCATTTCGTGATCGTCTTCATCGACGATATTTTGGTGTACTCGCAAAGTGAGGAGGATCACTTCAAGCATCTCCATTTGGTGTTGGAGACACTCAGGAGAAACCAGTTGTATGCCAAGTTCTCGAAGTGCGAGTTTTGGCTATCCTCAGTAGCGTTCCTCGGGCATATAGTGAGTGGAGAGGGTATTGCGGTGGATCCGGCGAAGATTGTTGCGATACGGGAGTGGCCTGAGCTTGCTACGGTAGCAGAAGTCCGGAGCTTTTTGGGGCTTGCCGGTTATTATAGGCGCTTCGTAGAGAACTTCTCGCGGATAGCGCTACCTCTCACTACTTTGACGAGGAAGGAGCATAAGTTCGTTTGGACGCCGGAGTGCGCGCGAGCTTTTGAGGAATTGAAGTGTCGGTTGACCACGGCGCCTGTGTTGAGTTCGCCATATGGAACCGAAGGCTATGAGATATATAGCGATGCTTCGGGCAGTGGTTTGGGTTGCGTGCTACTGCAGCACGGCAGCGTGATAGCTTATGGCTCGAGACAGCTAAAAGTGCACGAGAGGAATTATCCGGTCCACGACTTGGAGTTGGCGGCCGTGATTTTTGCCTTGAAGCTGTGGAGACACTATTTGTACGGTGTGAAGATTGATATCTACACCGATCACAAGAGCCTAAAGTATTTGATTGATCAGAAAGATCTGAATATGCGGCAGCGTAGGTGGATGGAGTTCCTGGGGGACTATACTTTCAAGATCCACTACGTGCCTGGCAAAGGGAATGCGGTTGCGGACGCGTTGAGTCGCCGAGCCCCAGCTCAAGCGAATTGGCTATCAGTGCATGATGAGCGGTTGGTGCAGGAGCTGGAGGCGTTGGAGATTGTTTGTGTGGATAGACAATCTAGTGCTGAAGCAGTGCTGAATTGGACTGAAGTCCAATATGACCTGGCTGATCGGATTCGGCAGGCTTTGGATATGGATGCTCATATGAAGCAGTTCATGATAGAGGCTCTGGATGGGTCAAAGTCCCAATTCGTTGTGGAGGACGGATTGTTGTGGAAAGACGGTCGTTTGTGCGTCCCAAGTGTGGGCAGTTTACGGGCGGAGTTGTTGTACGAGGCGCACCATACCAAGTACTCGATTCACCCGGGGAGCACGAAGATGTACCGTGATGTTAAGAAACTATTTTGGTGGCCGGGTTTGAAAAAGGATGTGGCGCTATATGTAGCGAAGTGCCAAACCTGCGCCTTGGTAAAGGCGGAGTGCCAAAAGCCGGGAGGATTTCTTAAGTCCTTGCCTATTCCGGAGTGGAAATTCGACGACATCTCTATGGACTTTGTGCATGGTTTGCCAAGGTCGCAAAAGGGGAAACGACGCCATTTGGGTGGTGGTCGATCGATTAACAAAGGTGTCGCATTTTATTCCGCATAGGAAGGATGATCCGGTGGAGAAGCTGGCGAAGCTTTATGTGGATAATATAGTGCGGCTTCATGGTGTGCCCCGCAGCATCGTGAGTGACCGAGATGGGCGGTTCACGTCCAATGATTGGAGGCTGGTGCAGCAAATGTTGGGAACAAAGCTGAAGTTTAGCACAGCCTTCCATCCACAAACGGATGGGCAGACCGAGAGGGTCAATAGAACGATGGAAGACATGCTTCGCATGTGTGTCTTGGACTTCGGAAAGCAATGGGAGGACCACCTTTATTTGGTGGAGTTCGCATACAACAACAGCTACCAAGCAAGTATTCAGATGGCGCCTTTCGAGGCCCTATATGGTAGAAGATGTCGCACGCCGTTGTCTTGGTTAGAAACGGGCGAGTCGAAGTTGTATAAGCGATCGGAAGTGGATGATGCTACTTCCTTGGTAAGAACCATTCGGGAGAGGTTGCTCATGGCTCAGGACCGGCAAGCAAAGTACTATAATGCCAAGCACAGGAACGTGGAGTTCGCTGTGGGCGATTATGTATACTTGAAGATCAAGCCGTTCAAGGGTGTCTCGCGGGTGCGGCGATTGAAAAAGCTAAGCCCGAGGTACCTTGGACCGTTCGAGGTTCTGGAGCGAGTGGGAGAAGCGGCCTATAGGTTGAAGCTTTCAGTGGAGCTAAGTGGTTTACACGATGTATTCCACATTTCGGTACTTAGGAAGGCGGTGCAAGAGCCTACGCAAGTGATCGCGGTCGATCAAGTGCCGGTGGATAGTGGGCTAACGACAAAGGTCAAGCCCGTGCGGATTGAAGACTCGGAGGTCAAGCGGCTACGCAATAAAGAGATCAGGATGGTCAAAGTCCGGTGGGACAATTGCGGTCGTGAGGAGCTCTCCTGGGAGCGAGAGCAGACGATGCTTGACGAATATCCGGAGTTGTTCCGCTCAGGTACAAATTTTGTTTTGTACATGTTTTTCCCTTTATGTAATTTCGTGGGCGAAATTCTTTTAAGAGGGGTAGAGTTGTAACGCCCCGAAACTCAAAGGAGCAAAGGGGGACGTTTTGGGCCAGTTTTGGTTTCTGGCTGAAGGCACACGGCCTGGGACACGGGCGTGTCCCAGGGCGTGTCAAGCGTGTGTCGACACTTAGCCGCGAAGTCGTCGAGTTATTCTCGACGATTCGTCGAGAATGGGCACACGGCCTGCGACACGGGCGTGTCGCAGGGCGTGTCGACCCGTGTCGACACTTAGCCGTGAAATCGTCGAGTTATTCTCGACGATTCGTCGAGAGTGGGCACACGGCCTGCGACACGGGCGTGTCGCAGGGCGTGTCGACCCGTGTCGACGAGCGTCAAGGTGAAATCGTCGAGATTCACTCGACGGTCGTCGAGACAAGGCACACGGCCTAGGACACGGGCGTGTCCAAGGCCGTGTCATCCAGTCGTCGTTCTCCCCTCGACGAAATGTCCCGTGTACACGGCCTGGGGGCCCAGGCGTGTCAATGTGACACGGGCAAGGACACGGGCGTGTCCTAGAACCCGTGCAGTGCTCGGGTTGGAAACGGGGGAAAAATCATGGGTACACGGCCGGCTACACGGCCGTGTCAGCTGGAACACGGGCGTGTCAGCTCGAACACGGGCGTGTTCGATACCCGTGTGCGTGTTCAGAAGATTCGATTTTGATGGCGAATGCGGCACACGGCCCTGGACACGGGCGTGTGCCAAGCCGTGTTCGGCCCAGATTGGGCATTTCAGCCCCGAATCAAAGCCGCTCGTTTTCTTAGGTTGAGATCCGACGGCTGGGGATGGTTCCTGGGAGGATATACACGGGTTTGACTTAGAAAAATCCACACTTTTCATTACTTATCCTCTCTCCAAACCCTTGGAGAAAGAAGAGCTAAGGCAAGAGGAAGAGGAGCTAGATCCGCCATTGGAGGAGCTTCGGAGCTCCGAATCGCAAGCCGACTCCGGATCCACGGAGGCAACGCAAGCGCGGTGATTTCTATCCGATTACATTTCGATGGCGCCAAAGAGGAACGCAAGGGTAACGATCCTCACTTTTGAGCATGATAGCTCTCTTTCTTAGCATAGGAAGCCCTCTCTCGCGAGTTGGCGAAGAGTTGGAGGCGTTCCTTCGGGTAGATATGTAAAGTCCCCGTTGTTTAGCGTCCGTATGCGAGAACGGACATAGGCATTTTGGTTGAAGCCTACCCGGACATGTAGTTCGGATCGGTGATGTTGCATTGCATAAGGCCGGAGAAGACTCCGTGCTATTTGGTGTTTTTCGGGTTTTCTACGCGGTAGATTGCAGTAGGGAGCCTTGGGGACTAACCCAAAGGTGCACCCGGAAAACTGGGCGGACACGAGGTCTTGCCAACTTGGTGGCCTGAGTGCCAACATGAACATAACGGGGTTATGTGTCTTGCGGTAGAATGGGACTCGGTGAAAGTTTGACCCGCGCAAATGGCTTAAATTGTCGTTGCGATGTGAGCACGGGTTAGATGGAGCCGTACCCGCTCTATGTCGTTCGGGTTAGAGAGACCTAAAGTACATGGCACTCGCCGTTGGCATAGATGTGAGTCTTCGGTGGTCAATGGCTTAAATTGACGTGACCAATACCATGAAGACGAATTGCTCATAGGAATGGCCGTCTAGTGGCGGTGGTGAGTCCGGAATGTTAATGGCTTCAATTGACGTAACATCGACCGGTTCACCGAGAATGTGCCCTGAGTGCACGGGACGTGTGGTCGTACGAGCCAACGTCTGTGATGAAATGGCTATGATTATATGCATTGCTCGCTTGTGCTAATGAAATGCAGGGAAGGAGCATCGCCGCCCCGAGTTGGGGGCGGGATCGTTATAATTTGGTCAGCATTGCTGACCGTTGCTTTGTTTGCCACCGTGCGGTGGTTTGTTTGCTTGCAGGTGCAGCTGGACCAAGCGGTCAATAGCGGGCTAAAGCCCTTTTTGCGAAGCTGGCCCTCGAAGGCCCAAGTGGAAATGTTTTATGTTTTATTCATGTATGGCCGGCCTGCGAGCCGAGGTTTGGAAATCATGTAATAGACAAATGAAACATCTTGTAAGGCCTTAAGGCCGACTTTTGAGTATTTTGTAATGACATTCCTTTTGGTTTTAGTGGACATTCATGCTTGTGCTGGGTTCTTGATTTGTAACTCTTATAAATTGCTTCCGCTAGAATGCTCTGTGTAGGACGTTGAGATTGGTTGGATGGTTTCCATACGTAACCACCCGGTCTGTCTGTGGTATATGGCGTCGGGCCCCGGCCGGACCTACTGCTATATGCTATGCGACGGATAGGGGGTGTTACATAGCTAAGGTCTCATACCAGGCTGTTGGAGCTTGCTTTAGACCATAGAGGGCTTTATGTAATCTAAATACATAAGAAGGATGGGTTGGAGAGATAAAACCTGTAGGTTGTTCAACATAAACCTCTTATTTTAGTACTCTATTCAGAAATGCAATTTTCACATCCAACTGGTAGACTTTAAACTTCTTGTAGGCAACATAAGCAAGAAAAATTCTGATTGCCTCTAACCTTGCAACTGGTTCAAATGTTTGATCATAGTCTATCCCTTCTTCTTGCCTATAACATTGAGCAACACGCCTAGCCTTATTCCTTACAATTACACCATGGGCATCTAGCTTGTTTCTATATACCTATTTAGTTCCAATGATTGGGTAGTCTTTGGGTCTTGGAACTAAATCCCAAACTTTACATCTATCAAATTGGTTGAGTTCCTCTTGCATAAAAATGATCCAGTGTGGATCTTGCTCAACATCTTTTATGGATTGAGGTTCAACTTGGGAGAGGAAACAAACATGCATCACATCTTGGGTGAGTTGATGCCTTGTCTATACACCTACTGACATGTCTCCAATCACTTGATATCTGGGGTGATCTCTTAGTGTGACAAAGTTAGTGGGTGGAGTTGGCTCAGCAACAACATTTGGAATTAATTCCTCTTGTGAAATTATGTTTGATGTTGTATGAGGTTCAGCCTCTTCGAAAGATTCATCTTCACTGTCTTCAACAACTTGTGGAGGAGAGGGTGTTATAGCTTCTTATGGAATGTTTAATTCACCCATTTTCTCACACAAGTGAGGTACCTACAAAGGGTTACTGGTAGAAATTTCTTTCTTCTTGCAAGACATGTTAGCCTCATCAAAAGTTACATGTATAGATTCTTCAATTTTCAAAGAGGATTTGTTAAATACTCTATAAGCTTTGCTTACTTGGGAATATCCTAAAAAAATTCCCTCTTCAGCCTTAACTTCGGATTTTCTAACGTATTTCTTGTTATTATTATGTATGTAGCATATACAACCAAATACTTTAAAATAAGTGATTTTAGGTTTCTTCCCTTAAGTAATTGATAGGGATTCCTATTTTTAAGTTTATGTATCAAACTTCTGTTCAGTATATAAGTTATTGTGCTTACTACATCTGCCCAAAAGGATAGTGGCATATAAGCATCTACAGGTAATGTGCCTGTAGATTCAATCAAGGTTCTGTTCTTCCTTTCAGCTACCCCATTTTATTGGGGAGTTCTAGGAGCTGAGAAGCAGTGCCTGGTATCCTCTTTCTCACAGAACTCATGCATAAAAAAGACTCAATCTATATACCATGATCACTTCTGATCAATGCAACATGAGTAGAGTACTCAATCTATATGGTCCTGAGAAAATATTTAAGAACTTTAAAGGTATCTGACTTAGATCTCAGAAATAACACCCAAGTGAATCGTAAGATGTCATCTACAATGACTAGAGTATAGGATTTCCCTCCTAGGCTTTGTACAACAATGGGTCTAAAGAGATCCATGTGTAGCAAGTACAAGATCCTAGGTGAATTACTTTTATTAACTGACTTAAAGCTATATTTAGTTTGCTTGCTTAATTGACAAGCCCTGCAGAGGCCTTCCTTCTTGTAGGGACCAGAAGGAAAACCTCTCACAAGGTTGTCTTTAGATAGCCTAGCAATATTTTTCATGTTAACATGTCCTAGCCTTTTATGCCATAATTCATTTTGATTGCAAACAATATTAAGCAGACCAATATCTGAATTGGCATAAAGAAAATCTACTATGTATATGTTGCCTTGTCTATTTCCAATTAAGACATTTTGTTTTTCTTTATTAGAAATAATACAGGATGTAGAGTTAAAGTGTACCTGATAACCTTCATCACATAATTGGCTTATAGAGATGAGGTTAGGCTTGAGTCCACTTACATATGTCACTTTCTTGAAAGTGACTGCTCCAATCTTTACTTATCCCTAGCCTTTAGACTGGCCACACTTTGAATCACCAAAGATAACCTTTGGTCCCAGCTTGGACTTGTAGTTGATTAAATTGTCTTTGCTGCCGGTCATGTGCTTGGAGCATCCACTGTCCAGATACCATAGTTGATTAACAACTGGACAGCTCTTCACCTGCAGAGAAAATAATTAATTGTTCTTGACCCGGGTTACCTTGGGTCCTTTGTTTTGCTGATAGGAAAAACTTGAAATCACGGAAAATTCAGGTTGTGATTTATATACTAATGGGTGATATCTTCTATGAGGAATTATCCAATCATCCAGTGGATTAAAGGGTTTCCTAGATTGATTTGAGTGTCTATTATAGTTATAATTTTTACCAAGTCTGACTGGGTTCGACGAAATGTTGTGAGTTCGTTGACCAGAGTTCGATGAAATGGGATGAGATCGTTGATCTCTGCTCAGAGAATGAACATAATCATTTTTTGTGCCCCAAGTTCGTCGACCTCTGCTCGACAAACCATATATAGTTCGTCGATCGCAGTAAGATGAATGATTATTATATAGATTTGTATTCAGAGTTCGTCGACTTGAGCTCGACGAACTGGTCATATATCGTCGATCTGAGTTCGACGAAATCTGTTGAACTTTGTCTTTATCTAAGGTTTTCTGATTTCTGTTTTTGTGATTCTTAAGATTAGGTGATTCTTCTGTAATTTTTTTATTTTTTATTACTTCTTTATCCTTAGCAGAAACAAATTTGATGGGGGTTGTTAAGATATTCTTCTTGAGAATTGGGGGGGTAAACATGATGACGCACCCAAGCCTAGTTTGTCATTTAGTCTGACATTGACTGTGCTTATAATTCCCATCAGCTTAAGGCTTCTCCCATTGAGATATTCCTCAAGTTGTTTGGCCTCACATAGTTCTGTTTTTAAAGCAATAATTTGTTCATTTGCTAGTGTAACTTCTTCTTTTAACTTGGTGTTTTCAGCAATCAGAGTTTCTTGATTAGCTAATTTTTTCCTAAGTGTTTTGATTTCCTTTTTAGAGTTTATTAAATCAATACACATGGTTTTAAATTCAAATTTTAAAGAATCAGAATTATAGTCAAAAGAGGATAATACCTGATCAGCTTCTGATTCAGAAGCTTCTTCATTGTCAGATGCATCTTCTTCATCTGAGTGACTTCTGGAGGCATTAATGGCTATGAGGCTGACTTCCTTGGCCCTTGCCTCTTCTTCTTCTTCACTGGAGCTGGAAGATGTGGATTCATATTCAGTTTCACTCCAGCTTTCTGCTACAATGCCCTTCTCCTTCTTCTTGTATTTGCTGTAAGAAGACCTGCTGCTTTGCTGTCTTCTAGGATCCTTTTCTCTTCTCCTTTCATTCTTTTAATTTTCTGGGAACTCTGAGATGAAGTGTCCAGGTTTCCTACAGCCAAAACAAACTACCACTTTAGGAGGGGTTTTGTCATACCTTGGCTTGTCATCCTGCCTGGATGACTTTCTCCTGAAATCTTTCCTTGCCATTTTATAAAATCTTTTTGCAAGCAGACTCATTAACTCTTCATTCACTATTGAAGTTTCTAACTCTTCAGCTGCCTTGAATGTCACATTGTGTTCCTTTCTTGCTGGTGGAGGTGTCCTTTGCTCTACTGCTTCCCTGGATTTAATGAGCTGCTCATAGGACTTGAGCTTTCCCAAAAGTGATTCAGTGGAAATCTCATTTAAGCTTTTGGCCTCCTTGATTGGTTAGATCCTTGAATCCCATGAGCTTGGGAAGCAAATAAGTATTTTGTCATTCACCTCAGTGAGGGTGATGTCCTTATCCAAGGTCTTCAGCTCATTGATGATTGAGCTCAGCATGTTGTACATATCTGTAACAGATTCTGCTTCCTCCTTCTTGAAGTTCTCATATTGGGATATGAGATTGGATCTTCTGTCCTTCCTTTCATCAACAAATCCTGCCACCATTTGGTTGAGGGATTCCCAGATAGACTTGGCTGAAGTGCATTCAGCCACTTTCTGGAAAATGTCATCAGACATTGTTTGGGCCAAAATATTCATGGCTTCGGCATCAACAACTCTGGCTTTCTTTTGAGCTTCAGTCCACTCAGGTGGTGGAACTGCATGAGTGCTTGAGGTTGATGTAGATGTAGAGGTAGTTCTTGAGGAGGACCTGTCAAAATAGAGTTGTAGATGTCTTCATCAATAGAATTCATATATAACTTTATTCTTGCCTTCTAGATGGCAAACCTATTTAGGTTGCACACTGGAGTTCTGGTGCTTGCATAGTCTTTGTTCTGTGCCATGTTGTGAATATAAACCTAATATAAGTAAAATTCAGATCTAACTTAGGATCTTTTGGTTCATGAGTTAGCTTGTACAACCAAAGAAACCTTGCTCTGATACTAATTAAAAGTAAGGGTTAGATTTGAAATACTCTAGAGGGGGGGGTGAATAGAGTATCTTGAAATCTTAAAAACTTTTGCTGTAAATAAAAACAGATCTAAAATAAATTACGCTAGCACTATCACAAGCACAGCTAAGCCTAACTATCACAGCCACAACAAGAACAAAAGAAAAAGTGCAACTAGACAACATAAGAATTTTATAGTAGTTCCACAACCTGGGTACATCCACTCTTCTACCACTGGTAGGAATCCACTCAGGTTTTTGATGAGGTGACTGACACCAATGAGCTTTTGATCAGGTGCTCAAAAACCAGTCCAAGTCTTTTGATCAGGGGACTTGCAACCAAGAATAACTTTTGAAGGGAGTTAAAGAACCCTTTTTACAGTGGGGGTGAGAGAGTGATTATGTCTTCTCTTTCTCAAAATACAACTGAGAAGACTTTAGTGGATATATGATGTTAGACAAAGCTCCCCCAGAGATATTAAACTCGGGAAGATTTGAGCCTTGCTGCAGGGTGAGTAGGTCTTCAATATGTCAGCCTTGACCAGCAGGTATCCAGGAGCTTCTTGACAGATAGAATGTTTGTTGTCATTTGAAGAATCCTGAAATGAAGAGGGAAGAAGACTATTGTTTTTTGATTGATGTTCTTCTTCTTCTTCAGCTTGCTATATTTTCCCTGGTCTAAGGCTAGGGCTTCTTGTATCTTTACTGTGTTATTGCCCTGTATATGTTGTTCTCTGTATTCAGACGAGAAGGAAGAAGATCCCTATGCTCTGTATTGTGTCTACTTGAAGAAAGAGGAAAAATTCTTTTTATATTTTCCATGGAATCTTCCTAAAGAATTTTGAATTTCTTCCATCATTCAATGCTGACGGCCTGGAGAATATTTGCATTAATTGATTTCCCCAACTGTCCCATTGAAAATCGACAAGCAATAATCCTGATGAAGTCCATAATGAATGTTGCGTCTAACGGTAATATTTAGAGAATATTTAGCATTGATTACTCAGGCATTATTACAATAAATTAAGGACAGAGGGAGGAAAATTTCCAAGTCTAAAACTTCACAGAAATCATTGAGCAGAGAATAGAATTTGTCGACCTGGGTCCAGAGTTCGTCGAGATGAGAAATTATGTTCATCGACCAGATAATCTTTGTTCGTCGAGCTGAGATCCAAGATCATCGACCTGAGGACATACAACTGCTTTCTCGGGAACCTTGCCAATTCTATGAATTAAGATCGTCGAGCTGAGAATTTAAGTTCATTGACTAGTGTTCACAGTAATGGTTCTTGGACTTTAGAATATTGAAGTGAAGTATCCAGAAATCGTCGACCTAAGAACTAGTTTCGTCGAGCTGAGAACTTCTAACTGCTACTTGATAAAGCTTGCTAAGAATGTGGTCTAAGTTCGTCGAGCTGAGAAGATGAGTTCGTCAACTGGAGTATGATTCTGGACTTAGAACATTTTAGATGTTTCTGGAATAAAATGTTGAAGTAGAATACCCAGAGATCGTCGACCTAAGATCCAAGTTCGTCGACTGGAGTTCAGAGAAAGGAATTCTGGACTTGGAATGTTGAAATATAGTTTCCATATATCGTCTATCTGAGTACCAAGTTTGTCGAGCTCAGCTCAAAGAATTGTCTCTGAGTTCGTCGAGCTGAGCACGCCTTTCGTCGAACTGAGTTCGACGAACGTCGAACTCATTTCCTGAGTCTTTGAAATTTCTCTAAGTCTTGAGTCTTTTATAGTCTGTTGATGGCTGGTCCATGCAGTTTTATTTATAAGAACATGGCCTATACTCTAGGACAAAGACATGACCCTGACTATACATGTTGGGTCAAACATCCTAATTTATTGAACCTAGCCCAAATCCAACTAGGGATCCAACATTGGGACTTGGTTCCAAGGCCCAAAGGCTATCCAATAATTGGCACCAAGTGGGTATTCAGAAACAAACTTGATGCCCATGGTGTAATTATGAGAAATAAGACTAGGCTTGTTACTCAAGGCTATAAGCAAGAGGAAGGCATTGACTATGATCAAACCTTTGCTCCTGTTGCAAGGCTAGAAGCAATCAGGATTTTTCTTGCATATGCTGCCTACAAGAACTTTAAAGTCTACCAAATGGATGTCAAGAGTTCTTTCTTGAATGGAGAACTAAAGGAAGAGGTTTATGTTGAAGAATCGCCAGGTTTCATCTCTCCAACTTATCCTTCATATGTCTTTAGATTGCATAAAGCTCTTTATGGTTTAAAGCAAGCTCCAAGAGCTTGGTATGAGACCTTAGCTAGCTTCTTGATAGAGCATAAATTTACAATAGGCATTGTAGATAGGACATTATTCACTAGGCACCATAAGGATGAAATATTATGAGTACAAATTTATGTAGATGATATTATATTTGGGTCTACAGATTCCAAACTATACAAAATGTTTTCTGATCACATGCATTCAAAGTTTAAAATAAGTAGCATGGGTGAACTCTCCTACTTCCTTGGTCTCGAAGTAAAGCAGCTACCTGATGGCATCTTCATATCCCAGGCTATGTATGCTAAAGAGCTTCTCAAAAAGTTTGGGATGGCTGATGCCTCAGCAAACAAAACACTCATGGCCACTAATGCTGTAATAGACTCTGATGAACAAGGGAAACCTGTTGATCAGAAATTATATAGGGGCATTATTGGATCTTTATTATACCTTACAGCAAGCAGACTTGACATAATGTTTGCTACATGTCTTTGTGCTAGGTTCCAAGTGAACCCTAAAGAATCTTATCTAGTTTACTTAAAAATAATTTTGAGATATATAAAGAGTTGTCCTAGTCTAGGACTATGGTATCCTATTGAGTCAGAGTTTGAGTTAACTGGATACTCAGATATTGACTTTGTTGGATGCATAGTAGACAGAAAAAGTACCTCAGGAACATGCCAGTTCCTTGGTATGAGATTAGTCTCATGGTTTAGCAAGAAGCAGTCATCTGTGTATACATTAACTGCTGAAGCAGAATATATAGCTGCTGGCAGTTGCTGTTCCCAGATGCTGTGGATTCAGAACCAACTCATGGACTATGGGTTCAACTTAAATAATTCAACTCTATTATGTGACAACACAAGTGCTATATCCATAGCAGAAAATCAAGTCCATCACAGTAGGATCAAGCATATAGACATTAGGTATCATTTCATAAGAGAGTGTGTAGACAAAAATAAAATTAATCGTATCTATATCTACACCGATTTACAAAGGGCAGATATCTTCACCAAACCTTTGGATGAGAGAAATCATCTGTTCTTCATAAATCAGCTTGGTATGATAAATAGAGAAGACTTAATTTGATTTCTATCTATGGTCGACGAATTTTTCAAAGTTTGTCGAACAGAGTTCGACGAACAGAGAAATATTTTAGAGAAATCGTCGAACGGACTTCGATGAACTCTCTCTGAGTGAATTTATGTTCGTCGAATGGATATCGTCGAATTCGCTTCAGAAAATGTTCGTCGAATGGAGCTCAACGAAATGTTTTCCCATCTTCTGACAGAGTTCGAAGAATTCTTTTGACCATCAAATATTTTGTCGACCTCAGCTCGAAGAATTTTTAATTTCTCGTTGAACGGAGTTTGTCGATTCATATTCTGAAAAATAAAACCTTATATCTAGATTTTTCTTCAACCTCTGTCCCGCGCTTTCAGCTTCCTTTGCACTTGATCTCTGTTTTTTCTCTTGCAGGTGCATTCATGGAGATTCCAGCAAGCGCTCTCTCTTCCATGAAATTTGATATGGGTTTTGATATCGACTTCGAGTCCTTTCAACATTCTGACCCAATCTTCCTGGAAATTCTAAAATTGTTTGAAGATCAATAGTTAAAGTATCTGATGACCACAAGAATAAAGATAGCTGGAACAGAAATAAGAGAATGGGTTTACACCTCCTCCTCCCCAGATGATAATACCATGACGTGAACCATATCAGGTATTGAAATATCTCTTACCCCCGTCGTCTTAAAAGATATTTTCGGATTAGTTAATGGTGAAGAAGAATTAGAGATTGATAGTGATGAATTTGATGAGATGTTGAATAAGATGGGTTATTCTGGAGCCACACCCAACAAACTGCTAAAGCAACATTTGTCTGTTGAATACAAGTTTCTAGCAGATGTCGTTGGCGAGGTATTGCTATAAAAACACACAGCCCACGAATACATCACTAGCCATCAATTCCTTATGATGTGTGTTGTTGTGAATAAGAAGCCTGTGAACTATGCTAGGATCCTGTTTGAGATGATCTGGAAGAAAAACACCAAGAAAGAGGTGTGTTTTGGAAGGATTCTGGGAATCTTCCTTCAAGCCAAGGCTGCTGAATCCCTGGTCACACCGACCATATTCATTAATGCCTCCAAGAGGATTACTTGTTCCCTCTTTGGCAGGTGGGAGAGGAAAATCACCAAGCCATCCAAGACTCCCTCCTCTTCCTCCAGACCTTCTGAAAGAACAAGGGTTGTTCCAGCCACTCCCCAACATGCTGAAGATGTTCCACCTCCACCTCCTCCAACCTCCCCAATTCATCTCTTTTCACCAGTTCAAACCACAGTCCATACTCCTACACCTCCATCATCTCCAGTGCATCATCCACAAACTCATATTCACACTCATACACCAACTCCATTACAACATGGTATACCAACTCCATCACAACATGGTACACCAACTCCATCACAATATGGTACACCAACTCCATCACACTACTGTACACCAACTCCATCACAACATGGTACACCAACTCCATCACAATATGGTATACCAACTCCATCACACCCTGGTATCCCACCCTCATCTCCTCTACCAACACATCTAGACAACATACCCCTTTCCAACCTCCTCTCACTCCCTTCTTTTGACATACTGTCATCCCCCCTTCATACTCCATCACCTGCAGATGAGCCAATGCCAGATTCTCTACCTTCCCCTCCACCATCATCTTCCATCCATACTTCTGTATTCACTCAGACACCTTCTGATTTCATGCAATTGGACTCTCCTTCCATTCCACATCTTCTGGCAATTCTCACTCCCCTTATCAAAAACCTCATAGCAGAGGCTATTTCACCTCTTGCTTTTTCCATCTCATCCCTTGCTGCTCAACTTTCTGCCTTGTCTATCCCTCCTTCTTCAGTTAGGGGCCTGGCTCCAGTGCCTACTAAAACCAGGCAGGGGGAGATACTCCATGAAGAAGTTGCTCCAGATCTAGCAGAAGCAGTAGCAGCAGCAGACTTAGCTATTCCTTCTGATTTACTTGATTTTATTGAATCTGATATGGATATGGATGAGACAGTTATAGATGAAATAAACACTGTTGGTGATTCCATTATAAATCTCACAGTAAATATTTTGAGTTTGTTAAATATTTTTAATACAGTTCATTTGAACTTCCTTCCAGAAAATAGCCATAATCCTTCTATGGCTATAGTTCCTTATACTTCCAAAATAATCCCCAAAGTTGCCATGCAACTCAAGGCCAGTTTTGCAAGTATAGAGGCTCCAGTTATTCCATCTCCACCAAGAGAAGATTCTTTCATTGTTTCATCCCCTCCCAAAGCCATATCTCCTCCAACATTCAAGATGAATGATAGTCTCATGCCTAATCTAGATGAGATGATCATGGCAGATATTGAAGAAGAAAATAAATCAGTTGCTGAAAGCACTGTTGTACATAATCCTCCAACTTCAGCTCCAGCTCCTCCCAAGGCTGAACAATTGTTGATATCTGGAGAAGCTCTAAAGGAGATTAATGCTTTATATGATAATCCCCAAGAATCTTCAGATGATGATGATGAAGATGACTCAGATGACAGTCCTTCTGTAAATAAAAAGAAATTATCTAAGAAAAGGAAAGCCCCTCCATCAGCTGCTCCTAAACCTAATCCTACTCATGATACCCCATACTACATTCTTCAAAATATTACTCCTTACAAGGGTATGCTAGCTTGGATGTGGCTGTCTAAAAATCAGCAGAAGGACATAAAGAAAAGCAAAAGATATTCTCCTCCACCACCGAAATATAGAAAAGGAACTCCTCCACCTGCTGCTAGTGCTTCAGTCAGTTCCTCTCAGAGATCTACCCAATATACTCAAACTTATCAGAGACAACAAGGTAGACCGTCTTCTCATTCTGGAGGCAGCCAGCACAGGTACTCCTCAAGCAGGCAAAATCAACAGCATCAACATCAACAACCTCAACAACATCTACAACAAGCTCCAGAATCTCAGAAAGCTGACAGTCCAAAGAAGCCTGAATCTCCTGATGTTCCTTTTGAGGATCCTGAAACAGCAACCACTACTAGAATGGCCAGATTTTAAGAACTGGTTGGATTATCTATGATAAATAAGGCCAAAGCTGAAGGAAATAATCCCTCACAATACTCAACAATGTCAAAATACAGGAAAGAAGAATTAAACAGGTATGCAAAAGCAATTAAGTTCTTTAATGTAGATGATTATATGCAGTTACATCCAGAGGCTGTTGTGCCAAGGGCTACATCTCTCAACATCATTGGAGCTGCTGATATGACCATGACCAAAACTCAAGCAGCAAATCCCAACAAAGAGATCAAATTCACTCAGCCCGCTGACAAGAAAAAGGAGGATAAGCAAAAGGAGATAATGAAGAAAAAGAAATGAAAATTTTCAGCCCTATTTCTGTGTCTTAAACTTTTTATTCATAAACTGACACAAAGCTACAGTGTATATATATATCTGGTATATGTTTTAATCTTTCTGCCAGATATATTTTTTCTTTTGCTTTGTGAATGTTGTTTTATTTTCATTTTCATTAGTGACCTCACCCAAATAGTGGGAGATTGTTGGATCCCTAGTTTGATTTGGGCTAGGTTCACTAACTAGGATAATTGACCCACCATGTATATCCAGGGTCATGTTTGTGTCATAGAGTTTAGACTACATCCTTAGAGTTAACATCACATAGAAAAGCCAACAAAAGACTGCAGAAGACTCCAGACATAGGGAAAAATCAAGTTTCAGGAAACTGAGTTCGACATTCGTCGAACTCAGCTCGACGAAATTCGTGCTCCGCTCGACGAACTCGCAGATAATTCTCTGAGTTGAGCTCGACGATATTTGAGCTCAGGTCGACGATTTCTATAAGTTCAACTTCAACATTCTAAGTCCAGAATCCTTTCTCTGAACTCCAATCGATGAAGTTATGTTATCAGCTCGACGAACTTAGAGCACAGAATTGGCAAGTTTTATCAGAAAGTAGTTAGTTGTTCTCAGTTCGATGAACATAGTGCTCAAGTCGACGAACAGGAATTATCTAGTCGACAAACATGAT
Source organism: Platanthera guangdongensis (assembly GCA_039583875.1). Classification (NCBI taxonomy): domain Eukaryota; kingdom Viridiplantae; phylum Streptophyta; class Magnoliopsida; order Asparagales; family Orchidaceae; genus Platanthera; species Platanthera guangdongensis. The sequence goes on from CM077159.1 coordinate 27,688,172, forward strand.
TTCTCTGGTCGACGAACTCTAGACTCAGTTCGACGAAATCTATTCTTTGCTCGACGAATTCTGTGCAGATCCAGACTTGGATTTTTCCATCTTTTGTCCTTATTCTATTGCAGTAATTCCTGAATAATCAATGCTTAATATTCTCTGAATATAACCGTTAGAAGCAACGTTGATTATGGTATTCATCATGATTATTACTTGTCGCTTTTCAATAGGATAGTTGGGGAAATCCATTAATGCAGATATTATATCCAGCTGTATTTTATTCTCCAGGCGGTCAGCAATCAATGCAAAAAGGAATTCAAAACATCAAGGGAAAAATTTTGACTGATTATATAAAAGAGATTCTCTCTTTTGTTTTACACAGGCAACAGTCAAGACCAGAAAGACAATACAAGGCATACAGAGAAGATCAACAGCAATCATTATTCTAATCCTTCTCTGTACAGAAAACAATCTTGTCTTCTCCTTGACATTGCTGAAGAAGAAGAAGAACATCCATTTAAAATCAAGAGTCTTCTTCAACATTCACTCCAGTATTATTCAAGGATAACAAACTTCTATCAGTGAAGAAGTTCCTGAATCTGTTCAAATCAAGGCTGAAGATAGAAGACCTACACCCTGAAGCAAAGCTCAAATCTTCCTGAACAATTCAATATCTCAGGGGGACCTTTGACAACATCAAGATCCACTAGTCTTCTCAGTTATTTTGAGAAACAGAAGACACCATAAATCTCTCACCCCCTCTCTGTACAAAGGGTTCTTTAACTCCCTTCAAAAGTTATTCCTTGGTTGCAAGTCTCCTGATCAAAAGATTTGAGTTGGTTTTTGAGCACCTGATCAAAAGCTCATTGGTGGCAGTCACCTGATCAAAACCTGCTAGTGGATTCCTACTAGGGTGGTAGTAGAGTGGATGTACCCAGGTTGGGGAACCACTATAAAAGTTCTTGTGTTGTTTGGTTGCCCCTTTCCTTTTTGTTCTTGTTGTGGCTGTGTTAGTCTAGTTTTGTTGTGGTTGTGTTAGATTAGTTTATCTTAGGCTGTCATTCTACTTACTCTTAATATTACTATCTATTATTTGCTCTACTTTGAAAATTGTATAAATAACAAAAAGAAGTTTTAAAGATACTCTATTCACCCCCCCCCCCCCCTCCTCTAGAGTATATCAGGTCTAACCCTCCCTTTCACCGTGGTTAAATGTGTAGTGTATGGAGTTGATGGATTGTGCCTGTGAAGGGTAGTAGCAGGAAGTACTGGAGTGGAAGTCCAGGAAAAGACCATCTATTGCTTGTAATGCTTATGGCGCTTGATGGGTTGTGCCTGTGAAGGGTAGTAGCAGGAAGTACTAGCTTGGCAGTCCAGGAAAAATACCCTCAAGTGTATGCTATGAATGTACAGTTAATCCTAGGGATGGAAAATGAATTCTGTCGCTAACGCGAGGCGTGGCTCCTAGCTAACCTATGAATGCGAAGCCAGTCCCTCGGGGACAGTCTGGCTATGTGTGAGCTTGGTGAGCTCTTCAAAAGGCTTTATGCCAAACAGGTAAGGTGAAACCGACCCGCGCCTTTTACTTAGCCTCAAGTATGCTATACTCAGTGATGGCAAGGCGACTTGGGCAACGGGGGTGGTTGATCCGACCTGCGTTATGTCCGTCCGACTTAAAGACCTGAAAGTGCGATCGGTTGGAGCGCATAGAGAGAGTCATAGTCCTACGCGCCACGACACCGTGGGGGCTACGGGCCAATCCCGGGTCATTAAGACTAAAGTCTCTGGCTGCACGCTATAGAGCAAAATGCTCAAGTTTGTCGTTGGACTACGGTCCTTGAACGACGGTGGGCAACTGGTTTATCAGGTGAACCAAGAATTTGCCCTGAGTGAACGGATCGTCGGGCCGCGTGGCTGATGGTTGTGATGGAATGTTTGTGCGTGAGAGCATAATGTATAATATTCATATATCTGCTATGAATTGCTATGCCTGCATGGAAGGAATACCACTGCCCCGGGAAAGGGGTCGGGTCGTTATAAATTGGTCAGCTGAATGCTGACTATTGCCTTGTTTGCCATTGTTGGGTAGGCTGTCCTTGTACAGGTGCTGGAGAACCGAGCGGGACATTGAAAGGCTGAAGTCCCTGCTGCTACTGCTGATGCTAGCCCTTGAAGGCTAAATGAAAATATTATGTTTTGTTCATGTGTGGCTGGCCTGCGCGCTGATGTTTGGAAGCCACTTTTGTAAAGAGCAACTGTAAGGCCCTAAGGCCAGATGATATTATATTTGATACATTCCTATATAAATTTGGGTGTTTATGTTAGTGGACATTCATGGTTGGAGTTCTGAATTTATGTTAAAAGCTTCCGCTAGAATGTTATGAGTTAGGATGCGCAACTCCGATATCATCATGTGACTTCGCCGCCTATTTTCTGACATATGGTGTGGGGCCCCGCCCGGACCTTTTATTATATGCTATATGAACGGATGGAATCGTTACATTTTTGGTATCAGCTGTCTCGGTCTTTCCCTTTCGAATTCGTGGTCGAAATCTTTTGTGGGGTGGCGAGCACGTGTACGTGTGAACCACATTAACACTAATGAACTCTTGAATCTCCACTTAGGAATGTAAATACACCTGTTTGGGGAACCTGTACATTCTTGTTATTGCTTTTGGCATTATGTTTGTTGCTTACTTGTGTGTTTTACGACTGTAGACGACTAGCGCGACTGTATGGCGGCCGGAACCCCAGCATTCGATGGGAAGCATGCATCCAACTATGGTACCAACATCTTATCCCTCGGTTAAGACGGTTCGATTGATCGCTGATGTGGTTTTTATAACGCTCAAGGATCACCATGAGGGACAGGTTCAACCCTCTGATCCGGTCATGCGTCACATACCGGTCAGTGTACTTGAGCAGACGACAAGGGGAAGCGCATCAGCTTCGTAGCTCAACATGTGCTTGAGCCACGGAGCGAACAAGGTTGAGGAATACTTCCATGCATTTGTTGCGCTGAGACAACATCCAGAGTTTGTGTTTGAAACCGAGAAGACTAAATCAATAGGTTTTACAATGGGCTACGTCAGGAACTACGTTTTCTGTTGATGGGTCCTAAGTTATTGGTATTCCAAACATTGGTGGAGTCAGCTAGACTGTTGGAGATGGACTTGACATGATCCTAGAAAATGCCTATGATCAGGGAAGTGAGTTCACCAAGGGCTGGAAAGCCTGCTCACCGCAGGTTGTGAAAACATGAGATTCATTCTTGTTGCACTTGTGGTAAGAAATGGCACATTGTCTGAGACTGTTGGGGTGGTTCCCGGAAGCCAAAGACGCAATACAAGTGCTACTCGTGTGGTCAAGAAGGACATAAAGCTCGAGATTGCCGAGTTGGCCCTTAGAGGACAATAAACAAGAAGGAAATGTCAACTTTATGTACATAAATAACTATGTTATTCGTGTATTCGTGGACTATGCATGTGTTGTATGTCTGTACAGTAGTTAGTGTGAATGGAAGTTTCCACTGTGTCGCTTGTGCTTATATGGGTGCAATATAAATATGTTTGGGATAAACGTGCTTGCCCGGTAGTCGTGACCACGAATAGAAAGTTGATGTTCTCTTACCTTGGGACACTTTCGCTCGTAATTGCATCGTATGTTGAAGGCAGTGGTGGAGTCCTCTCCATCCCAGGTAGAATTTTGGCCAGTAAGAGGCCATGAAGCACAGTGACGTTGTCACAAGTGCACGATAACATCATTGAGTTCTTTTCGTAGTGCATACTTTGTATGTAGCTTCTCTGTGATTTGTGCGCCACAGGCTTGGTTATTACCGAATGGTTGTTTGATGTTTAAGGATAGGACTTGTGATGTGGCGGTTCAAGTTGGAAGTCGGGATTTCTATTTGACTGCATTTGTATTACCGATATCGGAATTTGATGTGATCTTTGGTATGGACTGGCTTGCAGAGCAGCATGCCTTGATTGATTGCCAATCACAAGAGATCACACTGGGCCAAAATACCGAACATGAGACTAAGTTCGCTGGTATGCGAGAAGTAAGCGGAACTTTAATGTCTGCACTCCAAGTCGTCAAGACTGTTCGGAAGGGCGCGGTGTTATACTTCACCCTGATTAAGGCTGTTGCACCAAAGTCCGATGTGTGTGATGTTCTTGTTGTATCGGAGTTCGCAGATGTGTTCCCTAAGGATCTTCCTGGGCTACCACCCCAGCGGGAGATTGACTACACGATTGAGTGGGTGCCAGGTGAGAAACCTATGGCCCGCTCTCCATATCGCATCGCGCCAAAGGAAATGGCTAAATTGAAAGTCCAATTGCAAGAGTTGTTGGAGAGGGATATATACACCCAAGTATGTCACCATGTAGCGCACCTGTTCTGTAGAAAGACGGTGGCTTGCAGTTATGTATTGACTACCGCGAACTGAATAAGCTGACAGAGAAGAACAAGTATCAGATTCCACGGATAGATGAATTGTTCGATCAGCTAGTCGGATCAACCATCTATTCCAAATTGGAGTTGAAATCTGGATATTACCCGTTGAGGACTTGGGAAGGTGACATTCCCTAGACTGTATTTGGCACACGCTACGGTCATTATGAGTTCACAGTAATGTCGTTTGGGCTGTGTAATGCGCCATCGGTGTTCATGAACCTGATGTAGCGAACATTCCGAGCGTACATGGACTTGTTCGTGATTGTAGTCATTGATGATATTTGGTGTACTCTCAATCTGGAGCTGATCATTCAAACTACTTGCGGTTGGTGTTGCACACTTTGCGAAGGAATAAGCTCTATGCCAAGTTCTCGAAGTACGAGTTTTGGCTGTCGTTGGTGGCTTTTCTTGGCCATGTGGTAAGTAGATAGGGCATAGAAGTGGATCCATCAAAGATAATATCCATTCAGGAGAGGTCGGTGTTGTCTTCAATGGCCGAGGTTAGGAGCTTCCTTGGACTGGCTGGCTACTATTGACGGTTTGTGAAAAACTTCTCGCGGGTCACTTTGCCTCTGACCACACTGACGAGGAAGGATCAGAAGTTCGGTTGGACGCCGGAGTGTGCGCGAGCTTTTGAAGATACCGACGGATATGAGACCTATAGTGATGCTTCAGGAAGCGGCTTAGGCTGCGTTCTTCTGCAGTTTGGGAAGGTGGTTTCTTATGGCTCACGCCAGTTGAAGGAGCATGAGCGAAATTATCCCATCCATGACTTGGAATTGGCGGCGGTGATCTTTGCACTGAATTTATGGCAGCATTATCTTTATGGCGTAAAAGTGGATATCTTTACAGACCAAAAGATCATAAAGTACTTATTGGAGCAGAAGGATCTGAATATGCGACAACAAAGGTGGCTAGAGTTCCTTGTAGACTACACTTTCGAGATTCATTATACTCCCGGAAAGGGAAATGTGGTCGCTGATGGCTTGAGTCGGAGGGCTCCGGCAAGGGCAAGTTGGTTGCAGAGGCCCTGTAAGACCCCTTTTTTTAAACACCGGGGTCTTAGGCCCAGAACTACCGCCTTGCGATGACACCTCCATGCCTGGGAAGGTCATCACAACAAAATGCCGATCCTGCCGGCCAAATCGATCACAACTGTAGCAAAATAATAAAGGCAAGTCCACAGAAAATCACATATATAATAATAATTTCCACGAGGGGAGTGTCCACAGTTATAACAAGAATACTAAAATCCTGGGCTCATGCCTAGTACATCAAATCCTCACTACAAATCACTAATCGTGGAAGCAAAACTAAAATAACTAGTAGAGAACAGGACTCACAGTCCCTGCCGTCTAAACTCCGGTATTAGATTGCCCTATCTCCAAGCGTGCCAACCTATGGCGCTGTTCCTCCATGCTGGGCTCCACGGTCCCCTAAAATGATGTGGTTCAAAAACTATTAGTCTAAAAGACTAAGCCCTATCATCCCCCCGCCCCTTCCCCCATGGCTCCTAGGCACCGAGCGGGGAGAAGGAAAGGAGAGGACATGAAGGTGGAGAATAACAAATAAGCAGATGGCGACGGAACTAATCTACATTTTTATAGTATATAAGATAGAATGAAGGTAAAATGACTGAACAAGAAAAGTAACCTTCACTTATGTGAAAACACATAAGTCAAGGGATCTTTTGCAGGGCTCCTATCGTATAAAAAGTCTCATACCAATTTATATGATAGGGTGTCGATTTTATAGCAATCCTACATATATATATACGGAACAAAACCTTAACTTATAAGCACGCTCGCATGAACTTATAAACTAAGGAGTCGTTTTGCAGGGCCTATTGTATAAGCATCCCATACCACTTATACAATAGGTGTCGGGTTATATGCAATGATTATGCTATGAAATATAATTATGCCATGATGTGAACATGCAAGTGCAACTCACCCACTCGACTCTGTGTACACAGACCTTTAGTTCCCCCTTTCTGGAGATGAACCTCCCAGGATACCTCTGTAGTGGCAAACGGAAGCGGTGGATTGGGCCTCGCCCACCTCTAAATCGGTAATTGCACTTCCAGTCACACCTATCATACGCCTCAACGCTGGTGCACTGAGCGGAGCTCCTGCGTACTCTTGTCGGCTGGTGCACCAGACTTAATTTGGCCAAGTGCTAAACCACACTTGTCGAGTCAACGTATTGGCGTCGGTGCATCGACTCTCCAATACCGAAGACCCACCACCTTATACTTTATGCACATGCAACCTTTATATATAACCACCGATCCAAAGATCCCCGGACTATCCCGTCCGTCACAAACAACAACCGAGCCAAAGCTCGTCGGGCCAACCTGCCCATCTTAACAACCACCGAGCCAAAGCTCGTCGGGCCAACCTGCCCATCACCAAATCCACTAAGCCTACTGCCCGAGTGACCCAACCTACCACCCCGAGACACTGAGGTGAGTGTAAGTGAATCCCTAGCTATACTAGTTACTCTTGCAATTCAGTTTTACCTACAGTTTTGGTTAGCCCAGGACTACCCAAGGTATTCCCCGTGAAGGGCTCTCGAGGGCACTAGGAAGTACGATGAGATTACGCCCAAAGCTCCCTTTAGCAAGGCACTTACTATTGTTGGTTGCTATCAAATTTCCCAAACACTTACTTGTTGTATTGGATCTAACCCTAGAGTATTTGACACTTCCTCCCCATGGGAAAGACGATCTTTCGTCGATTCCGAGCACCACCTAACACTAGCCAATCCACACTCTACTCATCCTATCTTCCAAAGACGAACTCATTTTTATTTATCCAAACCAACAACCTTTATCCCCAACTCATGTGCCCAAAATTACATTCCAACAAAATTTCTGCAGTTTTACTAAATGCAGATCAAGTTAAGTTATATGACATATAAAATGGTAGGTACACAAAATAATCACCCAGTACCCTATAATAATTACTAGAGGGCATTAATGACCTTTTTAGCCCAAATCTAGAAATTCAAAATTTTCCTAATTATCTGATAATTTATTTAATTATTCTAGTAAATCGAAAACCACAAGTTGAACATAAAGTACCAAATTCAGACAGGCAAATGCTCCACAAAATTTATGATAAATTCAATATGACTGTTTAACATATAATACAATATCTCCTAATTTTTCAGCAAGGTTTAAGCCCCTAATTCTAATTTTAAATATATCCTACAATAAATCATTTTAGGTGATAAGTACTGCAAGTATACTTCTAAAACTTTTGAGAAAATTCTAGGATGATTGTAAGGACATATAAATGCTCTTGGTCATGTTTCATATTTATTAACAAGCAATGAGCTCAAAACAATTTATTGAACAATTTTCCAAATTAATGAGCTTGTGAAGTAGGGACTATAAATATATGTTCAAAAATTCTAATAAAATTCATAATTAAGCAATAAGGTCTAAAACGCCCTCTGCCTAATTTTCATGACCTTCCAATGGGCAGTGGGATCACAATATCCAGATAAATAATCATTGGATCCCAAAATTCTCAATTAAATTACCAGAGGTTCATTCTACCCCTATGACCACACTACCCAAATTTCATTATTGTTCAATGAGTTTTACAACACTATTCTAGCTCTATAAGATTTGTGCCCTAGGCTAGGGTTAGTATTATGATGGACCTACCATTTCCCAAATCCCCTAAGATTTTTACCAGAGAGATTTAGCTAACCTAGCACCCTCCCTACCAAATTTCAAGTTCATACAATATCTTTTGACCTCATGCCCTTCACACGACACAAAAGCACTTTCTTAGGGTTTGGTCTTAGGTCTTATGGCAAATCTATTCCAAACTACCCCAGCTTACATGGAGAGGTGTTAAAAGTCATGCCAAGTCAGTGGCCCCAATTTCAACATCTGTTGAGGTGATCTAGCCACTCAAAAACCTAAAGTGAACTTTTGACCAAAATACTCATATTATGGCAAGGCTAGGGTTTGCATGAGTTAAATTCAAACCATCTCAAAATGAGATGAAATTTTAACCAGGGCTTTATAATGACCCCAAGAATCACTCACCAAAATTTAGGTGAGTTTGGAGGTCATTTGGTCCCTATATTAATTTACACTAGAGAAATTAAATAATTTCCAAAACTATACAAAAATTGTCCCCAAAAATTCTCCTTTTTGGGCAAGACCTATATATGGTCTAGCGTGACTCCCTATCCAAATTGCAAGTCATTTGGACTAGATATGAAGGGTGGGCATCAATTTTAATTTCTGCCTATCCCTAAGTATAGACACCACAAAAATGGGTGCCTTGGTCAAACCAAACACCCAAATTAGTTCAAACCAATTTTGCATTAAAGTAGACCCATAGGGCTACAATTATTGTGTTGACCATTTCCTCTGACTTAGCATCTAGGTATTTTTAATAATTTAAAACATTAAATAGTAAAAGTGTGATAGATTCATTATAATGCAATAATATAATCCTGTAGTTTAATTTATCTACTGCACGAATCTTGGCGCAGATTAGGATGGCATCCCGTCATCGTCCTCGCGCGCCGACGGCCAGGATTGTCTCTTCCTAGTCCGGTTTCAAGTCGCTGCGGCCGGCCACCCAGCCATCTCCCTGGCCAGCCACCACCACCACCACCACGGTTGAGGTGGTGGCTGTCGCTAGGAGGCGGCACAGCCACCGGAGGGGATTATTCCGGCGAACCCGACAAGTAAATTTTTGCGGAAAATCATGGAGAGAAGCTCTCCTGATCGGCCTCAATTGAACCCGAACCTTGGCCATAAGGATTGCTACGATCTACCCATGGAAGAAGGAGTGGAGGAGGACCTGTTGGGAGGGCTGGAGGCGAGCTGATCTCCGGGTTTCCATGGTAGTGGTGGAGGCGATCGGGTTTCTACAACAGCACTATCAAACGCCTTGAATCCTCCAGGTAAAGGTTGTAACCTCCACCCCTCTGCCTGGTGATGCTTTTAAGAATCTCAATTGGGGAAGGGGAAGGGTGTAACTACAATGGCTATGAATGGCCATAATGGGCAATTTCGGTTTCACCAAATTTGAAGGGTTGAGCCACCCCACGTATCGGCCACCTCCTGAAAACTCCTCCCCTGCCTCCAAGGAGTTAAAGCCCCATCAAAAGAGGGAGTTATGGGGCCTCCATGGCCATGATGGCCATTAAGCTCCTCTTTCTCTCTCTCCTCCAAGTTTGGGTAACTCTCTTTTTCTCTCTCCTAGTCACCCATTTCTGAAATTGGTGGTCCCAAATTGTGTCTCACCACCTCCTAGACCAATGGGCAACACTTGCCTAGGACTAGCCCACTTGGATTGGGGTTGAGTTAGCCATTTAGGCTAGTTTGACCACTTTGACCAAAGGGTTGACTTTGGTCAAATTAGCCACTAGGGCTTACCCCAATGGGTCCTTGGTGACCCATGGGCCTCCCCTAATGTATAGAAGTACTTGGTTAGGGACAACTTGCACACAGTAGGTCACTTGCCCCTTAGTTAGGTCACTTTGACCATTTTAGGCCTCAGGTTGACTTTGGTCAACTTAGGCTATAGATTTTACCCCAATGGGTCCTAGGTGACCCATTGACCTCACTTTAGGGTTAGGAGGGCTTGGGTGGGGTCCACTTGGCTAGGGGATGGTCAATTGACCATAAGTAGGCTAGTTTGACCCATTTAGGGTTAGAGTTGACTTTGATCAACCTAACCACTCTAACTGCCCTCTATGGGTCCTTAGTGACCCATTGACCACACTTTAAGTCTAGGAATACCCTGGTAGTGTTAGTTGGGCTTTACCATGGCACACTGCCCTTTGTTAGGGCACCTTTTCTAATTTAGGCCTAGAATGGTTCTAGGTCAACTTGGCCACCCTGGGTCGACTCCAATGGACCCTTAGGGCTCTAATGGACCTTACAATGGATTGGTGACACCATGGTGGGGTCTTGAAGCCATGATAAGCCTCATGGTCATCTTAAACTAGGATTCAGAAATCTTCTATTTGTAGACCATAGTGGTCTCACCTACATTCCTAGGTTCACTTGGCCTTCCTGGGCTTCCTAGGGTTTTGTTATGACCTAGTCAAGAATGTCCATGTGCAGGTGCTGGAGAGCCGGGCGGGACGCATAAGGACTGAAGTCCCTGTTGTATTTGCAGTTTCCGTTGCTAGCCCTTGAAGGCTAAAAGAAATGGAAGTGTTATGTTTTCCTTTGATTTGGTCGGCCTGCGTGCCAATGTTTGAGGCCACTGTTTTAAAGCCCTGTAAGGCCATAAGGCAAACTACTTGTATGTGTTAGACATTCATAACATGAATAAAATGTGGAGTTTTATGTGTTGGACATTCAGGTGTGGAGTTCAAGTAGTGTTATAGGCTTCCGCTAGAATGCAATGTGTTAGGGTGCGCTGCGCTACACTAGTATCCCACCGTAACTACAGCGCCTGTTTTGTGGTCTATGCTGTGGGGCCCCGGCTGGACCTTCTAGTATATACTATGTGAACGGATGGGGTTGCTATAGGCTACACACAACCAAAGCGAGCGAACAAGAGCTAAACCCAAACAGCCACTAAGAAATGCATGTGTGACACACCCCCAGACTTGGCTTGAAAACCGGGTATGCACACGGCCTATCCCGACCAAAAAATAATACACAAGATGGGGATTGCAATTCTCCTTGTAATAATTTTAAATTTTCTTTTTTTTTGTCTTTTTATTCAACTTTTTCTTTTTCATTTTTCTTCCTTTTCATTCAGCAATCCCCAAATCTAAAAATTTGCAATTCATGAATTCATCTCCACATCACATGAATCCCAAATATCACAACATATCAAATTTTCGAAATCGATCAAGCTCAAGGTTTTGGTTGCGACAAAAAGGTTGGCTTTTAGGCTCTGGTGAATATAGGTGGAGATGAAACAAAAGGAGGGTAGGCGCAAATTTGGCTTTCAAGGGTCAGCTGCTAGGACTAGGTACAAAAAGGCTCAAACTAGCCAAAATGATGGCCTACCTCACACAGAACTCGAATCGTCGTATCATCGCTCCGGACCGGCTCCAAACCAACTGATCTATCAGGTGCTACCAGTCCTGTTGCAGTGGTAATATGTTGTTCTGGTCAAAGTAGAGCTCTTCAAAGTGAGGAGACGTGAAAGACGTCGTGCAAATTCCCTAACTCTAGCAGCTTCTCCAGCCTGTAGGCCAAGGGGCCGATCCGCTCCAGGATCAAATACGACCCCCTATATCGAGGGCTGAGCTAATTGTGACTTCGCATCCGAGAGACACCATGCACCCGACGTATCTTCAAGAACACCATGTCCCCCCTCTGGAACTTCACCAATGCTTTGAGAGTAGCTTGGGGCAAGTTCTCAGTCCTCAAAAAAGACGATCCTTCCCCCCGACTCGAGCAATACGATCTAGTGACGACTACACTCATCTCTACACTACCGTTCGATTACTCCAGATTCTACAATTTTAAGTAGCACAAACAAAATTTACTTTTGCAGAATAAATTTAAGTCTACGAGCATGAAGAAAAAGTAATCCTATACTATTTCTATACAAATCATGAGAACTCGATTAAGAGCACTGCATGAGTTTCGAACTACTATATCCCAAAATCCTAAGTCAGCACCACTTTTTAGAGTTTACACAAAAGTAATACATTTTCCTTGATCCGCGCGCATGGTTAAGTGCGCACTCATGTGGGTGATTTAGTGTGTGCAATTAGTGATCATGAAATAAATAAATGCATACTAATGTGCAATAAACTGTGTTGTGTAGTGATCAAAGGTAACTCCACCCCCAGACTAGAATATGACAATACGAAAAAGTAAAACATGTAAATAAAAATAAAGGGCTAGGGGAAGAAGTACCCATTGTAACAGCCCAAAGTTCTAAAACAGGAATTTTTGGGTGACACGGCTTGGGACATGGGCGTGTCCTAGGGCGTGTCAGGTGACACGGCCTGCGACACGGGCGTGTCGCAGGGCGTGTCGAGGTTGTGTCGACGATTGGGCTTTGTCTCGACGATTTTTGCTCTCGGCGATGTGTCGAGAGGAGGCACACGGCCCAGGACACGGGCGTGTCCTCGGCCATGTCACATGCTCGACGATTTTTATTCGATGATCGTCGAGTGTCGAGACGTGAGTGTCGAGTGTCAATAGATTGAACACGGCCTGTGACACGGGCGTGTCACAGGGCGTGTCAAATTAGGCGACGAACTTAGCCCGCCGAAGGATTTCGACAGGGCGTGTCTTTGTGCCGTGTCTGGGCACATGGCCTGGGACACGGGCGTGTCACAGGCCGTGTGAAGTCTCGGGATGATTTGGGATTTTTTTCACCAAGGTACACGGCCACAGACACGGGCGTGTCTGAAGGCGTGTTGGTGACACGGCCCATGACACGGGAGTGTCCCATGGGCGTGTCACTGGTTTGGATAAGTCGGTTGACCACCGCTTGAGGCACACGGCCTGGCACAAGGCCGTGTCAGAGGCCGTGTCTTGTCAAAATCAGTGATTTTGGCGGAATCGTGGCCGTCCATTCCTTCAGTCTGGATCCAAGGGCTGAAGCCTCTTCCTCTTTTTCCTTAAAGGCCGAAATCAGAGAAGGATTAATCATTTTGATTTGGCCTTCATCTTTCTTCAAGAGAGAGAAAGAGAGAGAGAAAGGAGGAGGAAGAAGGAAAGGGGGCTGCTACTGGTGGTGCTGCTGGTTACCGACGAGAAATCCGAAGCCGTCGTTGCGGAGGAAACGCTCTTGCGAGTCTTGCAAGCTAGCTTGGAGGTCATGGCACCGAAGCGGTCGGCAAGGGTAATGACTTTTCTTCCTAGCCATGTGAAGGCTTCCTTTTTGGCATATTTTGTGATTTCCCCCACCAAGAGGTGGCTGGTTTTGGAAATCTTTGGGTGGATGCGTGAAATCCCCTTTGGTAGCATATAGATCCGGAAATGGAGTACGGAATAGGCATGCTCTGTGAAGCCCATCTGGACAGGTTAGTCTGGATTGGTGATGTTGCATATGAACCGGAGAAGACTCCGTGATAAACGTGTAGTGTAAGGAGTATACGGGTTCTACGGGTTATGCCTGCGAAAAGGAGTAGCAGGAAGTACTGGGGTGGTAGCCCAGGAAAATAGCCATGTGATGGTTTTGGGTCCAACCTGTGATTGAGGCACAGGAAGTACTGGTGGAACCAGGAAAGGCCCTTTTGGTGATGCTTGATGTCGTAGGGTGTCCACCTATGAAGCGAGTAACAGGAAGTACTGGCATGTGAGCTTGGAAAGACCCCTGACATTTGTGCTTGTGCGGTGTCCACCTGTGGAGAGAGTCACAGGAAGTACTGGTGTGCCCAGGAAAGACCCGTTGTTGCTGTGAGGAAATGGGTATAGAGAAATACCCAGGCTTGAATGCCAAGAACAGGATTGGTGAGACCGACCCGCGCCTTTGATCTAGCCATGAGTACGCTGTACTCGGAGAAGGCAAGGCGATTTGAGCAACGGGGGGTGGAGGATCCGACCTGCGCTATGTCCGTCCGACGTGAGACCAAAAAGTGCGGTCTGTTGGAGCACATAGCAAGAGTCTTCGGCCTGCGCGCCATGACACAACGGGGGGCTACGGGCCATCCCGGTGTCCGAAGACTAACTCCGGCTGCACGCCATGGAGTAAATGCTCAAGAGATTTACCGTTGGGTTGTGACCCTGAATACGGTGGTGGGAAAGAGGTTGCCGGAACACCAAGAATGTGCCCTGAGTGCACGGACCGTTGGGCCGGGTGGCGAACGGTTGTGATGGGTTGTGTGCGTGAAAGCACATTTTGATGATATAGCTTGCCATACTTGTGATCTAATATGCCTGCAGGGAAGAATACCGCTGCCCCTAGAGAAGGGGTAGGGTCGTTATGATTTGGTCAACTGAACGCTGACCGTTGCTTTTGTTTGCCACCGGTGGGTGGATTGTCCCTTTCCAGGTGCTGGAGAGCCGAGCGGATCGCATAGAGGCTGATGTTCCTGCGGGTGTTGCTGCTGCTACTGCTAGCCCTCAAAGGCTAGCTGTGTTCTTTTGTGCATTTTCTTTTCTTGTGGCCGGCCTGCGCGCCAATTGTTTAGGCCGCTGTGTGAAAGCCCTGTATAGGCCATAAGGCCAACTCTTTTGTACGTGTTGTAAGACATTCCTATATGATATAAAATGTGGAGTTTTATGTTTGGACATTCATGAGGAGTTCAAGTTGTAGTCTAGGCTTCCGCTAGAATGCTTTGTGTTAGGTGCGATGCGCGACTCTGGTATCATCCTGTACCTTCACCGACTGTTTTGTGATATATCCTGTGGGGCCCCGGCCGGACCTTCTAGAATATATCATATGAACGGATGGGGTTGTTACACCCATGCTCAAAATTGAGCATACCGGTCGTGCGACGAGATATCCAAGTGCAGTCAAGTTACTGCGCCTCAAAAATTCCTGCACCTGCGATTTAAATACGTACGCAAAACAAAAGATGGACACACACATATATATAGAAAAAGGGCTCAAAACACAGCACAGGACCAAATGGTCCAACATGGGTTGTCTCCCGAAATCCCTTTTGTTTACCGTCCTTAAGGTGGACCAAATACTTGTATTAGCAGTTATAATAAAGAGTTCTTTGCAGTTTGAAAAGGAAGAAATAAAATAGAGCGAAGTAGAGTTCCATACGCAGCGAGAAAATGGAAAGAGGAGGGTAAGTGGAATTATGGTATTGCAATCAGCTATAAGCGGATTTGTGGTAAGTCTCTCCGGTGGGGTGCGAGGGGACGACAGATTGTCTTTTTACGTTGGGGGAAGGGGGTTTCCCCTTACTCCGATTGCGCTCTTCCTCGCACCGGAAGGCAGCGTAGTGCTCGTCGCGTAAACGCTTTGCCTCTTTCAGTTTCTCCACCGTGGGAGACTTCCAATGGATATAGTCTGTCGGTTTTCATTTTTTTGTGGTTGGTGGCGTCCTGTCTGGCACCGTGATGGCGACCGGATCTGCCCAAGCTGTGGGATCCCTAGTTGATTTGGGCTATGTTCACTGACTTAGGATGTGACCCATCATGTATAGTCTTGGTCAAGTTTTTTGTCTTAGAGTCTAGGACAGTCCTCTATCTCAACTTCAGATGGACCAGCCTTCCTCAAGACCATCAGGAACTCCAGATCTATCAGTTTTTCAGACAAAGTGAAATGAGTTCGACGTTCGTCGAACTCAGCTCGACGAAGGGAGTTCTACGCTCGACGATCGTGAGACAATTTGTAGTGCTGATATCGACGAACTATGTTCTTTGCTCGGCGAACACCGGGTTTCTACCTCAAGTTTTATCAGGACTACTTCAGAATTTCTCTAAGTCCAGCTTCATGCTTCAGTCGACGAATTATATTCTGAGCTCGACGAACTTGGACCTCAAGTCAGGTTGACGAATGCTAATCTCTACTAGACGATTTTTGTACTCAGAGAATCTGTGTCGACACTTAGGGTTTCAGTCGACACCAGCTTATGTCGACACCAGGATTTCAGTCGACACCAGCTTATGTCAACACCAGAGGATTTATGTCGACACCAAGATCAATCTGTCGACAACAATTTGTGTCGACACAGCATTTCAGCAGATGCAGAGTATTTCGTCCAAGTCCAGAACTTTTCTCAGTTCAACGAATTTTATTCTCAGCTCGACGAATTTGGTTCTCTGCTCAACGAATAATGTTTGTCTGATATTGAAGGTTGCTTGTTCAACGAATGAAGACTGTCAGCTCGACGAACTCAGCTCAGCTCGACGAACTCAGCTCAGCTCGACGAACTCAGCTCAGCTTGACGAACTCAGCTTAGCTCGACGAACTCAGGCTCAGCTAGACGAACTCAAAACTCAGCTCGACGAATTATGTTCTTCGGTCAACGATTCCAGACTAGGTCTTCTTTCGTTCCCGTCTCATTCCATGGCGCTGATTCCTGAACATTTAATGGCAGTTCTTCCCAGAATACTACTGTTAGAATGCGCAGTTAATCATGGATTATCACATACCATTTTCCCATGGAAACAGTTGGGGAAATAATTAATTGCTACCTCCTTTCCAAGCCGTCTGTCATTACTGCTCGATATTCAAAAATTCGAAGGTGTTCTTATGAGACATAGAGATATACAGAAGCAAGATAGTAATACAAAGACACACAACAATAAGAAAAAGATAGACAGTGATTCAGACAACACAAGAAAAAGAATTCATTCTTGGCCCAGAGAGAAACTGATCAAGAAGAAGAAGAAGAACACTACATCAATATCAAGAGTCTTCTTCATCTGCTTTTACACAGGATAACTTCAAAAAAACAATACACTCATATCAGTTACAAGAGGTTCCTGAAGACCTTCTCTGGACCTGGAATTCTAGGTCTTTGAAGACCTATCACCCTGAAGCAGTGCTCCAGCATTTTTCCTGATTCATTCTACATCTCAGGGGGAGCAAAGCTGCTAAACAACAATCCACAAGTCTTCTCATTTGACTTGAGAAAGAGAAGACCTCATCACCCTCTCACTCCACCTCTGTACAGGGTTTTAATTCCCTTCAAAATTATTGTGGTTGCAAGTCTCCCACCAAAATACTTGAGGGTTTGGTTTTTGGGAACCTGATCAAAACCCCATTGGTGCCAGGACACCTGATCAACCCCTTCCTGCAGTGGATTCCTACCAGGGTGGTAGAAGAGTGGACTACCCAGATTTGGGGAACCACTATAAAATTCTTGTGTCGTCTGGTTGCTTTCTTTTCTTTTTGTTTTCTGGCCTTGCTCTGTGAATGTGTTGTGATTAGATAATTGCTGCATCTTGGTTTATTGTATTTGCTTCCCTATACACACACACACTTAAAATACAACAGCAGTTGTAAAAGTTTTAAAAAGCACCATATACTCTATTCACGCCCCCCCCCCCCCCTTCTAGAGTATATCAGATCTAGCTGCCTTTCAATTGGTATCAGAGGCAGGTTGGTTAATAATACCACATCTTCCAGGTTGGTCAAATTACCATACCTGATTGGTTGTACAGGATAACACCTGAACCCAAAGATCCCTTAGTTAGATCTGTTTGTTTTTATTCTGTTATTGTACTTATCCTTCTCACAGACATGGCCCAAAATAAGGATTATACAAACATCAGACCTCCAGTGTGCAATATTAATAAGTTTGCCATCTGGAAGGCAAGAATTAGATTATATATGAACTCCATTGATGAGGATATTTTCTCTGTCATTTCAACAGGTGTTCCTCTAGCTCCTACAACGTTTGCCAGCACATCAACTAATCTGAGTGCAGTACCACCTCCAGACAATACTGAAGCCTATAAGAAAGCCAAGATGGCTGATGCAAAGGCTATGAATATTCTGGCCCAAATAATGTCAGATGACATATTTCAGAAGGTGGCTGAGTGCACCTTAGCCAAGGCCATTTGGGACTCTCTCAACCAAATGGTAGCAGGCTCAGCTGATGAAAGAAAGGATAGGAGATCCAGTCTCATTTCTCTTTATGAGAATTTCAAAAAGGATGAGACAGAATCTGTGGCTGAGATGTACAATAGATTAAGTTCAATCATCAGTGAACTCATGACTCTTGACAAGGACATCACCTTAACTGAGGTGAATGACAAGATACTGATGTGTTTCCCCAGTTCATGGGACTCCAGAATCTGGCCAATCAAAGAAGCCAGAAGCCTCAATGAGATCTCAATAGAATCTCTGTTAGGCAAGCTGTCATATGAGCAGCTTGTCAAATCAAGAGAGGCAGCAAAACAGAAGGCAACTACCCCAGTTAGGAAGGAGCACAGCTTGGCCCTCAAAGCTTCTGAAGACAATGAAACATCTACATCCAATGAGGAGTTAATGAGTCTTTTTGCCAAAAGATTCTACAAAATGGCAAGAAAGGACTTTAGAAGAAAATCATCCAGGCAGGATGATAAGCCCAAATATGACAAGACACCAACTAAGGAGGTTGTGTGTTTTGGATGCAGAAAGCCTGGGCACTATATTTCAGAATGCCCAGAGAATCAGAAAAAGGACAAGGGCAGGGACAAGGATTGCAGAAGAAAACAAATCAGCAGACCCTCCTCCAACAAGTATAAAAGGAAAGACAAAGGATTTGTTGCTGAGTCCTGGAGTGACACAGAAGAGGAAACATCCTCCTCCAGCTCCAGTGAAGAAGAGGAAGAAGCCAGATCCAAGGAGGTGTGCCTAATGGCAATAGATGCCTCCAGAAGCAACTGTGGATCAGAAGAGGATTCTGAAGATGAAGGTGTCTCAGACTCAGAGGCTGATCAGGTGATTTCTAGTTTTGATTTCAATTCTGACTTATTTAAAGTAGAATTTAAAACTATGTGCATGGATCTAATAAACTCAGAGAAAGAAATAAAAACCTTGAGGACTAGACTAGAAAACCTTGAATCTGTCAGCACAGAAAATAGAAAACTAACTGACCAATTGACACTAGCTAATGAACAGATAATCAAGTTAAAATCTGAATTATGTGAGGCAAAACAACTTGAGCAATCTCTCAATGGGAGAAGCCTCAAGCTGATGGATATCACAAGCACAGTAAATGCCAGATTAAATGATAGGCTGGGCTTGGGTGCTTCATCAGGTTTATCCCCCATAATAAAGAAGAATATACTTTCTACTCATATAAAGTTTATCACTGCTAAGGGTAAAGAGAAACTAACTGAAAAACCCAGGTCAGAAAACAAGTCAAATCCCCTAGACAATAGAAACAGAAAACAGAAGAAAGCTGTTAAAAACCAAGTTCAGCAGAATTCGTCGAACTTAGATCGACGAAATCCTGCAAGATCGTTGAACACCGATCGACGAACGCTGAATACAAACCTCAGAAATAATTATTCGTCCTACTGCGATCGACGAACTGTGTATGGTTCGTCGAGCAGAGGTCGACGAACGTGGGACGCAGAAAATGACCATGGTCATTCTCTGAGTAGAGGTCGACGATCTCATCCCCATTCGTCGAACTCTGGTCAACGAACTTACAATAATTCGTCGATCCCAGAACGACCAAATATAAATCATCTCTCCTATAGAAATTTTAAAGCAGCTAACAAGACATTTAATCCAATAGCTGATTGGATAATCCCACCTAGGAGATATCACCCTCTAGGGTATAAGTCTCAACCTGCCTTATCAGTCATTTCCAGTTTTACTTTTCAGCCAAACCAAAGACCCAAGGTAACCTGGGTCAAGAACAATTGAGCTTCATTTTTTGATGCAGGTACAGGTGAAGAGCAGTCCAAGGCTAAGTCAGACCTGTTACCTGGACAGTGGCTGCTCCAAGGACATGACTGGCAGCAAAGCAAATCTCTCCAGCTATAAGTCCAAGCTAGGACCAAAGGTAATATTTGGAGACTCAAAGAGTGGTCAGTCAGAAGGGTATGGAAGAGTAAGCATTGGAGCAGTGACCTTCAAAAAGGTAACATATGTAAGAGGACTTAAACATAACCTTATATCAAAAAGTCAATTATGTGATGAAGATTATCAGGTACATTTCAACTCTACCTCTTGCTCTATTATAAATGATAAAAACCAAACTGTTTTAATTGAACTTAGACAAGGAAACATATATTTAGTAGATTTCATTTCTGCCAGAACTGATATTTGTTTACTCAATATCACTAGTAACCAAAATGAGTTATGGCACAAAAGGCTAGGACATGTAAACCTTAAGAACATATCTAGGTTATCTAAAGACAACCTTGTTAGAGGTTTACCTTCTAATCCCTACAAGAAGGA
Organism: Platanthera guangdongensis; assembly: GCA_039583875.1. NCBI lineage: Eukaryota > Viridiplantae > Streptophyta > Magnoliopsida > Asparagales > Orchidaceae > Platanthera > Platanthera guangdongensis. The sequence goes on from CM077159.1 coordinate 27,708,382, forward strand.
AAGTCTATGCAGGGCTTGTCAACTAGTCAAGCAAACTAAAACTAGTTTCAAATCCATTAATAAAAGTGATTCACCTAGGATATTATATCTGCTTCATGTGGATCTCTTTGGACCCATTGCAGTATAAAGCCTAGGAGGGAAGTCTTACACCTTAGTCATTGTTGATGATTTCTCCAGATTCAGTTGGGTAGCCTTCCTGAGAGCTAAGTCAGATACATTCAAAGTTCTTATCGATTTTCTCAGGACCATACAGATTGAGTTCTCTACTCATGTTGCATTGATCAGAAGTGATCATGGCACAGAGTTTGAGTCTCTTCTTATGCATGAGTTCTGTGAGAAGGAAGGTATCAGGCAGTGCTTCTCAGCTCCTAGAACTCCCCAACAAAATGGGGTTGCTGAAAGGAAAAATAGGACACTCATTGAAGCTGCAGGTACATTGTTAGCAGATGCTTACATGCCTCTATCCTTTTGGGCAGAAGCTGTAAACACAGCTAACTATGTCCTGAACAGATGTCTTATACATAAACTAAAACATAAGACCCCTTATGAATTACTTAAAGAAAAGAAACCTAAAATCACTTACTTTAAAGTTTTTGGTTGAATATGTTACATCCACACTAATAATAAAAGATACATTAGAAAATTTGAGGCTAAGACTGAAGAAGGGATTTTTCTAGGATATTCCCAAGTAAGCAAGGCCTATAGGGTTTTCAACAAATCATCCCTTAAAATTGAAGAATCTGTCCATGTGTCTTTTGATGAAGCTAACATGTCTTATAAGGAGAAAGACATTTCTACCAATAATCTTTTGCAGGTTTCACCACTGTGTGAGTCTATGGATGGACTAAACCTTACCCAAGAGGTTCCAACTCATCCCACTCCACAGGCTGCTGAAGATACTGAAGAGGAAATCCAAGAGGAAGTAACTGAACTTCCATCAACAGCCAGTACCATTCCTCAAGAGGAATTATCTACAGAAGCTGTTGCTCAACCAACTCCACAAACTGGCCTTGTCACACTTAGATATCACCCCAGATCTCAAGTGATTGGAGACATTTCAGTTGGTGTACAGACAAGACATCAGCTCAATCAAGACTTGATGCATGCTGTTTTCTCTCTCAAATTGAACCTCTCACCATCCATGAAGCTGAGCAAGATCCCCACTGGATTCTTGCAATGCAAGAGGAACTAAATCAATTTGAGAGATGTAGAGTTTGGGATTTGGTTCCAAGACCCCATAACTACCCAGTTATTGGAACCAAATGGGTCTATAGGAACAAATTGGATGCACAAGGGAACATAGTAAGGAACAAGGCTAGACTGGTTGGCCAAGGCTATAGACAAGAGGAAGGAATAGACTATGACCAAACCTTTGCCCCTGTTGCAAGGTTGGAGGCCATTAGAATATTCCTAGCCTATGCAGCATACAAAAAGTTCAAAGTATTCCAGATGGATGTTAAGAGTGCCTTTCTGAATGGTGTACTTCAAGAAGAGGTTTATGTAGAACAACCTCCAGGTTTTATCTCTCTAACTCAACCCTCTTATGTTTACAAATTGCATAAAGCTCTCTATGGTTTAAAGCAAGCTCCAAGAGCTTGGTATGAGACCCTAGCTAGCTTTCTTTTAGAGCATAAATTTACAAGAGGAACCATAGATAAAACCCTTTTCACTAGACATCATAAGGACTAAATCTTATTGGTACAAATATATGTGGATGACATTATTTTTGGGTCTACTGATCCCAAATTGTGCAAGAGGTTTGCTGACCTCATGCATTCCAAATTTGAGATGAGTAGCATGGGTGAGCTTTCCTACTTCCTTGGTCTCCAAGTGAAGCAGCTCCCTGATGGTATCTTCCTTTCCCAATCTAAGTATGCTAAAGAGCTTATTAAAAAGTTTGGGATGGGTGATGCCTCGGGAATGAAAACACCTATGGCTACTAATGCTGTTGTGGATTCTGATGCAGCAGGAAAACCTGTAGATCAGAAACATTATAGCGCAATTGTTGGATCCCTATTATACCTAACAGCTAGCAGGCCTGACCTCATGTTTGCCACATGCCTTTGTGCTAGATTCCAAGTGAATCCTAAAGAATTTCATCTTATTTTTCTAAAAAGGATTTTGAGATATATAAAGAGTTGTCCGAGTTTAGGACTCTGGTATCCTGCAGAGTCAGAATTTGAGTTAACTGGATACTCAGATGCTGACTATGCTGGATGTAGAGTGGACAGGAAAAGTACCTCTGGAACTTGCAAGTTCCTGGGTATGAGACTTGTCTCTTGGTTTTGCAAAAAGCAGACATCTGTGTCTACATCAACTGCTGAGGTAGAGTATATGGCTGCTGGCAGCTGCTGTTCACAGATGCTATGGATACAAAACCAACTCCTATATTATGGTATCAACTTAAATAATTCAACCTTATTTTGTGATAATACAAGTGCTATTACTATAGCTCAGAATCCAGTTCATCATTCTAGGATTAAACATATTGAAATAAGACATCATTTCATTAGAGATAATGTGGACAAAAAGAAAATTAACTTGATCCACATTCCTACTGATCTACAGAGAGCAGATATCTTCACCAAGCCTTTGGATGAGAAAACCCATCTATTCTTTATAAATCAACTGGGAATGATTGATGGAGAAGAGTTAAATTAATTTCTGTCTGCATTCGACGAATTTTCCAGAGTTCGTCGAACGGAGTTCGACGAATTAGGGAAGGTTTGAGAGATTCTCGTCGAACGGAGATCGACGAATTCTCTGTATGGAAACAATTTTCGTCGACCGGAGATCGACGAACCTTGCTTCAGAAACCATTTCGTCGAACGGAGTTCGACGAACTGTTTTCAATTCTTCTAAATGAGTTCGACGAACTACTCACCTCTAACTTATTTCGTCGATCTTAGTTCGAAGATCTGTCTCTTTTCGTGGAACGGAGCTTGTTGATTCATATTCTGAAAATCTTATATCTAGGTTTTCTTCGACCTCCATCCCGCGCTTTCGGTTCCTTTGCTCTTGATCGCCATTTTCTCTGTGATTTTCTTTGCAGGTCATCAATGGCGATTCCTCCAGGAGCACTTGCGGCGATGAAGTTTGATGCAGCTTTCTCCATGGACTTTGAGTCCATCCAACATTCAGATCCAATTTTTCTTTATATCCTTGAATTACTTGAAGAATTGCATCTCAAGGATTTCATGACACGCAACATCAAGCTACACTCAATTGAGATAAGAGAATGGGTGTACACTGCCACAGTTTCTGAAGATGGAAATCTGACAGGACATATTGGAAACACTGCCGTTTCCCTATCTCCAGCAGTACTCTCTGAAATTTTTGGACTAATCAATGGGGAAGACAACTTGGAAATGAACGCTGAGGAATATGCTGATATGTTGAAAGTAATGGGTTTCTCCGGCAGCAACCCTAATAAGATTCTGAAGAAGCAACTGTCTGCCGCCTATCAATTTTTGGCCGACATTGTAGGAAAAATTCTTATGGGCAAGCACTGGGCACATGACTATATCACTCGCCATCAATTCCTGATCATGTGCGCAGTGCTCAACAAGCATCAGGTCGACTGGGGCATGGTTTTCTTTGACCTAATCAAGAAGAAAACAAGCAATGAGGAAGTCTGCTACGGCAGAATCCTGGGGATTTTCCTCCAGGAAAAGGCCAGTGAATGTTTGGTCTCCCCGACCACATTCATCAATGCCAGCAAGCACCTCACCTGCGCCTTGTTTGGCTGATGGGAGAGGACAATCACCAAACCCTCCAAGGGTTCCTCCTCCTCCATCAATGCTTCTGAGAGCACAAGGACAATCCAGGTCACTCCTCACCCTGACACTGAAGAGGCCATTCCACCTACCAAATCTCTTCCCACTCCTTCTGTACCTCAATTGACTCCACCTCAACATCAATCTCCACCGCTTGATTTGGCACATATCCCTACACCTCCAGTTTCCCCCATTGAAACACATATTCCCTCCCCTCCTCAATCCCCTCTTCCCCCACACCTATCCACTATTCCATCCTACACCATACCCACTGAATCACACATTGTTCTCCCTCCATTATCCCCTCCACTCATTCCTCCTTCCTCCTCTGCTTCTCTCCCCTCCACCATTCCTTCTCCACTTCTGGATTCTTCCACCATTCCCTCCATCATCTCTCTTCTGACTCCTCTTATTAAATCACTCATCACAGAGGCCATTACACCTCTGGTGAATTCCATTGATTCTTTATCTTCCCAAATCACAGCCCTATCTGCTGCCCCCTCTTCATTCAGGGGCCTGGCTCCAGGTTCTCCTGAACCCAGGCAGGGGGAGATGCTCCAAGATGAAGCTGGTGCAGCAGCTGCAGAAGTTGATACAGATACAGATATTGCAGCTATAGTTTTTTACACTACAGATACAGTTGATTCAGTGTGTGATAATGCAGTTGTAGTTACAGATACAACAATTGATTTTTTTCAATTCATGGACACTGACAGTAGCTTTGATGAGTCAGTAGATTCAATAACAACTGCTGGTGATTTCCTAATAAATCCCACAGTTAATTTATCTGAGATACTTCATATCTTTGATCCTGTATATATGAAGCTTCCTTCAGTAGAGGTTGCTAGGCCACATTTGACTATTCCTTCAGTAGAGGTTGCTAAGTCATATTTGGCTATTGTCTAGTATACCTCTCCAGCTAGTCCAGCAGTTGCCAAGCAACTTTGTGACACTTTTGCTGCTCCTACTGCTGTTCCAATTCATGTGTCTATTCCAGAAATCTGCCCTATCCCAGATTTTGTCATGGATGATTCTCCCATGCCTGATCTTGATGAGCTCATTCTGGCAGACATTGAAGAAGAGAACAAGGCGGCAGCTGCAAGCTCTGTCTCTACTGCTGTTGAACCCTCTCCCTCTGAACCTTCTATCCCCCCTCAAGAAAAACCTCTTATCATTCCTGATGCCACTCTGAGGAAGTTGAATGCTCTGTATGACAACCCTCAGAGTTCTGATTCTGATGATGATGATGATGATGATGAATCAAATGAGGAGGCTGCTAAAAAGAAAAAGAAGTTGCTCTCTAAGAAAAGGAAGGCTCCTCCTCCTCCTGCTCCCAAGCCTAATCCCACTGCAGACACTCCATACTATATTTTGCACAATGTTGCTCCTTACAAAGGGATGCCTGCATGGATGTGGCTATCAAAGAACCAGCAAAAAGAGAGGAAGAGGAGTAGGAGATACTCTCCTCCCCCAGTTCATAGATACAGAAAGGATCCTCCTCCTCCTCCTCCTCCTCCTCCAACAGCAGGTGTCTCTGGCTCTGGCTCTCAGAGATATGCTCCCATTCAAACCTATCAGAGACAATCAGGGAGATCCTCTGGTGGTAGCCAGCCAAGGCCACCATCTTCAGGCAGACAACACCAACAACAGTAGCAGCAGCACCAGGAATCTAAGGAACATGAAGCTGAAAGGCCCTATTCTCCTCCTAAAGATCCAGAAACAGCCAACACAGCCAAAATGGCAAGGTTCCAAGAGATCATTGGCTTATCTCTAATCAACAAAGCTAAAGCTGAAGGCAAGGACACAACAGGCTTAACTACTATGTCTCAGTATAGGAGAGATGAGCTAAAGAGATTTGGGAAAGCAAACAAGCTACTCAATGTTGATGAGTACATGCATGTTCACCCAGAAGTAGTTGTCCCCAGAGCCACTTCACTAAACATCATAGGGGTAGCTGACATGACTATGACCAAGGCTCAAGCTTCAGATCCCAACAGGGAAATCATTTTCAAGAAGCCAGGAGATAAAGCACCAGAAGTCAAGCCAAAACAGAAGAAGACAGAGAAGTAATTTTGTGGTTATTTCATTTTTGCTTCTATGTCAGACTGTTTCTTGCTTTAAAACAAAGCCTGTATGTACATATATATCTGTTGCATGTGTTGTAAATTCTCTGCCAGATATATTTCTTAATTTTGCTTTGTTTTTCTATTTGTTCTTTGCTTGGAGTCTCTGTTAGTGACCTCACCCAAATAGGGGGAGATTGTTGGATCCCTAGTTGATTTGGGCTAGGTTCACTGACTTAGGATGTGACCCATCATGTATAGCCTGGGTCAAGTTTTTTGTCTTAGAGTTTAGGACAGTCCTCTATCTCAACTTCAGATGGACCAGCCTTCCTCAAGACCATCAGGAACTCCAGATCTATCAGTTTTTCAGACAAAGTGAAATTAGTTCGATGTTCGTCGAACTCATCTCGACGAAGGGAGTTCTGCGCTCGACGATCGTGAGACAATTTGTAGTGCTGAGATCGACGAACTATGTTCTTTGCTCGACAAACACCGGGTTTCTACCTCAAGCTTTATCAGGACTACTTCAGAATTTCTCTAAGTCCAGCTTTATGCTTCGGTCGACGAATTATATTCTGAGCTCGACGAACTTGGACCTCAAGTCAGGTCGACGAATGCTAATCTCTACTCGACGATTTTTGTACTCAGAGAATCTGTGTTGACACTTAGGGTTTCAGTCGATACTAGGATTTCAGTCGACACCAGCTTATGTCGACACCAGAGGATTTATGTCGACACCAAGATCAATCTGTCGACAACAATTTGTGTCGACACAGCATTTCAGCAGATGCAGAGTATTTCGTCCAAGTCCAGAACTTTTCTCAGTTCAACGAATTTTATTCTCAGCTCGACGAATTTGGTTCTCTGCTCAACGAATAATGTTTGTCTGATATTGAAGGTTGTCTGTTCAACGAATGAAGACTGTCAGCTCGACGAACTGAGCTCAGCTCGACGAACTCAGCTCAGCTCGACGAACTCATCTTAGCTCGACGAACTCAGGCTCAGCTCGACGAACTCAAAACTCAGCTCGACGAATTATGTTCTTCGGTCGACGATTCCAGACTAGGTCTTCTTCCGTTCCCGTCTCATTCCATGGCGCTGATTCCTGAGCATTTAATGGCAGTTCTTCCCAGAATACTACCGTTAGAATGCTCAGTTAATCTTGGATTATCACATACCATTTTCCCATGGAAACAGTTGGGGAAATAATTAATTGCTACCTCCTTTCCAGGCCGTCTGTCATTACTGGTCGATATTCAAAAATTCGAAGGTGTTCTTATGAGACATAGAGATATACAGAAGCAAGACAGTAATATAGAGACACACAACAACAAGAAATAGATAGACAGTGATTCAGACAACACAAGAAAAAGAATTCATTCTTGGCCCAGAGAGAAACTGATCAAGAAGAAGAAGAAGAACACTACATCAATATCAAAAGTCTTCTTCATCTGCTTTTACTCAGGATAACTTCAAAAAAACAATACATTCATATCAGTTACAAGAAGTTCCTGAAGACCTTCTCTGGACCTGGAATTCTAGGTCTTTGAAGACCTATCACCCTGAAGCAGTGCTCCAGCATTTTTCCTGATTCATTCTACATCTCAGGGGGAGCAAAGCTGCTAAACAACAATCCACAAGTCTTCTCATTTGACTTGAGAAAGAGAAGACCTCATCACCCTCTCACTCCACCTCTGTACAGGGTTTTAATTCCCTTCAAAATTATTCTGGTTGCAAGTCTCCCACCAAAAGACTTGGGGGTTTGGTTTTTGGGAACATGATCAAAACCCCATTGGTGCCAGGACACCTGATCAACCCCTCCCTGCAGTGGATTCCTACCAGGGTGGTAGAAGAGTGGACTACCCAGATTTGGGGAACCACTATAAAATTCTTGTGTCGTCTGGTTGCTTTCTTTTCTTTTTGTTTTCTGGCCTTGCTCTGTGAATGTGCTATGATTAGATAATTTCTGCATCTTGGTTTATTGTATTTGCTTCCCTTCACACACACACACTTAAAATACAACAGCAGTTGTAAAAATTTTAAAAAGCACCATATACTCTATTCACCCCCCCCCCCCCCCCTCTAGAGTATATCAGATCTAGCTGCCTTTCACAAGCTACAAATCGCTTAATAGAGTTATCAGCAGTGTTATACAAATAAGTGTCTAGGGATTTCTCCCGGATAAAACTCGGTTCTCCATGCTCAAAAACAGAGTTGGCGGGAAGTAGAAAGGCATTCGTGGCTTTGGCGCACTCGATCTCTTCTTTGACCAATAGCTCTTGATTCTCATCTATCTCCTGGGAGAGTCCATTCTTTGTCTTCTCTTTCAGATGTGCTTCTTCCAATGTTGGGGTCCTGAATCTATCTTGGTGTCTGAGACACTTAGAAAATTATTATTTTGGATGGGAGAGGGAAGTATGGATATGTTATAGTGGGAGGAATCTTCGGCCGACCAAGTGACACGTCCTTTGGAAACGTCGAGGGATGCGCCGCTGGCCGTCAGGAATGGGACTCCTAATATAGGAATAGAGTTATTTTCCCTAGGTCCCAAAACCTGGAAGTCATTGGTTATACTATTTCCGTTGACCTCGATTTCGAACTCCCGAACACCTCCCTCGGTGTCAACAAAATTGTCATTCGCTAAGATAAGCGACTTCTGGTTTTCAGTGTCAACTTGTAGGTGCATCTTCGCAATATCTTGCAGGGTGAGGATGTTGCTGGACGCCCCGGAGTCGCAAAATGTTGGGGTTTCGAAGTTGTTTATTTTACAATTGATGACGAGTTTGTTGTTTTTCCCAAATTTTCCTCCCCAAGGCTTTTACCTTGTTCATGGGGATTCTTTTCGGTGTTACTAGGTAAGGTGCCTTCGGTGTGCTTGGAGACCACTTGGGCCAATTGGCCCAATTGTGCCTCCAGTTTGCGCATCGAGGCGGCTTGATCTGTCATGTTGGTTTGGGAAATTTCAACGAATTTCTCAAACATCTCTTCCAAAAAACTTTTTTTAACGGCGGGGGGCCCTTGGAAATAATTTGGTTGAGGCGGCCGCGGTTGGCTTCCGTAGGCATACGCATTGTTTTGATGCTGCCCCAGTTGGCATCTTTGGCCAGATGCGTTTGGATTCCAATAAAAGTTGGGTTGGTTTCTCACCCCCGTGTTATATGTGTTTTCGTTAGGCACTCCCCTGTTTTGATTTGCTATAAAATTAACTGACTCATTCAGAAAAGAAGATTCGTCTAGTACCTCGACTCCTAGGCATTCGAAGATGTGGTGGTTGGTGCTTCCGCAACCTTGGCATGAGATTGCCATCACTGGGGCGGCGGCGGGCTTGGGGATATCCACAATGAATACTCTGTTTGTGCTTCGTGGGATGTTTCTTCCAGCAGTCCAGTAAGCACTGTCGGTGGCGGTGTCTTGTAAGATTCTCAGAGCATCATCTGGAGCAAGGTTCATGATTGTTCCTCCAGAGGCGGCATCAATCATGGCTCGGTGGTGGGGTTCAATAGCGAAGTAGAAACTTTCGACGAGGTTCCACGTTTGGAATCCATGGTTAGGGCACTTCCTCGGCAGCTCGTTGAAATGCTCCGAAACTTCGGCTAAACTTTCTTGATCGGCTTGCCGGAAGTTGGCTATTGCTCACCTCATGCTCACGATCCGATCTACCAGGTGGAACTTAGCTAGGAATTTTGTGGTCAAAGCCTCCCAGGTGGTGGCTGTTCCAGGTGGGAGGGAGTGAAACCATGTCTTGGCTTTGTCCCTTAGTGAAAAAGGGAAGAGGCAGAGCTTGACTGTTTCGTCCGGGATTCCAGAATAGCGGAGTGTGGCGCAAATTTCGGAGAATTCCGCCAGGTGAAGATGGGCTTCTTCAGTGGCCATTCCTGAGAACTGAGCGTTGTTCCAAATGATATTCAGGATAGCTGGTTTAATCTCGAACTATTTGTTGGTGATAGCAGGTCTGAATCAGGGGTATATGCTCCCGATGGTAGGTGTAGTGTAATCCCTCATGGTGCGGACCTGGGGAGGGTTCAATTCATTTTCATCGCCATTTCGGTCGCCAGGAGGTATCCCTCCAACTCGATTGCCGACATCGATATTCAGCTGGTCTCCCATTGGGGTTAAAGTGATGGTTGCGGCGCATCTTCGCGCTAGGATAGTACATTTGATCTCTCGGTCGTAGGCTATAAGATCTCTTGTGGCTCGACCCTGCATTCACTGCGGCAAACTACACAAGGAAACAACAGTCAAAAACACTAACTCTTATAACAATATTTTCAGTCATCCTGAGTCGCTCTATATTTTCATTCCCCGACAACGACGCCAAAAACTTGATGCGTGGAAATCGGCAAGCGCACCGGTCGCACAAGTAATAAAATTTGGGAATAAATCCCCGATTGTCGGTCTCTTGAGGAATGCAATTAGCATAGAGCGGCGATAGTTCAGAAAATATTGTTATGGTGGTTATACTTAGAAAAGATTAAAAAGGGGGCTTGTGAGATTGTGGTTTCTTGATCTAATAAACTAATTAAGGCTATGCGGGTCGAAGGCACCGCTTCGCAAGGTGAGGTGAGTGTATCAGTCGCGATACCAAACTTTGGTTGGGCGAGTGGACAGAAAGCTAATGGATGGAAGTGTTCTTGTGCGGAGTGCAATCGGGTGAAAAAAGGGTATGGAGTGGATGTGGAGTGGGCGAGGCGCATTCACAACACACAACTCAATAGCAATTGAAAACTACAAACATCCACTTAGATATAGAGTAGAAAATATAGTTCATTACAATATAAAATCATTCCATATAACGGAGGAAGGGGAAGAGGAGTAAACCTCTAGATGGTGAAGGTCCACCGCAGGTCATGGCCGGAATAGCGAGTTGTCAATCCACTTCCGGGCTCAGTCCGAGGAGGTTTCCGATACCAACGAGCTGTCACCTCGAAGGCCTTTGTGTTCGTTCTCTAGTCGTCTTCTTCTCCAACTCCAGTGGAAATCTTGGAGTTGAGGTCATCAATGGCCGGGAGCTTCTCCGGAGGGTTTGTAAAGCTTCGGAATCACCAGTTACGGACTCCCGATGAAGGTGGAGGTGGATGGATCAGCTGTAGAAGTAGAACGGCACTTCTCGTGCTCTCTCCGATCGCAGAAATGACCAGCATTGCCGTAAATCGCGGAGTAGGCCCTTAAATACGGAGGCAAAATAAGCAAAGTGCACGATCAGTGGCGCACAACCAGTGGTCGTGCGCACTGTCGGTCGATGAACGTGCGTAATTTCTAATTAAACCTGCAACTTGGACAGAAACATCAGCAGATATGCGCACGATCAGTGGCGCACGAACAGTGGTCGTGGGCACTGAATCCACTGATCGTGCGATTGGCTAAGACAGAACTGCAAAAAGCAAGAGGTAAAAGCGCACGAGCAGTGGCGCACGACCAGTGGTCGTGCGCATAATGGCCAGTGCTCGTGCGATTATCCGGGCAGAACTAGTAATAAGAAGAGGACAAAGCGCATGATCACCAGCGCATGACAACTGGTCATGTGAAATAGGTCTAGTGATCGTGCGATCGTCAAGATAGAACTGGGGAAAAGGAGAATGTAATGAGCACGATCAGTGGCGCACGACCAGTGGTCGTGCGCAGTGAGTTCAGTGATCGTGCGTAGTGTTCCTGTATCGTCGTGGTCTCCCGAGAGGTTTCGGAGCACGCACACGACCCATGCACCAGCAGAAGAGGAAGATAGGCCACCAAAAGTGCACACCACATTCTCAAGACACGGCGAGAGAATAAGTAAAACAAACGGAAATACAGGCACATCTAAAGCACATAGAAAACGAGCCTAAAGTGCACTTAATCATGAAATAGGAAAATAAGCAAATATAAGCAGTTATAGCTCTCAAGTGCAGTGCTAAGATGATAAAACTGGCCCAGATGAGTCCAAAATTTAGTGTAATATTTGGACACATCAGTGACCCTCCTGCTTCCCCCATTTTTCTTTTTTCTTTCCTCCTCTCTTCACCTTCCTTCGACCACCTCTCCTCTTCCACCACCATCTCACCTTCCTTATCGCCCGCCGTTTCCGGCTCCCCCGCAATGCCTACTACCGCCTCCACTTCTTCCTCCCCTCCGACTTCTTCTTCTTTTTACTCTTCCATACCCGTCTCTCCGTCCTTCTCTCCCGCCATTTCCGGCTCCACCGCAATGCCTACTACCATCTCCACTTCTTCCTCTCTCACGACCTCTTCTTCTTCTTTCTCCTCTTCCATCCCCATCTCTCCAACCTTCTCTCCAACCGTTTTCGGCTCCCCCGCAATGCTTCTTACCATCACCACTTCTCCCTCTCCTCCAGTCTCTCATTCTTCCTCCTTCGCTTCGCTACAAAACTCCTGTTGTTATTGTTCCATCCTCTTCTCCATCTCCTCAGCCTCTTCCTGCCATGAGATAGTGTTCACTGACATCACGTAGCACTCCCTGGCTGCCTTCAGATCTCCTCGCACTCTGATTTGGGTACCTCCAGAGTTGAGCTTTAAGCACTGGTGAAAAGATGACGGAACACATGTAAAAGCACTGATCAAGGGGCGCCCAAAATGGCATTGTAACTGCTGGGGGCATCCACTATGACAAAGCGGCAGTTTTTGGATAGCCCCCCATGGTTACCTATAGTCCCACTCCCCCTCAACTTATTTCCTCTCTCCTGAGAATCGAAACAATGGTCCATCTGCCGCAAGACCCCTCCGGACCTCCACCCTCATCTCGTTAAATGCCTTTTTGAAAATAACATTCACTGAGCTCCCATTGTCCACCAGGATCCGCGATACCGTGAAGTTCTCAATGGCAGTACAGATAACCAGTGCGTCACAGAAGGGGTCTTCATGGTCTGGAATGTCCTTTCTTGAAAAGGTGATCTTCTCATCCGGGGGGGGAGATTGTGACGTCGAGGCTATGCTTCGACGGTACATAGTATAAATGCTCGTCTTTCGTACCAGGACGAGGGCCTATGGGGTTTGGAACTGAATGACTTGCGGCATCTGAACGCAGTTCAGTCGCGGAAGAGTATCCCAAAGACCGAGCTGCTTGGCGAGATAAGTGATGAAGTTCCCGCCGTGCACCGCTCCCAACCTCGCATTTTCGGCCTGGTGCCGAAAGAAAATTGCGAGCATATAACCAAGGTTGAGTGGGACCCGGTAAAATATAATATATAAATATAGTAAATCTGCCCGAGTCACCACGTCATGGCTGTCGCCGCGACTAGAAAGATTAAAGGTGAGGAGGTTGTGGAGAATGCACAATGCGGGGGAAATGAGGTGGCTACCTTTAGATTTCTTTGGGGTTTAGGGCGCGGTGACATTACTAAGTTCCACCCAAAGGTGAGAGGCTTGAAACCGGGAGGGAAATCAGTAAGGAGATCAAGATAGGTGGGAGAATGGTAAAAGACCTCCGAGCAAAAACCCATGGCGATATTAAGCTGGCGGATGGTGAGCTGATGCGTCACCACACCCATGCGAAAGAAGATGAAATCGTCATTCACCGCCTAACGGAACCCGCTTTCCTTGAGCTCACCATCAAGTTCTAGGCATCCTTTGAGTTCCGTTGGGTGGCGAATTACGATTTCATCATCTTTCGCTTTGGTGGGGTGACGCATCAGCTCACCATCCGCCAGCTCAATGTCGCCATGGGATTTTGCTTGGAGGTCTTTTCCTATTCTCCCGCCTATCTTGATCTCCTTACTGATTTCCCTCCCGGTTTCAACATTCTCACCTTTTGTCCGAACTCAGTAATGACACCGCGTCGTACACCCCAAATAAATCTAAAGGTAGCCACTTCATTTCCCCCGCTTTGCCCATAATCCACAACCTCCTCGCCTTTACTCTTTCTGGTCGCGGCGACAACCATGGGGTGGAGACTCTGGCAAATTTATTATATTTATATAGTATGTTTTACCGGGTCCCACTCAACCTTGGTTATATGCTCGCAATTTTCTTTCAGCACCAGGCCGAAAATGCGAGGTTTGGAGCGGTGCACGGCGGGAAGTTCATCACTTATCTCGCCAAGCAGCTCGGTCTTTGGGATACTCTTCCGCGACTGAACTGCATTTACACACCGCAAATCATTCAGTTCCAAACCCTTCAGGCCCTCGGCCTGGCGCGATGACATGGTGAAGTGTTTGAGGCTATCCCCCCAGCGGTAGCTGGCAGGGATCTTGATCTTGATTTCAGTGCCGATCCCAGCGGTGCTCCTCACTCTCCCCAGATTCCGCCACCACCACTGCACTCTACCCCAGGGCCTGGTCCTCAAAACTATTGGGATCATCAATTTGGGTCGATTCACACTCGCCTAGACCATATGCATACTCATTTTGACGATTTTTTTACTCATTTTGATGAACACTTTGCCGCGCTGGAGCAGAGTCACGCTTCTTCCGTGGTGCATATTACACGTGAGTTCACGGATCTACGAACTCATTATCCGCCACGGGGGGGGGGGGGGGGGGGGGGTGCTAGCGATGAGGAGTAGATCTTTTCTTTGGGGTTGTAGTAGGTCAAATATCTCTGTATCTTTTCTTTTTTATTAACAAATATAAAAATTATGTTTTGATTCAGTCATGTCTTACAGATACAGTTTGGTGTTGACTTGCCCTCTTCAGGGAAGTCTCCTTTTCTTTTCTTTTTTTAATTTTCCATTAGGGACAATGTATTGTTTAAGTATGGGGGGATATTTCTCAAGCAAAACATACAAAAAATTATAAAAATTTTCAAAAAATCTTTAATATTTTTCAATTTTTAAATTTTATTTTTACTTAGTATTCAAAAAAATACAAAAAAAATTTTAAAAAAAGAACAAAAATAATAATAATTCCCAAAAAATAGAAAATCGAAATTAAATTACTTAGAAAGGGACGTTTGGGGTATCACCCCATCTTACCCCCTAGTACCGGTGAGAGCCCTTCACAGGGTATACCTCGGGAAGTCTATAAAGTAACAAAAAAATTAGGTTTGATTTTAAAATTAGAGAAATCTTTATTTTTATATTTATTCACATGCGATATCCATAGTATTCAACTTTTATATAGTGTTTCGAAGATTTTGATGCTTTAATTGAATTTCAAATTTTGGAGTAGAACTGTTGGCCATGATGTGTTTCTAGTTAAGTGCACATGTAAGTATAATTAAATAGAATTAAAAATTCATCATACAATTAGATTTTTATTTTTCTAAATGCGTAGAAACAGTTTATTTTACTTTTACTTTGAAACCGGTAAAATCTAAGAATAGTTTAGGAGAGTGTGCAGAAGTTTACTAGAGCGATATTTCGCGGATCAAGAAAGAGGTATTTTTCTCGATGTCTAGAACTTGCCCTCTAGCTATTCTCAAGACTTTGCATATGTTAAACTCATTACCATAAATATGATTTAGGAACTTCTTTTGGCAAGTTTGAACCTTTGCACCGTACCTAATTGTTTTATCTTTGCTAAGCCAATTTGAGTCTATACCCTATCTTTTGTTTTAGCTCCACCAAATAATTTACCAAAGCCTAAAAAACATCCTAATTACACACCTAAGACCGAGCTTGAAAATATATATACAAAATGCGTTATGAGTGAATAGGAACCATTTTATTTTGGTGGCTACTTGAGAAAAAAAGAGTAGATTTATTTTTCATTCCTCAAAAATATAGAAAAAACATAATTATGAAAATAAATATAGGAAGTGCAAAAATCTTCAACATATTAAGGAAAAGAAACAAAAAGGTTTTAGTAATTGGCGGCGTTCTTCAAACTATGACAATTTATTTCTTTTGTGCAAGCTCTCTTTAGGTTTTGGTGTGTCCAGCCATCATTTATATTTTTGATTTTCCAAACCAAAAAAACATAAGCCTATGTTTCAACCTAGTTAAGTTCTATTGATTTATGTTTATAAGTTAAACTAGTGTCGTGGCGAGTGTGTGATGAAGTTATTAGTTGTCTACCTAAATCACCTAGAGGGGGGTGAATAGATGAGTTGTGCATATTTTTGTGGAATAAAAATTTTAGAGATCTAAGCACAGAATAACAACCAAGCAATCACAGAGGACAGAGAGATTTATAGTGGTTCCCCAACCTTGGGTACATCCACTTTCCACTCACTGATCTAGCAAAGCACTAGACTCGGCTACTCCACTATTCTCAGATTAAAACAAATCCTACACCTCGGAACAACGTTCCCACAACTCGATCCACAAAATGGATCTACACTCAGAAGATGAAAATTTCCTACAACTTGGAGAACAATGCTCCTACACTCCGAGAATAATCTCCTAGAAGAATAAATTAAAATAAGAAATACAAACAGTATTTTTCTCAGATCTAGAAAATTTTATACTTAGGTCTTCCTTCTTGAACTTTGAGACACAGTCAGAGAATTGGAAGAAGACACGGCAGGATCCTTTATCTGAAAATTTCTTGACTCACAAGATCAAAGAGAGGATATGTCGATAGAAGATTATCTTGATCTGCAAGTCAACTTGTCTGAATCGTTCTGGATCGACAACCCTTGGCAATGAGGAAGATGAGCGGCGGGGGCCTGTGATTTAGGAAAGAGAAATAGCTGATTCAGAATTCTTAGAATTCTTCTTTAGCGCTCTTAGGGTTTGTCGGAATGATATGACCTTATATAATATCTCCCTAACGGTCATAATTAACATTAATGGCGTCCACGTGGCCCAATTATGTCAAGTCATTTAAAAATGCGTCTGTTAGGACTTAGCGAAATTTTCTGAAAAGCTGACTGGATTACTCGAGTGAAAGAAGAACTACTCGAGTACTAAAATGGGTTCTCGAGAAGTCAATATCAGACTACTCGAGAAGAAGCGCTTCAGGAAATTTCAGAATAGAATGTATTTTCACTCGAGTGGAATGAGGATTACTCGAGTGCTAGCAAAGTTACTCGAGAGGTGGAATTGAACTTCTCAAGAAGAGGACTTAGAGAAAATTCTGAGAAATAAAACTGATTACTCGAGTACTGGAACTGGACTTCTCGAGAAGTAGACAGACTACTCGAGTACAGGATCTACACTACTCGAGTGGGGTAGATACTACTCGAGAACTTTCCTTCTGTCACTCGAGTCAAAGTTCTCATCTACTCGAGTGGAGAACTTGACTACTCGAGTATAATACTTAGAAAATTTCTGAAGAAGAAAATCTGTCAACTCGAGAAAGAGAAGAAGTCTACTGGAGTAATGGACTTGGCCTCTCGAGAGCTAGATTCAAATTTCTCGAGAACCATTTCCTTTATTCGAAATCTAGACTAGACTTACTCGAGCAAAACTAAAGGTTCTACTCGAGTACTATAATTGTACTCGAGTGAAACACTTAGAAAATATTTGGTTTATGAAGATTTTCCTTTCTTCAATGGAATCATCAACATGTCTTTCTCCAACAAACCTAGTGCTTGAAAAATGCAGTGTATCCAAATAGAGAGGCTACACATGAGTAAACATCATGGATCATACAATGAGGGATTATATTGTATGGTCCTGTGTTTGGTGAACCATTGTAGACTGACATTGGTCTACACTTGGCAATTAAGTCCTACAAACACATAACTCAAACAATACATCAAATACAACTTAATTCATCTTAGTACAAGGGTGACTTCATACAAATCTGGGTTACTGTGGATACAATACCCAATAATTTCCCCATATTTGTAGAAGTCCTAACCCTCTACACTAAGGTAATTATATAAACAAATAAAGAACTAGATATAAAAGAGAGAAAACAAAGTAACATGCACAAATATTGAACATAAAGAGTAGATTATCAAAGTTAAGGATTTATATAAATACAATTGTTCAAAATTCATTTCTACACAATTCCAAATCACACACTTCGAACTTTCTTCATTCTTTAGATTGATGTTGATGTTGCTGATGTTGTCTATCCTTCTTTTTTTGTTGCCTTCTCTGATAGTTGTATTGCTTTGGGTAGTATTTAGGAGGTTTTGGAGGTGCAGCAGGATTATTCCTTTCATGCTCTCGATCATAGTCTTCTTTTGGTCATAGACCTCTCATAGAAGTCCCACTCATGAGAGATGTAATGATCATGTCTATACTCATTAAAGTCCAAAACTAACTTGAGAGTGTCAAGGATTAGTGACTTTGAGGTAGGCCAGCAAATCTCTACAAATTCATGAGCTTTTCTTTTCTCTGCCTCTGGAATTAGAATGGACCTGCTGGCAGGAGCGCCATCACCATACTTTCTTTTCTTTGGAATATGAAACTCAAGAGGAGCTTGAAAAAGTATATCAGCTGGAACAGATTCCCAAACCTGAGAATAAGTTTCTAGAGGAGGAGCTTCAGAGCCTTCAAGTATTGGAGAAAATATAGGCTGAGGAACTGGAACTGGAGCATGCTGAGCTTGTGGATTCAGATGATGGAGAATAATATTGGGATCTGTAAGAAAGTCAGGGAAGATCTGATTGTGCATCCACACAGTTGTATTATATGTGTGAAATTTTACACCATCAATCTAATTCTGCACATCAATATGAATTTCCTTCAGCTTGTCTTCCCAGAGAGTTTGCTAATTAGCATCTGAGGTTTCTAAATATTCTTTGACCAAAGTCTCCCCCTTTCTTACATCTACAGTTAGTTCCTTTATGGCAGATTCTTTGAAAGTACCCACTTCTTCATAGATTTTGAAAGTGTGCCCTTGGGCCAACTTTTCTAAATGTATCTGATTATTAGCAAGAGTAACAGGTTGGTCCATCACTAGGCCAACACTAGTAACTGTGTGGTCCAGTGCTTTTTCACCTATTCTGAAAAACAATTTCAGCTCATCGGTGTTGTGTTGAATTTCTGCAAATCCTCCGCTCATTTCTTTTTCAAGAGCAGTAACTTTCTCTTGAACAACCTTCAAGAAGTCATCAAAATATTTTCTCTGTTCCATCAGCATCTATTCTATTTTACCTAGAAGATCATTGGCTGCAGGAGTTGGAGTAGTTATATAAGGAACTGGAGGAGGACAAGCAGTCCATGGAGTAATCTCTTCAATGATCACTGAGCTCTGGTAGTGTGAAGCAGAACATCTCCTTCCTCACTAATGATGATGGGAAGAGTAAAGTCCAAGCTCTTCAGAGGAGCTTCAACTGGTTCTGGAGTCTGCTCTTTCTCATCAGAAATCAATATGGTCTCATCTTCCTCTTTGTCAGCAGCAGGAGATTGGGGAACAGGAGACCTTGGAGATGGATTATGAGAGGGTGATGGTACTGGAGTTGGTTCCCTGGATGGCTCAGTAAGTTGGTCTACCTGGAGGGGAGGAAGAGGCTCTTCATAGCTTAGTTCTTCTATCAGCTAGTTAATGTCTTCTGCAGTAGAGTGTATGGTTTCTTGTACTTGAGTATCTGATGGAGTTTCTTATGGAGTGGTTGGAGGGAGAGAAGCAGCATCAGGTGGAGTAGGTATTCTTTCTTCTTGAACAGAAGGAGCAGGATCCCCCTCAACAGCTGTAATAGATGTGCTAGCAATATGAGGTTGCGAGGGAGATGGAGTCCTGTCCTTTCCAGCTTGATGTACATGAGCTATAGCAGCCCGGGCAGGATTCAGCAATTTCAGTTCCCATCGATGAATAAAAGAGATTGATACTTTCTTTATATTGTGGAGAGTTGTTCCTTTAGAGAAATAAAAAACATCTGGATTTATCTCATGCAATATCAGAGAGATGATCCTGGCATAATTAGGAGCCTTGATGCTCTCCCTTATCTTATCAAGAATCAGCATACCTAATTAAAATCATTTTCTGCAGATTATGGCAGTCATGATATCAAACAGTTCCAATGAGACGTCCCTAATAGAACCTGTCGTACATAGGAGAATCTTGCCAATGATGTCCACAAGGAATTTGCTTTCAGGGTTGAGGTCTTGTCGATGAATGGAAAGAACCTATGTTGAAAGTCCACAAAATCTGCAAGTTCTGTCAGAATCTACATGAGTTAGAGCATCTTCTTCATCAACTACGGGTAGCCTAAGAAGTTTGGAGACAGAGGACTTGGTAAGCTGGATCTTAATTCCCTTGACCTTGGACTTAAGGACCTTGCCATTTCTTCTCACTTTGATATTTTTAAAGAATTCTTCAACTTCAGGAAAAAGAATCTTGCAAGGCTGCTGGAGAACGAAGGTCAAGCCAGCGGCATCGAGAAGAATGAGAATATTTTAGAAATCATTTGAGAGATCAGCAATATCAGCGACAACGTGTTCACTACCAATTCCAACTTTGGAAGACGGTGTCATTGTCTAGAGAAATGAGAGAAATTGACTGCGGGGGAGAAGAAGGCAATGTGCTCTGTAACTGCGATGGAAGACGAAAGCACTTTCTTTCTTTGTCGAGAGAGAGGGATTTTGAATTTGTGTAGAAGATGAAATCCAGTTTTCTATATATACAACCCTAACTATCGATGTTTTTGGAAATAATTAATCGAACATACCTTAGAAGTTGGCGGTATAAGCTTCAGGTTGTCAATAAAGAGATTTGAACAGAATTTGAGAAATTGTCTTCCTGTTGCTTGAGTGGACCGGCAGTACTCGAGTGAGAGAATGATGGTACTCGAGTGATATTGTCATACTTCTCAATACGAAACACATTACTTGAGTGGTATTACTCGAGTGACTTGCTGAGTTCGTGAGTAGTCTAAAGAAGTACTCGAGTAGTCATTTTCTTACTCGCAAAATTAAGTCTGAACTTGAGAAATTTCGACTTTTGACGAAGTCCTTGATCTCTGAGCTATGTTGTGAGTCCTCCTTCTCAATTCTTCTTCGTTGAGCATTCCAACTTCTGTTTTGAAGAACAAGAACTTGGCCTCGTCCAACGGCTTTGTGAATATATCTGCAATCTGCCTCTTAGTTGGAACATATTGTAGATATATGTCCCCATGCTCCACATGCTCTCGGATGAAGTGGCATCGCAGCTCTATGTGCTTTGTCTGGCTGTGAGAGACTAGGTTGTTGGCTATTGCGATCGCACTAGAGAAGTCGCAAAACAATAGAATGTTTTGAAACTACACGTTGTAGTCTTCAAACTGGTTCTTTATCCATAGTAACTGTGCACAACAACTGCCTGCAGAAATATATTCTGACTTGGTTGTTGAGATTGCAATACAGTTCTGCTTCTTACTACTCCAGGAAATGAGCCTCCTTCCTAGGAATTGGAAAGTCCCGGAAATGCTCTTCCTGTCATCTTTGCTACCTGCAAAATCTGCATCTGAAAAACCAATTAGTTCGTTATCATTACTTCTTGGATACCATAAGCCAAGATTTGGTGTACCTTTAAGGTATTTGAAAATCCGCTTTGTAGCAGCGTAGTGAGATTCCTTAGAGTTCACTTGAAATCTAGCACATACACATGTTGAGAACATTATGTATGGTCTACTAGCAGTAAGTTAGAGAGAGGATCCAATTATGCTTCTGTACTTAATTTCATCAAAAGGTTTCCCTTTCTCATCCTTGTCCAGAGACACAGCTAAACCCATTGGAGTCCTCATAGAGGTTGTGTTCTCCATTTCGAATTTCTTAATTAGCTCCTTGGTGAACTTTGTCTGCGAGATGAAAATTCCATCTTCAGATTGTTTCACCTGAAGCCCTAAGAAATACTTCAACTCTCCCATACTGTTCATTTCAAACTTCTCCTGCATAAGTTTTGAAAACTTCTTGCAGTGGTTGTCGTCAGTAGAGCCAAAAATAATGTCGTCGACATAGATTTGCACTAGCAAAATCTTGCATTTTATTTCCCTAAGAAATAATGTCTTATTTATCTTTTCCCTTGTGAACTTGTTCTCAAGAAGAAAGCTAGAGAGCGTCTCATACCAAGCTCGAGGAATTTGTTTCAAACCAAATAATGTTTTAGATAATAGATAAACATAGTCAGGAAAGTTAGAGTCAACGAAACCTGGAGGATGTTCCACATACACCAATTCGTTTATGTCATCATTAAGGAAGGCAGACTTCACGTCCATCTGATAGACAGTGAAGCCCTTAAGAGCGGCATATTCTAGGAGCAACCTGATTGCCTCCAGCCTTGCCACTGGAGCATATGTCTGGTCGAAGTCGATTCCTTCTTCTTGGCGATATCCTTTGGCGACGAGTCTGGCATTTTTCTTTATGATCGTTCCATCCTCGTCCATCTTGTTCCTATACACCCACTTTTTCACGATGACATTCTTACATTTGGGTCTTGGAACAAGTTTCCAGACTTGACAACACTTGAACTGATTTAGTTCTTCTTCTATTGCCATTATCCATGATGCGTCTGAGTTTTCTTCCTCAACCTTCTTTGATTCAACCTATGAGAGAAAACTCAAATATAGATTCTCATTAGTTGTACCTCTATGAGTTCTGACATCATCCCGGGAATCTCCTATGATTTGGTCCATTGGGTGATCCTTCGGATGTCTGAGCTCTAGAGTCCTTGCATCGGGAGTGTCTTCAATCACTGGAGTGACTTCATCAACTTGGATGATTTCTTCATCTTGATCATCAACCTCTGCAATCGGGGTTGGAGTGGTGATCTTGATGAACTTTTCACCTTTTTCTTTAGTCGGTTCACCCAAGTTAAGTTCTTTCATCTTTGAACCTACATCTTCAATGAACATACTAGAAGAGTTGCTTTGCATGAATGCTCAAGTTTACCGTGGAGTATGAATGCTTAAGTTTACCGTTGGGTTTGAAGCCCGAGAACGGTGGTGGGACCCTGGTTTTCCAGTACACCGAGAATATGCCCTGAATGCACAGAGTGCTGGGTCGTATGGTCGATGTTTGTGATATATTGATGGTGCATGAGTGCACATCTTGTGATATATCTGCTTGTGAAATGCTATGCCTGCAGGGAAAGAATACCACTTCCCCGGATAAGGGGTAGGGTCATTATAAATTGGTCAGTTGAATGCTGACCGTTGCTTTGTTTGTCACCGTTGCGGTGGATTGTCCTCATGCAGGTGCTGGAGAACCGAGCAGAAAATAGTGGGCTGAAGCCGTTGCTTATGCTGCTATTGCTGCTATGCTGGCCCTCGAAGGCCAATGAAAGAGAAGTGTTTTGTGATTTTTATGTGTGGCCGGCCTCCGTGTCGATGTATATAATCCACACGTATGAAGAAAACTTGTAAGGCCATAAGGCCAAACATGTTGGCGTAATTTGTATCCATTCCTGTGGGATATAAAAAAATATGGTGGTTTATATATATATATATATATATATATATATATATATATAGTGGACATTCATAGCAAATGAGTTCAAGTTTAACCCTTAATTCTTCCGCTAGAATGCTCTGAGTTAGGATGCGTGGTTTGGTCTTTGATATTAACCTGTAAGCTCACTGCCTGTTTGTGGCATATAGTGTGGGGCCTCGGCCGTACCTTCTATTATATGTCATGTAATGGATGGAGACGTTACAATTTGGTATCAGCTTGTTCTGGTCTTCCTCCTTCAAATTTGTGGTTGAATTCTTTGGAGGGGTGGTGAGCACGTGTATGTGCGACCCATTATAACTCATAATGAACTCAAGAATGTCCACTAAGGAATGTAAATACATTTATTTGAGGAACCTGCGCGTTCCTATATTGTTGTTGTTGCTTTTTCCAAGTCACTAAAGTGCGTCTTTTACACGTATAGGTGACGCGAAGTGATGCGGGGCAGTCTGAGGCCCAGCATTCTAATGAGAGTATGGCACCAGCTGAGGTGCATATACCTCCTCCTTCTGCGGAGACTGTGAGATACCCCCCCCCCCCCAAACCTTTTGCCCGGGTTGGGCCGAAGGGGTACTACTGGCCCAAGACGTCCATCCAGTGCTCATTAGGGGAAACAATCAACCCTATTTAAGCACTAGATGTTTGTCTTGCTTGGCTTGAATAACAACATTCACAATCCATCAGAGTATAGCGGAACCATTAACAGGAAACCACTGCAGATATATATAACACGTCATATAGTAATACAGAGGTTCTAGGGCCGAAGCCTAAACATTTATACAAGCTTGTGGGGTATACATGTACTACATATAACCCTCATACTATCTCTTTCTCTATGCTGCTCGGCGGTACTCACATCTCTAAACTCTGGGGACTAGTGGGGGTGAATCGGCTCGAGTAGTCCTAGCCACTGGCGTAATCTCCTACGGCCGTGAGTCACTACGGTACTCCATTTCCTGTGAATGATTATTTAGATAACTGTTAGTCACAGAACTAAGTGGAAACAAATCTCCTCCCTGGATACATATCCTGGGGACGAGCACACACCCATGCAATAAAAGTAAATAGCCGAAGAAAGAGAGGGTTAGCACAACATTTCATATATGTATAGCTAGGAGCAACTATAAAAGAGTGCATGATAGTATAACTGGATAAAGCACTAGTATAAATCAGTTATAACATGGCTCCACTAGCTCATCAGCACATCTTGTTTTCACCTCCTGAATTCTATTGCAGGTATTCATAGCCGCGCACATACCACAGGCATTCATAGTCGCGCACATACCGCAGGCATTCATAGTCGCGCACACACACCCTATGTCGATATAGTTTGGACAGCTTCTATTGTAGCAGGGTAGCGAGCCCCGCGGGCCTCACTGATGTGGTCGTCGGTGATAGTGGACAGTACTGCCACTTTTGGGGGTGGTCGTACCGCACGACCCCAGGCCCTAACAAACAACCTTATGTACACTTGGATGTGAGCGACATCCGGCGAATCATTTTGGTCGACTAGCGGAGGAAAACCCAACAGGGAATAATATAATGGCCGGTCACACGTAGTACCCATCTCCCTGTCGCCTTGAGTCGTCGACCTTCCCGCACCGGTACGAACGGTCTACGGGAGGGACTAACCCGCCATTATTTCATCGCAAGTAATTTACAAATAATCGAACCAAAGGCAAACAAAATATACACCGAATCTACGTCAGCCTGCCCTACTAGGCTTTAGACTTCGGGCATCAACACTTAGATCTACTTTCAATAAGGGGCATTGGAGCACATTATTTTGGGCTAGACCTGGAGAACTACATCAACTCCGATTATCCCCAACTAAGGCTCAACTTTAGTAGGGCCCGGGATTATAATAATAAATTGCAATGAGGACAAGTGTGGTGATTATGCTGCTTATTTAAAGTGTTGGAATGAAATGTGACCAGTACGAGACAGGAGTGGTACTAAAATGACAGTACTAAAATAAGCTTGACCAGTACGAGACTGGATATGTACTAAATTGAAAGCACTAAAGTAAGCTGGATCAGTACGAGACTAGTGTAGTACTGAAATACTAAAAAAGCTCGACCAGTACGAGACTGGAGATGTATAGAATTGAAAGCACCCAAGTAAGCTTGATCAGTACGAGACTGGAGTAGTACTGAATTGAAAGTACTAAAATAAGCTCGACTAGTACGAGACTGTAGATGTACTGAATTGAAAGCACTAAAGTAAGCTTGACCAGTACGAGACTGGAGTAGTACTAAATTGAAAGTACTAAAATAAGCTCGACCAGTATGAGACTGGAGATGTACTCAATTGAAAGCACTAAAGTAAGCTTGACCAATACGAGACTGAGTAGTACTGAATTGAAAGTACTAAAATAAGCTCGACCAGTACGAGACTGGAGATGTACTGAATTGAAAGCACTAAAGTAAGATTGACTAGTACGAGACTGGAGTAGTACTGAATTGAAAGTACTAAAATAAGCTCGACCAGTACGAGACTGGAGATTTACTGAAATACTTATTTGATTATAAGGGGCGTGGTCGCACGCTCTAATTTCCACCTTCGAGGGAAAATTGGCGGAAAAATGATCTGTGCGCAACCCTAGGCATCCATTATTTTAGGAAAAATATCAAAACTTATCCCCATGACCCCAAATTTTGATACAACCCTTAGGAGGGCCTAAAATGAGCATAGAAAATTTTTTATAATTTTCCAATGTATTTTGGGCTTTTAATTTAGCCAAACAAATTTTATTTTGTCTTTTACAAATACTAAATCAACTCAAAAAATTCCCCAAATTTTCAGGAGGTTTCCCTCATCATGGGGAACATTTTTCATGTTGGTAACTTTTCTCCTAGAGGTCTCGATTTGCCCCAAATAATTCCCCAAGTTTCTAATAAAGAGTGGTCTGCAAATAGCAGATCCACTTAATCCTGCGGCTGAGATTGAGCCGCAGGACGCAATTGGATAGCGCTTACCCACAGCGGATCGACCACGTATCAATTGTGGGGGCACAGAAGAGGAGGCGGGGGCGAGGGGGAATAAGGTGAGCTGGACCGTCCGATCTCATCTTGAGATCAGATGGCAGTTGCGCTTCCCGGCGGTGTGGAGGGTGGCAACCTCCACCACCGCCGGCCAGCGTCCGCCAGACGCCGTCACCGGCCCCGATCGACTTGTCGAGGGCCGGTAACCCTCTGGGTGGTTGTTCGGCGGCCTGGCGCCGCAGGACGCCGTCGGAAAAACCAACCCGAAAGTGATGAGTCTGATTTATATAGGGTTTTTCGAACTCATCTGTGCTAGTTTTCACGCGTTTGCACTTCACTTTTAGTTCTATATCGTTCATATTTCATCTTGTCTATATTTCCATAGGAAGTGCACACTTTGGCCTGTGGTTGTGTATTTTTGTACTTTTATTATTTGTACTCCTTTTTGTGCTCGTCTGGAATGTCTGCACATATCAGTGTTGGGTTTTGGGGTCATGTGCGTGTTCCGGGGATGTTTGGAAGCAGGAATACTGCGCACGATCATCGGATATAGTGCGCATGACCACTTGTTGTGCGCCGATGATCGTGCGCAATGTACCCTTATTTCCAGAATCTGCCTGGGGTAATCGCATGACCACTAGACACAGTGCGCACGACCACCGGTCGTGCGCCACTGATCGTGTGCATTGATTCCTCTTTTCCTGGAGTTTTGTATGGGGTAATCGCACGACCATTAGACATAGTGCGCAAGACCACCGGTCATGCATCATTGCTCATGCGCGGTACCCCAGTTCTTCTTCCTAATCTGTCATGCCAGTGCGCACGATCACTGAACATAGTGCGCAAAACCACTGGTCGTGCGCCCGTGAACGTGCGCATTGTTCAATTCTACTTTCTATAAATATGCAGGTTCCACCCTAATTATGGATCGCTCATTTTTCCTCCGCCGTTTTCGTCTCCGAGGAGGGATTCCGCCATCCTCCTTCAATCTCCACCCTAGGGAGGTGCTCTGGGCAAGCTTTCACCGCCATATCCAAGCCGGAGCTTCCTCTCGGCCTCCCCAATCATCTCTTGGGCTCATTTTAAGCTTCAACGCCATAACCATCAAGCAAAGGGAAGCTTGCAACTTTCGTCTGCTATCGTGACACGAAGAAGACGGGCCATTGGAAGGTGGTCACAGCCCTTATCTTCCCCGAATGCAGTTGAGGACCGAGCTTGGACGCTGACTGACAACCCAACGATTCTAACCGTGAATTCTCAGCAAGACTTCGAATTCGGTCGATCTCTTGCCTTGTTCTTCCTTTATTGTTGTTTATGTGTTGTTGTAAACTTTATTTATAGATGATGTGCGCTTAGTTGTAAAACGCTTATATTAAATCATGTCTTTGTGATTTGTATTTTCGTTATATTTTCTTGAGGTGTGTCATATTCCATCCACCCTTGCCGCACTAGCAATTTCTAGTGGCGTGCGTAGCGAAGAGGTGCTTTCGACGCTCATTCCGTCGTTCTAACCACCTCATCTGCAAGCCTACTCGTCCATCCGCCCAGCGATTCGGTGCATAGCGGCCCAACTAGTTTTACATCCCGCCTGGCGAAGCATCGCATAGCGGCGTTGCATAGGAGTAGTTGTTAGCCTTTTATTTTCTTTTTCTGCAAATATCAAACCCCCCCCCCCTTAGTTAACTCCGACCTAAGGACTTCAATCTCAACTCCTCCTCGAAATGAACTCCACCTTATTATGTTCCTTGAAAGATCGATACTTGGGAAAACTCGCCCATTTTATATTACTTGTGCGACCGGTTCACTGCCGTGATCCTTAGCATCAAGTTTTTGGCACCGTTGTCGGGGAACACAGTCGTGTGAGTTTCTGGAGAGGGATATGTGAGATTGCTTTCCTTTTCCTTTGTAAATCGTTTTTGTTTTGTTCTATTTCTGTTTTGCCGGCCTTTTTTTGTTTAGGCAATTGTAGTAATATTTTGTTGGATTTAGTAATTTGCACAATTTATTTTGAATCTGCTATTTCGACACCATGTGGGGATATTCGTATGCCTATTGTCGTTGGTGTGGAAAGCCTTCCCATGCTAGTCATGAATGCCCTACGAGAGATATTGAGCATAAGCCTCAGCGCACAATGCATGAGATGTTGTATTCGTACAGCCCTTCAAACACAGTGCCCAAAGCTTAGGTCAATCATACTCGCCACATACACCGTTCTCTTATTCCCCTCCGGCCCCACAAGGACTGCAGAGTAATGGGGGAAAGTGTCTGTATTGTTGTAGAATAGATCATGTCCTAAAGGATTGTGCCGAGTACCTCTGTGTTATGGAAGAGGATGATGAGCCGGACATCCAGATCATCCCGACACCTACCCTCGGTGGCATACCTTAATCATCTAGTTATGTGTCCCTGTCACCTTCATTTGTTGAAGGGAATGATGTGGACACAACCACCAGAAGTGTGGTTGATCTAGGCTTCGACGTGGCTGAGCCCATATCTCCTATACATACATCTCCAAGCGTGGAGCCGATTCTTTGTGAGGAACCTGCGCTTGACTTTTATCCAAGCAAAGTTCTTCCGCCTTTTGTGCATTCTACTTCAGTCATCTCTAACGACATTTTTGACGATGCAACACAAGTTGAGGCTTGTGATACATTGATTGTTTTCACTCCCATGGAGGAGGACAACCTTCCTGGTGTCGAGGATTCTCCCTCGATACCAAAGGAGGAAGTCCAAGTCTTGTTGGAGGCCTCTATGGATCCGACCGAGCCTTGTAGCATTGTCGACATTGCTGACGATATTTTTCTACCTCAGCCTTTGGGGAGTGAAACTGGGATCACTCCCCCGATTATTTCTTTATGTTTTTCGTCTCTTTTATTTCTTGACCCCCCCCCCCCCCCACCTTCCTTATCTGAGCCTGTGCAGGTTGAATCGCCACGGGTAAGTTGGGTTGATGTTGAGCCTTGCACTCAGGTTGTCGATGAGTGCATCCTCTTGTATGAGGAGGTTCCTACCTCCTTCACAGTAGAAGCCCCTGTCGTCACCTTCGCCCCCAGCGAACTTGTGGTGGATGAAACCTTGCTAGGCAAGGATTTGTTTTGTGGTGAGATGAGTGAGGACCAGGCCTCCTCCTCATCCTACTTCCTATTTACTCTGCATGCCAGGAGCAGGTATGATTATTTAGGCAGAGGGGTAACTGTTTTATCACTGTATCGGTACCCGTTACTGCAACGGATAATGGAACAGTGGCCTGTGCATTTTTCTTTTCATAGAACCATTAGCTAGAACTATATAGAATTTAATAAGTCGTGCTGGGATGACAATAACCCCATTACTTATCTTTCATTTTCTGTGCTTTTATTTTCATGTCTATTTTAGTTTTAGCATTTCTTTTTGTATATTTTTCTTTTGTTTTTTCGGAGCTCACCCCTACAGGTATTCATGGCAAATCGCATTGGCGGGGTTGTGATTCTTCGTATGGCAGACCTGCTTCGGTTTTTCACGCTTCTTCTGGTATGCTCACTAGCTGAGCATTGGGTAACCTCTCCCCTTGCTTCTATCTGATTTTAATTTATATATCATATACTGTGTTGCTTAGTTTAAGTCTGGGGGAGAGCCATTATTTGTTACCTATGGCACGTGCATATTTCATATGCATACTGGAAGCTTTTATAGATTTATTATGATTAGTTCATTGCATCACACACCACTGCACCCACATGAGCGCGTGCTTAGCTTTTTGCGTGCTGCGAGTTAAACTCGTTTCTTTTGTATGATTTGGTAAAATTATTGTGTTTGCATAGGATTGTGAGACGAGGTAAAATGTTGACCCTGATGTGCTCCTAGTCGAGTGCTCTCGTCTCGTGTAGAAATTAGAGTAGATTTAATTTTTCTGTATGCTTTTAGTTTTATATTTTTCTAATTGCGTAAATACTTTTTATTCTACTCAAAAATTGGTGAATCCGGTGTGAATCCGACAGTAGCTTAGGGATGTGTGTAGACGGTCGTTAGGTTCGTATTGCTCGAGTCGGGAGGATGGATAGTCTTTCTCGTTGGCTAAGAACTTGCCCCAAGCTATTCTTGAAACATGGGTATATGTTAGTTCACTCGCATGAGCGTGATGTAGGCCATCATTTTGGCCCGATTGAGCTTTGTACCATTCCTAATGTCTTATCCTCGCTAGCCCCGTTCTGTCTACCCCTCCTTTTGATTCAGCTCCACCATTATTTCACCAAAGTCTCATAGCCAATCCTAGTCGCACACCCAAGTTGAGCTTTAGAGTTTTACATTTTCATTTTGGGATGTGATGTGGTGATATTACATGTGAATATGTGGATGTGCTCCAAAGTTTTATTTGTTGAAATTGTTAAAATAAAATAGGATTCGAAAAAATATTTATACAAAAAAAAATTTAATTGTGAAAAAGAAAAGTGAAAAGGAGAAAACGTTTGATTGAAAATTCTTTTTTAGATGAGATTGTATTTGGAGTAGCCGGTACACACACCCATATTTGAAAAATTAAGTCTGGGGTTGTGGTGTACCCGCGTGTATTTTGCTTAGCAGAGGGATTCTTTTTATGATAGCTCATTTGGGTTAGGTGTTTAGCCTTCCTGTTTATCTTTGTTTACCTCACTGAAACCCAAGCTCCATCTCTTCACCTAAAGTCCTACTGATTTGTGTGTGAACCAAACCAGTGTCGTGGAGAGAATGCAAAAGGGCAATCATATGGTCACCGATATTGGTGGATTTGTTTGGAGGTTATCCCGAGCACCGATCTTTGGCAATGCTCGCCTAGCGATTTGTCTACTTTCTCCCTACGCGTGACCGGCTGATTCACCGTGATTCCATTTTTTAGTAATAATAAAATGTTGATACGCATTGTGAAAAGTTTAAACTATTTTGTATACTTAGAAATTTCTTCTATTATATTTTTACGCGTGCGAGCATGCGACTTCGCATGGTACTCTGTATCGTAATTTCCTTGTAAGCTAAATAATTTTCCATATCTGCATAGATTTTGTTTGCTCGGGATGCACAAACAGTTAAGTCTGGGGGTGTGATGAGCCCGATTTATATAGGGTTTTTCGGACTCATCTGGGCTAGTTTTCACGCGTTTGCACTTCACTTTTAGTTCTATATCGTTCATATTTCATCTTATCTATATTTCCATAGGAAGTGCACACTTTGGCCCGTGGTTGTGCATGTAAAACTCCCCCTACCCGGATCCCAAAACACGGCACGAAGAGGGAGTCTTATGCCCGAAACAGCCGCCTTGCGGTAGCATAGCACACGGGCTAACCTGTACCACAAGACGCCTATTCCGCCGGCTACAACAATATCAATAAGTAATGCCAACCCAACCAAATAAATATGCAAGAGAAGTCAAAATCCACACTAAGTAATAATTGTCCAAATACATCAAAAGATAGAGAAGCTAAAACATGCTTCTACAATATATCAGAGTACAGCTAAACATTGCCCAAACGGGCTGCATCAGAGTAATCGAACTAACATCGGTAACCGACGGAATCGATGGCACCGTCACTTCAGGCCCTGTCATCCTAGCCTGGCTGTCCTGCGGCGTAGTCTGCGGCTGCTCTACCTGCGGCGTGACCTCCTAAAAAGGAAGACGTAGCAATCGTTAGTCGAAACGACTAAGTGGTTTCACATCCGCTCCCCCGGCGACTCCTCGGCACCGGGCGGAGAAGGAGAAACAAGGGTACAATATATATAAGTGTATAACAGGTACAAACAGGTGGCAATAGTGTAAGAGAAACAGTATCATTATCAGCATTTATATAAGAGCTACAACTAAACTAGCAAGTATAAGTAAGAGCAGGAAGTAACTTAACTTATAAGAACGCCCATACAAACTTATAAGTTAAGGATCGGGTTACATAAAAGTAACTCATCGTATAAGAGTGCCCATACAAACTTATACGATGAGGATCTTGTTGTGCAATGATATGAAATGCTATGAATGCTATGCAATGACTCACCCATGCATACCCATGCAATTACTATGTCGACAGAGACTGTAGTTCCCACTTTTCGAGCACGTAGCTAACCTCTCAGGCATCAGCCGCCGTGGTCAGGCGGTGACAGTAGAACGGGCACTTCTACTACTAGGCGGGTATCACACTACTTCACCTAGGCCTCCGTACGCCTCAACGCTAAGAACACAACAGCGGAGCCCATGCGTACTATGGCCCTGCGGGGTCTTGGGTAGATGTGCACCAAGAACACAGCCCGAACTGGCCTTGCGTGACCCGGAAGGGGCCTCGGAAGAAAGCACGAGGACACAGCCCAACCGTCCACATGGTCGGAGGGGCCTCGGGACATGAACACCGAGGACACAGCCCAACCGACCAAGTCTAACTGCCAACTCCCGTCGGTGTGACGACTGGCGAGCCCGTAGACCTGCCACACTATCCTTAACCCGGGATTACGACACCGCGTGTCGACTCACACCACATGCAATTACCATATCAACATAATATGGATGAGGCCTCGGAAATAAACACGAGGACACAGCCCAACCATCCATCCACAACCAAAACAAGTGGCGGTCAACCCCGCACTTATTTCCCTTCACAATACTACCCGTAGGGAGACGACGCTCTAAGTATTGGTCCACTAGACTCATCTCATTAATCAAACATATTCATGGTCATGATCTATTCATCTTTATGACTTCCCAAATAATGACAATGTAACATAAGATTGAACATAAGGGTTCATCCAAGGCAAATATCATGCATTATAAATTTCCACCGAATCAAATCCATTTTTCATTAAGCCCAGAATTAGGCGCAGGTTGAGTCTGGACAGCAACTTCGACCGGAGATTCCCGAGGCTACAGGAATCCAGTGAAGTCGTGTAACACCTCGATGGAAAGGTATTTTCATGGACTACATCTTTCATATTCAGAGCTCAACCCAGATTTGATATTATCCTATTTGAAATCGGACTTGAAGTCCGCTGCGTACAGAACACAGTTTCTGCATGCAGGATTTATTAAACACCATTTTCGTTTGGACTTTCCCGTGGCTACAGACTTCGCCAGAAGTCCTGCAACCACCCGTTGGAAAGGTATTTTCAAGGGCTTCAACTTTCGTATTTAGTCAAAAGCCCAGATCTAAACATAACACACATAAAAATGGTCACGAAGTTCGCTGCGCGCAGAATACAAATTCTGCACGCATCTTAAGGCGGAATGAACGGCATCGGTTCATCTTCCTTCTCAAGGCGATCTTCCAAAGTCATTCCAGAATTTCCTCCACCCTTATTCAACCTCAAGAGGCCATTATTCTTCACGAAACCATCCTCCATCATCGCATAGAAGAAGAGAGTGGTTGAAGAGATCTAAAGTCTAGAACACAAGTCCTAGCATGGCCAAACCTAGAAAAACTTCTCCTCTCCATCAAGACTCTCTTGAGTCGATGTCTCGCCTAGGATAATATCTAAAGATCTAGCACCAAGGGAGAGGGTAGGAAACTCACATTGGCTCCAGCGGTACCACCATTTCTGGCCATGGATCTCGTAGTTCTCCTTGGCGGCATCTTCTCTTTCACGGCGATGGCGGATCTCCTTCGGTAGAACTTGCTCCTGCAGTTTTCCCTCTCACAGGAGATCTCACAGAAAATAGGGGAAGAATGAGAATCAAAACGGCTAGGGTTTTCTCTCCCCCTTATATACAAAATGTGACACGGGTCGGGACACGGCCGTGTCCGTACCCGTGTCCTGCTTCCGTGAAACGGCCGTGGCGGTTTCCATGTCGGTTCAATGTTTGACACGGGTAGGGACACGCCCGTGTCCCGACCCGTGTCCCCATGACACAGCCATGTGCATGGCCGTGTCATTGGTCGTGTACTTCTCAGGTTGCATCTCGACACTTCTCGTCGAGCTCAATTTGACGCACACGGCTAGGGACACGCCCGTGTCACTACCCGTGTCACTTGGTGTCGACACATCTCGACGATCTCGACACGCCTCGTCGAGCTCAACTCGACGCACACGGGTAGGGACACGCCCGTGTCACTACCCGTGTCACTTGGTGTCGACACATCTCGCCAGTCTCGACACGGCTTGTCGAGTGGAACTCGACACACACGGGTAGGGACACGCCCGTGTCACTACCCGTCTCTTACTGCACTGATTTCTCCACTTCTCCACAAGTGCAGCCCAATTCCCTGCACTTCTCAGGACTCGAGTCAACCCTCCTGACTCAAAAACTCACACACTAGGGGCCTAGAGCGATTCGGGACGTTACAAATCCTATAAACAAAATAAAAGATTTCGTCCCCGAAATCAGGCTTAGGCTGTGTGGAGAAAAGCTTAACAGGAAATTTAACATATGTTTTTAAATAAGATTACCTCGGGCAAACAACTCCGGGTAGCGTTGTTGCATCAAATCCATTGGCTCCCATGTGTACTCCTCCTTCCCATGATTCAACCATAGCACCGTCACTAAGGGGACACTTTTGCGGCGTAATGTTCTTGTCTCGCTGTAAACAATCCGTACCGGCTCTAGTCGCACAGATCTATCTGACGCCACTGCACCATCAGTAGTGGGAATAAATTGGTCGGGCCGCAATAGTGCTTTTCGAAGCGACGATACATGAAACACGTCGTGAAGATTTTCCAGTTCCGGTGACAACTCCAACTGATAGGCCAACGGGACAATCCTTTCCAATATAGTATAAGGCCCAACATACCTTGGGCTGAGCTTCTTCACTCCCCGCACCCGCGACACTCCATGCATCGGCCGAATCTTAAGGAACACTTTTTCGCCCACTTGAAACTCCACCATCCGGTGCTTTTTATTGTAATATTTTGTCTGTCGACTTTGAGCCTCCAACATGCGGTCTCTTATCAATCTGACAGCCACATCAGTATCATCTATATATTCATTTCCCAATGCCTTCGGATCTTCATCCTGCACCCAAGACAAGGGGGTCCTACACCTTCTTTCGTAAAGGGATTCATGGGGGGCCATACCGATGCTCGCTTGATGACTATTATTGTAGGAGAATTCCACCAGAGGCAAGAGTCTTTCCCACGGCTCTCCTCTGTCCAACACACATAACCTCAATAAATCCTCCAGCATTCTGATGGTCCGCTCTGACTGCCCGTCAGTCTGAGGATGAAATGCGGTACTAAAGGTTAGGCGTGAGCCCAAATACGTCTGTACCGCCTTCCACTCATTGGATGTAAACCGGCCATC
The DNA here is from genome assembly GCA_039583875.1 of Platanthera guangdongensis. NCBI lineage: Eukaryota > Viridiplantae > Streptophyta > Magnoliopsida > Asparagales > Orchidaceae > Platanthera > Platanthera guangdongensis. Next base: position 27,743,621 of record CM077159.1, read on the forward strand.
CCGATCCGAAACAATTGTCTTGGGCACGCCATGATACCGTACAAATTGCTCCACAAAAAGGCGTACCAAAACATCCACGTGTGCTTCCTTCTTCATTGCAATGAACCGGGCCACCTTTGTCAGTCGATCCACAATAACCCACACCGAATCATTCCCGGAGCGTGAGCGAGGTAGCCCATGGACAAAGTCCATGGAGATATCCTCAAACTTCCATTCGGGAATTGGCAAAGACTGCAACAAACCACCGGGACTCCTGCATTCAGCCTTCACCCTTTGGCAAGCTTCGCAATGTGTAACATAGTAGCGAACATCCTTCTTCATTCCCGGCTAACACATGGTCTTCCGCAGTCCGGCGTACATCTTAGCAATACCCGGGTGCACTGAATATTGAGAGGAATGCGCCTCTCTCAATATATCCTCCCGAATTTTGCCTCCCTTGGGAATATAAAGTCGGCCTCGAAGATAAACGAGGTCGTCTTTTAGTGTGTACTCATCGGTGGTCCCATCTTCAATTTCCTTGATTGCCGGGGCCAAGGCCGCATCCATTCCTTACTCCACCCGAATCCGGTCTCGGATATCACAAACTATGCTCATGTTGGCCAACTACTCCGCATACTCTGCCGAAGGAGCCTTGAATACTAGAGTAATTTCCATCTCTTCGACCATCCGAGCCAACTCCATACTCATCAACCGAGACTCTGGGCTAAAGCCTGGCGCTTTCCTACTCAAGGCATCGGCTATGGAGTTCGCTTTCCCGG